>OW569411.2:87707776-88957776 GCA_937662695.2 Halyzia sedecimguttata
TCCAATTTTTAAAGGTTAGGGGAAGTTTAAAGCCATGATGATGATACTGATCTTTTCAACGACGTCGTTCTCTGCGTTAACCATTGTGGCTGACTGTCCTTGTCCAGCTCGGGATACCTTCGTATTCGTAGAGTAAAAAGTAACTTCCATGAAAGCCGGCAAACAACAACAAATAATCAAATTGCCGATTACGTATCATTGTGCACTTCAAAATTGGAGGTCACGTGGACGTACTCGGAGATATGGAAGCGATCCCGTCCGCGAGTTCAGTTTCGTGTAGCAGTTCGTCCGTCGTAGGATGAGACGCGTTCCCGAATTGGTATTTCACCGATATTCCTCCAACAATGGTAGCGAACTACATGCTTCAGATACCTCGGCCGATCAATCAGCTGACAACGAGCTTGATTGCCCTGGTTTTCGGCATAAAACATTGCAAAATACGGGTCAATTTGACGGTGGAGAGTGATTTCCAGTGCTGCGATTGTCCCATGGTCAAGGAGATCGTTATAAAGAACTCCGAAAGTGGTGTAAGGTCAGTTTGGGTACCTTAAGGCTATTGTTATACAATTCTTACAGCCGCAAGAATCCACGGGCGAGAGAGTTGGTTTCGAAGTAGTTGCTAAGCAAAGCGATTCGTCGTGCCTAATAATGGATTGAATTGAATTTAATTTTATCTCAAAATAATTGAGAATATTTTGAGTGGCCTTAACTGAAACGAATGAGAATCCAATGTTGCGATTGACGCAATAGCTGTTACTCGGAAAGTACCTAAAGTACTAATTAGTTAGGCAACTATTGAGAGTTAAAATAATGAGATAAATTTCAATGGAGATAAAATATAATTGGAAAATAATTCAGATCTCATATATGTAGTTATATTCGAGATTATATTGGTTATATCATTGTAAGTTATACGAAAAAAAGGCAGGAGATTTAGCGCGTATGTTCTATTGTCTATTCACGCCGTACACAGCCTCACGAAATTGAGCATCAATAAAGGAAGCGCTAACACTTAAAAATTTTAATTGGGCATCAATAAATTCAAATTTTAAAATGAAGTCCAAAAATGCAAAGCTATATGATTCGGTACATACACAAGAAATTTCGTATATATTTGTGGAACAGCATTATTCAAATAATTACCAAATTCCAATTTGGCCGGATCTGTATTTTTTGAGTTATTGAGGAAATATCAACAAAATTTCAGATGAGTATAACTCCAAAACCGGTTGGCTTATTATGCCCGATAACGAATTTAGCCGGCACATTCAAATGCGCAACCTTCCCTGAAAATTCAAGTCGCTAGAGTTCTTCATCATTGAGTTGAACCCATTTGAGACCATTTTCAGGAAAATATACGAAAATTACAAAAATTTGGCAAAATGATAACTCTCTGTTCCCTACAATATGCGCGCAAAGCCCTGTTGTAGCGTCCTGAATATAACTCTTGCGCGTTCATTAGATTATAGATAGATTTAACTGATTTGTAATACCTCCAACTAGCTGATATTCATTAATCAGTCATTAACCAATTATAATTTCAGATGTGCTTATTTTCGAAAATTGTATATGATATATGAATAAGAACGAAAGAAAAATCCAATGGACTTTCAAGAAACTTGAGGGGGGGGTCGATTGAACTAATAAATATGGATTAATCTTTGTACGCTTTTGTTACTGAGGATTATTTTTAATTTCCGCACTCCAATTTTCTCTTGCGGGATCAATGCTGGATGATTTAAAAATTCTATTAAATATTAAATCTCCAGGATCAATTTTTAAATAAGAGTGTATGTATACTGCATTCTCTCTTATAAAGTATCCCGGTTGGCCATGATTTAGGACTATCACGTTTTGGTAACTAAAACCAAGGCAGGTTGGCACTCCTGCCAATGTCAAAACAATTCTCTGAGACGTGGCCAATTTCTACTGTAAACGATCAACATAATGTTCCATATTAGACAAGATTTATCACAGATCATTATCTTCGAATAATAAAGAACTCATCGCTTTGAAATTGAAACTGCCATAAGCAGTTTTGAAGAAGCAGAGACAAAGTATCAGGAAGTGCTATACCGAACTGAAATCTACAATAGGAAAACTTCATTCTGTCTTAGGACAAGTTACTCACATTCCTATCCTATCACTATATTCTATTTAGGTTTAACAGTGATGCGGGTTTCGTAGTACTACATACTACATTTTGAAACTGGTGTATTTCAAGTTGTGTAACAAAGTATTTAAATGTCTTCTGTAGGCTTATTTCTTGAGAATTTCGAAAAGTGGGGAATTCCATAGGTATACTTCTGTTCGTTTAGAAGTTTTCCTGCAGGGTTATTCAGGTACTTTTATTTTTTCAAATGAACTTACACAAAGTGGAGGACTACTGTATACATTATTTTTTATTAAAATTTCAACACTTTATTCATGATTTATGTACAAGAAAATAGCATAACTGAATCTTCCAACCAGTTTACATATACGTGAAATCTTTCCATAGTAACAACAGATGAAAAATGTTCTTCAACCGTCGCCAGAGCTTTGGAATTGTTGAATTCACATAATATCTTCTCAAATTGAGTATTTTTCCCAATAAAATTCACATTGTGAAAATACGTAATTACTACAACTTCTATGTAGAGAGGACAACGTTGTTATCTGAGAGAGACTTTATAAAAGTGAATGGAGTATACATACACGCTCTTTTCCAAAAGTATTTTAGATGAATGCATGCAATCTTGGAACAAAATTCAAGTATTGCTAAAGGATGAGTATTAAAGTCTTTGATTGAATTCGGTTTACTCTAAGGGGTGAAAATTGCCGGTTGAAATTTAAGAAAAATCTTTTCCCGAAACTCAATCAACATGTTCATATAAAATTGTGAAGATATGTCAGTTTCCTTTAACTCGATCAAAAACCATCCATGCTAAGGGTTTATTCAGGCAGCGCTTTTTGGGGATATTATTATTAAATAGGGGAAATTATGTACTATTGTAGGTAGGTACTGGTTTCTCAGAGTTGGGAGTGACATCAATGGATTCTTAGGATAGAACTGCATCATAAAAAAAATTCAAACATCATAAAAGTAATTAAATTCAACAAGACTGCCAAAAATTATTGATCCGAAACCACCAGACCGATTCTACTCAAGAACGAACTTAGCCGAGATATTCATTCCTCAAATCAACTATGAAAATTATATTATATCAATTGAAACTTAACCAATAATCCAATTTTGTTTTTACTGGAGATATTCTCAGCCCAATTTGATTAACTTACCAAAGTATATATTTTGATCATCATATTGGTTATCCAAGATATATCTACGATGGCTGAGGTTATTTCATTTGTCATTTTACATTCAATCATATTTTGTTTGACATGTCTATTATTTGTAGATGAGATGACATGTATAAACACAGATCATGAAATTCATAGATACGGACGTAAATTTTGGATTACAGCATTCTGTGAAATCATAGAGTTACGATTTAATATTGAAATTTCAAAAATCATACCTCCGGAACTATTAATTTGTTAGAGTTGAAAATTATATTTAATGGATTCTTATGATGAAAGTGCATCTTAGTAAAAGTTGAATATGAAATTTGTAATTCTTGATTCTTGATTAGTGAGCCTAACCAAATTGTTTAAGACAATTTTCATCCAAAAATTCGAAAATTACAGAAATGTGGGTGAATTGATAAGCACTCTGTTCCGAGGAAGAAGAGCGCCAAAACATATATAGATTTGATTGTCACCTTCGCAGATTCTGTTACCTCAATTATCATTTATTGCCCAGGTTGATAAACGAGTGAGTTACATAAAAAGCGCTTGTTAATCTAGAAAGTTAATAGTATTACTCTTGAACGTATCAAATTATTCTGATTGGATCTCGGATAAGTGACGGTACATTGAATGTTTTAGGTCAGCCTGAACGTTTCAAATGTGTAGTCGTTACCTTGGAGAGTGAATATAACTTTCTCGGTTGTTTGCACATCGTCTTTATAATTTTTATTCTTCGTATTGAATTCGTTCTTTAATTATGAAAGAAAAAACCTTGCAATTATGAAGGATAGGATTTGGCCAATTACTTTTATTTATATTGGCTACTCGGACCATATGGTATGTTTGAAGTTTCTTAGTCACATTGATATACTGTAAGGATTAAAACCGAGTGTTGAAAAAAATATTGGTCAAAATCAGATCAACAGATTTATATGAAATCATCAATGCTCAATCCAAAACATTTTTCCTCAATGATCTACAAATAGAAGTTCGCAAGTGGTATAGAAAAATGTGGGAAAGCACTTTGGACAGGAGCTTTGCCGCTCTTGTTCACACTTTGACAAATCATATCTCTGAAAGTATTGGTTTCTCAGAGTTGGGAATGTTATCAATGGATCCTTATAATAGAACTGCATAAAAAAAAATTAAATTAGAAAAAGATTAAAAAAAAACATGAGTGCCAACAATTATTAATCCGAAACTACCATACCGATTCTACCCAATAACGAACTTATCCGAGATATTCATTCCTCAAATAAACTCTGAAAATTATATTATATCAACTGAGACTTAGTCAGTATTCCAGTTTTGTTTTTACTCGAGATATTCTGAATCCAATTCGATTAACTTACCAAAGTATACAGGGTTCGAGGCCACCATACCGACACGGGCAGGGAGGTGATGGGGTACCATTAGGGTGACACACTTACTGTAACTGTTACTGTTGTTAAACTGTCCTCCAGGTCTTCTGATGGAAGTTATGGATGGTTTAAGCCAGAGGTGAATTTCGTTATTCTGCAAATATTTTAGAGACCAGCAAGTGAAAAAAATTCAATATGGTAATGGTTACCGAAAATATTGCGTATTCGTGACATTCTTTTGATAACATCTTTGTAACCGCTTGAGCCCCAAGTATCAACGATACATCAAATGAAAGGTAAAAGATCGCAATTTTGGAATCTAATTTATTATTAGTATGTTACCGTGGAAATAATCATTTATTTTAAAAAAAAGCACTGACGTGTAGTCAGTACTCTTTGGCGCGCGTGTTCACGGTGGCTAATTTGAATTGAATGATGAGTACTTCAAGCTCAGTAGATAGAGCGAGCCGAAGATCTACCCAAAGGATAGTGGACACCATTCACTGTCGGTTCAAAAATTAACAGTGCTGTATCTAAGCTGCCATCAGGATAGATTAACAAAGTTGGAAAAGAACACAAGTGACTCTCCTTAGTCGCACAAGCTCCTAGAAGATTTGGGAGGGTCAGTATAATCCTAATCATGTTAATCGCACGCGCGCAAAAGCAGATTGACTTAACAATGAAAGAAAAAGTGTAAAAAGTCAATCTGCTTTGGCGCGCGTGCGATTAACATGATTAGGATTATACTGACCCTCCCAAATCTTCTAGGAGCTTGTGCGACTAAGGAGAGTCACTTGTGTTCTTTTCCAACTTTGTTAATCTATCCTGATGGCAGCTTAGATACAGCACTGTTAATTTTTGAACCGACAGTGAATGGTGTCCACTATCCTTTGGGTAGATCTTCGGCTCGCTCTATCTACTGAGCTTGAAGTACTCATCATTCAATTCAAATTAGCCACCGTGAACACGCGCGCCAAAGAGTACTGACTACACGTCAGTGCTTTTTTTTTTTTTTTCAAGTTCCTTTAACAAATATAGCTATCAATACAGTTTGGCTGTTAGCTTTACCGTAGATCGAAAAAAAATGCGGTTGTGGGACCTCCGTTTGGAACGCAATTGCCTCTACTCCAAATCCGAACGTATTTTAATATAGATCTACCGAATATAGTTATTTATAAATTCGCCTCAGGGCCACCATACAGACATTTCAACTCGGAAACAACGCTATTTCCCCCAAACTGACTTGTGTCCGTGCACTGAATTGACATGAATATTCTTTCAAAACCTCACAATATCCCGTCATTTCTTCCAACATAACCCAAACAACCCAAAACCATTCACTTCTCATCTGCGCAAGCGCAATATACTCGTGCCTGCAAGTCCTCCCAAAATTACACACCTCACAAAAAACTCCGATTCTCCAACACTAGTGGTTCAGGAGATATCGCTTCTTGAATCCACGCATGCGCAGACCCTCACCAGGGGATTCTATAGAGGAATAGCATCCGCCACCCCAAAATCCCAATCCTCTCTGACGAAAGCACCAGCAGTTAAATCACTGATGGTCTGCTCATGCGCATAACGAAAAATGCCCGTAAGGGGTAACATCAATTTCGAAATTAGCCCCAGGGCCACGATACGGACACTTTAACTCGGAAACAACGCTACATCCCCCAATCTGACTTGTCCTTGCACTGAATTGCCATGAATATTCTTTTAAAACCTCACAATATCAGGTCAGCACTCCCAACATAACCCATACAACCCAAAAACAGTCACTTCTCTTCTGCGCATGCGCCTGCTACTTGCGGCTGAAAGTCCTCCCAAAATCACACACCATACAGAAAACTCCGATTCTCCAACACTAGTGGTTCAGGAGATATCGCCTCTTGAATCCACGCATGCGCAGACCCTCACCAGGGGATTCTGTAGAGGAATAGCATCCGCCACCCCAAAACCCCAATCCTCTCTGACGAAAACTTCAGCAGTTAAATCACTGATGGTCTGCTCATGCGCATAACGAAAAATGCCCGTAAGGGGTAACATCAATTTCAAAATTGGCCCCAGGGCCACGGTATGCACACTTCAACTCGGAAACAACGGTATTTCCCCCAAACAGACTAGTGTCCGAGCACTGAATTGCTATGAATATTCTTTTAAAACCTCACAATATCGACTCAGCACTCCCAACATAACCCATCCAACCCAAAAACAGTCACTTCTCTTCTGCGCATGCGCAATCTACTCGCGGTTAAAAGTCCTTTCAAAATAACACACCTTACAAACAACTCCGATTCTCCAACACTAGTGGTTCGGAAGATATCGCATCTTTAATCTACGCATGCGCAGACCCTCATCAGGGATCTGGATTCTATGGAGGAATAGCATCCGCCACCCCAAAACCCCAATCCTAACTACAGCAGTTAAATGACTTCTCATCTGCGCATGCGCACAACGAAAAATGTCCGGAAAGGGCAGCATGAACCTCAAAAAAATAGGTTTCGGCATTTTAAGCAAAGTATTTCGCAAAATAGTAGTAATTTTTTTATTTTTTTCATGTCACGTGATCTTCACGAAATTTTGCAAAAGTGTTTGCATTGGTCTTTTGCATCTAACTACTGAGTTTCAATTTAATCAGATCAGTATTTTTCGAGTTATCCTGAAAACAAAATTTTAAAATTTTTTAAATTTTTTTTTGCTACTTTAGGGCCGTCCGATCAAAACAAAACTTCGCAGGCATATAAAGGTCATGATTCTACAATTAGCTGCCAAATTTCAGAAAGATCGAGTGATTGGTTCCGGAAATATTGATTAAAAACGTTTTGACTAAAAACGGCCTTAACTCCGAAACCGCTCGGTGGATTTCGCCCGTTAACGAACTTGTCCGAGATATTTACGTTACAAAACTACCCTGCAAATTTCAACGCTCTAAGTCGTTCCGTTCGAGAGTTATCGTGCTAACGGCCGGCCGGACCGGCCGGCCGGACCGGACGGACAGAATTGAATTTGACCTCGAATTCTTCATCAGGAAGTCGAACCTAATCGTTTGAGACCATTTTCGAAAAAAAATTCGAAAAATACAGACATTGTGACGAAATGATAGCACGCTGTTCCTTGCGGAACACGCGCGCAAAAAGTACTCCCAACCCCCCTACCATCTGTTTTAGTTGGGGATACAAAAACCTTTTTCACAAGGGTTTCAATGCACTTGAGCTGCTTACTCAAACCGTCAAATTTCATTGGTCTATCTCAACTGGTCTCTAAAATATTTGCAAAATGAAGAAAAATACACAAAATGAAAGGTGAAAGATGGCAGTTTTGGAATCTAATTTATTATTAGTACCTATGTTACCGTGGAAAAAAATCATTTATTTTAAAAAGTACCCCCAACCCCTACCATCTGTTTTAGTTGGGAATACAACAACCTTTTTCACAAGAGTTTCAATGTATTCGAGCTGCTTACTCAAACCGTCAAATTTCATTGGTCTATCTCAACTGGTCTCTAAAATATTTGCAAAATGAAGAAAATCACCCCTGGCTTAAACTATCCCTAACTTCCATCAGAAGACCCAGAGGACAGTTTAACACCAGGAAGTGCGACACCCTCTTGGTACCCTATCACCTCCTTGCCCGTGTCGGTGTGGCGGCTTCAGACCCTGTGTATTTCCATCATCGCATGGATTATTCAAGGGCATTATATTATCACCCAAAAATTATAATATCCTGTTATCCTCATAATTCTAAGATAGCTGAGGTTATTTCATTGGTCATTTTGCATTCAATCATATTTGGTATCATCATCATCAATCATATTTTGTATCGTAATATGAAATATCTCTTATCGGTAGATAAGATGACATCTATGAACACAGATCATGAAATTCATAGATACAAATACGGACGTTAATTTTCGATTACAGCATTCTGTGCAATCGTAGACATTCGATTTATTATTGAAATTTTGATCTCCGAAATTAGTAGCTTGTTAGAGTTGAAAATTATATCAGTGGATGTTTATGGTGAAACTGCATCTTAAAAAAATTGAATTTGAAATTTATAATGAAAAAAAAAAATTTTTTTTCGGTACTCCGAAACCATCTGGTCGGTTTTGCCCAATTACGAACTTCACCGTATCCGTAATTCGTAATTATAGGTAAAGAGATAGAATCCTTACGTTTGAAGAGGAAATAAAGCGACTGTGTAAAATTTCAATTCCCTCCTCCCAGAATTAGGGTTGCCAACCGTCCTTTATTTTAAAACTATGTCCTTTTGAAAGGTGCCAAAGGACGGCAAATGTCCTTGAAACCATTCGAAGATATAAATAAACAAAAAATATTGTAGTAAAAACCTTTATTCTAATAGCTCGGAGTTGGCAACCCTACCCAGAATACACTGCGGTACGGTGGTATAGTCTGTGCATTCTCACTCGATAAACTTATTAAGAGGCTAACGCGATTGTTTCTTTGATAGTCTGTCGTTTCCATAGGCGTACGCATTGAGATACCTACTATAGTAGCAAATAATATTGACGTGTATATGAATTGTGTTCTACTGTCGATTCTTTCAGTAAATTCGCTATGTGAATAGCTTTCGTTGTTACATCACTGACTAAATGCTCATACCCACCTCGAAGAACTGTTGTCAAACATTTGGTTAATCCTGTCCTGCATGCCAGACGTTTCAATCGTTTCCTAGAATAGAAGGCACTCTGATTCCCCTAGTTGCGCACCCCAATTTTACACCCCATAGTAAAGGTTACACAACAAGCCATTTTCCTGATCGAGATAGAGTTATTTGATGACTATTTTTGCGAGGATAGATCCATGTTCGAAAGAAAGGAATTATGGTTCGTATTTCTTTCATCTCCGTAAAATATTTTCGAAGGAAGAAAATTCGGGGGTGGTTACCATTTCCACCCCTCAGACCCATCCAAAGTGGATAAAATTAATAAGAATTGTTCATTGGCCCACAATTAACATTTCTTGTGCGTTTTATCTGTAGAGATTATTTTTCGATGATTTATTAATGTGAATCTAAACGCATGGGGGCCGCTTTCATTTCCACCCCTCAGATCCATCCGAAGTCGATAAAATCAATGAAAATTGTTCACACAAAACATTTTCTGTGAGTTTAATCTGTAGAGGTAATGTGTGAAAGTAGTTCTGGGGGAAAACTGTTCGTATAGTTATTCAAGGGGTGTTTTTCATTGCAACCCTTTGATCCTTCCCAAAGTTGGTTAAATTGAAAGGAATTTTCTCATCAAATCACACACAACATTTTTATAGATTTTCATCCATACAGGCTTCTTCCTAAAATATTTCCAAACCCCATAAGTGTTTTCGGCTAGATGAAAGAAGCGGGATGTCGAGGTATGCCTTTCGAAATGGAATTACAAAGAATATCTACAAATTTTAAATAGCAGCTGTGTTTCAAACGGAAATTACGATACAATGTATTTCTACCGACGCCAATGGTGAAACATTTTTCATACCAAATTTCATGCACAATTTTCAACACGGCACCTTTTGATATCTTTAGGATTTCAGCTATCAGCTATCTCTTGCAACTTCAGTTTATGATTGGGCATATATTTGCTTCAAGTCTTCTGTGGTTTTTTGACCGCGTTTAAAATCCGCAAATGGGTTTTTTGATGGGCACTCATCCCGGTAACACTTCTCAAGCCATTGCTGAGCTTGAACGGTATTTTTCCCATTAAAAAAACAGTGTTTGATTAATACACGTAACTCGTTTTTGCCGCTATTGTTATCCATCGTTTAAATAAATGTAGAGTCACTTAACTCTCAATATCTTAACAACCACTGAGCCGAATGTCATGCAATTTTTACACGTATCTTTTGAAGGCAGGTACCACTGAACAACAAAAGGTGCATGGCATTGGCGGCGCCAACAATGTCCAGTCTCGCGACTTGAATGACCCTGTTATGATGCGTTTTGTCGAAAGTGCGCCTTTTTCAGACAACATTTCACACAATAATTCTTAACATGTTGTGACCTGTTTGTATAATACTCTCTATGCGTCTATACGATCGCGATGGTTTGGCCCCTTCTTTCCTATTTTTACTTTCTTTTTTACAACTAGAACTCTGGACAATTCTTATGAGGTATTACTTCTCACATTAATAAGTTAATATTCATAAATTAACGTGATTCATTCCTTCAGCGTTGTTCACAAGTAATGTAAAAATAATTAAAAAATGTTCTGTCAAATCTCGGAATCTATGTTTATCATTAGTTATGAATTCGAATCATTTGAACCATTCATTAGCAAAAAGAGATATGTAATTTCAACTCGTATTTCAGAATTATTTAACTCGTTAAAATATTTTTAATTGAATTACTAGGAAATGGTGGAGATATACAGATAAAAGCGTTCGGGTAAATTAGTAAATGAACAATTAGTTTTAAAATATTCACCGTTAATTCATATCCCTGGAATCGCTTTATAATGGCTATTTTCAATAACTTTCCAATGTAAAAATTATTACTTCATAATAATCGTCAAGAGATTGAGTTGTAAAAGAACAACAAAGAATAAGTTACAAGTGTATTAACAAGTATCTTATCCCTATGACATTGCTTGCTTTCACTTCTTTATTTACCGGATATTTAGGATCCGGATTAATAGATAATTTCAATTAAAGAAAACAGAAACATTATCAGATCGCCCAACAAATTTCCTTGAATAATGTTATGAACAGACAGAAGGATGAAGAATTTCCCAAAAATATAATATTATCGTAACAGACGAAAACGGAAAACGGGTCCAAGGCTTTCGTGTTCCATCCCGTAACCTGTAAAAAACATATTCAGGAAAGTGAATATAAAATTGGCTATCAAAAGTACCAAAAAATTAAATGCAAAATACGAAAAATTACCGGATTGATCCAAATCGAGCATTCGAAATTGAATGTTTAGACTGCAAAACAGATACATCAGGCAGACAAGGCTGAATATTTCCACCTGATTTAAGAAATTTATTGGTCACATTTGTAATAAAAATGCTGCGATCGCGAATAATATCTTGACATCCGGCCAGTCACTTTCATATACCTAATTCAATATCAATATTCAAGAGCTCCATCAAGCTGTACTTGAGAGCACACGAATGTTCAAAAGGAATGAGATCCTGCTAAACAATATCGTTACCTCAATTTACATCCTTTGTGACATGGATAATGGTAGCCCGGATAAAATATAGGTACACAAAAGTTGATATCTGAAAGTAATGCAATTGTATTTTGACATATTGCTTCCGAGACGTGCGGCAGACGACAATATAATTAGCGGACCATTGTGTAGTTATTTACTTGTTGTTTCATATAAAGTATGTTATCCACAGTGAGTTTAATTTTCGCGCGTATGTTCTGGCGCGTTATCAGTTTGCCAAAATGTCTGTAACTTTCGGATTTTTTGACGAAAATGGTCTCAAATGATTTAGTTCGACTCACCAATGAAGAATTCGAGGTCAAATTTGATTCTGTCCGGCCGGCCGTCTGGCGTCCGGCCGTTGCCACGAAAACTTGAGAACGGAAAGAGCTAGCGACTTGAAATTTTCAGGGTAGGTGGGGCATCCCAATACGACGGACGAGTTCGTTAATGGGCATAATCGGCCCAATGGTTTCCGAGTAATAATTTTGTTTTCAACCAATGTGAATCCGATCGAATTGAAACTTGGTGAGTAGTTGTAAAATATGAACCTAAGCACGTTTGTGAAATTTTGTGCGAATCGTACGGCTAGAAAATTATTAAAAAATATTTTTGCTGTCACGATAACTTGAGAACGGAAAGAGATAGCGGCTTGAAGTTTTCAGGTTAGGATGTGCCTCAGAACGCCACATTTCAGTTTGTTTATGAGCATAATCGGCCAAACTGTTTTAGAGTTTTAGCCATCTCAAATTTGGTTGTTTTTTGTTCCTCATTAACTCTAAACATACTAAACCGATTGAATTCAAACATGGTTATTAGTTGTAGAATGCCAACGCGAAAATTCTTGCAAAATTTCGTGAGGATAGTATTTGTAGAAAATTTTTAAAAAATCATTGAAAATTGAAAAAAAAAAAAATTCTATATATCAGTAACTATTCGTTTGAAATTACTGAAATTTTGCAAGAGCCTTTAGAACCTAGCTCTACTGCGAAGTTTCGAGTTTTAACACGATCGGTTAAATATTGTTGGAGATTCGAGCAGCCTTGTGTGAGTTCAGTAGATGGGTGACCGTTGCCTCGATAACTTTCGAACGAAAGGAGATAGGGACTTGCAATTTGCAGGGTAGGTTGCGTATCCGAATGGAAAAGTTAAGTTCTTTTTTGGGCATAATCGGTCTAGCGATTTCTGAGTTATACTCACCTGGAATATTATTTCCTTAATAACTCAAAAAATAAATATTCGATCGAATTGAAGCTTGGTAAGTAGTAGTAGAAAATCAACATAAAGACGTGTTTAAAATTTTGTAAGAACCGTATCCCTAGAAAATTTGAAAAAAATGTCGAAAAAAAGAAATTTAAGAACCGTACCCCTAGAAAATTTGAAAAATTCACGAAAAAAAAAATTGGTTCGAGCACTGACGTGAAGTCAGAAGCTTGTGCACGTATGTTCTATTGTCCATTCTTCTGTATTGGACACCCTTAATCGAATTTACCATGGTAAATTATGTTGTCCATTCTCCTGTATTGGACACTTATTTCGAATTTACCATGGTAAATTCGAATTAAGAGTGTCCAATACAGGACATAGATATGACATAGATATACCAATTCTCACTAGTTATTGAACGAATGTCATTACTGACGTATCGACTTGTCACATTTTACTGCGGCGGATCTATGCTCATGATAATTCATTAAATTATCCCCAGGCACGTCAAAAATAAAAAAGTGTTGGCAACTTCGTTGGTCGAGTGTATAACCATTGAACCAGTACATCTCGATCGTTGGAATATTTCGATATTTCAACAATATTTTCACCAATATAGATCCGATCGAGTTCAAATCTAGAACATAGAATAATAAGGTTTTGAAGTCTCTCGCAGAATTTCAATGATATCTGACGCATAGTTTATGAGATATAATGGTTTCAGATTCTTGGATAATAAATCAAATACTTAATTGCGTTTCTTTCTGTAAATCCATAAGTTTTATTAACAATTCGTATTTACAATTCTTTAACAAATACATTATCTGTTAACAGAAGATTAACTCACCTCTAAATACAAAAGGAACAATATTTAAAGCCTTTACTCATGGCTCCCTTATATTTCTCAGGAAATTAAATTTCTAACAATGATTAAAACAACAACAGTCGCATCTCGTAGGTATCGCGACCAATTCAAACTTAAGAAAAGCGCTCGTATATGAGTGAAATACTTTTCTTTAGGTACAGATTAATTTGAAATATTTTATTTTTAGTTTCCACTCATGCGAACCCAATAAAATTCTTCGTTTCGGTATTTTCCACGTATTACCGTGCTTTTATTCGATTATCAGATCAAGTTATTGGGGAAACAAAATTTCAGATGGCAATATCTCTGAAACCACTACGTGGGTTTTGCCCATTAACGAACTTAGCTGGCGCATTAGGACTTCAAACCATCTCTGAAAATTTCAACTCATTGCGTTCGAGCATAACCGGACGGCCGGCTGGACAGAATCGATTTTAACCTCGGACTCTTCTTCGGTGAGTCGAAACTAATCGTTTGAGACCATTCTCGGCCAAATATTCGAAAAATACAGACATTTTGGCGAATTGATAAGCACTCTGTTCAACTGAACAGCGCAATAAAATATGACCATATTTTGTTTTTGGCGCTCTTGTTCCTCGGAACAGAGTGCTCATCAATTTGCCCAAATGTCTGTAATTTTCGAATTTTTGGCTGAAAATGGTCTTAAACGATTTGGTTCGACTCACTGATCAAGAATCCATGGTCAAAATCGATTCTGTCCGGCCGTCCAGCCGTTAACACGATAACTCTCGAATATAATGAGCTAGACAGTTGAAATTTTCAGAGTGGGTTTGGGAGATACATATCTCATTTAAGTTCGTTATTGGGCAAAATGGGCCAGGTGGTTTCGGAGTAACAAAAAAAAAGTTTTTACATTACAAATTTTTAATTAAATTTTTTTAAGATGTAGTATCATCATAAGAATCGATTGATGTAATCCTTAACTCTCACAAACTAATACTTTCGGAGATATGATTTTTCGTAATTTCAATGATTATTCTCAATTCTATATGATTTCATAGAATAGAAGTATAATTTCCTGATGTATGTAAATCCAACATGAGATGAGTCATAGACCTACGTTTTGAATTTAATTACGAAAATTCTTGAGAATTGACTCAAAAAGGCCAAATTGAAAAAGTGGGAAAGCCCTGTGGACAGGAGCTTTGGCGCTCTTGTTCAAAATTTGACAAATCATAACTCCGAAAGTATTGGTTTCTCCGAGTTGGGAATGATATCAATGGATACTTATAAAATTTTGTTTATCATAAGAATCCATTGATATCAATCCCAAATCTGAGATACCAATACTTCCGGAGATGTGATTAACCAAGATATTTATCTCCCAAACCTACTCTGGAAATTTCAACTGCCTAGCTCATTCTGTTCGGAAAAAAAAAATTATTTTGAGACTTTACAGCAACTCGATTGATACAAAACTTCGCATGCATATAAAGTTCATTATTCTACAATTGGATGCTAAATTTCAGACAGATCGAGATATCGCTTTCGGAAATATTCATAAAAAATATTTTTACTAAAAATGGCCATAACTCCGAAACCGCTTGGTGGATTTCGCCCGTCAACGAACCCGTCCGAGATATTCACACTGCAAACCTACCCGGCAAATTTCGATCCTGTAGCTCCTTTTGTTCGACAGTTATCGCGTTAACGGCCGGCCGGACATAATCAATTTCGGCCACGGATTCTTGATCAGTGAGTCGAACCAAATCGTGTAAGACCATTTTGATCCAAAAATTCTAAAATTACAGACATTTGGGCAAATTGATAAGCACTCTGTTCCGAGGAACAAGAGCGCCAAAACAAATACGCTTGGGGCGGAGTCTAGCGACAGCTACTCCACTCATTTTGACAAAAAATTTCATGCCGATAGGTAATTATAGTCCTATTAAGAGAAGAAGGTATTTCATTAACATATAGTCAACAACTGCGTATACTATTGCTTTATTAAGCATGAATATGAATTCCGAATCAATTCGAAACAAGACCTGAAAAACTTTATAGTCACTCATAAATTGAAAGATAATAATCAAAGAAAGAGGCGAAGATCAATTACTATTCGCGTTCCCCTCATTTTATAATTATTCGAGTTATTGGACCATAAATCCCCGTGTTATGCAGGAAACTTGTATTGTATTCCGCTATATTTTCTACACAAAAGAGATATCCGAGAAATTAATCGTGAATGCAGAAAAAAAAATTGAATATCCTTGAAATTGAGAGTGATCGTAGTATTTCTGTACGCTTTATTCAGATTGATTAGATAGGTTCCAGCGACATCTTGTGGCGAAGTGCCGAACACTTGAAACTGTTTCTTTCTCGTTCTTTCTCTTCGATCGAGTGTCGATTCTGTTTTTTGGTTATTTATGGTCCTGTTTTTGACATCTTTCTTTCGTCAGTTTGAAGTAGTTTTGAAGTTGAAGTAAGAGGATGTCTTGGATATTGTTGGTTGATTATCGTTGAACTTGACCCTCGTGGAAAACTGCGAAAGTTCCTCATATAAGAAAGTAGGCAGTGTGCATAGGAAAATCGATGTTAATAATATTTTAATAATTAAGGAATAAGATGCCCTCCTCCCAGAACTAAATTTAATACGGCAAGAACACCATATAAAAAAATGGGAAAGCCCTGTGGACAGGAGCTTTGGCGCTCTAGTTCAAACTTTGACGAATTATATCTCCGAAAGTATTGGTTTCTCAGAGTTGGGAATGGTATCAACGGAATCTTATGATAGAACTGCATCATAAAATAGAATAAATTAAATAAAAATCCATGCATATCATTCCCAACTCGCAGAAACCAATACTTTCGAAGTTATGATTTGTCAAAGTTTGAACAAGAGCGCCAAAACTCCTGTCCACAGGGCTTTCCTACTTTTCAATTTGGCTTCTGTGCGTCAATTCTTAAGAATTTTCGTAATTAAATTGAAAATGTTGTTCTATGACTCATCTCATGTTGGATTTATATACATCAGGAAATTATAATTAAAGTATTCTATGGAATCATATAGAATGGAGAATAATTATTGAAATTTTGAAAAATCATATCTCCAAAAGTATTAGTTTGTTAGAGTTGAGAATGATATCAATGGATTTTTATGATGAAACTGCATCTTAAAAAAAATTGAATTTAAAATTTGTAATGTAAAAAATTTTTTTTTCTCCTAAACCTCATGGCTGATTTTGCCCAATAACGAACTTAACCGAGATATTTATCTCCTTAACCTATTCTGAAAATTTCAACTATCTAGCTCATTCCGTTCGAGAGTTATCGTGTTAACGGCAGGACGGACGGACGGACGGCCGAACATAATCGATTTTGTCCATGGATTCTTGATCAGTGAGTCGAACCAAATCGTTTAAGACCATTTTCAGCAAAAAATTCGAAAATTACAGACATTTAGGCAAATTGATAAGCACTCTGTTCCGAGGAACAAGAGCGCCAAAATAAGACCAAACATAAGTAAGGTATCGAAACCGTCCTTGAAAAAAATTACATACAATGAATGCGTTTACCTCATAAGACGGAAGATATCGATATCGAAGCAGTTATGTAGAGTTCAAGAGATGAGTATTTATACGAGCTTCGAACGTTAGGCAAACTGCTTTTCTCTTCTGAAGACGGATGTATTTTGGTCAACTCATCTAAAGTTGCTTGACACTAACAAATACTGGTAGCAATGGTGGGTTTCAATCGCAGAAGCAGCTTTGGCATATGGTGCTAACAGCATCTAGTTGGGAAAGCCATATGGTTTTCTGTCGTCGGCTACCATAACGCAAAGAGTCGATGAACAGCGGAAGATCACAGGTGCAGATGTGGTGCTGGGTACTGAACCTTGGGGGCGCCGATACGACAAGTCAAGACATGGTAGTTTAGCCTTACAGAAAAACGATGCACTGACTAATGGTGCTACATATTCTGCTTTTTAACTGTAAGCTATAAATCTGTCAGTAACGATTGCTCTGTAACGATTTCGCAAGGCGGACTGCCTTGCGAAATCGTAAATAATGCAATTCTGGAATTGTTCCTGTAACTATCTCATTTACGGTGCTACATTTGAACTACTTTGATGAATTGATTGGAAAACATAACCTAAAACCGTAGAGATATTTTTAAGTTGAAAGTATTTGAGTATCACTTATCACTCCAATATATTTTATTGGGATTTTGTTTGGTCGCAGCTTTACATATTGTGAAGAGATGAAGAAAATAAATGAAATATGCAATATAAAATGAGATATATTGATTTATAACATGGTTTTACGTATAAATAGTCCCTATTGCTTCAAAGAAATGCCCATATTAAAAACTAAAATGTATAACCAATTTCCATTCATCAAAAATATCACCCACCATACATATATTATAGAAAGAGCTATAATACCTTTCCCGCTAATGCAATATTGCATTAGCATTACTTGTTTGTAGGACTGGTTCTAAAGAATTAACCAATTAATCCAAAGTGCAATGTTTTTTTATTCAATCTGAAGGTGCTGATAAATTGATCATCCGGAATTTCAAATGAATCCATTTGGACACTTATGGTGGGTTTCACGAAGCTTTGACAGCTCTTAATTCCCAAATTAGTGCGATTCTATGTAGATTTTCAGTTCATTTTTGATAGAACCATCGAATTAAATCCACAATTAAGCTAATCGAAGCTTCGTGAAACCCACCATTAACCTCTCAATTCTCACCATGTTCCTATTATAATAAAAATGATTTTCAAGTCATGTGAAATTACGTACAGTTTGTTGGATACGAGTTTTTATCATGCTGTAAGAATAAGCCAATAATCCAAGCAATCTGATTATTATTCACATATACATTTTCATATTCGGGAATAAAACCGTCACGCCGCAAAATCATACAATAATTCTTTAAAATAACCTTACATCTTCCGATAGGCTTCCGATCTCCAATCGAGTACTCGTAAGGATTCAAGAATATCTGTAAGTTACAGATCGCTAAAAACATTTCAGAATAACAATGTTCCTGTAAGGTTATGAAAAGTTACAGATTGGCTTTTAGATGAAAGCAGACTAGCACCATAAAAGTAATCCATTCCTCATTAATTATTCAATAGAATACAACATAAAATCTATCGGTGGATTTTTGTATGACAGACATTGTATATCGATTGTACTGATCCTCCTAGGTCTTCCCCAAGGAGACCCCTCATAAGCTCTCATAAATCTCATAGATCCATTTATTTAGTTGATAGGTTCGTCAGCCCTTCAATGAGATGAAATTCATGATTTTATGTCGTGAACATTACTGTATTGATTCGTCGTTTACTATTCTGCATATTTCAGTCGGATAATATGGTAGTTACCTGTATTGCCCCTTAAATGAAATTGTTACTGAACTTTTAATACAGTAATGTGTATGTAGTCAGATGCTAATAATATCTCGGTTTTGAATCTCTGCCGTCGATAGCAACTCAAGAAACCTCGCAAATTTTCTGAAATTTAGTAGATTTCTTCAATTTTGACACTGAAGAAACCTTTTCACATCAAAAGAAATCTAGAAGTTTCTGACGTGAACTATCTTACAAAATAGAATATCAGAATGGTCTCCGTTAACCCAAATATTTTGGAGATACAACTTTTGAAAATTTCACAACAGAATGAATAGGATTTTTGCGTTTATATATAATAACATTAATTTAAAAGAATTTAAAAAAGCTGTTAAAAGATTATTACTGGAAAGATGTTATCTCACGGTGAGTGATTACCTGGCTGATTTATTAATGATTAATTAATTAATTGTTATTTCTATTTAATTTTCTTCACTACGAACTGTTCTATACATCATTTGGCTCAAAGGATCAATAAATTATTTATTTATGTAAAAGTGGTGGTGGAAATATGAGAATACTAACAGACGGATATGAAGAAAATAGTGTGAAAGAATTGTTGAACTTCACGTAGAGGATACAAGGAATCGCAATTACTACAAAATTAAAATTAAAATAGAGGTGGTAAACCTATAATCACGAACATTCGAAATCGAATATCATGGTTACTTTTTAGGTCGTTGTTCAACATATTAAATCACCCCGACTCACTCCTGACTGTCCAAGGAACTGTTTTCCAGACCAATAAACAACCTTCCTAATTTGACATTTTCGCGCATATCTATCAATATTATCTCATACACCATGCGCTCTATAGATTCGCCGATAATGCCACAGAGGTAATTCCGGATAGAACTGCATTTTGGTATGCACCCCTTGAGGAAAACACGATTCGCCCCTCGTTCAAATTTTACTACGGGCGATGGGGCGAAGAAAATCGATAAGGGCGAAATATCGAGAACGCCTACTGCGACCTATCCGTTTCTTCTGGGGTCACGTATCGCGTCGACGTAGTAAATTGACGGGGATTTCCAAGTAGTGAGGATTTTTCATTTACGGGGGTTGTTCGGAAACATGGAAATTCAAGTATAAAAGGTGTGCCTCGAAGTTTACACACTTTTATTTGTGGTTTAATATTTCTTTATGATGAACGGAAGCCCTTTTGGGGTGGAACCGATCATTACTCCGCATTGTTTCTAGTTATATTTTTAGTTTTGTGGTAGTCAGCACTGACATTCGATCCATTCAAATTTCAACACACGTCAATTGTCAATATAATATAATCTGGATGAAGTGAAATAATTGTTGAGAGGACAAGTTTTATTTTCATAAAAAAAATAAGGTACTAGAGATTTCCTTCTAGCTAATTTTGAATCATTCATGCTATTAGGAAACTGTTTTAAATCTGATCTCCATGCCCTACGTACGATTCAAATTCAAATTCCGTAATCTGTCAACTTTCGTAATAGTAGGGGTAATTCGGGATTTACTCGAGCGTCATAGAGAGCTATTGGGTTATCAAGCTTAGATGATAAGAAGAAAAAATGTTATATAATATATACCTGTTCACGGTGTGGTGAGCGGATATAAATTTTCAAAAATGTATAAAAAAACCTTTACGTGGACATACTCGAGCGCGTCAGATATTGATAGCATCTGTGTCCTACGTATTTTAAAAAATGTACAGATGTTAATCTGATCGTTTCCAGGATGGAGGTGATCATACGTAAGGGTTGAAAATGAAAAAAAAAATTTTTATCGAGCTCGACAGATTTTCTAAGGAGGTGTTAAGCCTTAAAAGATGCTCTTGAATAATAATCTGATGATTGGGATGTAACGCAAACTCGTGGTCATTATTAGAATATGCAAAAAAAATCGCCATTTAGAAATACTCAAGCGCGTCAGATTAAGATATATGTGGTTCATCAATATGGCCTAGACGTGCTGTCTCCTAATCTGACGATTGTCTGGAGGGATTCTCTAAATCTGACAATAAAAATTTTTTTTTTTATTTTTTTAAATCATTGAACTTAATTAATCGAAAAGCTCAGGAAATAGCGTGCAAATGAAAATGCTTATGTTGTTTTGAGGAGAATATTTATAAAAATAATAATTATACAAAATTTAATTTTTAAGGGTATGTTTTTTTAATCATTTTCATCAGTAGAATCATCTTCCTCCTCGTAGGCTCTACTTCATCCTCAGATTGCGTATCTGTAACAAGAAGTCATTAAACTATTTAGTAATATTGGTTTATCTTTTGATTAACGTGTTTTTTAATTATGAGAGAATATATATACCTGGAGTATTCTCAAAAATATCAGGCGTTATGACCACATCTTCATACGCCTTCGGGAATTGATCACCTTCAAGCCAGATCATTTCCAGCTTTCCGTCAGCAACTTTCCACCCATAATCCATTGGTAACATATGAGTGATTTTTGCATGGCATAGCTGCACGCATTCAACTTTATCAATTAATTTTTATTACTTCGGCTTGTGAAAATCGTCAGATATATTTTTCGTAATTCTTGCATTATTCCCTTCAAAATAAAAAAAATTTACCACGCTCGAGAATGTCAAGATGTCGTTTTTTTTTACAACTTTGTAGCCCTCCCCCTTCTTTACGTCACTCTCAAATTGTCAGATTAATGGAATATACACGTTTTAGCATGTAACTAACTCACCGTACCTTAATCTGACGCGCTCGAGAATTTCCGATGATCAACTTTTTTGGCGCTCTAGTTCCTCGGAACTGAGTGCTTATCAATTTGCCCAAATGTCTGTAATTTTCGAATATTTCGATGAAAATGGTCTTAAACGATTTGGTTCGACTCACTGATCAAGAATCCGTGGTCGAAATTCATTCTGTCCAGCCGTCCGTAGGCACGATAACTCTCGAACGGAATCAGCTAGACAGTTGAAATTTTCAGAGTAGGTTTGGGAGATAAATATCTCGGCTGAGTTCGTTACTGGGCAAAATCGAACAGATGGTTTCGGAGTAACAAAAACAAATTTTTTTTTACAGAACAAATTCCAAATAAAATTTTTTTCAATAAGCAGTTTTACCATAAGAATCCAATGATATCATTTTTAACTCTAACAAGCTAATACTTTCGGAGATATGATTTTTCAAAATTTCAATGATAAATCGTATTTCACAGAGTGATATAATTATTCTATGAATGAATTGTCATAATGTCAATTTATTTTCCTGAGACATGACATTATCTAATCAATCGAAGAATTATGAGAATAAAGTGTATTCCGAAATGTGAGCGAAGTGAGAAAAATCTCAGTTCTTTGCTCCGAAATTAGTTTTTCTCAGAAAAGTCTTACATTTCGGAACGGAACATGAAGTAAGAGATTTGAGAGTAGTGAGACTGCTTTTCATCCATAGACATAGAATGCAAATAGAAAGTAAATATTGAAAGCATAATTCTGCAGTTCGAGAGAGGAGAAAATTTGGTGAACGTAGATCAGGAAATATTTGATCGATTACAAGGTAATTTTTCATTATTACTCTTCTTTGGTACATGTTTTATGAAAAATCTACTATTTGTAGGTACTTTAAACCTGTTTTGGGCAATTGTCATACGGAACTTGTTGGCGCTCTAGTTCCTCGGAACTGAGTGCTTATCAATTTGCCTGTAATTTTCGAATTTTTCGATGAAAATGGTCTTAAACGATTTGGTTTGACTCACTGATCAAGAATCCGAGGTCGAAATCGATTCTGCCGGCCGGCCTACCGGCCGGCCGTAGGCACGATAACTCTCGAACGAAAGGAGTTGGAGGATTGAAATTTGCAAGGTGGGTTTGGAGCGTAAATATCTCGGACGAGCTCGTTGATGGGAGAAATCCATCAAGTGGTTTCGGAGCTATGGTCGATTTTAGTGAAAATATTTTTTATGAATATTTCCGAAACCGATCACTCGATCTATCTAAAGTTTACCATCAAATTGTAGAATCATGACCTTTATACGCATGTGAAGTTTTGTATTGACCAGATTACCGCAAAGTGTCAAAAAAAATTTTGAAAATTAAAAAAAAGTTTTTCTACAATAACTCGAATGGAATGAGCTAGGTAGTTGAAATTTTCAGAGTAGGTTGGGGAGATGAATATCTCAGTTAAGTTCGTTATTGGGCAAAATTGGCCAGATTTAATTCGATTTCTTTCATGGTGCAGTTCTCATTCTCAGATTGCTCATTTAATCTTGATAATTAAACTATTATTTGAATAGAATTTCCTTTATGATGCAGTTCTATCATAAGAATACATTGATATAATTCCCAACTCTGAGAAACCAATACTTTCGGAGATATAATTTGTCTGTTTGAACTAGAGCGCCAGAAAGCTCCTGTCCACAGGGCTTGAACCCATTTGTTTACTAATCTGATGCTTTATCCTTGACGGGTGGCCATATATATATGGCTCATGTTTGGTGGAAAAACTTAACCAGGTACAAGGTATCCCCCTATATATTAATCTGCCGCGCTTTAGATACAATACAAAAGTCACTAGGATTTATAATCGGAATTTTTCATTACATTTCAACAGGTTTTTAGAAAATTTGCCTGAAATAGAGAAAGTATCGTCTAATACTCGTTGCAGAAGGCAATTCCAACACTCATTATTCGTTCGAAAACTCGCTCATTCGTCGCTCTTTTTCGAAATTCGTGTTTGAATAGGAGCCCATTCTACACCATGTTTTATATTATTTTCTTGCTACGCCGATGATATTTAATTTTACTCGGATATGTTGAACATTCGTTAGCTGCAGAGTTATCTAGAGAAGGGTTAGGTCCCGAAGTGGTTGCTTCCTTTGAACATTAAAAATTGTGAATTAATTATTTTTGGCAGAAACAATCCCAAGCATCCATATTTTATTTATTTATTTATTTATTTGTTTATACCGATATGCCAGTTTAAATTCTAGTAGAATAATGATAATAAAAAAAAGATAGTGCGTGGAGTGCCTCCGCTCGGAAGAAGTGAAACTTCGTAATGTGGTGATGAAAATAGGAAGGGGTAGAAAACTACGCGCATGCGTTCGAGTGTCACGCATTCCCCCTTCCCAGGACCGTTGAAGGTTTAACGCAAAAGTGCTTTCATATCCCCTCCATGGTAGCGTCAAGCGTTTAACGCAACCTTGTTGGAAGTCGCATTAGAGGTTTCACTTCAATAATGAATATTATAAATGAAAATAGAGCAACAAGTAAGGATTTCAGCTAATTTCACGACGCTCACACTGTTTACTTACTATCTTTTCCTCTCATACTTTCTACCTTTGTGTATCTTTCTTTCTCTCTCCATCTTGCTTGGTATATTGGACGCTACTCGTTGCCAAAGCTCGCGCTAACCTTCAACAGGTGTACTACGCGCATGCGTTCGAGTGCCATGCATTCACTCTCGATCTGTCACTTTCTATTCCCCCTCCCCAGGAGCGTTGAACGTTTAACGCAACAGTACTGTCATACCCCCTCCATGGTAGCGTTAAACGCAACCTTGTTGGAAGTCGCATTAGAAGTTTCACTTCAAAAACGCCGTAATGTGGAAATTAAAATGGAAGGGGTAGAAAACTACGCGGATGCGTTCGAGTGCCACGCATTCACTCGTTCTGCCTCTTTATAGTCCCCCTCCCCAGGAACGTTGAACGTTTAACGCAAAAGTGCTTTCATACCCCCTCCATGGTAGAGTTAAACGTTCAACGCAACCTTGTTGAAAGTCGCATTAGAGGTTTCACTTCAATAATGAATATTATAAATGAAAATAGAATAACAAGTAAGGATTTCAGCTAATTTCACGACGCTCACACTGTTTACTTACTATCTTTTTCTCTCCTACTTTCTACCTTTGTGTATCTTTCTTTCTCTCTCACTCTTGCTTGTTATATTGGACGCTACTCGTTGCCAAAGCTCGCGCTGGCCTGCAACAGGTATACAACGCGCATGCGTTCGAGTGCTATGCATTCACTCTCGATCTGTCTCTTTCTATTCCCCCTCCCCAAGAGCGTTGAACGTTTAACGCCTCAGTACTGTCATACCCCCTCCATGGTAGCGTTAAATGCAACCTTGTTGGAAGTCGCATTAGAAGTTTCGCGTCAGAAACTTCCTAATGTGGAAATTTAAATGGAAGGGGTAGAAAACTACGCGGATGCGTTCGAGCGCCACGCATTCCCTCGTTCTGTCTCTTTCTAGTCCCCATCCCCAGGAACTTTGAACGTTTAACGCAAAAGTGCTTTCATACCCCCTCCATGGTAGCGTTAAACGTTTAACGCAACCTTGTTGAAAGTCGCATTAGAAGTTTCACTTCAAAAATAATATTTGGAACATTGTGTACTAAATACAAGAATCCATAAGACAATGACCCATATGGGTAATATGAGGTGGCAACTTCGAAAAGCATTTTGTGACAAATTATCAGTATTCATAAAAGGCCTGGAGTTACACATTTGATTCACTCTGTTTTTCGGCATGGTTAATTCGAATAGAAAATATTAAGTTTCAACAAATATATTACCGATTCTTCAATTCAACTTTTTCAGAAACATGTTTTCGCTGCACCATTCTGAAGCTTTATTACTTTATAAAATATTAACCCAAAAAGATATGTGTTTATAATGCATTATTTTTCTCGCATGAAGCCTATGACAATGAATTTGAATCCACATAATTATTTTGGCACTTCGACCAAAGTTATCTGGTCTTGAATCAGTTGCACGTAATTGTTGGGTACAAATTTCGATGATATAGTTTGAATAGGATTTACCAATCGAATTTACCAACCAAATTGGTCAATGTGAATACATTTTCTCATCAGATTTATTGGAAATTACAAGTTCGTGGTTACGTTGTTCCCTTCTCAGAATATTAGATCGTCTGTTACTGATAAACTTAATTTTACTGCCATAAATTTACTGAATCAATCAATCAGTCAATTTTTCGTTGAATGGAATGGATGGAAATCACTCTATTTATTATCTGATTCTGATAAAAATATATCTATAGTCCACGATAGGTGAATCTGCCCTAAATACTTCGAAAGAACAATATGTTCCATAATGACCAACCATTTTCGCGATATTATATGAAATATTAATTTTCGACTCTTTATTTCTTATTTATGCACCAAGGACGAAAAACTGTCTATGATAGTCGAGCCTGCAAATTGCTATCCGGGGCGAAGCAGAGAGACTATAGCAAGCAGGCGAGACAATAGACTCTTTTTCGCCGCATATTATATTTTTCGTCGACCTCTACATACTTTCATGAATTTCACAACAGTAAATGACAGTTATTCTCACAGATACTTATATTTGTATAAAACCGTATCATCCCGTATCCATAGTGACCACAGCGGACGTAAAAGTTATTTTGTGGCCGAAAAGTACGATTTTTCGATGAAAAAATAAAATTAAATGATTCTTCGATATCCCACACAACGCGGTGTAGTTGATGATGTTCGTAGCATTTATGTTATCAATATCAATTTTTACTGCTTGAAAACAATCGTTAATGGTTGACTTTTGTGTTCTACGCATTCCAATATCTTCCAGTGATGTATATATGCGGCGTACTCTGGCATATTATGGAAGAAACAACTTTTTCACATTTTTTGGCCTTGCTCATCTCAGAAATGGTGATTTTTAGGAAAATAAGGGTGGAAACAATTTTTATAGACAATTGAATGAGCGTCAATTCCTGTCTCATCTGCATTTGTGATAAAACTTACCATTATTTGCGAACTTCTTTTCAGATGTGGGATCGATGAGGCCTTTCCACATTTCGTTTATAATCGCGCACCCAATGTTCGTACCATTTTTAAGTTCTATGCGAATTATTGTAAGCTTACCCCTATTTGTTCAGCTAACTTGACCCGATTATAAGGGAAATATTAAATTCTCCTGAAATAATAATATTAGTTATGAGTACCATCGTAAGATAAGTTTTCTTGAAACAAATAATTCAACCTAAAACAGTCAATCAGTCTCTACGAAAAAAATAGTTAGTATAGTTACTTTTATCTTTATTAGGATCTATAACTATACTTTGTATGTAGGAAGGTGTGTTTATCGCACTGGATATAGCAGTCAGCCATGTATTAGCTCAATAAAAACCTGAACTAATTTTTATGCTTTTAGTGGCATGGAATAAATAATATACATGAGCGTTTTTTGAAAAGTATTTATTTTATTTAATATTAAGTCCTACTTCAAGTACAGTTCGAGGTGTTATCTGACCCACCCTTATTATTGGAAAAACTTCTGGGAATCTATTCATTTACTCCGAAATATTTTGGGTTTTATCATTTCCATTGTCCACAGTTATTTGCGCCCATTTAATTCTCGGTGTGAAATAGTTGGAGGTTGGAGAGATTTCGTTCCTTCGCGAATGCATTATCGAGAAAATAAAAATTGGTTCAAGCCCTGTGGACAGGAGCTATTGGGCGCATGTTCATCTTCCTTGTGGCCCGTACTGACCAGTAAAGAAAAAAAGCAGTATCATGTTGAATACCTTAATATTATTCTGGAACACAAATTTTCCATTACAATAATCTTCATCTAGCTTCTATTTAGTATCAATTCCTGTAGAACGTGATCATAATAAGTGTTTTCCATATAATAAAATGTGTTTGAACTTGGTATGTAGGAAATCTGACATCAATTATTGGAATTAATTGATTTGACAAACAGCCGTCAAATGAGGTAAATAGATTTTTGTGACGATTTTCTGTGACCATAGAACGTCAAAACACGCTGGAATGTGAATTTTAAGCAATATCTTCTGGAATTGAGATCGTATCGAACTGAAATTTTGCACACTCGTGTAGAATGCTTGATTTAACGTCGGTACAAATTTTTCATTAAAAAATTTTCCAACTGCCCGATCCCAACAATACTTAGATAATATTATATCCATAAATTAAGCATTTCATTATTGCATTTTTTGAAATAGGTACCTTTTCAAGTCGATCAACATCGTCCTTCTTTCGACGTCTAAACTATGACTTGATTCTTTATGTTTATGTCTTTGAATTTGTTTTCGGTGGAATTCAAAGAGTTCATAGAATAATCGATGAAAATACTGAGAGAGACCCAGGAAATTTGACACATTTTGTCTTATATCTCCAGAAATTGAAATCGTATAGAGCCAAAATTTTGCACAATGTTGCAAAATACTACAATTGACGTTAGTACAAGTTTTTGTTGCAATCTGATGAATAGTTCACGAAAAAAAAATTTTTTTTTCGAAAAAATTAAAAGAAATATTTTTTTAAAAATTACCAACATTTCGATCATAACAGAATTTTGCCAAAAGTTGCGCGTTTATATCCTCGAACTGACTACCAAGTTTGGATTCAACATCTTCTTTAGTTCCTGAAATATCAGGGAAATAACCTCAAAATTTTAAATGTCTATAACTCCTAAACCGTCCGGCCGATTTTGCCCGTTAACGAACTTAACCGTCGCATTTTGATCAGAAACCTACCCTGAAAGTTTGAAGTCGATAGGACCTTCGGTGCTCCTGTTATCGTGCCTACGGCCGGAAGTACGGCCGACCGGCCGGCCGGCCGGCCGGCCAGCCATACGGCACCCTAAAATCTGACACCGGATTCGTGATCAGGGAGTCCGAATTAGTCTATTAGCCAATTTTCAGCTCGAAATTCGAAAATTACAGACATTTGGACGAAATGATAGGACGATGTTCCCCTAGAACATGCGCCCAAAAATATTTGTATTCGCTGTGAAAAATAAATATAATTATAAATGCTGGAATTAATTCTAATGAGATTTGAATACTCATTTGTTTATTTTTAAATTTCGTCTCATAAATATTCCTCAACTATTGAAATGCATCTTTACAAAGAATGCTTATCTCAAGAATGATATTTATCAACATGAAGTATAATTTGGACACTCTTTCGCAATTTTACCTGCAGCACTCCCCAAGTCATTAAAATATCATAAATACTTCAACTACTGATTCAATACGAAGGTTAATCATTTTCTCCTGGAAGTATGCCAATATACAGGATGTTTCTGAATTGATGCAAAAGATTTTAGGAGGTGTTACTTCGACGAAAATTAAATATTTTTAATTTTTATTGAATATCTTCTATATGGTACACTTAAATAGAATTAAATTTGGCAGTCACCTAAAACTAAATGATACTTTTGGGCAGTTTTATCAATTCCGAAATTTCATCATAAAGGGATGGAAAAATCAACTTTTGATACTTCAACATTTACCAAATTAAAGAATTGATTCAAGAAGACAAAATTTATCATGCAACTTTATATCTCGACTTTTTCTCCTAAAATGCAAATATGTATATTGATTTTTGATCCAATTTGGTAAAATTGTCAAAGTAACGACACCAATAGATATTTTTCGACAATGAGTCAATTTCATAGCAATGAAAAAATCGCTTACTTATTGAGTATATTACTTGAATGTTTCCAGAAAAGCTTTAATGTGCCATATGGCAAAAACTATAGATAACTGCTTTTTTTTTGTCGTTTCGTTCTGTAGGGGGTTCGAAAAAAGGTGGTGCAGTTGCCAGGAGAGTTAGAACACTAACAAATAAGGGGGGTTTGCCCACGTAACGGCATCTATATTCAAGATGTGTGGTGTAACAAAAAATGTATATGCAACATTGTAATGAAATTTTGTATTTTCTTCTTGTGATTCTATGTTTAATTAATAACTTTAGTACTACTTAAACCAGCATAGTTATTATGTCATAATTTTCGAATGAAAATATTCCGAAAACTGTACACAATATCGAGTTTTAGCAAGAGTATCATTTCGGCGTAAAATTAAATGGTGTTTTAGTACAGTTAAAAATTGGATTAGAAAATCTAACCTCAAGAAAGTTACCTTTAAAACTAATCGTTTCGAACCGATCAACTAGGACAGACAATCTGGTCGACGGAAATAACATAATTCGCTAGTATCTTCACGGAAATTCTATGGACATTTTGCTCTTCGACTGGAATATAACTAGTCAACTTTATTGGTTCTATTTTTTCGATATTTTCCCAATAACCCGAAAAACACTTATCCCATCGAGTCTTAGGTCTAGAATTTGGTAGTAAAATGAGATTTTGAAAGTTCTCGCAAAACTCTCAGTGGTCTGTGTAGTATTTAACATTAATTGAGCATTACTCAAAACAAAAATTTTTATTATTTAGCTTAATAGTGACATAAGAAAACGATAAATGCAATAATTTCACGATGATAAGATGAAAAAATGTGATAAAGCCCCGTGGACAGGAGCTTTGCCGCTCTTGTTGAAACTTGGTGAAATCATATCTCCGAAAGTATTGGTTTCTCAGAGTTGGGAATGATATGAATGGAATCTTATAATATAACTGCATCAAAAAAGGAATATTAAATAACGGAGATATTCATTCCTCAAATCTATTCTGAAAATTATATTATATCAATTGAAACTTATCCAATATTCCAGTTTTGTTTTCACTGGAGATATTCTGAACCAAATTTGATTAACTTACCAAAATATATTTCCATCATCATATGGATTATCCAAGGGCATATAGGGTATTCTTATTATAATATCCTATAATTGGTCATTTTGCATTCAATCGTACTTTGTTTTCCAGAACTGAAATAAATTTTTCATGTCTCTAATAGGTAGATAAGATGACATGTATGAACAGTGAACACAGATAGAACACAGACAGATAGAATTCGCAGTCTGTGAACACATATAGAAGTAGGATGTATTGAAATTTTGAAAAATCATATCTCCGAAAGTATTAGCCAATTAGAGTTGAAAATGAAATCAATGGATTCTTATGATGCAACTGCATCTTTAAAGAAATTCAAGTGAATTTGACATTTGTAATTTAAAAAAAAAATTTTTGTTCGTTACTCTGAAATCACAGATTTGGTCCAAAAACGAACTTAACTGAGATATAATGTATTTCCCAAACCCACTCTGACAATTCCAACTGTATTGCTCATTCCGTTCGGGAGTTATCGTGTTAACGGAGGACAGAATCGATTTTGACCACAGATTCTTGATCAGTGAGTCGAACCAAATTGTTTAAGATCATTTTCAACCTAAAATTCGAAAATTACAGACAGAATGATAAGCACTCTGTTCCGAGGAACAAGAGCGCCAAAAATCATAGATTACAAATACAAGAAACAATCATACAGTTGGTTAGATGAAATGAATGAATGTATCTTTAAGGTTAACAAGAAACAAAAAACACTTATTATAAAAATTGGTTCAAGCCCTGTGGACAGGAGCTTTAGCGCTCTTGTTCAAACTTTGACAAATTATATTTCCAAAAGTGTTGGTTTCTCAGAGTTGGGAACGATATCAATGGAATCTTATGATAGATCTCCATCATAAAATAAAATAAATTGCATAAGAATCCATTGATATCATCCCTAACTCGGAGAAACCAATACTTTCGGAGTTATGATTTGTCAAAGTTTGAATAAGAGCGCTAAGGCTCCTGTCCACAGGGCTTTCCCACTTTTTCAATTTGGCTTGTATGCGTCAATTATCAAGAATTTCCGTAATTAAATTCAAAACGTAGGTCTATGACTCATCTCATGTTGGATTTATATACATCAGGAAATTATAATTAGAGGAATCTATGAAATCATATAGAATTGAGAATAATTATTGAAATTTTGAAAAATCATATCTCCGAAAGTATTAGTTTGTTAGAGTTGAGAATGACATCGATTCTTATGATGAAACTGCATTTCAAAAAAAATTCAAAATTTGTAATTAAAAATTTTTTTTTGTTACTCCGAAACCATCTGGCCGATTTTGCCCAATAACAAACTTAACCGAGATATTTAACTCTTAAACCTACTCTGAAAATTTCAACTGTCTAGCTCATTCCATTCGAGAGTTATCGTGTTAACTACCGGACGGACGGCCGACCGGACAGAATCAATTTTGACCATGGATTCTTGATCAATGAGTCGAACCAAATCGTTTGAGAAAATTTTCATTCAAAAATTACAGATATTTGGGCAAATTGATAAGCACTTTGTTCCGAGGAACAAGAGCGCCAAAAATGGAAAACAAGTCATTGGAGCATATTTATGAGTGAGCAGAGGTTTTATTTCTTCTTAAAGAATTGAGTTTATTAACAAGTTAAGAGTTTACTATTATCTTAGAAAGCAGAATAATATTCAATAGATGAACTCCTGCAAGGACTCAGCGTTGTCAATAACAAATTGAAAGCCCTGAAGCTACTTTCCCATATTCAAGATATTTGGAAAGGCTTATAATCATGGATATGCTCATAATATTGTGAAAAATATAAATATTAATAGAAATATCTATTATTATTGAACAACATGATTCTAGCTGGAGACATTGAAGATAAGTTAATATAACTAAATACCATATGGGCCATATCAACGAGTTTCTGGGACAAAGAATTTTTCTGAATTATTATTTCAATATTCATACGATACCTACGAAATTTTGCATAAGTCTTCGCGTCGGTATTTTTCAAGTTTTTTAATCCAATCAGATCAGTACTTTTCAAGTTATTTGGAAAATAAAATTTCAGTGGCTATAACTCCGAAAAACTCGGCGGATTTTTCCCTTTAACGAACTTAACTGGTGCATTTGGACCTCAAACCTACCCTGCGAGTTTCAACTGCCTAACTCATGTCATTCCAGCCTACGACCGGACGGACATAATTGAATTCGACCTCAGATTATTCATCAGTGACTCGGACTAACCGTTTGAGACCTATTCGGCCAAAAAATCGAAAATTACAGTCATTTGGGCAAATAGATAGGCGCTCTATTGAGGACCCGCCAAGAATCTCACCTAATGAAGCATAACCTATTATTAACACAACCAGAAAACATTCTCACCACTAAATTTTCATTGCAGTATGCTGAGGATACAGAGCGAATTGGAGCAGTTCACAATCCACAAAAGTTCCAGCGAACCTGCTGTAGCGATAGACATTCCACCGAAGGGGGTACAAAATGCTTCGCCCTTCGGGACACCAGATACCCCTCCACCCCCCTACGACATCAAGCAGGGTTGGATGACAGGGATTTTCGGCTGCCTGCGGCCGGTGCTGTCCATAATTGGAAAAGGAGGGCACGAGATCAGGAACGAACAAGGTGAGGGGGTGGAAAATTATGTATGTGTTACTGTGGGGAGATCAAGGGGACTGAAAGTTTCATTCGCACTAGTGTTCTCAATATTCAGTTTTTGCGTGGGATGAATTTCCACGAAGAGTATTCTAGATTTATTTGGGGTCGATTAATAGTTATACGAGGGATGTGTACTTATGTTGTGTGACATACTTTTAGGAGTGATTCTGTGATGAAAATTAAGGTGGGTATTTGGTATAAAATCTTTTGAAAAACCTCCCCCCGGAAAAGTTCCACCCCTAACAAAAAAAATTGTTTCAAACCCTATGATAATTTTCTTGGATACAAATTTTTTTGTAAAATAAAAATGGGTTCAAGCCCTGTGGACAGGAGCTTTCTGGCGCTCTAGTTCAAACAGACAAATTATATCTCCGAAAGTATTGGTTTCTCAGAGTTCAGAATTATATCAATATATTATGATAGAACTGCATCATAAAGGAAATTCAATTCAAATAATAGTTCATTTATCAAGATTAAATGAGCAATCTGAGAATGAGAACTGCACCATGGAAGAAACCAAATTAAAATAGCTGAAATGAATTTGACTCTCTCTTATAGAACAGGATGAAATGTACGAGTATGAACACAGATCATCTAATAAAGCTTAGATAGAATAATAATAGCATTCTGTGAAAATATAGAAGTATGATTCATTATTAAAATTTAGAACTTTATCTTAGCAGAAATTGAATTCAAACATCATAGAAGAATTTAAATTCAACAAGAGTGCCTGAAATTATCAATCCAAAACCAATAGACGAATTCTACCCAACAACGAACTCATCCGAGATATTCATTCCTCAATTCTATGATGAACGATAATATATATCTTTCCTCAAATCTACTCCAATACACCAATATTCCAGTTTTGTTTTTAGTAGAGATATTCTGAACTCAATATTATTAACTTACCATTACCATTCCCATCATCATATGGATTGACCATCGGCATGAAAATATCAACCAACAGAAAGTATGATATTATATTATCATTCTCATATTTATACGATTGCTGGAATGAAACAACGTCATGTCTAGGGAAAAGTTGACATTATAACAATTCATAGAATACCCACATAATAATTCTATCATTCTGTGAAAACGTAGAAATACAATTTACATGAAATTTTGAAAAATCATATCTCCGAAAGTATTAGCTTGTTAGAGTTAAAAATGATATGAATGGATTCTTATGACAAAACTGCTTATTAAAAAAAATTTAATTTGGAATTTGTTTCGTAAAAAAAAAATTTTTTTTTGTTTCTCCGAAACCATCTGTCCGATTCTGCCCAATGACGAACTTAGCCGAGATATTTATCCCCCAAACCTACTCTGAAAATTTCAACTCTCTAGCTCATTCCGTTCGAGAGTTATCGTCCCTACGGCCGGCCGGCCGGACAGAATGAATTTCGACCACGGATTTTTGATCAGTGAGCCGAACCAAATCGTTTAAGACCATTTTCATCGAAAAATTTGAAAATTACAGACATTTGGGCAAATTGATAAGCACTCAGTTCCGAGGAACTAGAGCGCCAAAAAGATTACTGAAACGCCCAATTAATTTACTAACTTTTTATCTCTACCACTTTTTTCGAAAACTTAAGCAACAAGGTGGAATTTACCTAACCTAATTTATTTGTTTATATTTCGTATATTTTACAAGCTTTGTTTTTTTTTCTTCATCACCCATTATATTACCTTTCTTGAAGACTTATAATATACAGGGAAAATTTAAAAAAGATACAATTTTTTTTGTTAATCTTCGGAGGGCTGTAACTTTTCCGGGGGAAGGTTTTTCAAAAAATGTTATACCAAATAACCACCCTAATTTTCATCACAGAATCGCCCCTTAAAGTTTGTCGCACTTATTCAGGGACACCCTGTAGAAAACATTTAGAATTGTGTAGCGAAATAATTTTCATAACTTTAGCTTCAAATTTAAGTACCTACCTATGTTTCGATATCCGTAAGTATCTATTTCGACAATGGTGAATGGACCCGTTCCAAATTCTGCATTAATATTCAAATAGATATTCAACACCTACGTTTTCGATTTGAGATTGATTAAATCTCACATTTCTTACATTACTTAACTTATTGAGAAGATAATGCGCGTGATTGGGCAGGATCAGCATATTGGGTCCATCATTTCCCTAGCAAACAAAGGAATAATTTGAGAAAAGTAGGTACTGACGTGAAGTCAGGAGCTTTCGCCCGCATTTTCCATTGTCTATGCACGCCTCGTACGAAGTCGATCTAGCTGAAATTCGGAACTCGATTGTAAAATGGTGGCTCGAAGTTATGTGCGGAATTTCAGCTGATTCTGATGCATAGTTTCTGCAATATAAAATTTTTCATGATTTAAGATTCAAGATTTTTTAATTCTACCATAATAATTATTCTATCGGAATTGAAATTCGTTAAATATCTAATAATATACGGAAAAACTTACGCCTCAGGTATTTTCAGGATACGCTATTCACGAAATCCCGCGAAAATTATCGTGTCGACATTCTACAATGAATTACCGAGTTTTAATTGGATATATTTTGAGTTATAGAGGCATCAACAAAACATTTTCAGGTGTGCATAACTCCAAAACCGTTTGGCTGATTATGCCTATTAACGAACGGAAATATCGCATTCGGATGCGCCACCTTCCCTGAAAATTGCAAGCTGCTATCTTTTTCCGTTCTCCAGTTATCGTGATATCACAACATAAATTTTTTTCACAACAAATTTTTTTTTAATGTTCTAGTGATACGATCCTTGCAAATTTTCAGCGATGTTTGAAGAATGGTTTCTGATTTATAGAATTTAATTATTTTTTTTTTTAATGTTTCTAGTGGTCGATCTCCGAAAATTCAGAAAAATCTGCGCGTCGGTTTCTACAACTAATTACCATGTTGTAATTGGATCGGATATGTTTTGAGTTATTGAATCCGATCCAATCCAAACGTGGTTATTAGTTGTAGAATGCTGACGTGAATATTCGTGCAAAATTTCGTAAGGATTTTGTCAGTATAAAAAAAAATTTAAAGAATTATATATATATATATATATATATATATATATATATATATATATATATATATATTTTTTTTTTAATGTTTCTAGTGGTCGATCTCCGAAAATTCAGAAAAATCTGCGCGTCGGTTTCTACAACTAATTACCATGTTGTAATTGGATCGGATATGTTTTGAGTTATTGAATCCGATCCAATCCAAACGTGGTTATTAGTTGTAGAATGCTGACGTGAATATTCGTGCAAAATTTCGTAAGGATTTTGTCAGTATAAAAAAAAATTTAAAGAATTATATATATATATATATATATATATATATATATATATATATATATATATATATATATATATATAGATGTAACTAAGGGACAACTGAGTCCCAAAATGGTATATGGTTGGTAAAAAGTGAGACCCGTTTTGTACATGTGAGACCCCTTTCCGGGTCTCGCATTGTTTTTCGGTGCCAATGGACTCCTTAGGGTCCCCCCTCAGCTCCCTGATGTCTCCCCCAAAAAATTTTTTGGACTCGGATGTCTGTTATAAGCCTCAACTTACACGGAATTTAGTTAATGGGAATTCGCTTCAGATGGCGCTGTAGAAGTTCTGTATATACTTTGTATATACTTTGCGAGACCCAGAGTATATATTCTCAATTAAGCAGGTTGCTGTGAGATGAGAGTCCCGCCAATCTGACAACACTGCTCTATAGATCATTCAGTACACTAACGGTGGTTTTCAAAAAGCTCTGATTAGATTTATTATAGCTTTAATACGATTTCGGCTAGATGAACTGGAAATCAACATAGAAGTTCACTGATTTGGCAAGTAATAGTTATGAAAGTGTCATCAAACACTGGGTCAATATATTATTATCTTTCTAAGAATCAAATACATTGAAATGAAAATTTATCAAATAATAATATTCATTATTCATTATTCATTGCCATTTCCACACACGATCATACGATAGACTAACTATTTAAATATTTACTATTGACTGCACTGCGATATTTTCCAATTGTTTCAGTGAATTATTGGTTTCTCTAAATTCCCGATTCCCGTTCGATAATGCATTACCGACTTCCTGAATATCTGGGAGAGACAAATACTTTCAAAATATTATGGAAAAAATTGGTTCAAGCACTGACGTGAAGTCAGGAGCTTTTGTGCGTATGTTCTATTGTCCATTCTCCTGTATTGGACACTCTTAATCGAATTTACCATGGTAAATTATGTTTTCCATTCTCCTGTATTGGACACTCTTAATTCGAATTTACCATGGTAAATTCGAATTAAGGGGCCAATACAAGAGAATGGACAACATAATTTACCATGGTAAATTCGATTAAGGGTGTCCAATACAGAAGAATGGACAATAGAACATACGCGCAAAAGCTTCTGACTTCACGTCAGTGCTTGAACCAATTTTTTTTTTCGTGATTTTTTTTTAATTTTCTAGGGGTACGGTTCTTAAATTTTTTTTTTTCCTCATTTTTTTTCAAATTTTCTAGGAGTACGGTTCTTACAAAATTTTAAACACGTCTTTATGTTGATTATCTACTACTAGTTACCAAGCACCAATGCGATCGAATATTTATTTTTTGAGTTATTAAGGAAATAATATTCCAGGTAGGTATAACTCGGAAACCGTTAAACCGATTATGCCCAAAAACGAACTCAACTCTCCCTTTCGGATACGCAACCTACCCTGAAAATTGCAAGTCCCTATCTCCTTTCGTTCGAAAGTTATCGAGGCAACGGTCACCCATCTACTGAACTCGCACAAGAATGCTTGAATCTCCAACAATATTTAACCGATCGTATTAAAACTTGAAACTTGGCAGTAGAGTTAGGTTATGAAGGCTCTTGCAAAATTTCAGCAATTTCAAACGATCAGTTACTGATATATAGAATTTTCTTTTTTTATTTTCAATGATTTATTAAAAATTTTCTACAAATGCTATCCTCACTAAATTTTGCAAACATTTCCGCGTTGGCATTCTACAACTAATAACCATGTTTGAATTCAATCGGTTCAGTATTATTCGAGTTAATGAGGAACAAAAAACCACCAAATTTCATCAATTTCAGATGGCTATAACTCTAAAACCGTTTGGCCGATTATGCTCATAATCAAACTGAAATGTCGCGTTCTAGTGCACATCGTAACCTGAAATCTTGAAGCCGCTATCTATTTCCGTTCTCAAGTTATCGTGACAACAAAAATATTTTTTAATAATTTTCTAGCCATACGATTCGCACAAAATTTCACAAACGTGCTAAAGTTCATATTCTACAACTACTCACCAAGTTTCAATTCGATCGGATTTATATTGGTTGAAAACAAAATTATTACTCGGAAACCGCTGGGCCGATTATGCCCATTAACGAACTTGTCCGTCGTATTGGGATGCGCCACCTACCCTGAAAATTTCAAGTCGCTAGCTCTTTTTGTTCTCAAGTTATCGTGGCAACGGCCGGACGGCCGGACAGAATCAAATTTGACCTCGAATTCTTCATTGGGGAGTCGAACTTCATCGTTTGAGACCATTTTTTTCAAAAAATTCGAAAGTTATAGACATTTGGGCAAAACTATAACGCGATGTTCACCTTAACATACGCGCAAAAACATTTTCTGAAATTTCCTCATTACAAATTACCAGAACTGAATTCCAACAAAATTGTGAGATATATCTAATGCCTTTCTTCAATTACTAAGAGAAATACTTTATAGGTAAAATAATGAAGAATTTAAACTCAACAAGAGTGCTAAAAATTATTAATCCAAAAACAATAGACCAATTCTACCCAATGACGAACTCATTCGAGATATTAATTCCTCAATTCATGATGAACGATATATTCTTTCCTCAAATCCACTCTGAAAATTATTATATCGATTGAAACTTTAGCCGATATTCTAGTTTTGTTTTTACTGGAGATATTCTTAACTCAATATTATTAACTTACCAATACCATTCCCATCATCATATGGATTAACCATGGGCATTAAAATATCACCCAAAATGTATGATATCATATTATAATCCTCATAATTCTACGATAGCCGAAATGAATTCGACATGTCATGTCTCAGGAAAATGAGTTGACATGTATCAAAACAGATCATATAATAATTCATAGCATTCTGTGGAAACGTAGAAGTACGATTTATTATTGAAATTGTGCAAAATCATATCTCCGAAAGTATTAGATTTTTAGAGTTGAAAATGATATCAATGGATTCTTATGGTGAAAATTGAAAAAAAATTGAATTTAAAATTTGTAGTATAAAATTTTTTTTTTGTTTCTCCGAAACCATCTGGTCGATTTTGCCCAATAACGAACTTAGCCGAGATATGAATCTCCCAAACCTACTCTGAAAATTTCAACTGTCTAGCTCAGGGCTTTCCAAACTTATTTTTACCGTGACGCCCTTGGGACATTGCCATTTTTTTACGACGCCCCTTAACTCAGCCCCCAAAAATATTTACCAATTTTAGTACTAGCCTAGTAATACGTTATCTGCTCACTAGACTCGGTCGCAACCAACGTGCGACGCCCCTAGGACAATGTCGCGACGCACATTTCGTTCGAGTGTTATCGTGTCTACGGGCGGATCGATACTGACCACGGATTCTTGATCAGTGAGTCGCACCAAATCGTTTAAGACAAATTACAGACATTTGAACAAATTGATAAGCTCTCTGTTCCGAGGAAAAAGAGCGCCAAAAATATTGAAGACCATTTCAGATCTAGTGCAATCCTAATGCGAAAACGTGATATAGGTTTGTGAAGTACCTAATCAAGTTTACATCAACTTCCAGTATGACTGATGTGCAGAAACCCAAACACTGCTTCAACTTCAACGAAGACATTTCGATGAGAGAAAACAAATAGTTTATGTGAAATGTAAGTGATGTGAATATCATCATGAACGAAAATAAATATCAATGTTGACAACAATAATAGGGTATCTAAGAAAGTTTTTCGAAAACAAGATTTGAAGAAACCATTGACCATTATTGGAAAAAATGTCCTGCGGACAGGAACTTTGGCGCTCTTGTTCAAATGTTGACAAATTATATCCCTGAAAGTATTGGTTCCTCAGAGTTGGGACTTATATCAATGGAATCTAATGATAGAACTACCTCATGAAATTAATTAAATAAGAATCCATTGATATTATTCCCAACTCGGAGAAATCAAAACTTTCAGAGTTATGATTTGTCAGAGTTTGAACAAGAGTGCAAAAGCTCCCGTCCACAGGGCTTTCCCACTTTTTGACGCTCTTGTTCCTCGGAACAGAGAACTTGTCAATTTGTCCAAATGTCTCTAATTTTCGAATTTTTTTATGAAAATGGTATCAAACGATTTGGTTCGACACACTGATCGAGAATTCGTGGTCAAAATCGATTCTGTCCGGCCGGCCGGCCCTCCGTTAACACGATGACTCTCGAACAAAATGAGCTAGACAGATGGAATTTTCATAGTAGGTTTGAGGGATAAATATCTCGGTTAATTTCGTTATTGGGCAAAATCGGCCTAATAGTTTCGGAATAACGAAAAAAAAATTTTTTTTTTCATTACAACTTTTTAATTAAATATTTTTTAAGATGGAGTTTCATCATAAGAATCCATTGTTATCATTTTAAACTCTAACAAGCTAATACTTTCGGAAATATGATACAGAATCTGTCTGTGTTCACTGTTCATAAATGTCATTTTATCTAGCTATTAGAGACTTGTCTATCGTAGTTTGAAAATATTTTCTGTTGGAAAACAAGTATCCGATTCTTCAATTTATTAATATATACAAGACTGTTTTGAAACTGAAAATAATATTGACTGATTACATATTGAATAATTTATGTATAAATATGGGGATGATGTTCCAGAAGATTAAGAATTGGATCAATTTAATGAGTTGTGAGACATGTTTCTATATACAGTGATTTCATAATGTTGCTAGCAAAAATATGCTGGAATAAGGATCTACATTTGTGTACATTTTTTCTTGAGTTCAGGTCCATAATACAGAAAAGAATATGTAAGTGGTATGAACTATTAAATTTTAAATTATGAAAAGAGGATAGTGTTTTATTAATATATTTTGAACTATTAAAATAATTTGTTCGTCATCAGCCTCTACCTACCAAATATGAGGAATAAATGGACAATCTGCTATGATTGTGCTATTGATATTTTCCTTAGGTATTTCGAGTTGTGTAAACTATGCACCGAGTGTGAGTTGCAACAACCCATTCCACGAGGTTGAATCATTGCAGATTGCTCATTTAATCTTGATAAATAAATTTAATGACAATTTTTGAAGCATCAAAGCATTGAAGCTTTGTAGATTGCTCTTTTTTATGCTAATTTCTGAAGCATTTTTTTGTAAACGACATTTTTTTTAAATTTAAGTTCTTTCATGAGTTCTATCATAAGAATCCATGGCTATAATTCCCAACTCTGAGAAACCAATACTTTCGGAGATATATGTAATTTGTCTGTTTGAACAAGAGCGCCAAAAAGCTCCTGTCCAGAGGGCTTGAACCAATTTTTTAATTTCGCTTCTGTACGTCAATTCTCAAGATTTTTTGTAATTAAATTCAAAATGTAGGTCTATGACTCATCTCATGTTGGATTTATATATATCAGCAAATTATAATCAAAGTATTCTATGAAATCATAATATAAAATGGAGAATAATTATTATACATAGTTCACAATCTGACTTGCGAGTTCGACATTAATATTATCTGCATTTCGCGCCTTCGCGGGCTCATTGTCTCGACTATTTATTCAATTTTTTGTTTATGTTTAGATTTGGCATCGTTGAAGGGACTCGCAAGTGTGAAGAATATACCAGAATATACACTGAGGGCCTCGCATTAGTGTTCGATATATAAAGGGTCTCGGAACTTCTTTGGATATTTCTTTTTCAACAGTTTTTTGAAAAAGCTTCCCCTCTTACGATATACGCAATAAGCACCATTATAACCTTGTAATAATGAAAAAAATATTTGAAAAAAGTTATATTCTGATATGGGTCTCAGGTTGTCTGTTGGCTACCGCGGGTCTCACATGTGTTAATATTTAAGTATATATATATATATATATATATATATATATCAGAAACTATTCGTCCGACATCGCTGAAAGCTTGTGAGAGCTTTCAAAACCTAACTGTACTGCCAAGTACAGAGTTTGAACACGATCGGATCTATATTGTTGAAGATCCGAGCAGCCTTGGGTGAGTTCAGTAGCTGGATGGGTGACTGTTGCCTCAATAACTTTCGAACGAAACCAGATAGGGACTTGCAATTTTCAGTGTATGTTGCGCATCCGTATGCGCCATTGAAGTACGTTAATTGGTATAATCGGCCACATGGTTTTGGAGTTATACTCATCTGATATTTTGTTGGTATTTTGTTATTTCCTCTATAACTCAAAGTATACAAATCTGATCCAATTAAAACTCGGTGATCACTTGTAGAATGCCGACCCACTAATCTTCACGAAATTTCGAAATTTGAGTTTTTTCCTGTTTCAATTCCAATAGAATACATATGTCGAAATTAAAAATTCTGTGATCATAGATTCTCTCGTTACTAAAGCTAAAGACTCTCATTAAAATGGTATGAAATGTATATGTACAATGTACATAATACATATATTATAAAAGCTGAGAAAACGGTATATATCAAGGCTAAATTCGATTAAGAGTTTCCAATAGAGGCGAGTAGACACAAAAGCTCCTGACTTCACTTCAGTGCTTGAACCATTTTTTTCACACTAGTTTGATGAGTTGAATTTAAATATCTGTGTGTATGTGTCTATTTTCTGAAGACACTTTTCCCAAACTGGTTTGGTTACTTAATTATTGCAACATCTGGAAACGAAAGCTTCTCTATTTCAAAAGTTAATCGTATTGTTGGTTCTTTTGAATTTGGGAAATCGAAAAATGTGTCTTTTCTTGTTGTCTTTATCGGTGTTGCCATATTCCATATATTCAATATCTGCAACGTAAAAATATTTGATATACTGAATTTATCAATATCGTAAATTCTTCGTCTCCATTCTCCCAAGGCGTTTCTTCACTACGAAAATGAACAAAGGATGTTGTTGTCGTAGACATGTTTGTGTCATGACCGCTACGTTAAGGGTCAGCGAACAACGCACCTGCCTCAACGCTTCTCGTTCTGCATAAATATTTATAAGAACAGATAGCCGATCTGCCACCATAATGCCATCATTAACTCTGAAGGATTTTTCAATTTAATGATCTTCAGGTAACTGGGCCTTTATGGATAGGTCTATGTTTGACCACTACGCAATTATTGTCAAATTACACTGTTTAATAATTGGTGGTATATTATTGAAAACATTGTATAATGTTTTTAAAGTCTGTCTTTTTGAAGCGATAGAGGTTTGGATTCTTCACAAGTGCTCATATTGTCATTGTGAGGGCGTATACAGGGTGATTCACGAAGACCGTTCGTTAGAATATTTAAAAGAAAGAATACATAAACATTTGAAATTTTATAGTTTAGGTATGTTAGGAGAGATGAATTCTTGAAAAAAATTTCAGATTTGTTCGACTTCTCGTTTCACCGAAAATGATACCAACTTTCGTTTTTCAAATGTAATACCCAGTCTTTTCATTGATAATCCGATTACCAGTTGAATTCTACATTGTTTTAATGTGTCACTTACATGTTATTCTCAGAAAATTCGTGTGAAATCTGAAAAAAAACCTTTATATTGCAGTAGATAGATGTAGATTTTTGCATTCTAGTTTCTATCAGAAAACAAACGAATGCTTCTCCTTCGGTAATTAAAAATTCAATTGAAAATACAGGGTATTTCTATTTCAATGTCAAAGTCAGTCACGACAAAAACATCTCAACACTTTTTTTTTTAATGGGAACCCCTTTTTGTATTGGTGAGCTGGAATCTACTTTAAACAAGCAATGACGTGAAGTCAGAAGCTTTTGCGCATATGTTCTAGTGTCCATTCTCCTGTATGGGACACTCTTAACCGAATATACCATGGTGAATTCTATTGTCTGTTCTCCTGTATTTAGAATTTATCAAGGTAAATTCGATTAATAGTGCCCAATACAGAATTTTTTTAAATTTTCTACTGATACGATGCTCACGAAATTTTGAAAGAATGTTCGCGTTGGTATTCTACAACTAATAACCATGTTTGAATTATATCGGTTCTGTATTTTTCCGTTTATGAATGAAAAAACTGGGTATTACATTTGAAAAACTAAAGTTGGTATCATTTCCGGTGACACCGGAAGTCGTACGATTCTTTAATTTATTCCAAGAATTCATCTCTCCTAACAAAGTTTAACTATAAAATTTCACGTGTTTATCTGGAGTCATTCTTTGAAATATTCGAACGAAGAGTCTTCGTGAATCACCCTGTATTGTTTATCTTTTTGCGCGCTATGTTCTGGGGAACAACGTGCTATCATTTTGCCTAAATGTCTATAATGTTCGAATTTTTTGCCGAAAATGGTCTCCAACGATTAGGTTCGACTCACTGATGAAAAATTCGAAGTCAAATTCGATTCTGTTCGGCCAGCTCTTGCCACGATAACTTTCGGAAGGAAAGAGATAGCGACTTGAAATTTTCAGAGTAGTGGGAGCGTCCAAATGCGGCAGAGTAGTTCGTTAATGGGCGTATTCGACCCAACGGTTCCCGAGTACTAATTTTCATACATTTTCGTTTGGGGAACCGAATGAAAAATCTTCCAACCGCCGAACTTTCGAAGATTTTGTCCCAAACGATTGAAGAGAAATTCGCGGTAATTGGAACCAGAGTCGAATATTTCTCATTAGGGCAGCCCAAATATTTTGGTGCAAGGCTTGGAAATTCACAAAATTCGCGACTCCAGAGTTTATTTTTGTAACAGTAGATTTCAAATGATCAGTTACCAACATACAAATTGAATTATGATTAATGAAAATATTGTAAAAAAATCCTAATCAGCACTGACGTGATGTCGGGAGCTTTTGCGCGTTTTTTCCTTTGTCTGTTCAGGCCGCATACAAAGTCGATCGAGCTAACGGTCAGTTTCTGATATATTAAGTGTTTGAAGAAAACATTTCTTAATTTTTTTTTCTTGGGAAATTAGCGCGTTGGCATTCTACAAGTAATTACCAAGTTTGAACGGGATCTGATTTGTATATTTTGAGTTGTTGAGGAAATTTCGCAAAATTTCACCGATGTCGGACGCACAAGTTCTGTGATCCTTACGAAATTTCGTAAAAATGTTGGGCAGCAGCATTCCACAACTAATTACCATGTTTAAATTGAATCGGATGTATTTTTTGAGTAATTAAGGAAATGACAACAAAATTTTAGATGGGTGTAACCCCAAAACTGCTTGGCCGATTATGCCTATTAACGAACTCAAATGTCGCATTCAGGTGGGCAACCTACCTTGAAAAGTAGTTCTGTTCGCAAGTTATCGTGATAACGATCACCCATCCAGATACTGAACTGTATTGTTGCTGATTATGCCCATTAACGAAATTCTCAGTCACATTCAGATGCGCAACCCACCCTGAATATTTCAAGTCACTATCTCTTTCCGTTCGAAAGTTATCGTGGCAACGGCCGGCCGGAAAGAATCGAATTTCGTCTCGAATTTTTCATCGGTGACTTGAAACTAATCGTTTGAGGCTACTTTCGGCAAAATAAATCTAAAATCAAAGAGACAAAAATGGGGCATTCAAAAATAAAATTCGCTAAAAGCAACCAACTACAGTTATTCATTTCGTATACAGGAATCAGAAATAAAGGATATATTTTTGTTCGAAGACAGAAATTCCGTCATCTAGAACATCATTTACGAAGTCTATTGACTTCAAATTTATCTACATAAAAAATTGCCACTGACAATTCACTTTCCAATAATTTCATCATTCCTTTGACCGATTTTTTTCAAGTTCATATTTACCAACGAGTATCAACAATTTTATCTGGTATCTGTAGAATAATAATAATAAATTTCGCTTGGGAATATTCGGTTATCTGGTCGTAAAATGTTATAAATAACAGAGGAGAATGTTATTTTCCTTTTGCTCTTGAGATTATTGGTTATCGATTTGTCAATATATTTTATTCACGAATTATCGGCCTACTCCAAAGTCGGATAAGTATCTATTTTATGTGATTTATCCTCTATTGGAGCACTTAATGATATAGTGTGGTATTTTTTCAGTGTTGTGCCAACATACATTTCATTTTTGCGCGCATGTTCTAGGGAACAGCGCTATCATTTGCTTCAAATGTCTGTAATTTTCGAATTCTTTACTGAAAATGATCTCAAACGATTAGGTTCGACTGATGAAGATTTCGAGGTCAAATTCGATTCTGCCCGGCAGGCCGTTGACACGATAGCTTTCGAGCGGAAAGATATAGAAACTTGAAATTTTCAGGGTGGGTTACGTCTCCGAATGCGACGGTTTAGTCCGTTAATGGGCATAATCAGGCAAAATGTTTCGTAGTTGAAATTTTTTTTCAAGCAATACTGATCCGAACGAATTAAAACCTGGTAAATAGTTGTAGATTACCGACACAAAAACTTATGCGAAATTTCGTGGAGCTCGTATTACTAGAACATTTTTCAAAAATATTATGTACGGGGTGCTGCAAATCCAACAGTGCAATTTTGAAAGTCTATTGAAAAAACAACGACGCAACGTACATAAATGAGGTTGATTATATTTTCTTCAGTATATCATGCCATTTTACGCATGGAGTTTTGAAATTGACATTAGAAAGATTATGGCCACCATCAGCGATAAGTTGATGAAGGCGTTTTCGGCCGCATTTTGACACATATCGACTGGTATAGCGGCGATTTCCTCCAGAATTCGTTATTTCAGCTCTTCCAAGTTGCGAGGCCGATTTTTGAAAACGTTTTGCATCAGCTAGTCACACAAGAGTCACATAAGCTCAAATCCGGCGAGCACTCGGGCCACCCCACATCAACCCACAGAGAGACAAAACGCGTAGGGAACATCTGTCTGCTCACCGGATTTGAGCATTTGTGACTTTTTCTTGTGGGGCTACCTGAAGCAAACTCAAATAGCTAATTTTGGGAGGAAATCAACGCTATACCAGGCGAAATGTTTCAAAATGCATTAATGCAGCCGTAAACTTCAGAAATCACCTACATCAATAGTAGTCAGGAGATCACCCGAGAGTGATAGTTTGACTACTATTTACACACTGTACCGAACGATACCGAACGATGCAAATTGACTCACAGAACGGCGCTTCTCAGCGTCAACCGACCAGATATGTGGGACCATCTGTCCGGATATGCCAGCTGAACATAGAAGGATCTAGCAAGGGAAAAAATCAATGCCTCTGCAAAATTCTGCTTAGACGAAATATCGATATAGCAGTTGTCCAAGAAACTCACGTCGCAACTGAAGCAGACATGAAATCGAGAGGAATAATTCACGGCTATGCCATTATTGGCGCAACCTACCACCACGCCCATGGCATAGCAACTTATGCTAGATCAGACATAGAGAACGTCTAGTTAATCTTTTATATTTTTGTATCTAGAAATATGTGTCCATATATTATATTGTATAGAGTGTGTAAAGCGCCATACGCTAAATAAATAACCTACATCAATGTATCGCTGCTGATGGCGGCTATTATCTTTCTAATGCCTTCTCTTCAACTTACTGCATCAAACCGCATGATGTACTGAAGGAAATAAATTAAACCTCATTTCTGTAAGTTCCGTCGTTTTTTTTTTAATAGACTTTCAAAACTGCACTGTTTGATTTGCCACGCCCTGTATCTCAGAAACTATCCATCCAATATCCCTGAAATTCTAAAGCCAAGCTGGCTGCCTCAATAATTTCTTTTGGTACATTCATTTTCGCTTTCGCCAAAACAAATGTAAAGAAAAATAAACAGACATTTTCATGGCAACGCTTCCATAGCTTACGACATTTGCGACAAATTATTGAGATTGATTTGGAATTTATCTTATGACTTGCCTGCGGCTCGTCAGTTATATCCTCCACTCGCCAGTAAAAACCCTCTTACCTTGCTAGTAACGTTATATACTATTATTTGTTTTCTTACTTTATCCCAAATCCTGTATACAATTAATACGTGGAAATTAAAAAAATTATGATATTTAAGTTTTGGACATATCCTTTGATTCCTTTTTACTTCCAGATGACTGGGAAATCTCCTTCGAGCAAATAACCGATCTCACCTACCTCGGCTGTGGCGGCCAAGGCGCGGTTTTCTCCGGAAAACTCAACAATGAGTCGGTTGCAGTGAAAAAAGTGTCGGACATCAAAGAAACAGACATAAAAAACCTCAGAAAACTCAATCATCCAAATATAGTGAAATTCAAAGGTGTTTGTACGCAGGCGCCGTGTTACAGTATTATAATGGAATTTTGCCCATACGGACCTCTCTTCAACTTGCTCAAGAACCAGAAAAATATCGTGACTACGCATAGGGTTATCACGTGGGCCAAGCAGATCGCTAGCGGAATGACGTACCTCCACGCGCACAAGATCATACACAGGGATTTGAAAAGCCCCAAGTGAGTATGAATTTTGGATCATATCTTCAAATCGATAATGCATGTGAATTGTACTAGGCCTATGAGCCATCTATTGATATGGGTAGGAATGAACTTACGCTGTTAGACCTTAGACCGCCGTATTCAAAAAGCATTAAATCTCCGTTAAGTCCTAACTGAGGTCCTCAGTTGAGGATAAATTTGAATCGCAACCTCAGTTATCGTGAAAATTAACGTGAAACAGGCTTGTTTCACCACCGTTAAATACGTTAACCGAGGTTGCAATTCAAATTTATCCTTAACCTTGGACCTCTTTCAGGACTTAACGGAGATCGAATGCTTTGTGAATACGGCGGAGAATGTGGTTGGCAAAACAAAACAGTGATCCAGAAAAAGATTAACTGGATTTTTTTGTTGGTTTTCGAATTGGTTGAAGTTCCAGTTGATTATACACATTTGTGGATTAACTGCGGCTGTTTAGAGTACCCATATGGATGCTTAGAGTACCCATTTGGATATTCGCATTGTACATTCGAATCTTTAAATACCTTTGAGGTGCATTCTCCTGTTTACGCTCGACGCTCTAGCGTCAAGCGTCAAATGCGGTCACGTGGTGCGTTTTAGAATGGAAGTAAAGCTTCTGTGATGACTGCCATCTGAAATAGAGCGTCGAGCGTCGACAAGTAGCGTCAAGCGTCATAGCTATATATTTTTTAGCTTTATCGCTTGATGCTCGTTGTTGACGTTCCATCACAGAATCTGTGGTTCCATTTTAAAACGTACCACGTGACCACATTTGACGCTTGACGCTAGCGTCACGTGGTACGATTTAGAATGGAACCACAGATTCTGTGATGGACGCCGTTTGAAATAAAGCATGTAGCGTCAAACGGAGCGTCAAGCGATAAAGCTAAAAAATTGGTTCAAGCACTGACGTGAAGTCAGCAGCTTGTGCGCGTATGTTTTATTGTCCATTTTCCTGTATTGGACACTCTTAATCGAATTTACCATGGTGAATTCGATGGAAATTTTCAAGGAATGCAGTCGTGAAGGGAAACAAAACTGAAAATTTCAAATAATTCTAGCGATAAGTTCTATTTTTATGCATGAACAACACTCTCAAATTTCATCTAGTACATCTGGAGCTTATCTAATTATCAATATTTCATTTCGAACATTTTTTAGTCTTTGAGTGTATGTGTGGATGTGGCTTACTTCACACCAATCGTGTTTATAAATGAACGGCTGGCCGATGAGTGGATACAATATACAATTGAGTATGCACACAAATTATCCACTAAATTCAGCTCAAAATTCACAAAATACATATGTACTTTTGGTAGAAATGATCGAGCCAGAAAAAATTGGACGATTTCATAATATAAGGGAATTGTTAATTCTCAAACAGAAGTTCATTGAAGATCCCATATAAATTCGTGAAACATTCTGTATATTCCTCATGTGATATAATATATATTTCTTGGAAAGGAGTGCCATCAGACAGGAATATTTGCCAGAAGAGGATTCAAACCACAGATAATAGCAATATATCAACTGATTATGGTTTAATCGGAATTTGAACTCAACATATCACACACCTTGTAAGACTTTTTGGAATAACCAGTCGGTCATTTCCAACGATTCATTAATCAGATGGGACTGATAGGAGTCAATAAAGAATTTCTCAACAAACAACACTCAAAACCGCATAGTATACTCCAACCCAGCGTGATGAATTCATTATTATTAAAGTGAGTTCTCGCTAACCATTTAGTAAAACATCTGACAAATCAATAAGGGAAAGAAAACACTTTGCTTAAGTTTCACGATATAATACTGCTTTATTGACATAATATATAAATGTGTTGAGTTTTATCCCAATTCCGAAACTGTTTTGAAAATGAAATTAAATCCGAAGCATATAGGGTAATTCTTTTGAAGAGACTTTGGAAAAGTAAAATCATAAAAATTCACACACAAAGGTTCTCGACATGAACTCCTTTTTGGCGCTCTTATTCCTCGGAACAGAGTGCTTTTCAATTTGCCCAAATGTCTGTAATTTTCGAATTTTTGGATGAAAATGGTCTCAAACGATTTAGTCCGACTCACCCATCGAGAATCCGTGGTCGAAATCGATTCTGTCTCGAACGGAATGAGCTAGACAGTTGAAATTTTCAGAGTAGGTTTGGGAGATAAATATGTCGGTTAAGTTCGTTATTGGGCTGAATCGGCCGGATGGTTTCGGAGTAACGAAAAAAAAAATATTTTTTACATTATACTAATTTCAAATCAAATTTTTTTTCAAGATGCAGTTCCATCACAAGAATCCACTGATGTCATTTTCATCTCTAAGAAGCTAATACTTTCGGAGATATGATTTTTCAAAATTACAATAATACATCGTACTTCCATGTTTCTACAGAATGCGAATTATATCTGTCTCTGTTCTATCTGTGTTCACTCTTCATTCATGTCATCTTATCTACCTATAAGATAATTCGATATATGGGTGATTCCGTTCTAACGGTGATATTCAATGTCCTGTATTGTTTGTTCTCATAGGTCATTAATTAATAATCAATTTGTGAAATTTTTGTGCTTATTGGAAAATTATGAACATATTTCAACATTATTTTCATATAATATAACTTGCCACTTACAGAAAACTTACAATTTATCACTTAAATGTCAGTACCATGTCCATTTCTAGAATGTATTTATTAAATGTCAGTACCGTGTCATGTCCATTTCTAGAATTTATTTATAAATTGTTAGTTTTTTTTGTCGCAATAAATGATTTAAACTGATTACCTCATACATTCTAATATTTATGATCAAACTGAACGAAATTGACACATTTTTGGGCGTATGTTCTAGGGGAACATCGTCCTATCATTTCGTCCAAATGTCTGTAATTTTCGAATTTCGAGCTGAAAATTGGCTAATAGACTAATTCGGACTCCCTGATCACGAATCCGGTGTCAGATCTTAGGGTGCCGTCCGGCCGGCCGGCCGGCCGGCAGGCCGGCCGGTTGTCCGGCCGTGTGCACGATAACAGGAGCACCGAAGGTCCTATCGACTTCAAACTTTCAGGGTAGCTTTCTGATCAAAATGCGACGGTTAAGTTCGTTAACGGGCAAAATCGGCCGGACGGTTTAGGAGTTATAGACATTTAAAATTTTGAGGTTATTTCCCTGATATTTCAGGAACTAAAGAAGATGTTGAATCGAAACTTTGTAGTCAGTTCGAGGATATAAACGCGCAACTTTTGGCAAAATTCTGTTATGATCGAAATGTTGGTAATTTTTAAAAAAATATTTCTTTTAATTTTTTCGAAAAAAAAATTTTTTTTTCGTGAACTATTCATCAGATTGCAACAAAAACTTGTACTAACGTCAATTGTAGTATTTTGCAACATTGTGCAAAATTTTGGCTCTATAAGATTTCAATTTCTGGAGATATAAGACAAAATGTGTCAAATTTCCTGGGTCTCTCTCAGTATTTTCATCGATTATTCTATGAACTCTTTGAATTCCACCGAAAACAAATTCAAAGACATAAACATAAAGAATCAAGTCATAGTTTAGACGTCGAAAGAAGGACGATGTTGATCGACTTGAAAAGGTACCTATTTCAAGAAATGCAATAATGAAATGCTTAATTTTTTTTATGGTCACAGAAAATCGTCACAAAAATCTATTTACCTCATTTGACGGCTGTTTGTCAAATCAATTAATTCCAATGATTGATGTCAGATTTCCTACATACCAAGTTCAAACACATTTTATTATATGGAAAACACTTATTATGATCACGTTCTACAGGAATTGATACTAAATAGAAGCTAGATGAAGATTATTGTAATGGAAAATTTGTGTTCCAGAATAATATTAAGGTATTCAACATGATACTGCTTTTTTTCTTTACTGGTCAGTACGGGCCACAAGGAACATGCGCCCAAAAGCTCCTGTCCACAGGGCTTGAACCAATTTTTGTTTAATGTATTAAGTTAACATTGAATTCCGGTTCAATAACTTTTGTCTTTGAAGCTTTACTTAATACATTAAATAAAAAATGTGTCAATTTTGTTCAGTTTGATCATAAACATTAGAATTTATGAGATAATTAGTTTAAATCATTTATTACGACAAAAAAACTAACAATTTATAAATAAATTCTAGAAATGGACATGGTACTGACATTTAAGTGATATATTGTAAGTTTTCTGTAAGTGGCAAGTTATATTATATGAAAATAATGTTGAAATATGTTCATAATTTTCCAATAAGCACAAAAATTTCATAAATTGATTATTAATTAATGACCTATGAGAACAAACAATACAGGACATTGAATATCACAGTTAGAACGGAATCACCCATATGTCAAATTCATTTCTGTTCTAGTTGTTGATATAATTCGTACTTCGAAAATAATTTGTGTTGGAAAACAAGGTTCCGAATGTTGAATTTGTGAATATATGTATACAAGACTGTTTGGATACCACAAATGATATTGACATATTGAATAATTTATGTATAAATATTGGGGATGATGCTTGAGAAGATTTAGAATTGGATCATTTTAATGATGTAGTTCATGAAGGAAAGAACAACATAATGGAGTCATCAAAAGAAATTACTGTTCGTTAACCACCGAGGTTAATATTACCTTTGACTTCACTAAGAAGTGCCTAGTTCCCTAGCAAAAAAATGCAGAAATAATGATCTACATTTGTGTATCAAATATTTGCTTCTTGAGTTAAGGTTCATATTACAGAATGAATGTGTTAAATGAAATATTAAAAAATGAAAAGAGGGTTTTTCTTATTAATATATTTTGAACTAATAGAATAATTTGTTCGTCAGCCTATACCTGCCTACTATTCAATTAACAGGAATAAATGGACAATCTGCTATAATGGTCTCCAGCCCTGCTCTAGACATATCGATGATACTTTCCTTAGCTATTTCGAGTTGTGAAAACTATGCACCGAGTGTAAGTTGCAACAACCCATTCCACGAGCTTAAATCATTGCAGATTGCTCCTTTAATCTTGATAAATAAACTATTCTTTGAATTTCATTTCTTTTATGATGCAGTTCTATCATAATAATCCATTGATATCATTCCCAACTCTGAAAAACCATTACTTTCGGAGATATGATTTGTCAAAGTTTGAACAAGATCGTTAAAGCTCCTGTCCACAGTGCTTACCCACTTTTTTAAATATTGGCAGTTTTCTACCTCTTCAGGTTTTACAGGAAGTAGCTGCGAACTCATGTAAAATGGCAACCCTCATTTTTTATTGCAAAATTAGATTCCTTTTCGAAAATTAAGGTCTGTTTATTTAACCATATCTCTGGGCCTTCTTTGATTTTTTGTTTTGGAGATATTTGCTGTTTTTTCAATTAATCACATTAATTTTTCAGAATAATCCATTTTTCAGTTTTTTCAAAAGAACTCGTATTTTTTCAAATGGAATACCCTATTTTTTATTTCATATAATAATTCTCGACAAAATTCCCTTTCGATTGACATGACATTGTCCTATACTTCAAATTGATAGTTCTCAAGCTAATGCTGTTGCCATGGCAATCGCAACTTACGATACTGTCAATACACAAAGAAGAAATGCATAGAGAAAAAATTACACCTTCAGCCCTCGGAGGCCTAGGGGGTACATGTGCGGATCATTATTTCCAAACCACGTATCTTCAAACGAAGTATCGAGCTTTCTTCCCACTGCGATTCAATTGTGGGCCGGAGCACCATCTTGCTGGTAGGTACCATACTTTCATCCGCTGTTGAAGAGTCAAATTGTCAAGTGGTAGCTACTTCCCGTATAACCGGGATTATATGTCAATAATATACACTCCCCGACACCCCGACAATAAAATCCGGACAAAAATAATTTGAGCCATTTTGATATCACTGTAACTTTTTTAACTGTTGCTGGATTTTGGAAACTTTTTACCAAAGTGTAACCCTTACGCCTTGAGATATTACCCTCAGTTGTAGTTTTCAAAAAAAAAAGAAGGCTTGGATATTATACAGGGAGAAACACAAGTAGAAAAAATCGCACTTCAAAACAAAACATAAAAAAGATAAATTTGCCTCTGATTCTTTCCACAGGGTGTTACAAACTTAAGGTTAAAAAAACAACTTCTGTTCCTCCCTGCATAATGATCAAAGTTGGGCCCAAAAAATGAATTTTTGGAAATCTAAAATAAAGTGTAATTTCCTAAGAGATAGGGCTTTTTTTGATAAAAAGTCCACCAAAATCGAGGAACAATTCAAAAAGTTACAGTGATATCAAAATGACTCAAATTATTCTTGTCCGGAATTTATTGTCGGGGAGTGTAGTATTATATTGGAAAACTTAGGCCTAGTATTTTCTTTCTATTATTATTATGTGTTCAGCCCATTCTGGTTTATTGAATTCCGTGAAATGTCAGAACTACGAAACTCTTACAAAATTCTCTCATCTGTAAAGAAATGAGAAATATGCCACCAAAAACAGAGACCCCATTTGGATAAACCTGGAATTTGCAAAAACGATTGTTTAAAAATTTTGTCTGAATTTTACATTTTCCCTACATTTCTACACTTTCCATCCACGTGGCAACCTCTACATGTTTTCGAAGAAAGCAAATACCGAATAATTTCTGGAAATCTGGAATCTGGAAGAGCCTTTGCGATTTCCGCAATAGCATGTATATCTCGCATTCACGTATTTGTGCCAAATATCAGTTCGATGTCCTCAAAATTACGACCTGTTCTATGTGTACACAATAATGCGTCACACACATACAGGCAACATTTTTTTAAGGAATCTGAAAAGGAGGTGTGAAACAGTGCCAATACTTTTCTGTAGCAACTGGTGTTTATAAATAATAAACGACGTACTAAAATAAATTTCTGTTTTGTTCTCAATTCCTGAAAAATGAAAGGCAACTGCAGTACAACTATATGAAGCCCACAAAACAACAAAAGGGGGAAAGCATTGTGGCAGGACCTTTGGCGCTCTTGTTCAATCTTTGACAAATCACCGAATGTATTGATTTCTTAGAGTTGGGAATGATATCAGTGGATTCTTATGATAAAACGGCATCATGAAAGAAATTAAATTCAAACAAGAGCGCAACAAACCACGAACATACCCGAGATATTCATTCCTCAAATCCACTCTGACCTCTGACAATTATATTATTGAAACTTAGCCATTATTTGAGTTTTGTTTTTACTAGAGCTATTCTGATAAACTTACCAAAGTATATATTTCCATTATCATATGGATTATCCACGGGTATTAATATGTCACCAAAAAGTATAATATTCTAATATAATATAATATAATAATTCTAATGCTCATAATTCTGCGAAAGCTGAAATGAATTTGACTCTCTCTTATAGGAAAACAAGATGACATGTACGAGTATGAACATAGATCATATCATAATTCATAGATAGAATTATTATAGCATTCTGTGGAAACATAGAAGTACTATTTATTATAGAAATTTTGAAAAATCATATCTCCGAAAGTATTAGCTTGTTCGAGTTGAAAATGATATCAATGGGTTTTTATGGTGAAACTGCATCTTAAAAAAAATTGAGTTTGAAATTTTCAATGTAAAAAAAAAATAATTTTTCGTTACTCCGAAACCAGCTGGGTGATTTTGCGCAATAACGAACTCAACCGAGATATTTATCTCTCAAACCTACTCTGAAAATTTCAACTGCCTATCTCATTCTGTTCGAGAGTTATTTTAGAAACAATTTAAAAATTTTTATATTTTTGTTTACACTTCAAGGCAATCCGATTAATACGAAACTCTCATGCATATAAAGGTCATGATTCTACAATTTAATGCTAAATTTCAGATAGATCGAGTGATCGGTTCTGGAAATATTGATAAGAAATGTTTCGAATGGAAACGGCCATAACTCCGAAACCGCTTGGTGGATTTCGCCCTTTAACGAACTGGTCCGAGATATTTACGCTCCTAACCTACCCTGCAAATTTTAATCCTCTAAATCCTTTTGTTTGAGAGTTATCGTGCCTAAGGCCGGCCGGACCGGCCGGACAGAATTGATTTCGACCACGGATTCTGGATCGGTGAGTCGAACCAAATCGTTTAAGACCATTTTCGTCAAACAATTCGAAAATTACAGATATTTGGGCAAATTGATAAGCACTCTGTTCCGAGAAACAAGAGCGCCAAAAATCTCTATATAAATAATAACACTCGATTTTGTTTTCCAGCGTTCTGATTGGTGAAGGTGAAATCATCAAAATCAGCGACTTCGGCACGTCCAGAACCTGGAACGGCGTCAGCGAAAAGATGAGCTTCGCCGGAACCGTAGCCTGGATGTCCCCGGAGGTCATAAGGGAGCAGAACTGCTCGGAGAAAGTGGACGTGTGGTCCTTCGGGATAGTGTTGTGGGAACTGTTAACGTGCGAAGTGCCTTACGAAGGGATGGAACAGAGCGCTATAATGTATCTAGTTGGCTGTGGTAAACTCAAACCTCCGATTCCGTCTACGTGTACCGAGCGTTTCAAGTACATAATGCAGGTCTGTTGGAAGATGAACCCGAAGGAGAGACCTTCCTTCAAATGGTTGTGCAATCATTTAGAAATAGCTTCAGAAGAGGTGAAAATCAATTTTAAGTAAATTATTCCATGTGACAATAAGCGATTTCCATTGACACGCTCGGAGCACTCGAAGAGAGTTTACCGACTCCTACCGAGATCTGTCAAAAACCGCTCTCAGCGCAACCTCAATGGAACATGATTCTCCTTTCCCTTTTTAGGTTTGAATTTGGTTTAGTAGCGAAGTGTAGAAGATATAATAAATAACTCCCTTATTTTATAGTCTGCTATCCATAATATACAATAAGGCAGAAGGCAGCTGGTAATCGAATTTGCATTTACTCAGTCATATCTATAAAATAGTATTATTTCAATACAGATAAACATAACCTAATATTTTGTATTGCTCTGACCCTGAGTCGAGCTCTAAAATGCGATCGAAATTAATTGCCCTGAGAGCAAACATAATTGCTCTGATTTGTCAATGGAATACGAATAATCGATTTCATCTGTCCAATGGAAAACGAAAATATCTGTCAAATATAACACCGAGTGCTCCGAACGTGTCAATGGAAATCGCTATATGTAACAGTTGTATTTTAGCTGCATGAGAATTTTCGTTGATAAAGATTCTTTATTGATGTCTTATCATCATCATTATATATAAAAATCAATGACACTTTTCGTTGTAATTTTATAACTCGATAACGAACTCACCTATCCAAACCAAACTTTTAGGCTTTGTTTGCACTATTTAGTAGATGATTTATGTTTGCACAAAATCGGTTGAGAGGTTCTACAATTATCAAAGGAAACGTTTTGAAAATGTTACTTCAAACGTGATGTTTTTTTGGATGTTAGGAGGGGGGTTTGGGGGAAACTTCGAAGGGGTTTATCGAGGAAAAATACAGAAGTTTCGAAGAGTTTCACGTTTTCGGAACAAAAGATGCGGGTGTATTTAAAAAAAAATCGCGAAAAGGCGGAAAGACGCTGATTGTGGCAAAACGAGCAAAATTGTGGAAAGGATTTCGGAGGAACGGTGACGTTCGGAACGACGGTATTTGCGGGAACGCGAAGACGAGATTCGAAATTAGTCCGTAACGGAGCCCTGTTTTCGATCTGCTCTTTCATTTGCCCGGAAGAACGATAGGAAAATGTGACTTTTCGCGAAAATCTTTATAATTCTGACGTTTCACGTATTTCTGTGGTGAATTTTAACGCGGCTCCTTCAAGGTCGACGTTTTCGGTCTGAACGAGCGACGAGAAATGTCAAATCGAATTTGAATTTCGAACGGAATTACTCTAAAATCTTGGAATCGCCTAGAAAAACTGCCAGAAATATGAACGAGTGACCGATTTCGATCGATCGCTTGACAGGATTGACGATATTGTGAAAATCGAAAGACGGAAATCATCCGAGTACTAAAAATCTTTATTTGGTACATAATCGAAGTTGATTCACTTAGGCAACGTGGCCGAGTGAGCTGAGGCGTTGGATTGGGAATTTCCGCAATAGCTTTCTATTAAGTTTTTTTCATTTTTACCCAATGAAAAACTTAAAGGAGCGTTAATCCAGTAAACGTATCTTGGGACTTGGATCTTTTCGTTCAGTTACGAAATCTATAATGAATATCCGTTTCATCGGACGGATTTTTGCATTAAAATTACTCAAAATATTCAAACATTAAGCAGAAAATTAACGGTCGAAAATGAAAAACCCCCAGCCGTTTGTTTATTCATGCTCAAAATGGAAAAACAAAACATATCGTTTATCCAAATGTTTTGGAATCAGTTTTTAAATAGCTAGCAATTAATGAAATATTTTTTTGTTTGAATGTATGAATTTGATGTTCCAATAATTTTTTTTTGTTATTTCACTTTATACGTAGCGAAGCACGTACTGGGCCGCTAGTATAATTATATATTTACACACGTCTATGAGAAAAAAAAATATATAACTCAAAATTCCTGAACTGCAACGCATCCAGACATATCCAACCTAAAATAGTCATCACCATCATAAATTACCTGATCGGTTAAAAATGTTTTCAGAATTCTTCCGAACTTCCTGAAATCATATGTTCTTAATGAGGATGGTATTACATTATAAGATTCAAATGACAAGAAATCAGGACCACACTGCGACTTGCTCAACCTGCAATAAGGTAGCCTAATGTCGTTTTTTTTTTTTGGTATTATGCGAGTGAATATCGGTATTTTTAATTGTATTCTCAATAAGTTTGTGAGCATATAAGAGATGCTCCATGGTAAATATTCCGGAAACCGTTAAAATTTTTAATCTTCGGAAGGTGCTTCTACATCGTGGTATTTCAAACCGGCACATATACGAATAGCTTTTCTTCGCAGCCCAAACACTACCAATTTCTCCCGATTTTCCCCACACTATCATTCCATATCTAAAATGTGATTCAAACAGTGAATGATAGGCAAACTTCAGTACATGACCATCAACTATATTTGACAGCTGACGCAGAACAAATAAGTTTCTTAGCCAAATGGCCGACATGAGCACTCCAACCAAGATGAGAATCGACATACATGCCAAGGAACTTAACTACAGAACAATCAACATCTCTTAAGCTAAAGTAAACTTTTCGAATTTTATGTATGAATACGTAATCCATTAGCCGTGAACCATGTTGAAGCCCTAGAGAACGCATCCCCACAAAATGCCTCCAGGCAAGCTATGTCACGGGAAGATATTGTCACATTCGTATCGTCTGCATATAGTAATGTCAGGAAGTCAGGCAAAAAATCTGGAAAGTCATTTATATAAATGAGAAAACGGAGTGGTCCCAAGACAGATCCTTGTGGAACTCCAATAGTAATCGGAATCTCTTCGGACCAAGTATCCTTGTAATAATCAACCTGAGTTCTTCGAGTTAAAAATATTGTAATCAGATTGATACTTCCATGATCGAAACCATACATACCGAGCTACTCAGCGCCGATTGGAACCAAAATCTCCTGCGTGGTAGGCAAGAACATCTCAGCCATCGAGGTATTGTTACAATTGTGAGATTTACATGAATTTTCAGATATTTTCTGAAATATAAAATTTTTTAAGAAAACATTTTTTTTTCTAGCGATGCGATCCTAACGAAATTTTGCTTACATCAACTTTCTACAACTAATTACCAAGTTTCAATTCGATATGTCTCTCCGTTAGAAGGATATCGTGGTAACGGATGCTCGGCCGGAGAGAATCGAATTTGACCTAAACCTCATCATCAGTCAATTGAACCTTATCGTTTGAGATCATTTTCGGCAAATGTTTGAGAATTACAGGCATTTCGGGAAAATGATAGCACGCTGTTCTCTAGAATATGCCTCCAAAACTGTGCGCAATGCAGGGGATTTCGTGGAATCGAGTGGACTTAGATCTTTCTTCCAAAGTATGCCAATTTTGAGCGCTTATATTAGTGGACTTTAGATCGCTATTTCAAATGTACATTATTAATATTTTGAAAGGACACTTCTCTACGAAAACATGGTAGGGTAATCTCAATTTTCATTTTGTTTTGTCTTGGATCGGTTTTTTCAAGTTGTCATCATTTCTTTCGATACAGTATGATGTATAAATATTTCCGTTTTAATTTCATTCAATATGTACCTCTAAAAAAAGGAATCATCCAATTTTGTTTTCAGTACCTCACCAAATTCAAGGACGAAGAGTTTTTCGCCACACAGGAATCCTGGAAGAAAGAAATCAAGACTGAAATGATTCAGTTCAAAGAGTACTTAGAAAAACACAAGATGGACATACAGAACGAGTACGAGCAATTGCTCAGGACGCGGGAAATGGAGATCAAACACATCAGGGAACTGTACGATAGGAAGTTAGAGAAGGTGGTTCTGATGCTGCTTGAATTGACCTCCGTGAAACAGCAGTGGGAGGTGAAACAGTGCGGGAGAAAAAGGGAGAATCCAAGCAAAGCAAGGTTTAGTCGGACGTTTATGGAGAAGAACGAAAGGCGGAAAAGTACGCATAGCACGACGCCTACTAGTCCCGAACATAGTTTGACGAGTCCAGACAGTCCGCAAATAGTAAGTTGAAAGACTTTTTCGAATTTTATATACTTATTTTCATCATGGAAAGAGCAATACAGGGTATTTCACAATTAGATGCTAATCTTTAAGGGTGTGAATCCTTAGGTGATTTTAAGAAGAAATGTTTCAATAAACCTATGTCCTAAACTTCTTACCTTTTGAGCTACAGGGATATAAAATTTCTTGAAAAAAAAGTTGTTTATATTCACTTTAATAACTTCATATTATATATTCTCATGAAATTTGGCAGTCGCCAAGTAAGCACTTTTTTGATATGGGAAATTTTTCAATATTTCACCCTGTAAGATCTGTATAGGATGTGGAATAGATATTTTGCGAAAATATTATACACGCCACTGTTATTATTTTCAGTCGATTTTTTTATGATTCAAAATCCTTTTTTTTTGCTCAATGATGTCGATGATTCCCAGTTATTCATTTGAAACAAAAAATTAACTTCGACAAGAAAAACAGATAAATGCTATTAGTGTTTCATTTACAGGGTTATAAATGATTGTAATATCACAGTTGGCTTTGTAATTTTATTTGCCATTTCTCTCTTCTTGTGTTCTCTTTACATCATAGATTTATTTCTAAACTGACAGCCAATATTGAATTATTGTCAATTCTTAAGATTCTTTCTAAAATTCGCAAAAATTCAGTTTCCAAATATTTTGAATCTACAATGACACAACACATTTGTTGCGATGTCATATTACCGCAATGGCACATTAATGGTGAATGGATTTACTCTGTAGAGGCCTGTTAAAATGAATATCTGGCGAAATATAATGATAATCAGATTATAAAATCTTCTCTGAAAGCCCACATTTCTCGTCGTAGAATATATGGCCCAGTTTTCTTTCAGGATACCATTAATGGTGAAAGGTACAAGAGATATCTTAAAGTTATTCAAATGTACATTTGTATTGATATATTACGTGCATTCGAACATTCAAAGTAATTCAACAGTATGCATTCAGTTATCAATACATCCCAAAAATTCTAACTAGGATCTCAAAAATTCTTCCATTCAAACACAAGGGAACATATTATTCATATATGTTCAATATCTAATATGATATCCCTTGAAAATGACTTAGGAGAATAGAATCCCAACTAATGAATGATTCACTCTCGATTACATCAGCTTGATATTGTCTGAAAAAAAACTTCTTAAAACGGATTAAAATTCCAGTATCAGTCATCATTATTTGAATAAAACTACCCCACTCCAATCACCACTAGATCTATTTTAAACCCAGAGAAAGAGTTAGGTTCAGCAATTATGCTATATATACCCAAAATCACGTGTAATAAAAACTTAAATCCAAAAATTCAATTTGAAAACTTCATTTTCTACTAACTTAATTTTTTACAATTTATTTTGTATAATACAAATTTTTGGTCCAAAATTGGACGGGAGCTAAAGTAATCCTCCAGAGATAATTATTTTGGAACTCTTCATTTATCATTGCCAATGTAAACAAAGGAGAAAGTCAGGTTATGCGTATATGTGAACAGCATACATATGAAGCGGCAAAACGAGAGGGTTTCCGAACCAACTACGATGTTACAGTCATTTATAAAGACCCTGTAGTAGGACATTACATTTGATATTCCATAAAATTTTGCTCATTCTAATGAAATTATTTTCGACAGTGTCCCCAGAAACCAATACTCAGACCTCCAGTGTTCACCTGCTTAGACAAAGACTGCATACAAGAAGAATCAGAAGCTCAGACTTCTACATCACTAACCCCTTCTATGAAATCACGAAAGCGACATCACAGGACTAGCTCGGGTTCGCCCAGGAACTCCTCGTGTTCCAGGAGTTCGAGGTACAGGAACTCTATGCTGATTGATATCGGAACACAGACAGATTACATGGACTACAGCGAGACTGATATGAGTCCTATTAGTCAACCCTCATCGGTAGGCACTTCGATGAAGTGGGCCATGCCTAGAAGGGTAATTTTGGAACAGAAAATCGCCGACGAGAACGAAGATGAAAGTGCTAATGGCAATGGAACAGTGCAACTACATTACATGCTTCAGCCTGTCAATCCAGGTGTGTATATTTGTCAATAGTGAGAAATGCCGACTTAAACTACTTGTTCCTTTTGGATGGCCGTGCTAACTATATTGGTCATATCCTAGCTTGTCGCATACTAGAGCGGATATGATTCCAGAAAATTCAAAGCCAATTTCAAAGCAGTGACTTGAGAATCAACTAGTCTGTAGGGAAAAATGAATAGCTTTCGTAATCAAACATTGATCAGATACTAGCCTCACTGCCAAGATAATGAAATCAGTGGTGGGGCGTTGAGGCTCAAAAAATAGGACCCCAATCTAGGTAACCTTACTCGGTAGGGTAATATTTTTTTCCCTAGCTTATTAATCTAAAAATTAAGCTTGTTTTGTATATGTTGGGTTAAGTATGATTAATTAATATTAATAATTAAGTGGGTTGGTGGCTGTGTACTCACATTACTATCAGTGATTGATTAAAAGGATCGTTTAATTTTAAGTATAATTTTATTAAAATCAGGTAGAGCGCTTTCGGCTATTAAGCCACCTTCAGTACCGCTAAAATTAATTTGGTTGGTCAGATAAATTAAAATCACAAAAGACAACTACATAACTTACTCGTCTTGAATAAGTCATGAAAAAATATATCACAAAGTACACCACCATAAGTAAAATGGGATTTAGAAAGCTGTATTTGTCTGTTAATATTGGTAAAGCAGACCCAGTCGTCCATCTGAAGAAAATACTTTAGAAAGGATCATTTCTCATCTTATCTTATACTCGCAGATTAAATCAGTGTGCAAATGATAATTACCCTAATGAACTATTTTTGATGGGGTCATTGTGACAATTCTTGAATTTCACATAATAACTATCAACAAAATAATTCTAAAGATTTTCATTAAGCGTCTGACGAAGGAGTCTGATATAGACTCCGAAATGTTACGATATAGTTGTTTCTTCGTTCATGTTGTTTCGTTGTTGTTTGTAAGGCAACATTGTTCAATTGATTGCTTCTGACAAATATCTTATGTTTCTTACACAGAAGCAAATCACAAAATAATTAATTTTTATTTTATAGATATTTTTCAGAGTTTGGGAGAGAAAACCCAGAAAAAAAAAACCTTTCAATTTGATGGGGTCATTTGAGAGTTTAGTCTATCAGGAAATTATAAATACGAGAGCTTTATTAATTCAGAGAATTAATGGGGGATGTGCTGATATTTGGAATAAACCCTCAAATTTTACGAAAATCAGTTTTAATTCTATCGAATATAGCTGAAAAATGCATAGCCATTTCGAGCAGCTTCTATGAAATTTCATTAGTAATTTTTATTCTATTTTGTTAGAAGTTTAATTCACATACAACTTGTTTGATTAAAATCAAGTTTTAATTTATTAAAAAATCGAGGAATGAATTTTCCGAAGCGTTTTTGTCGCCACGAAGAAAAATGTTGCTAATTGAAAACATTGTTTTCGACAGTATTTTTTCTTCTCTTCGCGAATAATATATATGTTAATGAGAGAAATGTGAATCATATACAGAGTGATGTTTTTAATATATTATCGTGAAAACAGAGGCTCAGATACGGTCCTGTCTTTCACATTAAAACTTTTTTTTAGCACCTTATTTCATAATCATAGGTTTCATTGAAATCAGTCGATTATTTCGAGAATTGTAGGGATTATTTTGGTTTTCAATGAAAAAATCGAGATGAATTTCAGATGGCTCTACTCAGTAAGAAGAACTTGTGTCATTCGAATTATTTATTGATTTCCATACCATTTTTTTTCTCAAAACTGGGAAAAAACCTTTTTTTTATGTACAGAGTGATGTACCCGGACGTTGAAAGAATAATGTTCTATTCTGGTCCTGTTTTTTTTCATTTTCGCTTTTGTATTCTTTCAAATCGAAACAACAGTCTTGAACCTATTGGAGTTTGAAAATTCAATGATTTTCAGGGAACACCAAGTATCTCAGCAACTAGTAGGCATACAGATGTTTGAGTTTGACTCCTCATATTATCCTCTATTACCCCCTGCCCGATGGGCCATTGGTCAGAAATTACCCTGCAAATAGATATAGGTTAAGTTTAAAATCAGCTTAGCTGTAACTCCGCCTTTTTGTCAAACCTTTCTCCAATATTCTTTGAATTTGACGAATTTACCATTTTTATTATTCTTATATATTTCCATATACATGAGAAAATAGGTATCACATCGGACCAATAAAATATATCACGAATTTTTTTCAGGAAAACCAATTTTCACAAGATGCAGCTCCAGCGGCATGGATCAGGAAGACAACGGAAACTGTAATGCTGACGAAATCATCAGATACAGTGATGAGGACAACCTTGAAACCTTGGCTCAGAAGGTGTCTGCGTTGAAAAATGGGAACATGTTCATGGATGTGAATAGGTCTACGGAAAATGGAAATTTGACTGATCATTTCGGTAACGACATTACCAGGAAAAGGAGGACTTCAGAGACTAGAGACGTATTGGACAGCACTGAAGACGCAGCTTATGAAGACAGCTATACGGACGAAGAGGGGGAATCGTACAATCACACCTTGAAGAGGAGAAGGTGAGCAATATAGAGATAAAACATAGAAAATCATATTTTTTGTTTTGGTAAAAGGACGACGAAATCAACTCATTTAATATTCTGTGAAGGCCGCTTTTTCTGACATGACCTTAGTTATATTTCCAAATATGGGCAATCCTCGTAGTGTTTTTTTCATCATCTTTGAATTATATTTCCGAATATGCCAATTTTGTCAGGATTGTAGAAGTAACTCAAACACAAGATTAAAAATTAAACTTTAATTCTTAAAAACAACACTTGAGTACTTGAATTACATACATAACAAAAAGAAATTGAACAAACTACAGAAATGGATGCCTTCTGCTTCTACCTAAGCGTTTCATGGTTGCAGTACAGAATAAAATTATATTCAGCCTGTTTTTCAGAATCACACCTGATATTATAATGTGGAATTTGTTGTATGCCAAAATTATGTATTCATTTTAATTGCATGAGGATTGATTACAATCAACAGTTGTTTTCTCGGAATTTAAACATAGAATCTTTCATTCCATTCCATTTTCGTATTTTGCGAATTGATTCGGAAACTTGACAATTAGCAGACATGTCAACTGTAACGCCAAAGCGAAGCAATAGCGTAACGAATCGATGGTTTTGTTCAGTTCGGTATTCAATAAAGGGATTCGGCAAGAGTCGTGGTTGCCGAAGCAAAATCCGATCTAAAATCGGTAACGCCACAGCCTTCTATAGAGATAGCCTGGAACACTGTCTGACAACGCCGCAATGTATTGTCTCTTGGAAACCTACTTTATCAATGCGGTAGAGCGGGATATCGTATATTACGAATTTAAAACTTTAGTAAATTAATTGAATAGGTTTTTACTACATTTCATTCTGCACAATATTATTGAGATCAGGTTGAAAGTTGAAATAGGTACCTAGGTAGTTATTCTTCAATTCATTGTTCATCAAGAACCACGAGAAGGTGTAGGGTTAACCCTTGCCAAAAAAATTATACAATTAAATTAAACTCTCAAAATAAATATAGGTATGTATATATATTTTTTGGTTCTTACCAATGCTGAGTTTCTCCCAAATGTTTCCGTTTCTTTTCCATTTGGCCGACACGGGGCCGTAGCTAGGGGGGGGGCATAATGGGGCAATGCCCTACCTTTAATTTCCAATGCCTTACCTTAAAAAATAGTAACAATTTAAATAATGTGCTAAGGAAAATGTGTTTTCATAATGTGACATGAGGAAAAAAATTATTACTCGCAAAGCAAATCCGAATTAACCACAGGTTGTTAGAGATTGCGAATTACATCAATAGTGTGCACCGTGGTCATTGCATATAGACAACACGCTGCATTTTCAGAAGCACCTCATGTACTAATTCCTACCCTGAAAAGTCCCTATCTCCTCTTGTTCGAATGTTATCGAGGCAACGGTAACCCATCCAGCTACTGAACTCACACAAGGCTGCTCGGATCTCCAACAATATAGATCCGATCATGTTCAAACTTGGAACTTGGCAGTAGAGTTAGGATCTGAAGGCTCTCGAAAAATTTCAGCGATGTCGGACGAATAGTTTTTGATATATAGAATTGTTTTCAATGATTTTTTAAAAATTTTGTTGTGATACGATCCTCACGAAATTTCGCAAGAATTTTTGCGCTGGCATTCTACAACTGAGAACCATGTGTGAATTGGATCAACAACTATGGACAAACCTCAAATGTCCCATTTAGATGTACAACCTAACCCGAAAGTTTCAAGTCGCTATCTCTTTCTGTTCTCAGTTTATCCTGACATAAATAATATTTTTTAATATATTTTTTAAAATTTTGTAGTGATACGATTCTCACAAAATTTCACAAGCGTCCGCAGGTTTGTATTCTACAACTACTCACCAAGTTTCAATTCGATCGGATTTGTATTGATTGAAAACAAAATTATTACTCGGAAACCATTGGGCCGATTATGCCCATTAATGAACTTGTCCATCGTATTGGGATACGCCACCTATACTGAAAATTTCAAGTCGCTATCTCTTACCGTGCTCAAGTTATCAACGGACGGCCGGTCGGCCGGACAGAATCAAGTTTGAACTCGAATTCTTCATCAGGGAGTCGAACCCAATCGTTTCAGACCATTTTCATCAAAAAATTCGAAAATTACAGACATTTGGGCAAAATGGTGTTGCCCAGAACATACGCGCAAAAATAAGAAAGAGTCTGACATAGACTCCGAAACGTTACGAAATAGTTGTTTCATCGTTGTTGGTTTCGTTATTGTTTGTTAGGCAACCTGGTTCGATTGATTGCTTCTGACAAATTTCTTGTGTTTCTTACGCAGAATTATTTCACCAAATTATTTTTATTTATTTTATGGATAGGTATTTTCAAAGTTTGGGAGAGAAAACCCAGAAAGAAACCATTTAATAATGAATATACCTCCCACAGTCTCATTTAATGATTATGGTATTTCTGGCCTTTGAAAAGAGAAGAACTGATTCAGTTGATCTGAATGAAGTCCTTCGCATATTCAATAATATGGCAAATTGAAGAATTCAGGGGTTTTGAAGAAGATTTTTATCAACATTATAATAATCACAATATGTATTTTAATATTAACTACCTATTTCACTCAAAAGTAGTACGATGAAAATAGATTCTTCAGATCACATCAAGTAAATTTTTTTACTTCTGCCCTACCCGTAACCACCATTGCCCTACCTTAAATTCATCTCTAGCTACGGCCCTGGGCCGACATTAACATTGTTAATAGTATTTTTCACAAAATTGTTCAAAAGAAAATTCGCGAAAACAGAACAAAGTGAATTTATAATGAATTCTGAATTTGAACCACAACTACAAGTTTCTGAGAATTCTGTATAATAGTCCAATTTAATGCTACGAAGACTCAATTCACATAATTTTTTTTTGTACTGAACTGCGTACACATTTTGATGGAACTAATTGATCATTCAGAATATACTTCAAAATAGAACACATAAAATGCCATATTATGGCAAAAGTAAAATTTACGGGATCACTGGCTAGTGACAAACCGTTTCTCTATAGATTGCCGAAATATACATTTATTTTAGTTTCCTCTTCTGTCCAGATGTATCAATTTTTGTTGAAAAATTATTAGAAAGGTCATCAAAATCTTTTATAAAATTGGAAGGAATGAAAGCTCATATTTCACTCAAATTTCTAGAGATCACCTTATCCCTTCTATACCGAGGATATGTCCCTGTTTTTGCGCTCTTGTTACTGGTAACAGAGTGCTTATCAATTTGCCCAAATGTCTGTAATTTTCGAATTTTTGGCTGCAAATGGTCTCAAACGATTTGATTCGACTCACTGATCAAGAAACCTTGGTCGAAATCGATTCTGTCCGTCCGTTAACACGATAACTCTACAACGGAATGAGCTAGACAGTTGAATTTTTAGAATAGGTTTGGGAGATAAATATCTCGGCTTAGTTCGTTATTGGGCAAAATCGGTCAAATGTTTTCGGAGTAACAAAAAAAAAATTTTTTTCACATTACAAATTTCAAAATAAGTTTTTCTCAAGATGCAGTTTCACCACAGGAATCCATTGATGTCATTTTTAACTCTAACAACCTAATATTTTCGGAGATATGATTTTTCAGAATTTCAATAATAAATCGTACTTCTGTCTTTTCACAGAATGCGATAATTATTATATCTATGAATTATTATAATATGAACTATGTTGACACATGTCAACTTATTTTCCTGAGACATGATATGTCAAATTTTGATATTTAATGCCCATGGTTAATCCATATCATGATGGGAATGGTAATGGTAAGTTAATAATATTGAGTTCAGAATATCTCCAGTAAAAACAAAACTGAAATATTGGCTAAAGTTTCAATTGATATAATATAATTTTGTGGATTTGTGGATTTGAGGAAAAAATATATTGTTCATCATATAATTATGAGGAACGAATATCTCGGATGAGTTCGTTGTTGGGTAGAATTGGTCTATTGGTTTTGGATTAATAATTTTTGACACTCTTGTTGAATTTAAATTCTTTTATTGTGTTTGAATTCAATTTCTGCTATTATGAAGTATCATAAGAATCCATTGATATAATTCCCATCTCTTACCAATACTTTCAAAGATACGATTTTTCAAAGTTTGAACAAGAGCGCCAAAGCTCCTGTCCACAGGGTTTGAACCAATTTTTAGAGTTGGTTTAGAAACGCATATTGGCAAAATTGAAAAACAAATAGGAACGGCACTTTCTCTTAACATCGGACATTATAAAAATTTGATTGTTCCATCGGACTTAAAATGTTTAGATTCCTTTATTATATCGATGTCCTCCAAATGTTTTTCATAAACCATGCTATAAGGGGTAGGAAAAAAATTTTGGTCCCGAGAAAGCCTTCACCCAAAAATCCTTCAGCACTTCATATTTTGGAGAAGTGAAACAGCTTATATAATTTCCAATTATTCAAGATGAAGAATCATAATTGCTGTTGCAGGAGGAACACAACATTTCCTAACCAACTTGTTCAGTCTATAGTCTTACTCAGAACTCACTCCCACGTAGAAATAATCTAAAGGAAACTTCACTATTTACACACTGTCAAATCACGAAACATAATATATCATTATGCACAAAAATACCACGAAATACCTTAAAAAAAAATAGAAAAAAAAAATACCGACGATTGTAATCATAACCGACAAAACAATAATGGTTCATTCCTAATTAGGATGTAACCGTCTATGATAAAATAACAAACGTCCATCTGGCGTACCACGCCATACCCTGTTGCCATTTTATCACGTTCCAGGCTTTCCATTAGAGACGGTTGTGGTCGAACTAACAAATATGTATAACCATGATACAATAATAATGTTTTATTGTATCATGCTAAAAACCCAGCGCAGTCAGTATTATTCCTTCATTACCCTCCAATCTCTTAACCTGTAGTAATGATTTTCCAACTGCAAGGGAAAAGTTGATAAATATTGAAGGAGTAATAATTCAAAACCCTCACAACCTCAAAAGACATTCATTATTAGTAATAATGAATGCCTTTTGAGGTTGTGATGGTTTTGAAAGTTACGCATTATAATGTTGATAAATATACTGTTCGGTTATGCTTTCGAAAATGATTTATTTCGAATAAGATTTTGAAACTGAGTTATGTTCACAGTAAGCAAGGAAAAGAATTGAAAATAAGGTAAAACAAATTTCCATAGCACTTACTTATTGAACACACCAAGATTTTTATCATTGTAACTCATCTCATCATTTTCGGCGCGCTTGTTCCCCGCAATCGAGCGTCTATCGTTTTGCCCTAATGAATAATAATCCGGTGTCAAATCTAATTCTGTTCGTTCGGCCGTAAGGACGATAACTCTCGACCGAAACGAGTTCGAGAGTTGAAATTTAAAGGGTTTGGGGCATGAATATCCCAGTTGAGTTCGTTAATGGACAAGATCCGGCGAGTGGTTTAGAAGGTTTAACCATTTGAAATGTTTTTTTTTCCAATAACTGGAGAAATACTAATCTGGTCGTATTGAAACGAGGCAGTTAGATGAAAAATACACGAAGACTTATGTAAATTTCATGTGAATCGTGTGACTAGAAAATTTAAATAAAATTACCTATTGAAATATCTCAGAAACTATCCGTCAGATATCGCTGAAATACTTCGAAACCTCATTTTACAGCCAAGTTGTAAATTTCAGCTTAATCTTCAATTTATACATCTGTTTAGTGGCAATTTTTTACATCGGTTTACTTCACGCTCAGACGGTACCCGGTTCGATTCTGGCAGCGGATGTGGCTTTTTTTTTATTGAGACTTACGGGATAACTGCGCGGCGTAGATCAGATTGTCGAAATAAACAGAATTGTTAAAACAACATGATAAAACGCACCAAAGCGACTGACATTATGTCAGTGCTTTATCAATTTTTGTTTCTGTGTAACTTTACTACATAATTTCCGAATGTAACATAACCACTCACTTTTTTTTGAGAATTGGCAAATTTATGGCGTATTACAATAGCGCAGTCGAAACTTAATCCAATTTCAGGCCTATAAAGATAAAATCTTTTTGCTCACGAATTGAAGTTTTTGCTCCAGTTTCTTTCAGACGGGTATTTGTTTACTTGAATGAAAATATTTAATCTCTCATGACCAATATAAATATATTGCATACCATTATATAATAGCTGTTTCGTTATTATTGTACTCAACGAAAATTTCTTTAGCTGTAATCGCACACTAAAGTATAGATCAGTGTTCACCATTACGATATCAATACTGAATATGATTACTTTGTTTCGATTTGTTTCATATTATCACTAATGCTTTTCAAATTTCAAGCACTAAAACCATTCTGGATATAAATTCAAAACAACTAATGTGAACATTTTTTTAGTCTGACCCGAAGGCCCATATACCCAGGCCGTCGATCTGGCCGCTACAAATCGGCCGTAAACTTTCAAAGACAGCAACTAGCCTCAGACGAAGGCAACACTTCAGAATACTCAGTATCGCCGTCCAGCAAGAGTTCAACACTGGAATCTATCAACGCTAGGAGGACGTCCAACGGCAGCCTGAAGAGGCCCATTGATGGCTCAGATTCAACCTCTGATAGTGATTCCGAAGAGAATCTAACCGTGGTCACGCAGGTTCCTTGCGCATGAGAGATACTCGAAATAATTCCTAGATAAAGGCACACATTGTTTTTGTTTTGTGAAGAGCTGGCTCTTGAGATTTGTATATATGGGTCATATTCGAGGAATTTTGATGAGGTTGTTCGGGTCGTTAGATATTCGAAGGTTAGTAAACTCATTACTACATACAAGTTGTAGCATAGCTCCAAGTGCAGCGGTGCTTAATATTTCCAAGAAAACTTTAATCTCTTCTCTTCTAATATTATTACAAGATCAATAATATTGTTCATTGAATATCCACCAAGTCCCACATTAATAAATCAGGGAAATATCTGCCTCTCCATCAAGTAAAATACATATATTATAAGTTATTGTTCATATTCAACAGAAGCAAATTACACAAATCATCTACAAGCAATCAACATACAAATAATGCAAGGACTGACCGAAGTACGAATAAATATTTCTTCATAACAGTTATACCCTTTTGAATAGAGATGAGACTGTAGACAATAACAAATATAGCTTCTTCAGTACGTATATTTACAAAAAAATGCCAAAAGTTCCATATGCCTCTTTGAACGTGTTATTTTTCCTGGGATTCCCGGATTGTGAATGACCGTTCCTCACGTTTTCTTTACTTATTGATTTGGTCTTAATAACTCTCCAGTGAACTGGTAGTTACTGTGTTCTTACGCCGCTGTTTAATTTTCTATTTCATAGTGAAATAGCGGCCGAACACACTTGGAACTTCTCGTCCTGAACCCACATACAAATCCTCAGCTAAATTGAGCTGTTTAGGATCTTATGACATTGTTTAGAGCATCAACATCGTTAACCCGTAATCAGAATATTACCAGTAACCCAAATATTTAATCAAATTTAAAAATCATTCATGGTATTAACTAAATTCAGGCCATGCATTGCGAATTTGATGAATTCAGAAAAATAATATTTATTGATATTAGTTAAGATATAAGTTAAAGAAAGAATGATGTTTCTAGCGGAATCAAGTCCTAAGTATTTATTTTGCCTATCAAAATTGAGTCATACTGAAGTGCCTTGAACAGTGAAACTGGATGTGTAACTGTGTTGAGGTCTTTAATTATTATTTAATTTAATTTGATGAATTAATAGTGATTCCACTTCAGGAGCCTTGCATTAATTTATTCTGATATCGACAAATATTGCTTCTCGGATTCCTTATTATAGTAGTAAATGCTAATGCCATCTTTCAACTTCAGGGTTCGGGAATAACCTCACCAAGATACTTGATTATGATCATTACTTAAAAAATATTATCGATGAATTTATTGATTATTCCACTAAAAGAAGACTGTTTTGACGAACTATTCTACATTAATTTTTAGAAATATCTCCAGTGAACTGAATTTCAAGTAGTTTTTTCATTAAAAATTATTGGGAACTTAAAAAAAGTCATGTTGATAAATTGGCAGAATTTGGTATTGTTGTCTTGAAGGCTGCGTTATTTCTAGGTTCGTTACTATTTCTCTATTTTGCCTCGAATGTAAGAAGTTCCGTATTTTGTAATTAGAGTAGCGAAATTTTTAGAGCCTTTTTGCCATTTTTCGCTGGCTGATTTTTCTACTGAGAGAGTATATAAAATGCAAGGATAACCTATTTTTATTGCTATGTTTTTTATAGATCTATGAGAATTATAGATGTTCTATTTATCTGATAATTGTTCATGTCAAGATATGTATATTAGGTAGATATCATCGGTACAGATGTAATTTTGCTGAAGAATATCTTTTTGAACCAATAGATGACAACCTGAATATATACTAGAGATCATCATAAAATTGTGAAATAGAGGTGTGATTGAAGATGAAACAGATATAATGCACTTTAGATTGCGAAGAAGCAAGTGTTAGATAGTTTGGTAGAAAGAGATGAAAATTTCAATAATATTTCTTTTCTTCAATTCTACCACTTAAGTTACACTTAATTTACTCAGAATTGTGATTATGAGCTCTCATTTGTCCATTCATTCTCATTAGTTTCTAAGGTGAAATGATGTGATGTGATGATATTTTTAGGTTATGTTGTGTTCCATTTTAGGAACATCCATTATACATTCCTTTTTTGACTGTTGATAATTTCTTATTGATTTTTATACTTTAAATAAGTATTTGTTGTATAAGTATTCTTTATAGTTAATTATTTAAATAATTTTATTTTGTGATGTTTAAGTGTTGTGTGTTGTATTTATTTTACATTTCAATACGTCTGGTCCATCATTTTGTAGTGTACAATTTTAAGGCGATTGTGTGGTTGTTATATGCGAAGTACTTACTCATTTTAAAAATGTTTGAATTTTGTAATAGTAGTTTCCTCAAAAATAATTGAGATTTTTAAGTCTCACGTAATTTGGTCCAATAAGGTTTTTTCATTTTGAAAACAGGTATTTTTTGAGTTGTCAAATTGATGCGAGTCCGAGTAATAGAAATAGTTGGAAATGCAAGTGTACAGAATTCCAGATTGATTGATTCCGGTATGTCAAGAATATTATAAAATGTACATATTAGATACAATTAAAACTTCTTGTGGCTTTATTCACTGTCAATAAATCAAACACAACTTCTCTATGGCTTTTTCACCTCTGATCCTTTCTAACTGGGATAACCGCAGTTATTTTCCTCATCAGAAGGTTGAGCTTTGATAAGCAGGCGTCCAGCCCATGTAACACAGACCTCGCAGAGAGATATTTGAGAGGTTACAATGAGGATGTTTGCGAGATGCTATTGTGAGATCCTCAAGATATCGCAAGTGTATCGAGAATAGGAAATTCCTATTGCGGAGTTCCTCGGGATACTGGATATCACACATGTAATCAGATTTCAGAATAAGACATTCCTATTGCGAGCTCCTCAAGTCATCGCAAGTATAATGAGAGTAAGAATTTCCTATTGAGTAGTTTCTCAAGATATCGCAAATGTAACCAGAATAAGACCTTGCCACCTTCCTATTACGAGCCCTTCAAGTCATCGTATGTTCAGCAACAATAAGAAATTAGGAGAGGTGTTGTAGGGATCTACTTCATCACAAGCCATTTCTAGTTTCCACCGTTGGATGGCGTCTACGCCGTACCCGGAAGAACAATCTCATCGTTAATAACCGAGACGTATCTTAATTTACGGCAGGGTTTCTCAAACTTTCGGCTCCATGAACCCCTGTTAAAGTTTCCAGGTGACAGCGAACCCCTTAACTAAATTATTAAGTATAATGCGCACGCCACCGTGTTGCCATACCATGGCGTAAATCTCGTCGCGAACCCCCTACCTTCGAATGGTGAACTCCTAGGGGTTCGCGTACCCCATTTTGATAAACCCTGATCTACGGAATACGGATCGAAGAGAAGTCTCCGCGGTGGGTGGTCACGCGATATTCCCTAATCCTTCAGTACTGCGCAGCAGTTTGATTGAGTTTTTACGTTGAGACCTTTCTACATGTGATATCTCTGAGATCTTGATGGATTCATCCCCTGTGGCGGACATCTGGAGTTGCTCACCCTGGAAAATATTTTGGAAAGTTCACCCTGATATCCAGTGCCGTATCTAGGGCGTGACAAAGGTGGCACTCGCCACGGGCGCTAGGTCCACAGGGGCGCTAAAGATTTTTAAAAAAATGAAAAACAATAGAATCAACTTGTAAATTAATTTGAAAGACTACGACACAGCGCAGAGTAAGATGAATTGACGTAATTTCTTCATTTCTGTCGTCCTCACTTAGCTTTAATTATTATTTAATATAGATTATATTCAGATTTCAAATAATTTTATTGAATAGGTAGGTACTATATTATACTGCTAAGTTTGAAAATATATCACGGTGTGTAGTAGAGAAAAGTATATTGTCAGTCTCGTGGTAAAGCAGTAAACGGACACAATAAAAGAACAGAAAGTAGAGTGAAGAGAGCAAAAGAAAGGACGTCGCACAGTGAAAAGAGCAAAACGATGCATTTATCGAACTTAGTAATTTTTGTATTAAAAGATTAGGGTTTTGCGTAAGTGAGAGGGGATGATAGCAAAGTTGAAAATTTATATTATTTTCGGACCAATTTATAGGCAAAAAAATCTGATTGCATAAAAAATTGTATTCTCAATCGAAAATCAAAATTTATTTGAGTTGGCCTATTCAAAGAGTTGTTAGAAATAAAATACTTTTCAGATAGACCAACTTAAATGAAACAGAACATTAATATCATGGGTTAATTGACATTGAGTATTGAATATATTCTTTTGAACTTGAGCATTACAATTGGTTTTTCATCTAACAATAAAGCATGTGTATGAAAAAAGTGTTAGCAGAGGTTAGTGTAACGGGGTACCATATAATTTGATATATGATACTAGAGCTTAGGGAAAAAACCTCAGCAAAAAAAACCCTATCTCCCCGTTAGTGTTGTGATTTATGAAAATTGAAATTGTTAACAAAATATGCTGAAATATTAAATATTGAAGGGTATCTTTTTCTTCATTATCGCTTCTTCCTTCAACAAGCAGAGAAGTTTCTCCAAGGTACTCGAAACCCAATCTGGAAAAGGAAAAGGCAAAGGGAGAAAACGAACAAATTAAAAATGGAATATTCTATATTTTATTAAATAGATTTAAAACTCGCTACCCATTCTAAAAAAGATTCAGAAACATTATGAATAGCCCTAAAACCATCTTTGAATCTATATATTGACGTTATTGAGCCACTCTTTGGAGATCATAAAGCGGTTATACTCAACTATTCATATACTAACATTTCTGTCCATAACCTAAACTCTCAAGCTGTGAGAATAATGTCACAGGGTAATTTAGATAACCTGTTTACGTCAATTTCGAACTATAACTTTGACATGATTCATTCTCTGTCTTCTATTGATCTTAAATTCGATAAATTAACCGAGATTTTGAGATCTTCAATTGATGTAACTTGCCCTTTGAAATTCGTTCGCCCAGGTAGTGGACACAAACCGAAATGGATAAATCATTCAGTAGTCGAGGCCCGTGAAAACTAAAAAAATATTCATTGGCTTGTTCAAAATCTAAAAACTGAAGAAGTTAGAGTCCTGTACAAAAATGCTAAAGCGAAATACTACCGGCTACTGAGATATACTAAACTACAATTTAATAAAAACCTCTTGCTCAAATCTTCAAACTCTAATAAAGCAGTGTGGAACCTTGTAAACAATGCGCTCGGTAATAGAGGGAAAAGTCAAAGACATATCACCTTATTTCTCAAAGGTGAACTGATTTCTTTTCCGCAGGAAGTGGCACAGAATTTTGCTGAGTATTTTGCTCAGATTGGGCAGATCTCGATCCGGAATTACTATGGTAACTGTGTGTCGAATTTGTGCACTACGCAGCGTATGATGGATTGTAATTTTTCTTCTTTCCTGTGACAACAGATGAGGTAGTGCTCAACATTAGTAACTTGAAGACGGATTGTAGTGCAGGTTCCGATATGATATCAGCTAAAATATTGAAATTACTATCCCCATTGATATCTGAGCATATTGCACTTCTCCTGAATGAGTCGGTGTCAGCTGGCCATTTTCCATCTGCTCTTAAATTGGCGAGGGTGATTCCCGTTCACAAGAGAGGAGACTCTCAGGATATAGCAAACTATCGCCCTATTTCTATCCTGAGCCAACTATCAAAAATTGTCGAGAAAATTGTATATAGCCGTATGTACAACTACTTGTCCAAGTTTTCTATGCTTGCTAATAATCAGCACGGGTTTAGGTATAGAAGGTCGACGCAGACTGCTAGCTGTGAGTATCTTGAATTCGTATTCTCTTGCTTAGATGATGGAACTCACGTAGCGGGCATATTCCTTGACCTGTCCCGTGCATTTGACACGCTCGGACATGGGTTCATCTTGGATAAGATGTACCGCATGGGATTCAGGGGGGTGTTTCTCGACTGGGTCCGTAGCTTTTTGTCCAACAGGCGGATGTACGTTCGAATAGATGGGAGTTGCTCTCACGAATATGACAGCGATCTGGGAGTCCCTCAGGGCTCCGTATTGGGGCCACTGCTGTTCCTGCTTTTTGTAAATGATTTACCTATTATATGTCACAGTGTGTTTTAGTCCTTTTTGCTGATGACACCTCTATTGCGATTGGAGCAGATAGTCTAAAGGAACTTGAAACTCTTTGTGGGGTTGTCGTCAATTGTTTCACGGACTGGTGTCACCGGAACGCACTCATTGGAGAAAACCAAAATAATAAAATTTCAAAATCGCGCCGCTGATGACTACGATTCATTCCACGTGAAACATCCAAAGGGAAATTTGGTGTCATCTGAGTGCGTTAGATTTCTTGGGTTGTATGTTGACCGAAGCCTGAAGTGGCACTGTCAGGTTGATCATGTGTGTAAAAAATTGAACAACTCATTCTATGCAATAAAATAATAATAATAATAATAATATATCTTTATTAACCCAACAGGAAAATCCCAATTACAAGGTTATAAGCATAATTTTAATGTATTCAGCATACAAACCTAAATAAAAATAAATTTACATCATATTTATCAAAAAACAATCTCAAAAATAAACAAAAAACAAAAATGATTCTTGAACTTAGCGAAATAAATCGAGTGCAAGCCTATCAACACATCTACACATACGAGTTACTGGTGCAAGCTCGAACAGGTTTGTATGAGCCGCTGGCAAATAGAAGGTAGTTCTTGACCTTGCTGTCAGTCTAGGAACATTCAGTGCCATCTTTGACAGCAGATAAGATGAATCGACTTCGCCTGTGAACACCTTCCGTGCAAATCTGGCACTCTGTTCTTCATGTCTACGAACTAAAGATTTAACCCTCACATCACCCATCACATGAGAAAGATCTGCACCCCTTTCAGGGTATCTGCCAGTTCGTCTATATGACACATATTTCAGAAATCTACGATGTATACCCTCCAGGCGGGAGATATGACACTCATAGATTGGGAACCATATTAAATGTGCGTACTCCAATTTGCTGACAACAAGCATAAAATATAAGTTCCTCCAAATCGACAAATCATCAAATTCCTTGCTGCATCTCAAGACGAAGCCTAAAGCTCGACTAGCTGAAGCACATAAATGTTCCACATGTGGAACGAAGCTGAAGGTAGAGTCAAACAACACACCAAGGTCTCGCACCTGCTCTCTTGAAACGATAAAGCTGTCGGCTACATGGTATTCATAAATCAATGGATTTAACTGCCTCGTGAAGGTAACCTTAAAGCACTTGTCCATGTTCAATCTTAATCCGTTAACCATGCACCAAAGATAGACGAACTCCAAAGAGGACTGGAGCAAGACAGCATCAGCCATATCACGGATCCTGATGTATAACTTGAGGTCATCTGCAAATGCTAACGCGGGACACCCGAGTCTGGCTAGGAGATCATTGATGAAAATACCAAACAGTAACGGTCCCAAATTGGAACCCTGAGGCACGCCATGAAAAAGAGTATAAACAGAGGATCTGAAGCCATTATAATACACATAATATCTTCGGTCCATTAGGTAAGACTTGATCAGCCTCACATATGCCGGAGATAATCCAAAAGACGAGAGCCGCCTCAAAAGAATATTGTGGTCGACAGTGTCAAATGCCTTCGAAAAGTCAGTATAAACGACGTCGACCTGACCACCATCATCCAAGCACTCGGCAATGTATTGGGAAACTGTTGAAAGGTTGGTGACAGTAGATCTCCCCCGAACAAACCCGTGTTGTCGTGAGGACAAATATGGAGAAACACTGTGATAGATATCCCCATACAGCACCTCCTCATAGACCTTTGCGAAGTTTGATAAGACAGAAATGGGTCTATAATTCTGTACCTGAGAACTATCCTCCTTCTTGAAAACTGGGACAACGTGAGCTCTCTTCCATCTATTAGGAAAGCAACATGATTTTAAACTGAAGTTTATTAATATCGACAAAGGTTTGGCGAGAGCAGAGCCATAATCTCTTATAAAGAATGATGGAATACCGTCATCTCCAGCTGTTATCTTATTAGGAAATTTTGACATAATCAATCTTACTTCTTCCTCTGACACCGCAGGCACCAGGACCGGTGGAAGCAGACCAAGATCCACAGAACCCTCATCATCGTCAGTAGCAGCCCCAGTATCAGTATCAGCGAAGTGGCGAGCAAAACTGTTAACAATTTCTTGAGGGCTCCCATGAGGAACACCATCACTGTACATAATACCCGGTATTCTAGTATTTTTCCGTCGCTGATGGATAAAACTCCAAAAGATTTTGGGATCCCGCTTAATCTTTTCCTGAACATCAGTCAAGTATTCCCGGTATGCAGAAGATATTTCCTACTTTACCAATGAGCGCAGTCGTACAAAATCCCGTTGGTATCTAACATCACGAGTAGCTATCCACTTTGATCTGTAAAAGCTTTTCAAACGAATATTTCGCTTAATGGTATTGTTAAACCACACAGGAAATTGATGTCTTCGGGACGAATATGTTCTACTGGGTACAAATTTCCTAAAGAATTCGAGTAGATTTTCGTAAAAGAAATCCAAAGCGACATCGACATGGCCGAGGCTGCCCATCTGATCCCAATCAAACCCCTCAATACTAGATAGTAATTCCACGAAGTTAGCTCTCCTGAAGTCATAAGATCGGCTACATGCAATTGGAAAATTAACTCGTCTTGCCTGAAGCGATTTCTTGAAAACCAACTCCAATGCAGGATGGTATGGATCTTCTGGGACAAAAGGCACATCCGAGCGTGTAACAGAGACATCAACCTCTCCACTGCTGAAAACCAGATCCAACAACTTATCATCTCTGTTATATATTTCATTATCCTGTCTGAAACCGAGAAGACTACAGAAGTCACGTAACTGTATTGCTTTCCCGCAGCTAGATGATCCGTTACTAAAATTTGGAACATTAAAATCTCCCAACAATACTACTGTTTCATCAAAAAATGATCCCATAAGGGCCGATGTGAATGTATCAAGCTCCGAGGCAGATATGTCAGGTGGAATATAAACTAAACAAATAATCAATCGGAAGGGCTCCAAGCAGCTGCACAACACAACATCTATCAAAGGTACTAGGTTCTTCACGAATTCATTTTCCAAAATCCTAAATCCTATGTGGTCAGATAAGGCGATCAACACACCACCACCACGAGATCTACCAACAGACGAAAACTCTCTATCACAGCGAACAATGTTATAACCTGGCGGCGAAAATTCCCCAATATATAGACTTAAGAGCGTACTTCCCATAGATGCCCTACTCGGAATATATTACAGTATGGTGTATAGTCATCTCTGTTATAACGTCATTCTGTGGGGGTCATCGGGAGATGTGGGCCGGGTGTTTATTTGTCAAAAAAAAATAATTAGACTCATATTTGATTTGAAACCTCGAGATTCTTGTCGTCCGTTGTTTCAGAAGTGTAATATTTTGACGTTTCCATGTATTTTTATACTGAACTGTGTGCTATTTATCAAACTTAACGAGCATACCCTTAAAAAATGCTCTGACTTCCACAAATATGATACCAGACATGTCAATACCATTTGCATTCCAAGACATCACACCACTAAATACGAGGCTTCACCAACTTTCGTAGGAAAAAAATTGTTCAATCATTTGCCAACTAGGTTTAAGTCGGTGAATGCCAGACAGTTCAAGGGTGCAGTGAAGGCTCTATTGATGCATAAATGCTATTATAGCATGGAAGATTACCTTGCCGATAAGAAAATTTGATTTTGTTTTGTTAATATACCTAATATTTTTATCTAACTCTCAGAATGTTTCTCTATTTTTTTTTTGTTGGACTTATCCTATACATTGTTAAATGTCATAAAGGATGAATAAAGTTATTATTATTATTATTATTATTATTATATATGCGACAATTATTATCTAAATGATCTATGGTTTCCTCTGTATTGAATAATTCATGCAATCAGTATTTATAGTTTTTTTTTACCAACAAATATCCGTCTGAAAAAAATAAAACATACAATTTTACTATATTATCCCTCCAACGTTCGCATAACCCTAGGCTCAAATATTTGAGGCAAAGAGATTTCACACAGAAATCACATATTTTTGCGCGCATGTTCAGTTGAACATCGCGCATCATTTTGCCCAAATGTCTGTGATCTTCGAATTTTTTGCCGAAAATGGTCTCAAACGATTGGTCTCGACTCTCTGATGAAGAATTTGCGGTCAAATTTGATACTACGGATAATAAACGGTTTCCGAGTTGTAGAATACAGCCTTAAAGACGTATGTGCAATTTTGTGAGGATCGTATCACTAGAAATTGAAGAAAAATTTTATTCATCTCCCGATTACTTTAGAGTGGAAAAACAGCTACTTGTAAGTTTTAGGGTAGGTTGTGCATCCTAATCCGACATTTGAGTTCGTTAAAAGTCATAATCGGGCAAACGGTTTTGAAGTAATATCAATCTGAAATTTGATTGTTGTTTCCTCAATAACACAAAAAATACGATGCCGACTCTACTCAAGCATAGTAATTAGTTCCAGAATGCCGACGCAAAAATTTCTGCAAAATTTTGTGAAGATCGTATAACTAGAAAATAAAAAAAAATCATTGAAATAATTCTATATATCAGAAAGTATTCTTCTGACATCGCTACTACCAAGTTGCGAGTTTGAACATGATCGGATTCCGTTTGTTGGAGATCCGAGCAGGCTTGTGTAGGTTCCGATATTTTAAAAGGAATTTATATCTAATAGGTACTCAGTTGAATAAATACGGCAAGAGGATTTATGCGATATTTCTTTTCCGTTTGTAATATATATAATGGATTTCAATTGCGAGAGAATACGCATGACAGAATTAAAAATTCTTTGATCTTAGACGATTCTCTCATTACTCGGGTCCTTAAAATGGCACGAAATGTATTCATATCTTATAAAAATTGAGAAAATGGTGTATATCGATGGTAAATTCGATTAAGAGTGTCCAATAGAACATGCGCGCAAAATCTCCTGACTCCACGCCAGTGCTTGTTTTTATTTTTAATATTTTGCACAGGTTGTGTCCACACTGAAAATCAAAAATAGAAGTTCGTGTTTCAAATGGTTAAATAATAGTATCTGTATGCTAAGTGAGCATTATTAATGAATTTTTAGTTAAAACATATTTATTCTTCTAGATATGCGATTTACTACATAAAAATAAATATTTTGTTTTGATTTTTCAGAATTTGTTTTGTTTGTATCCATTTTATTCGTGTATTTCAATAAAATAAGTAAATGTCCATAATATTCAAAATTGTTACGAAAATATATGACTAAAATTATGAAAAAAAATATTATATGAAAATATAGTGGATGAAAATAATTTTACGCAAATGGGGGGCGCTGCCTAATATATTGCCACAGGCGCAATCGTACCTAGATACGGCTCTGCCGATATCGCTGTGAGGACGCCAAGAGCACTATATCTCAGTGCTCTTGGCGCCCTTCCAGCGATATCGGGCATCGGGGTGAATGTCTCAAAATATTTCCCAGTGTGAGTCTGAGCAGTTTGATAACTTCCTCATGTGGTAATATAAAACAATAAACAATTAATTATTAAAAATATTTTTCCAATAGGAAAAAATTGTTGAAGGTTAAGGGTATAAACCCCTAACTTCAAAACTGCATGCATTTCTCGAGCTTCGAAAATAGAAAACAGCGGGTAGGAGGATATTTCTCAATATTTATTATTTCAAGAATAAGAACCTGACACCAATCACAAATTAAATTAATTTTTTGATAAAAAAATCGCTTAACGAATTCTTTTTTTAGTCACACCGCTCATTGTGCATTCGAATGTCCTTTCATTTGATATATCACAATCTATATATTCCTTATTAAATGGTTTCTTTCTGGGATTTCTCTTCCAAACTCTGAAAAATATCTATAAAATAAAAAATTATTATTATGTGATTTGCTTTAGCGTAATAAACACAGATTTGTCAGAAGCAATCAATCGAACAATGTTGTCTAACAAACAATAACGAAACATCTTCAACGATGAAACAATTATATCGTAACGTTTCGGAGTCTATATCAGACTGCTTCGTCAGACACTTAACGAAAATCTTCAGAATTATTTTTTGTTGATTGCTATTCTGAAATTCGAGAGTTTGGGAGAGAAAACCCAGAAAGAAACAATTTAATAATGAATATACCTCCCACAGTATCCTTTAATGATTACCATATATTCATATTCCTATTTGAAAAAAATAGTACAGGGGTGTGGAGCGTAAAGGGTGAGATATTTCAAATTCAAAAACGCATAGGGAGACCTGCTTTCGAAATTCCGAATCCATGGATTCATGGATTTCCCTTGATAATAATTAGTAAAGGAATAATGGTCTGATTACAGTACTCTCCAATCACAAATTGTAAATTAATTCCTAATTTTTGGCGCTCTAGTTCCTCGGAACTGAGTGCTTATCAATTTGCCCAAATGTCTGTAATTATCGAATTTTTCGATGGAAATGGTCTTAAACGATCTGGTTCGACCCACTGATCAAGAATCCGTCGTCGAAATTCAATCTGTCCGGCCGGTCCGGCTGGCCTTAGGCACGATTACTCTCGAACGAAATGAGCTAGACAGTTGAAATTTTCAGAGTGGGTGATTTTTTTTACATAAACAAATTCCAAATTGAATTTATTCAATATGCAGTTTTACTATAAGAATCCACTGATATCATTTTTAAGTCTAACAAGCTAATACTTTCGGAGATATGATTTTTCAAAATTTCAATATAAATCGTATTTCTATGTTTTCACTGAATGATATAATTATTCTGTGGGTATTCTATGAATTGTTATAATGTCAACTTATTTTCCTGAGACATGACGTTGTCTAATTCATTCATTCCAGCAATCGTAGAAATATGAGAATTATAATATAATATCATACTTTTTGTTGGTTGATATTTTCATGCCGATGGTCAATCCATATGATGATGGGAATGGTAATGGTAAGTTAATAATATTGAGTTCAGAATATCTCCACTAAAAGCAAAACTGGAATATTGGTGTATTGGAGTGGATTTGAGGAAAGATATATATTATCGTTCATCATAGAATTGAGGAATGAATATCTCGGATGAGTTCGTTGTTGGGTAGAATTCGTTTATTGGTTTTGGATTGATAATTTTTGGTACATTTAAATTCTTCTATGATATTTGAATTCAATTTCTGCTAAGATGAAGTTCTTTCATAAGAATCCATTGTAATAATTCCCAACTCTGAGAAACCAATACTGTCGGAGATATAATTTGTCTGTTTTTAACTCCAACAAGCTAATAATTTCGGAGTTATGATTTTTCGAAATTTCAATAATGAATGGTATAATTATTCTATCTAAGCTTTATTATATGCTCTGTGTTCATACTCGTACATGTCATCCTGTTCTATAAGAGAGAGTCAGATTCATTTCAGCTATTTTAATTTGATTTCTTCCATGTTCCATGTTCCATGTTCTCATTCTCAGATTGCTCATTCAATCTTGATAAATAAACTTTTATTTGAATTGAATTTCCTTTATGATGCAGTTCTATCATAAGGATACAATGATATAATTCTCAACTCTGAGAAACCCATACTTTCGGAGATATAATTTGTCTGTTTGTACTAGAGCGCCAGAAAGCTCCTGTCCACAGGGCTTGAACCAATTTTTTTAATAAAAAAACGGCACAACCAATTTTCCTTTCATTGAGTAGGTAATTAAATTACTTTTCATTTGATGTAGGTATCACATTCGATATATTCCCATTTGAAAAAATAAAGTAGTGGGGTGCAGGGCGTAGGGAGTGAGAAATATCAAATTCAAAAAACCACAGGATAAATTGCTTTTGAAATTAAAAATCGACAGGTGCGAGGATTTTCCTTAATAATTCTTCGTACAAGAAATACCTATTGACGAGTTACGTTACTTTTTTGGCACACTGTATAATTTATAGGTACGTCTCAGACCTACTAGTCCTGCAGTTAAATTAATTTTGTTATTATTTTCTTCAGAAAGACTCTCTATACATTTCGTTGCGTTTATCTGCTAATGCCATTACTATGTGTAGTGCGAACTTGTTAAAATTTGATGGAATTTTCTCTCGCGGAATCAGCGGGGATCAAATTACTGAATTCAAAGAATCCTCGTTGAATGAAACTTCTGAACTCCGAAACTCGTACTCTTGTCCCATAAAAGTCAACGATGAAAAATAACACCCAGTCGATTCGTTTAAGGTGCCACATCATTCGAAATAAATGTGTTCTACACCGGCATTTGTTATCTTCGGGTAATTAAAAAAATGTAACGCTAATGTTCCTTTGTTTATGACGCGAGTTGTGTTGGAGTTTGGCAAGAAAGATTAATTTTAAATTTTGTCATGTATTTCACCCACAGTCACAGTAAACCCCCGCTGCTAACCGTTCGTCGGATGATTTCCCAACTACAGCGTCGACCCAGGCCGAAAATAAATTCTGCAGAAATATTTTTTTCATTATCTCACCGAAAATATCATCCTACATCACGTCAAATAACAAAAACTGTTGAGAACTTCGCTGGACTCTCGTGGACTTAAAAACTGAAAATATTTCAGGTTTGAAGTCAACTGTTTTGGGGATACAGGGTGATTAAACTGAGAGCTGAGAACACTCTTGTGGATATCTTCTGACTGGGTTATTATTTTCCAATCAAGCCTGCCTACATAGCTCTTATCATAACAATAATTTCAAAATGCGGCACACCAAAGCGAATAGAGTTATGATATGTTTAGGAGAACTTAAATTTGAATAAATCAACCTAATACGACTCTGTTGATACTGAGGGAAAAAAGACACCAATTTAAGAGAAGCAGAGGGAAAAAGGAAGAGTCAGGTGATTCAGCGGTACTTACTATTTCCCCATGAAGACAGAAATTCAAGAAGAATCCAGAATTAAAGTTATTTAAGAGAATCCTTAAAAGAAGATGAAATTTTGAAAGGGGGACATGACATGGAAAAATTTCTGATGTATTGAGATTGAAAAAAAATTCATTCAGAGAAGTATGAGAATAAAAAATGGGTTCAAGCCCTGTGGACAGGAGCTTTCTGGCGCTCTAGTTCAAACAGACAAATTATATCTCCGAAAGAATTGGTTTCTCAGAATTGGGAATTAAATCAATATATTCTTATGAAATAACTGCATCATAAAGGAAATTAATTAAAATAATTATATTTATCAAGATTAAATGAGCAATCTGAGAATGAGAACTGCACCATGGAAGAAATCAAATTAAAATAGCTGAAATGAATTTGACTCTTTCTTATAGAACAGGATGAAATGTACGAGTATGAACACAGATCATATAATAAAGCTTAGATAGAATAATTATAGCATTCTGTGGAAACATAGAAGTACGTTCGATTCATTATTGAAATTTAGAAAAATCATATCTCCGAAAGTATCAGCTTGTTGGAGTTGAAAATGATATCGATGGATTTTAATGGTGAAACTGCATCTTGAATAAAAATTTCAGACATTTTGGCAAATTGATAAGCACTCAGTTCCGAGGAACTAGAGCGCCAAAAAGTGTAATTCCCTTTCCGGGATTTGAGCCCGCCTTCTCTCGTTCCGAAACCGAAAACCCGACGGCGTAGACCAACCGGCTATCGCGCTCCGCGTACGATCTTGTCGATCTCCGGTATTAGAATAAATCGTCGGTACTTACCAACGTTCGACAAGTACTCACCTCTAGATGCAGTACTGGGATAACTCGAGAACGAGATGGCACACTGTTGATCTGCACTACATGCGTCTGATGGATTATTCAAAGCTGTGACATGAGTTGTCTCACCCTTGCATGAGTAGAATATGCCCTGATCCATAAATACCATAATGGGACAACAGCGCACAAAGCGTTATATATGTCAACTACAAATATATCAGTAATGCAGGAAGATAGATTGATCATTTTTACCTCTAATAGACGTAATAACTCAAAAAGGGAAAAATTTGAGATGTCCCTCTACTGGACTAGGCGTGCGATATATTCTTAATGTTCACTTTTCGACATAAAATCGCCACATGGGGGTTTATTTGACGGTTTTTTACCCTAGTCTCTTTAAGTCGATTTTGACGTCTCTCGAACCAACTATTAGCAAGGAATTAGACAATGTCATGTCTCAGGAAAATAAGTTGACATTATGACAATTCATACATAGAATAATTATATAATTCTGTGAAAACGTAAAAATACGATTTTTTATTGAAATTTTGAAAAATCATATCTCCGAAAGTATTAGCTTGTTAAAGTTAAAAATGATATCATTGGATTCTTTTGATAAAACTGCTTAATTTGGAATTTGTTTTGTAAAAAAAAATTTTTTTTTGTTACTCCGAAACCATCTGTCCTATTTTGCCCAATAACGAACTTAGCCGAGATATTTATCTCCCAAACCTACTCTAAAAATTTCAACTGTCTAGCTCATTCCGTTCGAGAGTTATCGTGCCTACGGACCGGCCGGACAGAATTAATTTCGACCACGGATTCTTGATCAGTGAGTCGAACCAAATCGTTTAAGACCATTTTCATCGAAAAATTCGAAAATTACAGACATTTGGCAAATTAATAAGCACTCAGTTCCGAGGAATTAGAGCGCCAAAAAACAAACAGCATTAATTATAACATTAATAGTTAAAAATAAAACAAATGAATTTACAGTATTGGTTCAAAATGGTAACCTCCAAATTGAAAACATTTACACGAGCGTCATCAAGTGGTTCATTGAGTTTTTTGAATATGTTCGTCATTACGCAGTATGTTATAAGCATTCTCTATTTCCTCTCCTAGCTCATCTCGAGTTGTCGCTTAAGAAGCATTTACAGTTTGTTTTAGATTAACCCCGAGGAAAAAGTCCATGGGTTTAGAGACGGGAGATCGAGGTGGCCATTGTTCACAATCCACCATTAACGATGTCTACCTAATGTACTACCTCTCTTGAACATTGTGGTCCTGCTCGGCGTGTTGAAACCATAAACCTCGCAAATTTATGTTCTGCCTCACTTGTAACAGAATGTTCTCCAAAAAATTCAAGTATCTCATGCCTATCAATTTTTCGCCGAAGAAATTAATACCTATGAGATGGTCATTCAATATAGTAAACATTCAATGAGAATTTGATTGCGAATTGTTTTGTCTCAGACCATGAGGATTATTTTCTGACCATAAAAGAAATTTTCTCGAATTTAATATGCCATATTTAGTGAATAAGGCTTCATCTTTGAAAATTATTCTAGAAATGGTTCATGGATCATTTAATAATCATCACAAAATATTCTTCGATTGTTGAAGAATCTCATTTTATACGTTCCAGGGACTGATTCTGATTTTGATTATGCTCCTGGCGAGATAAAGCCATACCCTTAATAAACGTCACTCTCTGCTATGATTGTCTCATAAAGCACGGAGAATATTGATATAAATATTTTGAATTACTGGTGGGGAATCAAGTCACCAAATTTCAGTCGTAATTAATATTCATGTCTGTGTTGCGGATGTAGTTAGCTCGGCTGAGCACATAACAAGATGTCTGTAATTTTCCATAAAATTCATTCAAAAAAATGTATTTCCCTCAGTCTCAACAGAGTCGCATTAGGTTGATCTTATCATAACAATTTTCGCTTTGGTGTGCCGAATTTTAAAATTATTGTTACGATATTGTTATGCAAAAATGCATATACAGGGTGAACAATTTCAACTCAACAAGAAAATCCAATTTTTCTCAATACGTGCCTGGATATTTTTCTCCCTTCTACTCACGATTGTGTGAGTTATTAGTGTTGAACATCTGTACAATATTTGATTGAAAAACAATTATCAAGGCTAACTAGATGGTAGTCGCCCCCTAACACTACTAAATGGTTCATGAATCAATGAGTTTAATTTAAACACAATTATTTACTTTTGATGTTATATAATTAACACATTATAAAGAGAAACATAGAATGAAATAAAACTCTTAGCATTAGTAGGTTAGTTTGCTTGAAAAAATTTAGATGAATGAAGTTTCAGAGTCGTAACAAAAATTTAAAAATGAGCCCTCTTATAGCCTTGATGGAAATGAACTTATTTATAATAGAGTTGAATTCTATATCAGTAGCTACATCACGTTCAATTCATAAAACTGTTAAATTACTGAATCTTTCTTGCGTCATTGTGGGCCTTAAATAATTTTTATTGAGCTTCAGTTTACTGAAAGATCATTCACATGATGGGTCAAACACTGAAATTGGTAAAAGCAGTATGAAAGCGATGGTCAAGGATACTTCAAACTCTGAAAAATATCTATGAAATAAAAAATTTTGCAGTTTTGATAAAATGTTTCTGCACTAGATATTTGTCAGAAGCAATATTTATACAATTTTGGCTAATAAACAGTGATGAAACAACATCATATATAAAACAATTAATCTGTAACGTGAGGTCAGTTTGCTTTGGCACGCTTGTTGACCAATCTAAATTGAATGACGTCGTAAATAGCCCGCAAAAGGAGACTGACCTCAAGTTAGTGCTTTTCAATATTTTTCTTTGATGATCATCACCGAAAGATATTTATAAATTCGTTCCAAGAAAAAAATTGAGGCACAAACAAAACACCCAGCTCACTTCTGTGCATACGTGGTCTACTCGCTACCGAAAGTGCTCTCCATATGCTGCCTGTCAACCAAAACCACGATCCCGTAACACCATGGGTTCAGGAGATTTCGACCCTTTATGTCTTTAATTTTCACACAAAGAAACGATTTATTTTTAAATTCCACACACCGTTCATCAGCTTTTTCAATCGCCCCGTGCATATACTTATCCGATCACTTGTATATACGCAAAATCGTTTCAGTCCGAGTAAAAGCATCTTGAATGATTTCATTAACATGTTCCGGTTCCTAGTAGAACAAAGGATCAAACACTGATTGTGATAAGCATAATCAGATGGGGTTCCATGATTCATGACAATGAATCATTAATAATTCGACCTGTATTTAGGATTTTACATTCAATTTTTTTTAGGCTCCCCGCGGTTTGCTATTCATTAAAATGTGCACACTCCAAGAGTTCATTATTGGTTAAATGCCAAAATAAGACTCAATCCGGTTTCGGAATCACAAGCAAAATACTCGAGTCGATATTTTTCAACTATCTACCGAGTTTCAATTCGAACACATCAGTGTTTTTCGAGTTACTGGAAAAACAAAATTTCATATGGTTATAACAGTGAGACTAGTTAGCGGATTTTGCCCATTAACGAGCTCAAATGAGATATTTATAGTTTGCAAATTTCAATCCTCTAACTCATTTCGTTCGAGAGTTATCATGTTTACGTACAGCCGGACGTACGGAATTGGATATGACCCGGGAATATTCATGAGAATAATGAGTTAGCCGAGCCCAATCCTTTGAGAACATTTTCGGCGAAAAATTCCAAAAATACACATATGTCGGCAAAATGATAGCACGCTCACCTTCACGGATTCACCAAGTCAAGAAACGATTTGGTTCGACTGATCAAGAATTCGTGGTCAAAATCGATTCTGTCCGGCCGGTCCGGCAGTTAACACGATAACTCTCGATCGGAATAAGCTAGAAAGTTGAAATTTTCAGAGAAGGTATAATTATCTCGGTTAAGTTCGTTATTGGGCAAAATCGGCAGGATGGTTTCGGAGTAACGAAATGAATTTTTTTTGCATTACAAATTTCAAATTCAATTTTTTTTAAGATGCCACCATAAAAATCCATTGATATTATTTACAGCTCTAAAAAGCAAATACTTTCGGATTTATGATTTTTCAAAATTTCAACATTAAATCGTAAGTCTATGATTTCACAGACTACTGTAATCGAAAATTAACGTCCGTATCTATGAATTTGAAGACCTGTGTTCATATATGTCATCACACAGAATATACCCTTCTTCTTCTTCTTCGTGTACCATCTCCTAACGGAGGTTGGCTACCAACATAGCTATGCACACTTTATTTGCAGCTGCACGGAACAGTTCATTGGAAGTCATTGAAAGCCATTCTCTGAGATTTCTCAACCATGATGTTCTTCTTCTACCCTGACAACGCCTTCCCTGAATTTTCCCCTCAATAATATTCTGCAGCAATTGATATTTCGGACCTCTTATTATGTGTGCAAAATACTCTAGTTTCCTTCTCTTTAGAGTTTTTTTTTTACCCTAGGTAAGGTATATTCGGTGTGTCATCATTAACATAATATATTAGCGTTCTGTGATTATCATCTCATAGAGAAATAGAAGGTATTGTCTCTGTCTACAGATGAGAGACATGTCAAACTGAGTATAACTGAGTATTTCTATTCAAAATTCTTGATATAAAATACCTTCCGTTCTAACAAACAAAGTATGATTAAATGCAAAATGACTGATGAAATAACCTCAGCCATCGTAGATAGTTCTTGGATAATCCATATGATGATGGAAATATATACTTTGGTAAGTTAATAAAATTGGGTTCAGAACATCTCCAGTAAAAACAATAGGTACTAGAATATTGGATAAGTTTCAATTGATATAATATAATTTTCAGAGTATAGATTTGAGGAATAAATATATCGGATAAGTTCGGTATTGGGTAGAAATGGTCTGGTGGTTTCGGATTAATAATTTTTGGCACTGTTGTTTTTTTTTATGATACTTTTTGAAGCATTGAAGCACTGCATCTTGCTCATTTAATATTGATAAATAAACTATTATTTGAATTTAATTTCCATTATGATGCAGTAAGAATCCATTGATATCATTCCCAACCAATACTTTCGGAGATATGATTTGTCAATGTTTGAACAATAGCGTCAAAGCTCCTGTCCACAGAGCTTTCCCACATTTTTTAACAAACTACTTGATTTTAAAATCAAGCTCGTTACAAATTACATACTTGATCTTGACTTGACTTGATTTTAAATATTTATTACTTGATATCTAGCTACTTGATATTACTTGATCTTTATATACGTACGCACGGCGTATATTCCTGCAAGCTCGTGCACGCTTAGACAAAATAATGGGGTTCCCGAGCTCCGAGCTGACTGTGTTGTTTTAATCTTAGATCCCAAGTATAAAGTGCAAACATTCTCCAATACAAGTTGGGGAAAATGCTTGGAGAAGGAAACAGTCAGAAATCTTGAAAACACGTTCAAAACAAAATATTTTTCGCCAGGTCTACAGAGTACAACAGCATAATCTTTATCTTAATCTTTGAATTTGATATCGATCTCCTAAGTTTATACAAGAAATCTCCCGTAAATCGAGCAAATGAAATGGCCTGACATTATGAAATAGACCAATTCCTGTCTGAACGACGTGCTGACAGTTCTGAAGATATTTTAGAATGGAGGAAGAGGCACGAAAACTTTTTTCCAAACTTGGCCAAAGATTTTTTATCAACGCCACCATCTTCAGCTCCTGTTGAGATGGAAAATGATGTAATCAAACAGTGCTTGGAAGTTTCTCAATATTGAGAAACTATTATATTTTCGTAAAATTTTTAATTTATTATTATTATTATTACAAGGTAAGAAGAGAGGAGGCTAAGGCTTATAAACACTCAAACAAAAATATAATATCTTAACATCCAATGTACATGATAATCACAGTCCAAAAAAAAAAAACCAAAAAACACTAGTTCAGTGCATAAAGCTGATTCTTGAAGGAATTCACACTCGGAGCACAAACAACATTGCTTGGTAAAGAGTTACACCTGCCGAAAATCCTATTACTGAGGAAGTATTGTCTCTGAGATTTTCATGATACAACTTGAGCCGATGACCTCGGAGGTTGTTAGTGTTAAGTTTGAAAAGATGTTGAAGATCACAGCCAAACAAACGGTGTAACGCCCTGTGAGCCACAATAAGGTCGCCACGCTCACGGCGCTGAGAAAAAGGTTGGAGACCGAAAAGCTGCAACCTGTCATCATAATACGCGTCGCGTAACGCTGAACTCGCTCGTGTCGATCACAATCACCAGCAAGCGTTGGCACCCAAGCAGGACCGATGAACTCCATCATGGGTTGCACATAAGCGGTAAAAAGCGCCTTCGCCGTCGCTGTCGAGCACCGCAGAAATGCCTTGCGGATCAAGTAAGTCATCTTACGAGCCCTCGCCACGACACCATCTATATGAGCCGACCAAGATAAATCCGATGTAACAATCACTCCGAGGTCACTATGCTGATCCACTGATTGAAGTAAGGCAACATCCACAAAATAACTTCGCCATGGATTGTTCTTGCCCAAATGGAGTACATTGCATTTCTCGATATTCAGCGGAAGGACTCAACCACGACACCACTCAAACACACGGTCCAGGTCATCCTGAACTGTGGCAGAAGCTGCCTCACCAAATATTTTGAAGTCATCAGCGTAAGCGGACCACGCGGACGATACCACCAGCGGAAGATCAGCAACGTAGACAAGAAAGAGCAGCAGCCCAAGGATGGAACCCTATGGCACGCCACTAATAACTTGCCTAGGGCTAGATAGAGATGTTCCAACTCTCACCGAAAACTCACGGCCACTCAGGAATGACTCTATCCACTGGAGCAACTCTCCTCGGATGCAGAAATGACCGAGTTTCTTGAGAAGTCGCTTTATGGGCACGCGATCAAATGCTTTAGAGAAATCTAAATAGACAATATCTACCTGGGAATTAGACTTAAGGGACTTAGTCCATGAATTCCAAGACTGAAGCAAGCACATCATCACTGAGCGACCAGGAACAAAACCGTGCTGAAAATTGGGAATAGTTTTGTTAGATAATAAAAAGGGAACCATGCGTGAGCAGATGATTCTTTCGGCAACCTTTGCAACATTGGATGTCAAGCTGATAGGGCGATAGTTAGACGCTGAATGTCTGTCCCCTGATTTGAAAATAGGTCAATTCGCCATTCCTTCGGTACCTAGGCAGAACTTAAAAAGGAACGGATGATCTTTGAAATGGAAATACAGATATGAGTGGCACATGATTTGAGTACACCAGCAGGTAGATTGTCCGGCCCAGGAGCACTAGAAGAATCGAGCTTGGATATTAATTCCTTCACTTCCTCCTCAGTCACCTCAACAGAGTTCAGGAAGAATGCAGATCGCGGAGCTGCAACATCCGGTACGTCACCTGGTGGCTCAAAAGTGAATGCCCCTGCAAAGCTCTCAGCAAAAGTTGTTGCCGTCTCATTATCACTGCAGCAGACAGAATCAGGCAATTTCCACAAAACAGGATTGGACACCCTCGAACCGAGCACAGAATGCACATGTTTAAAAAATTTCTTTCGATTTTTTGAGGAGACCAATTGGTTCTCGTAATTTATCCTATCGTTTCTGACCCTCATACTGACAAAGTTGGAGTACTGGCGGTGAGTTATAACTTTTCTGCGTTCTATATATCAAGTAACGCTGTCAGAGATTTTTTCTGGTACGGACCTCCTCCATCAGCCGACCCCCGAATGAAACCCACATAGAGTCAATGTCTCCACAATCCAGTACCTCATCCCAATCAATGCGTGACAAACGATTACTCAGCTGGACATAGTCAACTATTGTGTAGTACCTTTTTGTTAATCTCGCTATCGGGATGGAAGAAAATTGTACCCCAGCAGTTATAACGTAATGGTCGGATCTGCCAATCAGTGCGTGATACCGCATATCGCAGATAAGGTCCCGATCGTTGGTGATTAGTAGGTCCAAAGTAGATGGATTTTGGTCTGAACAGTATCTGGTTGGACGATCGATAAGCTGGCAGAGACAGGCCTCCTCGAGGGCAGAGAGGAACAACAGAGATGGTGAACTCAATGAGCGGTTTGTAACATCCGTCCAAGTTATGTCGGGGTAATTCAAGTCGCCAGCTATTACCAGGTTGCGATTGCTCTGCGATAGTGACGTCAGAAGGTTACAGAAGGCGACATCTGAGGCTGAAGCACGAGGTCGGTAGATGCAGCCAATCATTGCAGAAAAATGATGAGTGGTTAGTAGGTGAAATAGGTTATCGATTCCAGGTAAATTGTGAACCTGAACTTCAACCTTGAAAGAACTTACTATTTCTTCAGCAAGATAAATACACACCCCATCATGACCTCTGTATACAGTACCATCACATCGATATAATCTGAACCCAGGGATATCGTAGCAAGCGTCTGGAATACCATCATGTAGGCAACTTTCAGTGATGCTGTGAAAGTTATGTTTCATAGCGATATAATTTGTGTTTCCTTTTAAAAATAGTTGATGTTTTTGGTTCTTTCATGCATAAATGCATAATAAATAAAAGTAATTTCTGCAAGGTCCATTCTCATTTCATAATTTATTGATGTGCTCACCACACAATAAAACTGTTAAGAATCAAGTAGCTTGTTAGAAGTACTTGATTCTTCAAGTACTTGATAAATAAATACTTAGTCATGACTTGACATTGAAAAACTACTACTTGAGTCGAACTTGACTTGATTTCAAGTCAAGCCGAGTCAAGTAGCTTGAATATCAAGTCAAGCCGTGAATCTCTTCATCTTGGTGGACCAAGCTGGCAAAAACTTATATAACGTATATGATTGGGTAATGTACAAATCCATTCGAGATACATACATTATCGAGGTGGGCAAAAATTTAAATAGGAAAGGGCAATAATATTTCCATCCATCTGGGTGCACTTGCACAGCGCTAAGCTAATGAAAGCGACTGCTCCGAGATATTTACGTCTGGTTAACATCCGATGAACGCCTCCGATCCGCGTCGTAAACTCTCCAAAAACAAAAGATGTTCTGCGGGGGTGATTCAATTTTAAACAAATCAGCGGGAAGGCATCAAGACATCAAAGCCTGCTTGGTTATTTACGACGTGTCCGCTGGCACTTGTCGGTTATATGTTTTTTCATACAGAAATAGATATATTGCCGCGTTTGTAACTAGAAAAACTCGGAGAATTAGGAAACTGAATAAATTGCTCGTTGTCAGTGATTATTCAAATGGGGACATTACAATAGGACTGTTTTTAAAAACTTTATTTTCGAATCTTTTCACATGACGAATGTCGTATAATAGTTGTTCTCGCCTTTATACATGCAACAAAAATGGTAACAAGGTCGAATCAGTAAACGATACGTTTTTGTTTAGTGTTTGGCTGAATACTATTATTCAAAATAAACTGGCAACATAGTGACAACAAGTATTCCAAAACTGTCAAAAGATTTCGTTTGAGAAATAGATACAAAATTGTTCCAATTTCACATACGAGTATATCCTATTGAATGTTTCCAATGATGGAAGTCACGACGAGATAAAGCGATTCATATAATGTGCTCTTGATTTATGTTCGTAGAACTGGAGCGCTATTCTCGAATGTTGACACTTTTTGACGCGTTGTTCAGGTGAACATAGTGCCTATCAATTCGTCAAAATCTCTGTATTTTTCGAATATTTGGCCGATAATGGACTCAATCAATCAGTATCGACTCACTGATGAAGAATCCGGCCGGCCGGAGCTCGAACGCAATTTAGAGAGTTGAGTAGGTTTGGAGTCCAAATACGCCGGCTAAGTTCGTTAATGAGCAAAATACTGATCTGATCGAATTAAAGCGCGAGAGTTAGTTGAATAATACTGACACGAAGACTTTTGCAAAATTTTGGATCGCTTGACTGAAAAATTAAAAAAAGAAACTTAAATAAAATTCTGTATCTCAGAAACTATCGTTGAAAATAATCGATTCACAATTGATCGAATAATATGTAACATGATGAAATTTTTCTGAACTTGGAAATTTTAAAACAAGGTATCAAAGATCAGTAATAACAATAACATTCGCTCAACTTTCATGTTAACTCTTTACTACTTCTCTAGCCTAGTGGTGGAGATTCGTCTTCCTAGCACATAGGTATCGGGATCGATTCCCGTAGCCGAAATGATCGATCTGTTTCACTTTTTTGAGCGTATGTTCTAGGGATCATCGCGTTTTCATTCTGCTCAAATCTCTATAATTTTCGAATCTTTCGCCGAAAATGGACTCAAATGGGTTCAACTCACTGATGAAGAATTCGAGGTCAAATTTGATTCTGTCCGGCCGTTGCCACGATAACATGAGAACGAAAATAGATAGCGACTTGAAACTTTCAGGGTAGGTGGTATATCCCGATACGACGGACAAGTTCGTCAATGGGCATAATCGGCGGAATGGTTTCGGAGTAATAATTTTGTTTTCAACCAATACAAATCCGATCGAATTGAAACTTGGTGAATAGTTGTAGAATATAAACCTAAGCACATTTGTGAAATTTTGTGAGAATCGTATCACTAAAAAATTTTAAAAACTTATTATTATATTTTTTATGTCACTATAACCTGAGAATGGAAAGAGATAGCGACTTGAATTTTTCAGGTTATGTTGTGAATCTGTATGCGACATTTGACTTTATTTATAGGCATAATCAGCCAAACAGTTTTGGAGTTATACCCATCTGAAATTTGGTTGAAATTTCGTGAGGATCGTAGTACCAGAAAATGTTTAAAGAATCATTGAAAATAATTGAAAAAAATTGCATATATCAGTTACTATTCGTCCGACATCGCTGAAATTTTGCGAGAGCCTTCAGAATCTAACTCTACTGCCAAGTTCCAAGTTTGAATACGATCAAATATATATTTTTGTAGATTCGAACAGCCTTGTGTGAGTTCAGTAGATGAATGGGTGACCGTTGCCTCGAGAACTTTCAAACGAAAGGAGATAGAGACTTGCAATTTTCAGGGTCGGTTGCTTATCTGAATCGGAGAAATAAGTCCGTTTTTGTGCATAATCGGCCCAACGGTTTCGCAGTTATACCCACCTGGAATATTATTTCCTCTATAACTCAAAAATATGGACTCGATCAAATTAAAGCTTCGTTACTAGTTGTAGAATATTGACATAAAGACGTGTTTAAATTTTTGTAAGAACTGTACCCCTAGAAAATTTAAAAAAAATTACGAAAAAAAAAAATTGGTTCAAGCACTGACGTGAAGTCATGAGCTTTTGCGCTTATGTTCTAATGTCCATTCTCCAGTATCAAATTTACCATGGTAAATTCGATTGAGAGTGTCCAATACAAGAGAATGGACAATAGAAAGTACGTACAAAGCTCCTGACTTGACGTCAGTGCTTTAACCATTTTTTTTCCAATTCTATTGAATTAATACATTTGAGAAAAGGGTTATGGCCGGCATTAAGTCGGTATTTTCATAAAATTACGTGGGTATTTTCGTATATTATTAGATATTAAATAAATTACAGCTATACAGGGATAATAATGAATAAATAATAATAATAAATAAAAAATAAATAAATAATAATAAAATGTCAATTAATAGTCCACACCACTTATTATTTTTAACCCAACAGTTAATGTATGATTGGTACAGTACAGAGACCACAACAAACCCACCGACAATAAAAGATTACCTTTTTGTCCACTTTTAATTATTAATTTAAACCAAAAAGTACATAGTGGGCGAATATTAAGACTGAAAGTCTCTGAAATGCTCTATTACAAAATGAGCTAGATTTTTTAGGCATTTGCAAAACGTTTAACACTTTTGTTTTTATATTTAGCAACTAAAACTATAGTTCTACTAGTTTTATGTTTTATGTCTGTGAATAAAACCTAAAACATAAGTATAGTACAAATTTAATACAAAGTAGGCACTACACGCTTTTCTTTTCAAATTTGCTGATTAAGTTCCATATTTTTGCGAAATATCATGACGTTAGGAAGCTTTGAAAAAATCATTCAGAAAAATTCTGTATCTCAGAAACTATGCTTCCAGTATCGCTGCAATGATGCGAGAGCCTTTAAAACCTAATTTAAAAGCCAAGTGCTAAATTTGAACACCAGCGAATCTATATTGTTGGAGATATTGAAAAAATATTGGAAGTCGGGCAAGCTTGTGCGAGTACAGTAGCTGGATGGGTGACCATTGCCACGATACCTTTCGAATGGAAATACATAGCGACTTGCAATTCCAGGGTAGGTTGTGCATCCAAATACGATAGTAGAGTTCGTCAATTGGCATAATCGGCCGAATGGTTCTGGAGGTATACCCCTCTGAAATTTTGTTATTATTTCCTCAATAACTCAAAAGAAACAAATCCGGTATAATTTAACGTTGGTAGATACTACTACTAAGCGATTCGGCTTAGTCGAATCGAGTTTGTCATCCCATGACTTAGAGGAAAGCTACTTGCACAATGTAACATTCATGGACCATCAACTTTCTCTAGCGACAGAAGATTCCTGGTTTTGGAACCAGGGAGAATAACTTTCCCCGTCAGGTAGAAACCTTAGCAAGCGCAGGTCCATGAACCCATTGGGCAGGTATAAATGTTTTTTGTTTTCGCCAAGTGTTCAAATGATTCCCGTAGACTTAGCACCCCATCTTCCAAACTTATATATTTCATAAACCGTCAGAATCAGCCGAAATTTCGCACATACCTTTCAGTCGCCATTTTACAACCGAGTACCGAATTTCAGCTCCATCGACTTTAATGAGGCGTGAATAGACAATGGAACATGCGCGCAAAAGCTGATTTCACGCAAGTAATTTTTTAAATCCTGTTTTCCTAGGTGGCATAATCTTGTTCGAATATGATCATATATTTTTACTCTTGATTTTCCCTAGGATTTTTAATAGTGTATGTAGAATACTACAGGCATGTATTACAAGAGCTTTTTTTACTAGTTTGGAAAGATATAATTCAAACATAAATTCAGAATGTGAGTAATATGAGGGAGTAGGTACGTGCAGGGGAACGAGTAATTGCGGGGAAAGTATATTTATACCATCATAACCAATTGCTCATATTTGATAACTTCCAAGACTTCAATCTCGTCAACCATCCGGAAGCAGAGATGATTACTTGGAATTCAGTTATTTCGATTAGTGTAAATAGACAATAAATCATCATCAGGAGACAAGTCAGGTAGATAACTGAAAAAATTACCATTCAATATCGCTTAATCGGCAGAAGGTAGATCTACTTTTTCACGCTAAACTATGTCCAATCTCTTTAGATTGGCCAAGTTGTTCCTAGATTACCGCAGAGATTTATGTATTTACTATAATAGGCTTACTTTTCCCTTCTAACTGCGGCGGTGATACGATGTCTTATTTGTATGTATGCATTGTAACCATTCCAGCTCTGTTAAATTTATAGAAGGTTTGGTTTCTTGTTTCAAACATATCTCGCAGGGCGACTAGGCCGCATTATTTCATAATATCATGATTGTTCTATACGTTATGGGTAAATCTTACAACGTTATAATATTCCTGAAGAGGAAATCTACGTTCTCATTAACAGTTTCTTTGTCATAAATGTTATTCCATGGAATGGACGAAAGATCATATTCGAATTGTTCATAGTAGATATTTTTGAAATCCTCAAAATTAGACCTGACTTCTGAACCCACCAATTTAATATGCAATGAACGAGCAGAACACCAGAATCGTCCACCAAATCAGAATTAGCTGTGAGATATCAATTGAAACTTATCCAATATTCCAGTTTTGGTTTTACTGGAGATATCTGAAAATTCAACATTTTCTGGGGCCCCTCTGAGAAGGTGGATTTATCTGGGCAGAGTTATTGGAAATGACGTAGAAGAGAACACGATTAAGAATTTTGTGAGTAATTCCTTGAAATCTCAAAATGTTGAAGTAAAGAAACTAGTTTGCAAAGGAAATAATTCAGCTTTTAGTGTTGGTGTGCCATCTGACAAGTACAATGAAATAATGGACAAGAACTTTTGGCCAGAAGGTGTTCTAATAAGGGATTTCGACTTCAGAGGTTTTTTTCGGGGGAATCTCCGGAAACCTTCGGTTTTAGCTCAGTAAAAACATCCAGCAATTTTCACCATAATAGTTTATGTTTTATACATCAGAACGTTCAGTCAATTGCAACTGCTTTGAGCACACTTCAGCATATTGTGGATGAATATGAGGTTGATTTTTTGGCGGTTACAGAACATTGGAAAACTTATGAACAACTGAAACATTATAGACTTTTAGGTTACAACCTAGTATCCAGTTACTGCAGAAATTATGGTGAGCACGGAGGTAGTGCCTTATTCTTCAAGGATAATTACCCATTTAGGACAAGGGATGATTTGAACAACTACAGCATTCCGTTCATTATTGAATGTTGTGCAGCTCAGGTTCGTCTAAATATGAGAAATGTTATCATGATTGGTGTTTACAGACCTGAATCCTCTGCAGCTGATTATGATATTTTCTTGGAGAGGCTATCACGTATTTTGTCCTGCTGTTTAAAAGAAAAAGCTGATGTAATACTGGCAGGTGATTTCAATGTTGATTTTTTACTCAATACATCCGCAACTAAGAACTTCAGATCGATGATAGAGAGTTTTGGTCATCGATTAACTATTCATGAACCAACAAGAATTTCTAAAACTTCAGCTACATGTATTGATAATATTATAACTAATGTTGTAGGAACGGGCTCAGTTATTGAAGAGCATATATCTGACCATTCTGCTCAAAAATTTATCTTTTCTAGAACAGAGCAATCAAACAAAGTGTTTGAAAAAAAGCAAGTCAGGGATATTAATGAAGGCAACATGAAGAAGTTTATTGATCGAATATCTGATCAACTTTGGACAGAGGTATGTGAGGACTTGAATGATGATGCTAATTCATTGTGGAAAGCATTTTTTGAAAAATTCAGTGAGGTTTTCACCTCATGCTTTCCTTTCAGGACTATTGGTTTCCAGAAGAACAAGAAACGTAAATCTAAAAGTACCACCATTCAAGAATATAAAAAACTTCTGGACTGTCTATTCCTACTCTCCAGGAGGTCTGACGAATATTTATCAGCATACAAAGAGACGAAACGTAAATATGACATTATGATAAGAAAAGAAAGAACAGAACATAATAGAAAAATCATCGAGAAGTCAACAAATAGATCAAAAACCGTTTGGAATCTTGTTAATGAAACACTGGGGAAGCAACGAAAAAATACAAGTGAAATTAAAAATGAATCTGAACCGTGCAAACTGTTGAACAATTTTAATAACTTCTTCGTCAATGTTCAGTCATCACTCAATATTGAAAAACAGTCAGATTACGATTCTGATTGTATACAGCGTCAAGAAAAATCCTTTTTCGTGTTTGATATCACTGAAAATGAGGTAATAGCCACGGTTAGAAGAATGAAAAACTCCAAATCTGCAGGATGGGATGGTGTTCCTGTGGAAGTAATCAAGGCATGTATACATCTCATTGCAACACCTTTGGCTATTATAATGAATAAATCATTTAAGGATGGGGTTTTTCCAGAAGACCTAAAAATTGCTGTTATAAAGCCAATTTTCAAAAATGGTGATCCCAAAGATCCAGGAAGCTATCGCCCAATCAGCATCCTGTCCACATTTTCGAAGATATTCGAGAAAGTTTTGGCCAATAGGCTTCTGAAATTCTTCAATAAGTTCAAGGTTTTTTCACAAAGTCAGCATGGATATATTCATGGAAAAAGTACCGAGACAGCGATATTCGAGCTGTATAATTCTATAGTAACGGCATTAGAAAGGAAGGAGTTGCCAGTTGGATTGTTCTTGGATTTGTCGAAGGCATTCGATTGTGTTGATACAGAAATATTACTGGAGAAATTGGAAAAGTATGGCATAAGGGATAAGCAGCTGAAACTCATCGAGAGCTACTTGAAGAATAGACCTCAGACAGTAAAGATGGTGATAAATGGCAGTAAATATCAGTCCTCACAAGAAGTAAACAAGGCAGGTGTGCCTCAGAGTAGTATCCTTGGACCACTGCTTTTTCTGATTTACATAAATGATCTTCCATCAGCCCTACGAGATCATATTTTTGGCAGCTTTTTGGAGTGTTTGTTATTTGCTGACGACGCTAATGTTATCCTGAGATCCTCGTCTTTTGGGTTCACCTTGGAGATGGTTCAGACAATTCTGGATGATGTTAATAAATGGTGCACGAAGAATCGTCTTGTCCTGAATGTTGCAAAGAGTGAGTGTATGGTCTTCAGTACTGACAGATCTACTGTTAGTGTACCTCAGGATTTTAACGATTGTGTAACTGTGTCCACAACTGCAAAATTTCTGGGTGTTCATCTAGATAACCACTTAAAGTGGAACTTTCACATAGACAATCTTGTAAAGAGGCTAAACTCGGTAATATATTCAGTGTGTGTTCTAAAAACTAGAATGGACTTTCGAACTTTGAAGATGGTATATTTTGCGAACTTTCAGTCTTTAATAAGTTATAGCATAGTTTTCTGGGGAGGTAGTTCGCTGTCTGAATTAGTGTTTTTAAGACTGAAGTCTATGTTGAGAACATTATTGGGGTTGAATTATAGGGAATCGTGTAGAGGACATTTCAAGCTAAACAACTTACTAACAGTTTATGGTTTATTTATATATAAAGTTCTTATCTTCATGTATCTTCATCCCCATTATTTTGAAGTCCACAGAAATGTTAATTTGACAAGAAGAAAAGAAACCTTTTTTTATCCTCATCATTCTCTGGCAATAACTGAAAAATCTCCACTTTATCTTGGAATGAAATTGTACAATTGTCTTCCTAGTAAATTTAGAATGATGAGAAATGTAAAAATTTTCAAGAAAACCCTGCATGAACTAGTTATAGAGTGTGAACCATATTCATTGTCCGAATATTTCACTTTTTGTAATAATTAATGAATTTGACGATAATCAATTTTATTGTATGTATACAATAACTTTTGAATTTAATAAATCTACTATACTATACTATACTATACTATTCTGGGCCCAATTTGAGTAACTTACCAAAGTAGATATATCCATCATACTTATCATATGGATTATCCAAGAGCTATCTAGGATAGCTGAGGTTATTCCATTAGTCATTGTGCATTCAATCATACGTTGTTTGATGTGTCTCTTATCTCTAGATGAGATGACAATGATGAAATGTATGAACACAGATGAAATTCATATATCGTCGTTGCGCCTTCAAAGTGCGACATGTGAATTTGGATAAATTGTGCATTCATACACTTTGCGTGTTTGCAGGAGCATATTTTCGCTTTCGTACTTGTCGCTTTTCGATCAAATCCAACTGGAACCGAAACTAGTGTGATTATCACATGCCAGCTTTTAACGAAATATCCATCTTGCGCAGTTCTTAATCGAAATATACACTTAACGCATTTTGCACAATATATGCACATGTCGCGTTTTGAAGGCGCAACGACGATATACGGACGTGGACGTTAATTTTCGAGACAGCATTCTGTGAAATCATATAGATTTAACGATTTAATAAGAAAATGTTGAAAAATCATATCTCCGAAAGTATTCATTTGTTAGAGTTGAAAATGGCATCAATGGATTCTCATGATGAGACTGCATCTTAAAAACAATTGAATTCCAAATATGTATTAAAAAAAAATTCTTTATCATTACTCCGAAACCATCCGGCCCGTTTCGCCTAATAACGAACTTAAGATATTTATCTCCCAAACCTACTCTGAAAATTTCAACTGTCTAGCTCATTCCGTTCGAGTGTTATCGTGTTTACGGCCGGACATAATCGATTTTGACCACGGATTCTTGATCAGTGAGTCGAACCAAATCGTTTAGGACCATTTTCATTCAAAAATTCGGAAATTACAGACATTTGGCAAATTGATAAATACTCTGTTCCGAGGAACAAGAGCGCTAAAAATTATCCAGATTATAAATGTTGAAATTGTAATTGTTGGTTGCCTGACATTTAGGCGCTTGAATTTCATCATTTGACTGTGTATTTCATCTGCATATTATGTAGTATAGGTACTTCTAGAGCGTTTCTTATTTCGGGTTCTCTAGCATGGTCTAGAATATTCGAGATTATTCATTTCATGCAAGAATGTAACAAGAATGGTAACTGTGTTGTTTGAATGCAAGCAATCTAGAACTTTTGAACCTTTTGACGCCTACCAATGGCTTCCGGACATCTTTGTAGGTCAGACTGTTGATTCTTTTATTATATTGTTTTCAAATCAGTTGAACTAAAAATGATTGGAAAAAAGGTACTTTCTCTGCGGGAAATCAAACCTACTACCAACTCAAGTGATGGGGCCATGGTTCTCGTGTAAAAAAGTGGGAGCAGGTTGTATTAGAACGAATTATCGTACCTCCAAAATTGTATTCGTCTATATTTTCTGGAAAATACCTTCATTCTACATGAAGTTTGACTGTTTTTTATCATTCATTTATATATTAACATTTTTAACCTCGTCCAATATAAATAAAGTGTAAGTCGTCGAAAATACGTAATTGGCTGAAATAATCGAAATTCTTCCAAAAAATAACTTATTTTCTAAGGCCAATTCGAAATACAAGAGTTTCGAAACGAAAAACACCACATAGTATATCGAGTAGACGAATCTTTCCACATAAAAAAGTAATTTCTCAATTTTTTGAGTTTTTATCTAAAATTATCGAGTTTTCAAAAAAGTTTTACATTTATCCCTAAAAGTGGGTTTTCTCTTGAGAATGGGTATTTTATCTCATATTGTTGCAAGAAGTGAAATACGCCACTTTAATACAACCAACCCTATATTAAGAGTATTAACTTGGATTTGTATGCTGTTTAATTGCATACTATAATTTATACATTCAGTTTAAATTACATAATGCCGAAGTAGCAAATATTTACTGCGTGTTACAGACAATGAAGTTCTATGAGTGCTTCAATCTTTTCTCGGAAGCAAGAAATAACACTTTATTCAACAATATGAGCAAAAATACCCATTCTCAAGAAAAACACTAAAAATTCGATAATTAGAGTTATAGACAACTTTCGAAAATTTTGAGAAATTACTTTTAGTTCAAAGATCAAAAAGATGCATAAAAAAATTTCAAAGATCAAAAATTGATAATCTGACACAGCCCCAAACTTTGCTATGAAAACATAACATCCTTTCCTCGCCCTGTATATGTGGAAAAATGAAAGAAATACAGGGTGGTTCACGAAGACCGTTCGTTAGAATATTTCAAAGAAAGACTCGAGATAAACATCTGCAACTTTATAGTTATGCTTTGTTAGGAGATATGAATTCTTGTAAAAATTTTCAGATTCCTTTGACTTCCAGTTTCACTGGAAATGATACCAACTTTCGTTTTTCAAATGTAATACCCATTTTTTTCATTGATATTCAGATTACCCATTGAATTCTACATTGTTCTTCATATTATTCTCATAAAATTCGTGTGAAATCTCAGAAAACCCTTTAAACTTCCTCAAATAGGTCTTCATTCCAATGCTAATAACTTATAGATTTTTGCATGAAAATTCCTAATTTCCTAGCTTCTATCAGAAGACATACCAATGCTTCTCCTTCGTTAATTAAAAATTCAATTGAACATACAGGGTGTTTCGATTTCAATGTCAAGGTCAGTCATTACAAAACTTATTTTTTTCATAGGTCCGCTGGAATCTACGTTAAAAATAATGTATTTTCTATAATACATACTGCTGCTCTAAAATGCTTATTTCCCGAGATATTCGGTAAGTAAAGCAGTAGTATGTATTATAAAAAATACACTATTTTTGAACGTGGATTCCAACAGACCAATAACAAAAATGGGTTCTCATTTGAAAAAAAAGAGTTTCGAGGTTTTTGTCATGACTGACTTTGACATTGAATTATAAACACCCTGTATGTTCAGTTGGATTTTTAATTAACGAAGGAGGAGCATTGGTATGTCTTCTGATAGAAGCTGGAAATTTTCATACAAAAATCTACAAGTTATTAACACTGGAATGAAGCCCCATTTGAGAAAATTTAAAGGGTTTTTTCGGATTTCACACGAGTTTTCTGAGAATAATATCCAAGTGACACATTGAAACAATGTATAATTCAATGGGTAATCTGAATATCACTGAATGTGAAAACACTGGCTATTACATTTCAAAAAGGAAAGTTGGTATCATTTCCGGTGAAACCGGAAGTCGAACGAATCTGAAATTCCGACTTCAAACCCGAAATTAGATATAATTCAGACTTTGAACTAATTAGCTATAACTCGGAATTATACCATTTCCGACTTTAAACTCGGAATTAGATATAATTCCGACTTCGATCTCGGAATTAAAGCTAATCCCGACTTTAAACTCGGCGACGGAATTATCCTTAATTTTTGAACTAGGAATTACCACTACTTCCGACTTTAAACTCCGAATTATAACATAATTTCGACTTCAAACTCAGAATTATACCTAATTCCGAGTTTGAAGTCGGAATTATAGATGAGTTCAAAGTCGGAATGAGGTATAATTCCGAGTTTAAAGTCGGAATTAGGTATAATTCCGAGTTTAAAGTTGGAATTATACAGAAAAATATATCTCTCTTAAAAGTGGCCCTTCTACGCCTTCGTACCTAACAAAGCTTAACTATAAAATTGCAAGTGTTTATCTCGAGTCTTTCATTGAAATATTCTAACGAACGGTCTTCGTGAATCACCCTGTATACCTCTCGGAACCTGTGCGTGTTTCCAACGAGTTGGTCAAGAACGTCCTGAAGACGGCAAATCGATATCTATTTCCGTTCCGAAAATATCGATATTTAAATTTGGGTAAAATTTTCCATGTTGCGAAGCTACTGTCCACCAGTTTAGTTGTAATTTATTTTCCCCGTAAATTAGTGGAATTACCAATAATTTGGCACTCGAGTCACTCAATATTCATAATCTTCACTGAGCGATTCTATTATTGTAGATTCAGCTAACATCACAAGCCATCTACTATAGTAGACCAGAACTGAAGTAGAGTAGATGCATTTACGTTGGAGACGATTTAACATTTTTACTTGTAATTTTCTTCTGTTTATTAATAATAATAATAATAATAATAATAATCTCTTTATTTCCTCATCACCACTGTACAGTAAGTTGAAGGTAGAAAACAAGTCAACAAAAAGGATTAATATACTGGTATATACCTAATTACATAAATTACAAAAAAAATTTGGCCACACATCAGGAACCAAAACGCTTACATGACCCATAATATTCCCCAATTGAGTAGGGCTCAATTTCCATGATAAATGCAAAGATCTTTCTCCTGAAAGCCTGAAAACTATTTTCCGTCCTGACATTCAGCGGGAGCGTATTCAACAATTTTAAGCCAGCGTAGAATGGTAACTTCTCAGTTAGGACAAGTCTATGACGCGGATATAAAAACGGAAATGTTCGCCTTGTGCTATTGACATTTTTTTCCATACTACACATAGTCTGATACTTATGAAAAAATAACAAAGTTTTATATATATATAGTCCTGGCACGGTAAGCAGACCACACATCTTGAAAATGCCTCTACAGGACTGTCTAAATTTCATCCTCTGCATAACCCTTATAGCTCGCTTTTGTATTAGAAATATTCTTTCCATAAGAGAGCTACTCTCCCAGAAAATCACACCATAGTCCAACCGTGATTGAAAATATGCAAAGTAAACCAGCTTCAGTATTTCGTACTTCACCTGGTGTTTTAGGACATTCAAAGGGTACACAACTGAGTTCAATTTAGGCCCCAGCTGATCTATATGCTCTCGCCATTTCAAGTGTTGGTCCAGGTAAATTCCAAGTGTCCTGGTAAAGGGTTTCATCTGAAGACTATCATTCCCGTAACATATTTCTCCAGGATACACCCGACCAGCTCTATCAGTAGAGAACACCACACATTCAGTCTTTGCAGCATTCAGCACTAGTTGATTTTCAAGACACCAGAGTTCCAACACTGACAGTGCCTGTATCACATCCCTACTGAGTGTCCGAGTATGTGGTACCTTCACAAGAATAGTTGTATCGTCCGCATAGATGATAGGTTGCATGGCTGAACCCTCAAAAACCGAAGGCAAGTCATTAATATATACAACAAAAAGTATGGGACCCAGGATACTTCCTTGTGGAATTCCCATTTTAATTATTTTTTCAGATGATAAGAAGACAGTGTTGTTTTGTGCCAAAGAAACCCTCTGTTTCCTATCTCTTACATAACTCTCAAACAGTTTTAACTGCTCATTCCTTATTCCGTAGTGTTCGAGTTTGTAGAGAAGTTTCGTGTAGTCTACGCAATCGAAAGCCTTTGATAAATCTGCAAACAAAGCAACCGGTATCTCACCTGACTCCAAAGTATTGGCTATCGCCCTGGTTAGTTCGAAAACAGCGGTCTGAGTACTTCGGTCCCTGACAAAGCCGTGTTGGCAGAGTGTCAATATCCTGAACTTTTCAAGAAACTTCACTAGCCTATCCGTCAAAACCCTTTCAAAGATCTTCGCAAAAGATGATATCAGGCTAACTGGCCGGTAATTACTTTTGTCATTCACGTCTCCCTTTTTATGTAATGGCTTCACAATTGAAATTTTCAGGCCCTCCGGAAAAATACCTTTCTTAAAAGAATAATTCATTATAAAAGTCAACGATTCAATAATATGATTCAACGCCCTCTTTATTGCCTTAAGCGGAACTTCATCAAAGCCAGTTGATGGTTTACAATTCAACTTCCTTATTACCTTTCTTATTTCTGATTCAGATATATCAAACATGAAAAATGATTTAATATTATGGTTAATTTTACAGTTCAAATTAATAGTAGATTTAGGTATAAATAAGGATCATGCGGAGTAATATATATATATATGTGGAAAGGTTTAACGGGTAATTCCGCAAATGAGCGGATTAAAAATAATTCTGCTGGTACCTGCCGACACGTGTTTCTGCTAGTTGGCTTCTTCAGGACAGGGCAACCAAGAAACCAAGGATAAGATGGAAATCAAAGTGAAAGTAGGTGACACCACACCAGGAGCGAGAATTACCCGTTAAACTTTTCCACATAGTAGATTTAGGCTTGGAGGCTATAAGGTTTGGGGCTGTATTTATAAAATATTCATTAAAATCATCCGCAAGGACAAAAGGATCACCTTCTATCATTGCATTAGAGGATTTCTGTGACTTTTCAGTTATATCTCTTATGATTTGCCATGTTGTCTTCGACTTGTTCGATGATTCTGAAATTTTTCTCTCATAATAACTTTGTTTTTCCTCAGCAAGAATTTTATCATATCTACTTTTTATTAGTTTATATAATTGTTTATATTTTGGATCACATACATACATAACATATTATGACGAAGGATTCCAGCTTTCCGATCAACATGTATCCATTCTTGATACCTTTAAGCAGTCTTCGTAAGACGAAAAACCATTCTCAACCCGTTTGAATTAGTTTTCAGAAATGTCCAACAGAATTTCTGGCGAGGACCAAAGTGTCCATAATTACAGCCAATGCTTGAAACGAAACGTCGAATTGTCTGCAAACAGCCGCGATCTATTATTAAGAGCCTGTTAACTCTATACTGACGGTCTTAAATCAAAGAGATCGCACTTAGGCACCCACACAGGCAATCGGACCATTTAAAAAGGAATAATTACAAATGCCAACAAAGATCTAATTGGCGGTTTGTGTTTTCCGAAATGCGAGTCTAAAATGTTATAATTGTCCGCCTTCAGCGCAGGTCTAGACGTTTAGCCTGTAGAGGCCCGGAGAGTCCTGGTTATATCGGTTCTTCCAAACCGTTTTTTAATGTTTATAATATGCGACCTGAACAAACACTATCATTACCAAATTATTATTTTACCGACGGTTGATTACCGTTATTTTCTTTTATAATGGAAAATTATTATTTAAGTTGATCGCCCTTTAAATTATGCCGACGATAAGTATTATTTTTCTGCCATTCTCTTTATGGTAACATGAAATTTTGCATATAATGCCTTTTATTAGCATCTCGAATTTGACCAACGTGGGGAAATTTATGCAGGACTTCCAATAATGTTTTCTGCCCACAGGAGGTGGAACTTTTTTATTTTTAGGTAATTGAAGAATTATTTTTATATATTTCATGTATATTTTCGTAATACATAATCGAACTTCATTTAGTCCCAAAGAAAATTACAAAAGCTTTGACGTGAGATCATTCTGCTTTGTCGCGCTTGTTTATGCTGATTGATTTATGCTGATCTGAATTGCATGATATCATAAACAAGCGCGCAAAAGCATACTGACATCACGCCAGTGCTGTAATAATTTCTTGACTATTCTGTTTATTACGACAGTCTGACAATAGTTTTTTGGTCGGATGAAGTAAACAATATTCTTAAAAATGGGTTCAATCCCTGTGGACAGGAGCTTTCTGGCGCTCTAGTTCAAACAGACAAATTATATCTCCGAATGTATTGGTTTCTCAGAGTTGGGAATTATATCAATGGATTCATATAATATAACCGCATCATAAAGGAAATTCTATTCAAATAATAGTATATTTATCAAGTTTAAATGAGCAATCTGAGAATGAGAACTGCACCATGGAAGAAATCAAATTAAAATAGCTGAAATGAATTTGACTCTCTCTTATAGAACAGGATGACATGTACGAGTATGAACACAGACCATATAATGAAGCTTAGATAGAATAACTATAACATTCTGAGAAAAGATAGAAGTACGATTAATTATTGAAATTTCGAAAAATCATATCTCCGAAAGTATCAGCTTGTTGGAAATGAAAATGATATCAATGGATTTCTATGGTGAAACTGCATCTTGAATAAAAATCGAATTTGAAATTTGTTACTTAAAAAAAATTTTTTTTTTCGTTACACAAACCATCTTTCGTTACTCCGAAACCAACCTACTCTGAAAATTTCAAATGCTTAGCTCATTCCATTCGAGAGCTATTGTAGAAATTGTTTTTTCATATTTTCAAATTTTTTTTGTGACACTTTGCGGTAACCTGGTCAATACAAAACTTCACATGCGTATAAAGGTCATGATTCTACAATTTGATGCTAAATTTCAGATAGATCAAGTGATCGGTTTCGGAAATATTCATAAAAAATGTTTTTACTAAAATTATGGCTATAACTCCGAAAACGCTTTATGGATTTCGCCCATTAATGAACTTTCAATCCTCTAACTCCTTTCGTTCGAGAGTTATCGTGCCTACGGCCGGCCGGACAGAATCGATTTCGACCTCGGATTCTTGATCAGTGAGTCGCACCAAATCGTTTGAGACCATTTTCAGCGAAAAATTCGAAAATTACAGACATTTGGGCAAATTGCTAAGCACTCAGTTCCTAGGAACTAGAGCGCCAAAAAGCAGTGACGTGAAGTCAGGAGCTTTTGCACGCATGCTCCATAGACCAATCACGCCTCATACTAAGATGATCGAGCTGAAATTCGGTACTCTATTGTAAAATGGTGGCTCAAAGGTATGTGCGGAATTTCATCGGATTCTGACGAATAGTTTCTGAAATAAAAATAATTGAAGAAAACATTTTTTAAATATTTTTCTAGTGATATTCACGGAAATTTCACGAAAATTAGCGCGGTGGCATTATTGATTAGAAGGTTTTATTTGGATCGGATTTGTATATTTTGAGTTATTGAGGATATAACAACATTTAAGATGAGTATAACACTGAAACCGTTTGGCCGATTATGCCCAACAATGAACTTAACTCTCCCATTCGGATGTACCTACCCTGAAAATTGCATGTCGCTAAATCTTTCCGTTTGATAGTTATCGTGGCAACGGTCACCCATACAGTTACTGAACTCACATAAGGATTTATATTGATCCGATCGTGTTCAAATTTGGAACTTGGTTATTAAGTTGGGTTTAGAAGACTCTCGCAAAATTTCAGCGATAACAGACAGGTAGTTTATAAGCTACATAATTTACGGGTCGGCATTCTACAACTAATTATGATGTTTGAAGAGGATCGGATTCGTATTTTTTGAGCTATTGAGGAAATAACAAAATTTCAGATGGGTATAACTCCAAAACCGTTTGACCGATTAAACCTGTTAACGAACTTAAATGTTGCATTCGGATGTGCAACCTATCCTGAAAATTGCAAGCCACAATCTTTTTCCGTTCTCAAGTTATCGTGAAAATCATAATATTTTCAAATAATTTTTTAAAATTTTCTAATAATATGATCCTCACGATATTCACATAGGTACGTCTTTATTCAACAACTAGTTAAGAAGTTTCAATTCGATTGGATATGAATCATTTGAAAACAACATTAGTACTCGGAAACCGTTTGACCAATTATGTCCATTAACGAACCTAACCGTCGCATTCGGATGCGCAACCTACCCTGAAAATTTCAAGTCGCTATCTAAAGTTATCGTGGTAACGACCGTCTGGTTGGACAGAATCGAATTTGACCTCGAATTCTAGATCAGTGAGTCAAACTTAATCGTTTGAGACCATTTACGTTCAGAAATTTGAAATTCGCAAAATGATAACAAGCCACAAACTTATAACGTACCCCCTTTTAAATGTCTGCCCGACTAGCTAGGGGGACAACGAATATAATTAGGTTTCCTGGGATATTAGGTAAATACTAATACAACTGGTTTTTAAAGGTTTTAATTAATAAATTCCTTTGATCACAAAGAGCAGCTCAAAAGTTCCAAACAAAATTTAGTGATATTCTTCGTGGATCCTTCCAGGTGACGAAAGTGGGTTCCTCGAACTGGAACTCACGAAGTAAGGGATATAGGGATCCTTATCCAATAGTAACTTGAAACAGTCCAACAAATTTCTTCTAGGGTTCTACTTCAGCCCATGCCAAGAAATTTCAGCACACAACTATTGATAAATATAAATATAAAAAAACAGTGTTACAAATATCAGTCTACAATAATGCAATATTTCCCTGTATGATTCTGGGGTATAAGTTATCAGTACACATACTTTATTCATCAGAATTGAACTAGAACACACGAGGCACATAATCCCTCGAAAATTGAAGAAACTGTCCCCCTATTCGTTCAGAACAATATCAATACTAAAACTATATATACTAGAAAAATCTCAACTACTGAGAACGTATTCAGAGAACTAACTCGCTCAAGAGTTCAACCGTAAAGGAACGAGCTATGCAATTCCCCCGGAATTTAACACACCAATCACAGAAGATTATGTTCCACAGAATCACAAGAGCGAGTTCACGATATTAAACAAAGTATACTGAAATTTTTTCTGAAATATACTGAACAATTAAATAAGGAAAACTGACGAGGATTCAAAAGATAAAACATTTAAATTAATTTAATTTAGACTATGAATATGTTGGAAATGTCAAACCATAACCGCAATTACTTATTCACGTTTGACGCATCACGGGTTACATAAATGCAAAACCGCTTAGCTGTTTTATACCGTTACAAACTGATGTAAGAATATTAGGATCAGGTTGTACTTGAACGAATTATCGTACCTCCAAAAATATGTTTGCATTATTTCCAAAAATATAGATCCGATCGAGCTAAAACTGACAGCGATATCTGGCGGACAGTTCCAGAGATAGAAATCATCTGGGGAAAAAAATAACACGATGTTCCTGGTGGACCAAGCATGCAAAAATGTGTCTGTGTGTAATTGAAAATTACACAAATTTAGAATTTGTTTTGGTCACGTTGAATGTTCAAGGAATATGAGGTTTTAGAGACTGCGAATAATACAATAGTTCTATAGATATACACATGCAATATCCGATATAAGAAAAAACCAGAAATATTCGATAAACAAGAATTGGTTAAAGCACTAACGTGAAGTCAGGAGCTTTTGCACGTATATTCGATTGTTCATTCTCCTATATTGGACACTCTTAATCGAATTTACCATGGTGAATTATATTGCCGTTCTTCTGTATTGGCCACTCTTGATCGAATTTACCATGGTAAATTCGATTAATGGATTAATGAATTAAGGAATTATGAACAATATAACATACGCGCACGAGCTCCTGACTTCACGTCAGTGCTTGAACCAATTTGTTGTTTCGTAACTTTGTTAAAATTTTCTACCACTAGTTAACAAGCTTCAATTCGATCGAGTCTATATTTTTTGAGTTATCGAGGAAATAATATTCGAGGTGGGTATAACTCCGAAACAGCCGATTATGCCGAAAAACGAACTCAACTCTCCCATTGGGATGCGCAACCTACCCTGAAAATTGCAAGTCCCTATCTCCTATCTAGCTACTGAACTCACACAAGGCTGCTCAGATCTCCAGCAATATAGATCCGATCGTGTTGAAACTTGGAACTTGGCAGTATAGTAAGGTTCTGAAAGCTCTCACAAAATTTTAGCTATGTCGAACGCATATGTAGTTATTGATGTATTGAAAAATTCTTGAAAAGCAGTGAGGTTAAGTCAGGAGCTTTTGCACGCATGTTCTATTGTCTACTCACGCCTCAGTCATCCTGACGAAATACTGCATGAACCTTCAAGCCGCCTCTTTAGCGTTACCACGTGAAACAATTCATTGGGCATCAACTGAATTCAAATTTCAAAATAAATGAAATCGTAGCACGGATTCGTACCCGAATCTCCTGCGCGTTAGGCGAGCACGCTAACATCACGGCCATCGATGTGTTGTTGAAATTTTGGGATTTACATGCTTCGAAATTTTAGAAGAAGTAGATACCAGTTCAAAAATTTACTTTCACAAAAAATCCCAAAATACAAAGCCGATCAGGCTGAAATCCGGTAATCGATTGTAAGTAGCTCTTTTCGGGTCGTATGGCCTATGTTGGGAGTTGTTTACGTCCAGCGGTCATAGATTTGTTGCTGAGCCGTTATTGTGAGGCCTTAAAAGAAAATTCATGGCAATTCTGTGCACGGACAAGTCTGTACCACCTGCTCCGTGCTGAACCAACAGCATATAGCAGTATAGTTGAAAGATTCATATTATATTACATTAGAATTGGGAGAATAGGCGTAAGCAATTGCGTTCCTAACGGAAGTCCCCTGACTGCAATGTTTGTTATTTTGACCTATGGTAAAACTTATAGGCGTAGACTTGACTATAGTAATGAACAGAATTGTCAAAGAAAGTTGAAAAAATATGAAAAAGCACATACGTCACATCAGTACCCTTTGCACGCTTGCTCACGTTGACAAATTGGAATTGAATTATGAATGTTTCTAGCTTAGTGTATAGAGGGGTAGTTTCCACCATTCACTGTTTGGTCAAAAATTAATAGTGCTGTCGTGAGGAAACAGTAACAAGGCCGACACACAACAAAACTGACTCTCTTTAGTCTCACAAGCTCCTAGAAGCTTCTGAGGGATCTCCTTGGGGAAGACAATGCAGATTGATTGCACTTTGAAAGGACTAAAAACGTTAAAAAAGTACTGATGTGGCGTCATTTGGCTTTGGCGCGCTTGCTAATGACATGATTATGATCAACCCATCATCCTAGGTCTTCCCCAAGGTGATCCCTCAGAAGCTCATAGGAGCTTGTGCAACTTAGGAGAGTCAGTGTGTTCTGCGTTGACTTTGTTGCTGTATCCTTACGCCAGCGTAGGCGCAGCACTATTAATTTTGGACCCAATAGTGAATGGTGGCCACTACCGTTTGTCTAAATCTCCTGCTCACTTTATCCACTAAGCATAGGAAGCTCTCAAAATTCAATTCGAATTTGTCAACGTGAACAAGCGGGGCAAAGAATACTGACCTCTCGTCAGTGGATATTTATATTTATACTAATTACTCCGGAAACTGTTCGATCCATGTGTTATATCCAATATCTAATTCTCCTCACTTGCCTTTCTTGAGAACCAAATGAGAAAATTGTCTCGTAATCGAATTCTTCTTAAAATTTCTGTCAGCTCGCGTTAGTTCCTGGATATATCTATTTTAATTAGCGAGAGCCAATAACACGATCGAAAACAACATAATGCACTCTTGTAAATCTGGGCGTTGCCACCAAACAAACGGCGAACATGCTTGTTTCAAACATTCCTCGTGTGTTTGCCATCAATAACCCTACATTATCGGCGTTTCTGGAACACAATTTACGCTGATCATAAACAATTAAGTCCTTGTCAGACTTGTTCCCACAGTTCCTCCGATCCCGATTTACGTTTCCGAATTCCCTCCAATCAGGAGGGAGCTCTTGGGAAAGCTAGAATCGATAAGCCATTTGAGATTGTACATCGTGTTCAACCAAGTTACCAAGTAAAATATTGGTGAAATTAATATCGATAGAAATCTTTAGTCTTACTGTTTCCTTTAATTTTTGGAGCGCTGTTCAGTTGAACAGAGTGTCTATCAATTCGTCCAAATGTCTATAATTTTCGAATTTTCAGCGGAGATTGTTCACAAACGATTAGTTTCGACTCACTGATGATGAATCGGAGGTCAAACTTGATTAGGTCCGTCCTTCCGGCCGTCAGCACGATCAGTTAAACGTTCAGGTAAAATGTAGGATACAATGAATAATATATTTAAAAATTGGTTTAAGCCCTGTGGATAGGAGCTTTGGCGCTCTTGTTTAGACTTTGACGAATTATATCACCGAAATTATTGGTCTCTAGAAATGATATAAATGGATTCTTACGATAGAACTGCCCCAATAACGAACTTACCCGAGATATTCATTCTTCAAGTTTGCTCTGAAAATTATATTATATCAATGAAAACTTAGGCAATATTGCAGTTTTCTTTTTACTGGAGATATTCTGAACCCAATTTGATTATGTATCTTACCAAAGAATATATTTCCATCATCATATGGATTATCCATGGGCATTATATTATCACCTTAAAAGTATAATATCATATCATCCTCATAATTCTACGATAGCTGAGGTTATTTCATTGGTCATTTTGCATTCAATCATACTTTGTTTTATAGAACAGGAGGTTTATTTTATATGAAGAATAACAAACCAGAAATAATTTTGACATTTATCTCTCATAGGAAAATAAGATGACATGTATAAACACAGATCATATAATAATTCATAGATAGAAAAATTAAGTACAGCATTCTGTGAAAACATAGAAGTACGTTTCATTATTATAAATTTCGAAAAATCATATCTGCGAAAGTATTAGCCTGTTAGAGTTGAAAATGGTGTCAATGGATTTTTATGGTCAAACTGCATCTTAACAGAAATTGAAATTTGAAATTTGTAATGTAAAAAAAAAAATTTTTTTTCGTTACTCTGAAAACATCAAGCTGATTTTGCCCAATAACGAACATAACCAAGATATTTATCTCCCAAACCTACTCTGAAACTTTCAACTGCCTAGCTCATTCTGTTCGAGAGTTATTGTGGAAACAAAATATAGAAATTTCAAAATTTTTTTTTACACTTTACGGAAACCCGATCAATACAACACTTCGCATGCGTATAAAAGTCATTATTCTACAAATTGATACTAAATTTCAGATAGATCAAGTGATCGGTTTCGGAAATATTCATAAAAAATTTTCTTACCAAAAACGGCCATAACTCCGAAGCCGCTTGATGGATTTCGACCGTTAACGGACTCATCTGAGATAGTTTCGCTCCAAATCAACCCTGCGAATTTCAATCCTCTAACTCCTTTCGTTCGAGAGCTATCGTGTTAACGGCCGGACTGCCGCCCGGATAGAATCGATTTCGACCACGTATTCTTGATCAGTGAGTCGAACCAAATCGTTCAAGACCATTTTCAGCCAAAAATTCTAGAATTACAGACATTTGGGCAAATTGATAAGCACTCTGTTCCGAGGAAAAGAGCGCCAAAAAGATCCTTACCACAATACCAATATAATGTGTTCAAACAGGTAGTTCAAGTTATACATTAATTTAAAGTGTAGATTCCTCTCATCAAGTAAAACAGTTTTTTCATTTACTTTTTTTCCAGCTAAGGTGAGAAGTTACAAGCGTTTTAAGATTTCACAATGTGCTTATATACTCCTGCATTTGTTTACCCGTTCAACATAGAAAACCATTACTGCAATCTATTGTAGAACAGCAAAATATACTTCTCATAATGTAGCATTAAACAATATTACACTATTAAAACACTGAACTTAAAAATTTTATTCAATATATCCATCAATTGTCTCCACTATCACCCGGTTTGTGAAAGGCTGGTCAAAGTTAACAGAACTGTTAATGCAAATCAGTCCGAGTTTTTGCGCTTTGCGCAACTCAGATGAGGGTTAACAAGAGATTGATCACTGATTAGTTGTTGATCAGCCTTTCAGAAACCGGGGGTATAAGATTATACATCATTTGATCATCGACCATTTTTGACAATAGGTTTATTATTTTTGAGACTTTGAGACTATCCATTGATCCATTTAATCCATTCACTTCCAAAAAAAAGTCAAATCGAATAGTTGAGTTGTGATTTCAACTGACAAAAAAATCATAACAATTTGCAGGTAGCGTTTACATCAACATAGAATTTATCATGTTCCCGTTTGCCGTTTTCATGTGGCAGTGTCTAACGGTGTACCAGGCTTTGGTATTTATAGCAATTGAGGAGCATGAATTAAATTATCTCGTGAAAGAAAAGCAAGTACGGTAATGTGCATATAATTCGTTTCAAGGCCATCCAAGCTCAGAAGTGGATCAACAATATAAGGCAATTTCTAAAATTTTTGTCAGATCTTATAACATTCAACGTTGAATATCACAAAAACGATGCGTTTTATGAGAAATGATGAAGAATAATTTAATTTCTTAAAATGATATAAGATTCTTATGAGGATGACTTAAGCAAAAGATTATGTGCTTTCTTTTTGCTAATTTAATTTAGTTCAATCAATCCGTGAGACTATAAAAAGGAAACTAGTGGAATCCGGAAAAAATATTAAATGCAGAATATGTGTCATAGTTATGTTCACAACAAAATTCATTTTATTCGGAAAATCCATATAAAATCTATTTTTTTTTAAATTCCAACAGCCTGTATCTTTTCACCTCAAGAAAAATGTAAGATGAAAAAATTGGTTCAAGCACTGACGTGAAGTCAGAAGCTTTTGCGCGTATGTTCTATTGTCCATTCTCCTGTATTGGACACCCTTAATCGAATTTACCATGGTAAGTTATGCTGTCCATTCTCCTGTATTGGACACCCTTAATCGAATTTACCATGGTAAATTATGTTGTCCATTCTCCTGTATTGGACACTTAATTCGAATTTACCATGGTATATTCGAATTAAGAGTGTCCAATACAGGAGAATGGACAACATAATTTACCATGCTAAATTCGATTAAGGGTGTCCAATACAGAAGAATGGACAATAGAACATACGCGCAAAAGCTTCTGACTTCACGTCAGTGCTTGAACCAATTTTTTTTTTCGTGATTTTTTTAAAATTTTCTAGGGGTACGGTTCTTAAAATTTTTTTTTTCGTCATAATTTCGAATTTTCTAGGGGTGCGGTTCTTACAAAATTTTAAACACGTCCTTATGTTGATTTTCTACTACTAGTTACCAAGCTTCAATTCGATAGAATATTTATTTTTTGAGTTATCAAGGAAATAATATTCCAGGTGGGTATAACTCGGAAACCGTTAGACCGATTATGCCCAAAAACGAACTCAACTCTCCCTTTCGGATACGCAACCTACCCTGAAAATTGCAAGTCCTTATCGAGGCAACGGTCACCCATCTACTGAACTTACACAAGAATGCTCGAATCTCAAACAATATTCAAGCGATCGTATTAAAACTTGAAACTTAGTAGTAGAGTTAGGTTATGAAGGCTCTTGCAAAATTTCAGCAATTTCAAACGAATAGTTACTGATATATAGAATTTTTTTTTTTATTTTCAATGATTTATTAAAAATTTTTTACAAATACTATCCTCACCAAATTTCGCAAACATTTTCGCGTTGGCATTCTACAACTAATAACTATGTTTGAATTCAATCGGTTCAGTATTTTTTGAGTTAATGAGGAACAAAAAACCACCAAATTCCAGAAAATTTCAGATGGCTATAACTCTAAAGCCGTTTGGCCGATTATGCTCATAAACAAACTGAAATGTCGCGTTCTGGTGCACATCCTAACCTGAAAACTTCAAGCCCCTATCTCCTTCCTTTCTCAAGTTATCGTGACAACAAAAATATTTTTTAATAATTTTTTTAAAATTTTCTAGCCATACGATTCGCATAAAATTTCACAAACGTGTTCAGGTTTATATTCTACAACTACACACCAAGTTTCAATTTGATCGGATTTATATTGGTTTAAAACAAAATTATTACTCGGAAACCACTAAGCCGATTATGCCCATTAACGAACTTGTCCGTCGTATTGGGATGCTCCACCCACCCTGAAAATTTAAAGTCGCTAGCTTTTTTCGTTCTCAAGTTATCGTGGCAACGGCCGGACGGACAGAATCAAATTTGACCTCGAATTCTTCATTGGGGAGTCGAACTAAATCGTTTGAGACCATTTTCGTCAAAAAATTCGAAAGTTACAGACATTTGGGCAAAACTATAACGCGATGTTCCCCAGAACATACGCGCAAAAAGTGTTTTATTTGATGAGAGCAATCCAAGATTGAAATTAATATACAGCTCACGCTGTATAACGGTAAGTAAACATTATCTGAATGTTCAAAAACCAACATAATTTTCCTACGCAGTGATAATTAATAAGTTTGGATGTTGAACTATTCAGTAATAAAATACTCAACATAATTTCATAATCAATAAAATACATTACTCTTTGATTCCGCTATTAATGGATATGTTATAATTAATTGGTTTATTACAAAATCGCCACTGCTTTTATGTGACCATATTGAAAATTTAAATTTCCAAGTCTTTGCTTGCCTCTGGATTGAACTCGGGACCTTCGTGTCATAGTCCAAGACTCTACCACTGAACTCGTCGTAGAGATCTGATATTAATTTTTAGGTAGGTATTTGAGGCTCGATGAAAACTGGCCAGATTATTTAGTTCACTCTTTTCCAGGTGCTTGCAGCATTATTTCCCAAAAAAAATTAGGAAAAGCACTGACGTGGAGCCAGGAGCATTTGCACGCGTATTCCTTTGTCTATTCACGTCTCATACAAAGTCAATCGAGCTTAAATTCGGTACTCGATTGTAAAATGACGGCTAGAAGTTATGTGCGGAACTTCAGCTGACTCTGACCCATAGGTTCTGATCTAAAAGATTTTTTAAGATAGCTGAGTCATTTTTTGAAGATAGCTGAAAATTTAACCTTTAATCAAAAAAAGTATTGTGAATAATGTTTTATTCAGCTATATTGGACACTATTGAATACATTTCGTACCATTTTAATGAAAGATTTGAGTAATGAGAGAATCGTCTTAGAACACCAAATTTTCAATTCTTACATATATACTCTTGAAAGATCGACTTAAATTCAGTAGATATACTATTCATCAAAGTTATTATTTCGATATAAACAAATAAAGAACGAAAAAAAAACAATTTCAACTACGGAAATTGATCCCCACCTTCGACTTGCGAATTCCTCGCCCTATCTATGGAGCTATACACGTACAGATTTACGGTGAAAGCCGGGATTTGAACGCATGGCATTACTCACCTTCGATATATTCTCACATTCTTTCACTTCTAATTACAGGTAATTACCCTTCGGCTGATTATGCCTAATAACGAACTAAATATCTCATTCAGATACGCAACCTACCCTGAAAATAGCAAGTTGCTACCTCTTTCCGTTCCTGAGTTATCGTGAGATACATTATATTTCTTCATATATATATATATATATATATCTCATCATATATATATTTTTTTAATATTCTAGTGATATGCACGAAGGCGTAGAAGGGTCACATTTAAAAGAAAAATATTTTTCTCTATAATTCCGACTTTAAACTCGGAATTAGGTATAATTCCGACTTTGAACACGGAATTAAGACTAATTCCGACTTTAAACTCGGAATTATACCTAATTCCGACTTTAAACTCGGAATTAGATATAATGCCGACTTTGAACTCAGATTTAGCTATGATTCCAACTTCAAATCCGGATTTAGCTATAATTCCGACATTGAATACGGAATTAAGGCTAATTCTGACCTCACAGAAAAATATTTTTGTGTTATTCCGACTTTGAACTCGGAATTAAGACTAATTCCGACTTTAAACTCGGCATTATACCTAATTCCGACTTCAATCTCGGAATTAAGACTAATTTCGACTTCAAACTCGGAATTATACCTAATTCGGACTTTAAACTCGGAATGATACCTAATTCAGACTTTGGAATTAGCTATAATTTCGAGTTCGAAGTCGGAATTAGGTATAATGCCGAGTTTGAAGTCGGAATCATACCAAATTCTTACTTTAAACTCGGCACTACCTAGATATAATTCCGACTTTAAACTCGGAATTATTCCTAATTCCGAGTTTGAAGTTGGAATTATAGCTAATTCTGAACTCAAAGTCGGAATTTGGTATAATTCGGAGTTTAAAGTCGGAATTAGGTAGGATTCCACGTTTAAAGTCGGAATTACCCAGAAAAATATTTCTCTTTTAAGAGGCCCTTCTACGCCTTCGTAGATATGTTCCTTACAAAACTTCATATACGTCTTTGCGTCGGTATTCTAAAACTAGCAGCCAAGTTTAAATAAGATCAAGTCTGTATTGGTTGCAAAGAAAATTATTACTCGTAAATTTCTTCGCTGCAATATTCCAAACGAAATTTATTTTGGAGAATAATGAACTAAAATTTAATTATCAAATCTGTTTATATTAATAAGCATCTCTTCATTGGCAGGTTCCTATATGCAGTAACTCTTTCCCATCAGCCTGTATATTATTTTTATTAAGTCAAAAATAATATCAAGTTGGTACTCCGAAATTCGGTCGTGCAGTTCAAGTAATTAAATTCGCTTCGATTTCTCCCAGACATCGACCCAAAATTGCAATCGTACTGTAATTAAGGGGCGTGTTCCAGTCGTGGACCGAAGAATGATACATCAGAAAAACAATGACCTCTTTAAGGGAAACAAGAGGAAGAAAGGTCCTAGTCACGATCGCATGTTCTTACGCCGAGTACTACCGTTAATGAGGTTTTTATAGCTTAACCCTGGGGTTAATTCGTATATAATTTAAGAGGAATTTCGTTCTTAAAGCCGCCTACACAACCATTATAATAAGGTTCTGTAACGACTGAATATCTTTTCTGAGATTGAAGTAGTTCAGGTGATTACAGAGTGTGAGTGAAAAAAAAATTAACTGCTTCACTTCTCTTGCTTCCTTAGTCTGATGGAGCCATTACGTTGTTCCAAAGTGAACGTTTTGAAAGAAGGAAATGGAAAATTGGCAGTTATATGCTGCATCTAGCAGATTGCTATAGTTTCACCACTCCCAATATACTTATATTTATAGGTTTCATCTAAAAAATGCCACAAAATCACTACATACGCTATCCCTGCATAAAGAAAAGTACTGAATAATTGCCTTTAATGTAGTTCAAACCTCTCTCAAGAGCAGGACACAGTCATAAAAAATAATTCTGAAGCTTTTCGTTTTGTGTCAGACGAAGAACTCTGAAGTAGTCTCCAAAACATTACGAAATAGTTATTTATCGTTTATGTTAGGCACATTAGATATCCATTTCAGTCAAAAAACCTGCTTAAATAAGCTCCCTCTGGCCAAATACTTGAATTTATCCCAGTTTTCTTCAGATATTTTCACTTTGGAGGATAGGTTCATGTTTGTTCGGAAATTTGACATCGAGTCTTTCACATGATACTTCAGGAAAGTGTGGAATTAAAATTTCTTCATTATTTTTTTTAATAGATAACCCTTTTCCTCTCATTTTACGTAACCTGCGAGACTGGTTCTAGAATTCTATCATGTTCACAGACATTTGCCATATCTCGACATTTTTTCTCATTTTCAAACTGGTTTGGCTGATTTGACAGTCACGAACAAAGACAGACATGATGAGTGTTGACATTTCTAATTCGATCTATGAAACCACATCATAATTCATGGTATTCTTTCCAGGCAAGTCAAAAATCAAAAATTGGTTCAAGCACTGACGTGAAGTCAGCTTTTGCGCGTATGGTCTATTGTCCATTCTTCTGTATTGGACACCCTTAATCGAATTTACCATGGTAAATTATGTTGTCCATTCTCCTGTATTGGACACTTTTAATTCGAATTTACCATGGTGAATTCGAATTAAGTATCCAATACAGGAGAATGGACTACATAATTTACCATGGTAAATTCGATTAAGGGTGTCGGTTCTTAAAATTTTTTTTTTCGTCATTATTTCGAATTTTCTAGGGGTACGGTTAATACGAAATTTTAAACACGTCTTTATGTTGATTTTCTACTACTAACCAAGCTTCAATTCGATCGAATATTTATTTTTTGAGTTATCAAGGAAATAATATTCCAGGTGGGTATAACTCGGAAACCGTTAGTCCGATTATGCCAAAAATCGAACTCAACTCTCCCTTTCGGATACGCAACCTACCCTGAAAATTGCAAGTCCCTATCTCCTTTCGTTCGAAAGTTATCGAGGCAATGGTCACCCATCTACTGAACTCACACAAGAATGCTCGAATCTCCAACAATATTTAACCGATCGTATTAAAATTTGAAACTTGGCAGTAGAGTTAGGTTATGAAGGCTCTTGCAAAATTTCAGCAATTTCAAACGATTAGTTACTGATATATAGATTTTTTTTTTATTTTCAATGATTTATTAAAAATTTTCTACAAATGCCATCCTCACCAAATTTTGCAAACATTTCCGCGTTAGCATTCTACAACCAATAACCATGTTTGAATTCAATCGGTTCAGTATTTTTCTAGTTAATGAGGAACAAAAAACCACCTAATTTCAGAAAATTTCAGATGGCTATAACTCTAAACTGTTTGGCCGATTATACTCATAATCAAACTGAAATGTCGCGTTCTAGTGCACATCCTAACCTGAAAACTTGAAGCCGCTATCTCTTTCCGTTCTCAAGTTATCGTGAAATAATTTTTTAATAATTTTCTAGCCATACGATTCGCACAAAATTTTACAAACGTGCTTAGGTTCATGTTATACAACTACTCACCAAGTTTCAATTAGATCGGATTTATATTGGTTAAAAACAAAATTATTACTCGGAAACCACTGGGCCGATAATGCCCATTAACGAACTTGTCCGTTGTATTGGGATGCGTCACCCACCCTGAAAATTTCAAGTCGCTAGCTCTTTTCGTTCTCAAGTTATCGTGGCAACGACAGAATCAAATTTGACATCGAATTCTTCATTGTGGAGTCGAACTTAATCGTTTGAGACCATTTTCGTCAAAAAATTCGAAAGTTACAGACATTTGGGCAAAATGATAACGCGATGTTCCCCAGAACATACGCGCAAAAATTTGGTTCAAGCACTGGAGTGCTTGCACGTGCTTGCTCATAAAATTTTAACCACGCCCTTATGTCGATATTCTACAACTAGTTTATAAGCTTCAATTCGATCGACTCTATATTTTTTGATAATTTCTCTAAACCCTTTGGCGTCCACCATTATACCAGGGAAAGATCTATACCATAAAGCCTTATTTCTGGTGGAACTATTTATTGATGACTACAAAAAATTCGTTTGCTCGACTAGTTTCGGTGGTACAAATTCGCCATTCTCAAGAGCTGAGTAGCAAGACAACAGCAAAGGGAAAACATTTCAAATAGTAAATGTCAAAAGATTTAAAAAAGTTAAAAAATAAATGAGGAAAAGACTAAATCAAAAACTCACAATGCAGTAGTCCTGTCACAGTTCCAAAATTGGGCAGAACAATCGACGGGGAAACATTTAATATATAAAAAAAATATTTTTTGAGTTATCGAGGAACTAATATTCTAGGTGGGTATAATCTGAAACCGTTGGACCGATTATTCCCGTAAACGAATCTAACTCTCCCATTCGGATGCGCAACAAACCCTGAAAATTGCAAGTCCCTATATCTCCTTTCGTTCGAAAGTTATGGAGGCAACGGTTACCTATCCATCTACTGAACTCACACAAGGCTGTTCGAATCTACTAAAATATATATTTGATCGTATTCAAACTTGGAACTTGGCAGAAGAGTTAGGTTCTAAAGGCTCTCGCAAAATGTCAGCGATGTCGGACGAATAGTTACTGATATATAGAATGTTTTTCAATAATTTTCAATGTTTTTTGGCGCTCTAGTTCCTCGGAACTGAGTGCTTATCAATTTGCCCAAATGTCTGTAATTTTCGAACTTTTCGATGAAAATGGTCTTAAACGATTTGGTTGGACTCACTGATCAAGAATCCGTGGTCGAAATTCATTCTGTCCGGCCGTCCGGCCAGCCGTAGGCACGATAACTCCCGAACGGAATGAGCTAGACAGTTGAAATTTTCAGAGTAGGTTTGGGAGATAAATATCTCGGTTAAGTTCGTTATTAGGCAAAATCGGACAAATGGTTTCGGAGTAACAAAAAAAAATTTTTTTTTTACAAAACAAATTCCAAATTAAATTTTTTTCAATAAGCAGTTTTACCATAAGAATCCAATGATATCCATTTTTACTCTAACAAACTAATACTTTCGGAGATATGATTTTTCAAAATTTCAATAATAAATCGTATTTCTACGTTTTCACAGAATTATATAATTATTCTATGTATCAATTGTCATAATGTCAACTTATTTTCCTGAGACATGACATTATCTAATCAATCGAAGAATTATGAGAATAAAGTGTATTCCGAAATGTGAGCGAAGTGAGAAAAATCTCAGTTGTTTGCTCCGAAATTAGTTTTTCTCAGAAAAGTCTTACATTTCGGAACGGAACATGAAGTAAGAGATCTGAGAGTAGTGAGACTGCTTTTCATCCATAGACATAGAATGCTCAGTTCTCTCAATTTATGACGGGACTGACGGAAGGGAATATTATAACTTCAAAAATATTGGGGTTGAAATACTCGTATTTTAGCGATGCAACGGGGACCTCACCCAAAAATGTATAAAATATTACGTAAATATTGAAAGCATAATTCTGTAGTTCGAGAGAGGGGAAAATTTGGTGAACGTAGATCAGGAAATTTTTGATCGATTTCAAGGTAATTTTCCATTATTACTTCTCTTCTTTCATACATGTTTTATGGAATATCTACAATTTGTAGGTACTTTAAACCTGTTTTGGGCAATTGTCATACGAAACTTGTTTTTTTGGCGCTCTAGTTCCTCGGAACAGAGTGCTTATCAATTTGCCCAAATGTCTGTAATTTTGGAATTTTTGGATGAAAATGGTCTCAAACGATTTGGTTCGACTCACGAGTTCGTTAATGGGCGAAATCCATCAAGCGGTTTCGGAGTTATGGCCGATTTTAGTAAAAATATTTTTTATGAATATTTCCGAAACCGATCCCTCGATCTATCTGAAATTTAGCATCAAATTGTAGAATCATGACCTTTATACGCATGTGAAGTTTTGTATTGACTAGATTACCACAAAGTGTAAAAAAAAATTTAAAAAAAGTTTACTACAATAACTCTCGAACGGAATGAGCTAGGTAGTTGAAATTTTCAGAGTAAGTTAGGGAGATCAATATCTCGGTTAAGTTCGTTATTGGGCAAAATTGTCCAGATTTAATTTGATTTCTTCCATGGTGCAGTTCTCATTCTCAGATTGCTCATTTAGTCTTGATAAATAAACTATTATTTGAATTGAATTTCCTTTATGATGCAGTTCTATCATATGAATACATTGATATAATTCCCAGTTCTGAGGATCCAATACTTTCGGAGATATAATTTGTCTGTTTGAACCATATATATCCCTTGTCTATGGTTTGAACTAGAGCGCCAGAAAGCTCCTGTCCACAGGGCTTGAACCCATTTTTTAAAAATTTTCTAGTAATACGATCCTCACGAAATTTTGCAAGAATTTGCGCGTTGACATTATACAACTGACAACCAAATTTCAGATAGGTATAACTCCAAAACCGTTGGGCCGATTATGCCTATAAACAAACTCAAATGTAGCATTCAATGCAAAATCTAACCTGAAAATTTCAAGTCAATATCTCTTTTCGTTCCCAGGTTATCGTCACATAAACAATATCTTTTAATAATTTTTTTTTTAATTTTGTAGTGATACGATTCTCACAAAATTTCACAAACGTTCTTACGTTTATATTCTCCAACTATTCACCAAGTTTCAATTCGATTGGATTCATATTAGTTGAAAATAAAATTGTTACTAGTAAACCATTGGGCCAGTTATTCCCATTAGCATTAGTCCGTCGTATCGGGATGCGCCACCTACCCTGAAAATGCAAGTCGCTATCTCATTCCGTTCTCAAGTTACCGTGGCAACGGACGGCCGGCCGGCCGGACAGAATCAAATTTGTACTAGAATTCCTCATCAGGTAGTCGAAGTAAATCGTTTGAGACCATTCTCGGCAAAAAAATAGGAAATTACACGCGCGCGCAAAGTGGACTAGTACATCTTAATCGTTGTATAATATTCCGATATTTCGACAATATCTTCACCATGATAGATCCAACTAAGTTCAAATCTAGAAATTCACTGTAAAATATAGCTCTGAAGGTTCTTGCAAAATTCCAACGATATCGGACGGATGGATTCGGAGATATAGAATTTTTTTAAATATATTTTTTTAATTTTTCAGTAATGCGATCTTCACATTTTAGATGGCTATAAATCCGAAACTACTCGATTTTGTCCATTAACGTACTTGACCTTGGAGTATAAGTTCTGGAATCTTTGTTAAATTTGCTAAATTTAAACGGGGGTCGAGCCTAGACAAATCGAGGTGACATTTTTCAACATCTGCTCTGAGACAATCATTCGCATTAGAATAAAATATTGGGGATATTCCAAAGCAGGTAGGAGTCGGCGAAACGGACTTTGTTGTCCCTTTCAGCAGTTCATAAATTGAGTGATAATCCGTCTATAGAATGGCGGCCACACAATAAAGAAAACGCTCAATTTGTAAATCACGGATTAGGGTCTCGGCCTGATTGAAATCGCAGTGGCATTACATAATTTCCTATTATGCTCGTTTCGCGTGATAATTCATCCTTAATTATTTGTTATTGTTGCCTTTAGCTGATCCTGATTTATCGCCCGGCGACTATCAAAAACCTGCAAGTTATTGCATGGAATCCTTGCACAGAAAGCGGCTGGCATCTACTGGAAAAATTTTGACATTACGATGGATGTCCGGTTCATTATGTTAATTCGATTCCATCAATTTTAAAGAACGTCTTCTAGCCTGGAAGTAAAAAAAATCATCAGAAGTATGAACTATTGTCCGTTCTCCAGTATTGGACACTCTTAAATCGACTTTACTATGGTGAATTTCGATTAAGAGAGTGTCCAATACAGAAGAATGGACAATAGAACATACGCGCAAAAGCTCCTTACTCCACGTCAGAACCAATTTTTGAATAATATATTTATTCAATAAACAAATTACAAGAATAATAAATATATGAGTTCTATTGCTTTTGTAGGCCAGAATTTGAATTAGTTTAATGTTTCCTGTTACTTTTATGAATAAAATATCTCATTTAATAAACAACCTATAAGAATAATTATTCTGTTTTTCTATAATCAGGACAAATCGAAAATACGGCCAACTACCTTGCCATCAACTATCCTAATTAAAGAGGTTACACTTTTGGTAAGTTAAATAAATTGGGTTCAGAATATCTCCAGTAAAAACAAAACTAGAATATTGGCTAAGTTTCAATTGATGTAATACAATTAGATAGAGTAGTAGTAGATTTGAGGAATGAATATTTCGTATAAGTTCGTTATTGGGTAGAATTGATCTGTTGGTTTTGGATTCATAATTTTTGGCAATCTTTTTGAATTTACATTGTTTTATGATGTTTGAATTCAATTTCTTTCATGATAAAGTTCTATCCTAAGAATCCATTTATATCATTCCCAACTCTGAGAAACTAATACATTCAGAGATATGATTTGTCAAAGTTTGAACAAGAGCGCCAAAGCTCCTGTCCACAAGGCTTTCCCACATTTTTTCACCTTATTTTGACTTAATACCAAAAAAGCAGCATAATTCTGTGGGATTTTTGTTCGCTGAAATCTCTACTTTCTGATTTAAAAAAAAATGCAAATTTTGCGAAAATATTGCGTTTTTGCGCGCATGTTCTGGGGAGCACCGTGCTAACATTTTGTCCAAATGTCTGTAATATTCGTTTGTCTCGAACGAATAGCACTGATGAAGAAATCGAAATCAAATTTGACTCTGTCCTGCCGACCAGCAACTTTCGAACGGAAAGAGATTGCGATTTGACATTTTCAAGGTAGGTGGCGTGTCCAAAAGCGACGGAAAAGTTCGTCAATGGGCATAATCAGTCCAACGGTTTTTGAGTACTAATTTTTTTTCAACCAATATAGATCAGATCGAATTGAAACTTGGTAACTAGAAGTCGATAACTTGAGAACGGAAAGAGATAGCGAACTTGCAATTTTTACTGCAGGTCTCACTTCCGACTGCAACATTTGAGTTCGATGATAGGCATAATCTGCCAAAGGGTTTTGGAGTTATACCCATCTGCAATTTTGTTGTTATTTCATCAATAACTCAAAAAATACGCATCCTATCCTAAATTTAAAAATTGGTTCAAGCGCTAAAGTGAAGTCAGGAGCTTTTGTGCGTATGTTCTATTGTCCATTGTCCTGTATTGTATAGAACATACGCGCAAAAGCTCCTGAGATCACGTCAGTGCTTGAACCAATTTTTTTTTCGTAATTTTTTAAAAATGTTCTAGGAGCACGGTTCTTACGAAATTTCACACACGTCTTTAAGTCGATATTCTACAGCTAGTTACCAAGCTTCAATTCGATCGAGTCTATAATTTTGGAGTTTTCGAGGAAATAATATTCCTAGTGGGAACGATTATGCTCAGAAACGAACTTATCTCTTACATTCGGATGCGAAGCCTAAGCTAAAAATTGCAAGTCCCTATCTCCGTTCGTTTGAAAGTTATCAAGGCAATGGTCACCCATCCAGCTACTGAACTCACACAAGGCTGCTCGGATCTCCAACAATATGAATCCGATCGTGTTCAAACTTGAAACTTGGCAGTACAGTTAGGTCCTGAAGAATCTGGTTAAAGTTCAGCGATGTCTGACGAATAATTTCTGATATACAGGGTGGTCCGCGAGTAACTGTACAACGTTTAATGGTGAATAGCTGGTACCTTGGGGAGCCAGAAAACAACAATCAAATATGGGCTAAGTCTTTTCGTTTCTGAGATACAGGGTGATTTATTGATTTTGGCAAAACATTCAGATAGCTATAACTCCTGAACCGTTCTACGTATTCGCTTCAAATTTGGCACGTGTTGTCATCTCAGGCCATCAAATTGTTCATATACACCGCACCGAAATTGTACAGACCAGGACTAGGAAATTTTGATTTTTACTTCCAGGTCAAATAAAACACCCTGTACATGGAATGCCAAATTTTCGGATTCACCATCGGATTCTGCATAGATTTTCCTGCCAAATTCCGTTTTCCGCGTGAACGGCACACCTCCCGTTCATTTTTTTTTCTCGAAAATAAGATCACACCTCCGAATATTAAGTGGTGTTACGGACCTGCATTTTGCAATAGGAAGCTCATGACATTAAATTCGGTTACAAAAACATTTTTTATATTGAGAATTGAACTGAACATAAATAATAAAACAAAAATTAAAGAAAAAAAAGAAATTCAAAACACATTTGAATAACTTTCGAAGCAAAACTTTGATTAAAGTTGATTTTCAAAGATTCCCCCGTTTTCATCAATACATTTTCTTGCTCTAAGTCTAAGTTGATTGACAGCTTTTCTAATAGTATTAGGCTGGTTCCGTATCTCGCTACAACTTAATTCTATTGCAATAGGAAGCTCATGACATTGAATTCGGTTATAAAAACATTTTTTATGTTGAGAATCGAACTGAAAATGAATAACAAACCACAAATTATGAAGAAAATGAAGAAATTCAATATTCATTTGAGTACCTGTCTATCTCTCGAAACAAAATATTTATTAAACTTTGTTTTCCGTACCAGCATCGCATAGACATTCTGCTACATGCAACCACAAATAAAATAATCCGTAATATTATGTCCAGACTACAGAAATATTGAATTTCTTCATTTTCTTCATAATTTGGGGTTTGTTATTCATTTTCAGTTCGATTCTCAACATAAAAAATGTTTTTATAACCGAATTCAATGTCATGAGCTTCCTATTGCAATAGAATTAAGTTGTAGCGAGATACGGAACCAGCCTAATACTATTAGAAAAGCTGTCAATCAACTTAGACTTAGAGCAAGAAAATGTATTGATGAAAACGGGGGAATCTTTGAAAATCAACTTTAATCCAAGTTTTGCTTCGAAAGTTATTCAAATGTGTTTTGAATTTCTTTTTTTTTCTTTAATTTTTGTTTTATTATTTATGTTCAGTTCGATTCTCAATATAAAAAATGTTTTTATAACCGAATTTAATGTCATGAGCTTCCTATTGCAAAATGCAGGTCCGTAACACCACTTAATATTCGGAGGTGTGATCTTATTTTCGAGAAAAAAAAATGAACGGGAGGTGTGCCGTTCACGCGGAAAACGGAATTTGGCAGGAAAATCTATGCAGAATCCGATGGTGAATCCGAAAATTTGGCATTCCATGTACAGGGTGTTTTATTTGACCTGGAAGTAAAAATCAAAATTTCCTAGTCCTGGTCTGTACAATTTCGGTGCGGTGTATATGAACAATTTGATGGCCTGAGATGACAACACGTGCCAAATTTGAAGCGAATACGTAGAACGGTTCAGGAGTTATAGCTATCTGAATGTTTTGCCAAAATCAATAAATCACCCTGTATCTCAGAAACGAAAAGACTTAGCCCATATTTGATTGTTGTTTTCTGGCTCCCCAAGGTACCAGCTATTCACCATTAAACGTTGTACAGTTACTCGCGGACCACCCTGTATAGCATTTGCTACAATGATTTTTTAAAATATTCCTAGTAACACGATCCTCACGAAATTTCGTAAGAATTTTGGCGGTGGCATTCTACAACTGACAACCATGTTCGAAATGGATCGGTTTAGTATTTTTCGAGTTATTAAGGAAATAACAACCAAATTTCACTCCAATAACGTTTGACCGATTATGCCTATAAAAAAGCTCAAATGTCACATTTAGATGCACAACCTAACTTGAAAATTTCAAGTCGCTATCTCTTCCGTTCTCAGGCTATCGTGACATAAATAATATTTTTTTAATATTTTTTTAAATTTTCTAGTAATACGATTCTAACAAAATATACAAACGTCGTGAGGTTTGTATTCTACAACTTCTCACCAAGTTTCAATTCGATCGGATTGGTATTGGTTGAAAAAGAAATTATTACTCGGAAACCATTGGGTCGATTATGCCCATTAACAAACTTTTCTTTCGTATTTGAATGCGCCACCTATCCTGAAAATTTCAATTCGCTATATCTTTCCGTTCTCAAGATATCGTGGCAACGGACGGCCGGCCGGCCAGACATAATCAAATTTGACCTCGAATTCTTCATGAGAGCGTCGAACCCAATTATTTCAGACCACTTTCGGCAAAAAATTCGGAGATTACAGATATTTGGGAGAAATGATAACAAGATGTTCCCCAGAACATACGCGCAAAAAAATATGAACGAAAATATCTCAGAAACCATCCGTTCGATATCACTGAAATTTAGCGAACGTCTTCAAAACCTAACTTTACAGCCAAGTTCTAAATTTGAATACGATCAGATCTATATTGTTGGACTTCCGAGCAGTCTTGTGTGAGTTCAGTATAGCTGGAAGGGAGACTGTTACCTCGATAACTTTAGAACAGAATAAGATAGCGACTTGCAATTTTCAGAGTAGTTTGCGCATCCGAATGCGACATTTCAGTTCATTAATATACTTAATTGGCTTCATGGTTTTGGATTTATACCCATCTGAAATGTTCCTGTTATTTCCTCTATAATTCAAAATATACAAATCCGATCCAATTAAAACTCGGTGATTACTTGTAGAAGGTCTACACTAATTTTCGCGAAATTTCGTGAATATCGAACCACTACGAAAGAAATAAAAATTAGTTTTCTTCAATTATTTAATATTTCCAAGTATGAAATTCCACACATAACTTCGAGCTTCCCTTTTACAATAGAGTACCGAATTTCATCTCGATCGCCTTCGTATGAGGCGTGAATAGACAATGGAACATGCGCGCCAAAAGTCCGGACTTCACGTCAGTACATTTCTCGATTTTTTTCTTATTTAGTCCAAAAACTTATTGATCCATGTATTACCTAATGATAAGACCTATGAATGTTCAACTCAAACTTTCAGATTTAGAATAAACACTTATTTGAGATACGTCATGGCACTTTCATAATTTCTTTGACGACACGTAAAGCAGCAGGAAAGACATATTCCTAAAGTCCTCAATGTAGAACTTGAAATCCGATCTCGAACAAGTGGTTATTTACGATTTCAGTTTTTTTGGAAGTATTCATGAACGGAAATATATAATTCCAGTCTTTCCTCACTTTTTTTCGACAACCGGTAATCAATTAGCTACCTTACGAACGAGAATATCCTGCTAATAACTAACCTCTGCTTCCTGTCCGAAATATGAAGGAGTTTCGATCATTGCCTGCCGTTTTTTTCGCCCGTAGTTCCGATTGCGTTTGGTCGAACCAATCATAATTATATTGTTCGGGATGATATAAATGGCGTGTTGGTGCTTTTTGAGAATATCGTAATTACTTTTGCGTGTTTTTGATGGCAGGATGTTTAGTGGTGGTGGGATGGATGTTGTTTGTTAGATCTTAATATTCGATTTAGAAATTTCATCCAGAGTTTTACTTAATTGGTTGAATTATTTGGGGGAACCCAAGGACAACTCTCATCATTATGATTATCTTATGGGATATAGGGTTCAATAATGTTTCGAATCTGTTGAACGATCTGTTGGACATGGGTGTAACGGCATCATTTGGACTCTTGATGGTAAGTGTTCAAAGAGTTCTACTTAGATAACCTATAGTTCGGTCAATTTAGATATTTCAAATCACCAAGATTCCAACAGAACTGAATTTTGGAAAAGACCTTGTACAAACACCAGTACAAATAAAGTGTCAAAAGTGCCCATTGATCCCATGGGGAGTTATTCAAGGTCAAAATCAAAATTTTTGGTTTTTTGGATTTTTTTCGGAAACGGTAAATTTTATCAAAAATATAGTTCAGAAAAAAATTGTAGATCACACAAGTATCTACAAAAATGTTCCTCCTTCTTTTTGCGCGTTCTGGGGAACATCGCGTTAACATTTTGCTCAAATGTCTGTAATTTTTGAATTGAAGCTTGGTAACTGCTTGTAGAATATCGACATAAAGACGTGTTTGAAATTTTGTGAGCACCGTATCCCTAGAAATTCTTTAAAAAATTACGAAAAAAATTGGTTCAAGCACTGACGCGAAGTCCGGAGCGTTTCGCGCATGTTCTATTGTCCATTCTGTCTCATTCACCATAATAAATTCGATCGAAAGTGTCCAATTCAGGAGAATGGACAATAGAACATGCGCGCAGAAGCTCCTGACTTCACGTCAGTGCTTGAACCGATTTTTTACTAAAATAATTACCATTCCAAAGTTACCACACAAATACCACGTATATACATAGTCAGCCACTAAGTATAAGTAAAAATGCCTATTTGTATCTCTTATATTATATTCCAACCAAAGAATTCTGAGAAAATACAAATGAAAGAAACACGTATCAGCCCCTTAGCCAGTCCCTTTTATTACACCGCATGCTCCTGATCAATATCTGCCTACTCTATTGTCTAGGTCTCTCCAAAATTTTGCTGTCGAAATTTTGGTTATTGAAGGGTTTTTTTTTCTGGGTTTTCTCTCCCAAACTCTGAAAAATATCTATAAATATAAATGTGACAATTCTTGAATTTCACAAAATAACTATCAACAAAATAATTCTAAAGATTTTCATTAAGCGTCTGACGAAGGAGTCTGATATAGACTCCGAAACGTTACGATATAGTTGTTTCTTCGTTGATGTTGTTTCGTTGTTGTTTGTTAGGCAACATTGTTCAATTGATTGCTTCTGACAAATATCTTGTGTTTCTTACGCAGAAGCAAATCACAAAATAATTAATTTTTATTTATAGATATTTTTCAGAGTTTGGGAGAGAATACCCAGAAAAAAAATCTTTCAATAATGAGTATACCTCCCACAGTATCCTTTAATGATTACTTAAAACAAATGAAATTATTATTTGATCCCTATTTTTATGTCTAAATTAACCTAGTAGGAAAACCGATATGAACAAATCATTTCACCAAAAATGTGGAAAAGCTCTGTGGACAGGCGCTCTTGTTCAAACTTTGACAAATTATATCTCCGAAAGTATTGGTTTCTCAGAGAAATGGGGAATGGGAATGATATCAATATATTCTTATGATAGCGCAACATACAATTATTGATCCGAAACCATCAAACCGATTTTACCCAATAACGAACTTATCCGAGATATTAATTCCTCAAATCTACTCTGAAAATTATTTTACATCAATTGAAACTTAGCCAATATTACAGGTTTGTTTTTACTAGAGATATTCTGGACCCAATTTGATGAACTTACCAAAGTATATGTTTCCATCATCATATGGATTATACAAGGGCCTTATATTATTACCGAAAAAGTATAATATCCTATAATCCTCATAATTCTACGATAGCTGAGGTTATTTCGTTGGTCATTTTACATTCAATTATACTTCGTTTCCTAGAACAGGAGCTATTTTATATCATGAGTAATTAATTTTGAATAGAACCAGAAATAAATAGGACATGTCTCTTATCGGTAGATATGATGTCATTTATGAACACATATCATGAAATTCATACAAATATGGCCGTTAATTTAAAATTACTGCATTCTGTGAGATCATAAAATTACGATTTATTATGGAAATTCTAAAAAATCATATCTCCGAAAGTATTTGCTTATTAGAGTTGGAATTGATGTCAATAGATTCTTATAACGAAATTGCATCTTAAAAAAAAATTAAAATTTTCTTTTTTTGTTACTCCGACACCATCAAGCCGATTAAGCTCATTAACGAACTTAATCGAGATATTTATCTCCCAAACATACTCTGAAAATTTCTAGAGTTTCGAAAATTAAAAAATATATATTTATTTTATATATTATTAACATTTTTTTCTACATCTGTATGGAGGTAGTGATGATATTCACACATGAGACAAAATATCTGTTAAATGGAAACCGTTGCTATGTTGGCAGGTATGCACTGTTTTGATGAAATTTTGCTGTACATTTTGCAGTAAGGGCTGCTGGATTGGACGAATTTGACGAGCAATTTCTTCTTTGAGTTCCTCAGTTGTCTCAGGATGGTTCGCATAGACCTTACTTTTCAAAAAACCCCAGAGAAAATAGTCCAAACAAGTTAAATCACAACTTCTTGGCGGCCAGTTCCGAAACGGTATCCGAAACGATAAATTACTCGACCTGAAAACTTCCTTTAGGAGTTTTTCCAGATTTTTCAATTTCGGGGTAGTTATCTAATTTGATGATATCAATAAGTATATTTTATTTATAGTGGATTTGTTTGAAGACCTTTGGAATTATATGCTGTAAATCATTCTCCACAATCATATATCCTTCAATTTCATCCATATCTTATTAATAGTGAATGGAAACTGCTAAAATACTGTACGATTTCAAGGGATCGCTCATTTGGAAATTTACCCTCAGAATCCTTTCTATTCTGATTCATCATCATGTTTACTCCCTCTTCTGAATTATATTATGGCGATTTCCATTGACACGCTCGGAGCACTCGAAATCGATCTCATTTGTCATGCATCTGTCTAATTGAACCGAAAATATCTGTCAAATATGACTACGAGCGTGTCAATGGAAATCGCCATTACATTTACAATTTCAAAATGTTCCCCCCACTCTCGTTTGAATTAGTATGATGAGATATTTCCTCAACAATAATTGACATTTTTGAGAATATATTGCGCGCGTATGTTCTAGGGAACATCGCGTTATCATTTTGCCCAAATGTCTGTAACTTTCGAATTTTTTGACGAAAATGGTCTCAAACGATTTGGTTCAATTCCCCGATGAAGAATACGAGGGCAAATTTGATTCTGTCCGGCCGGCCGTCCAGGCGTTCGGCCGTTGCCACGATAACTTGGGAACTGACATTTTCAGGGTGGGTGGCGCATCCCAATACGACGAACAAGTTTTAAAAATATTATTTATGTCTCGATAACTTGAGAACGGAGAGAGATAGCGATTTGAAATTTTCAGGTTCGTTTGTGGATCTGAATGTGACACTTGATTTTGTTTATAAGTATAATCGGCCAAACGGTTTTGGAGTTATACCCATCTGAAATTTGTTTGTTATTTCCTCAGTAACTCGAAAAATATAGAACTGATCCAATTCAAACATGGTTATTAGTTGTAGAATGCCAACGCGAAAGTTCTTGCAAAATTTCGTGAGGATCGTATCTCTAGAAAATTTTTAAAGATCATTGAAAAAAATTCTATATATCAGAAACTATTCATCCGACATGGCTGGGATTGCGAGAGCCTTGAGAACCTAACTTTACTACCAAGTTCCAAGTTTGAACACGATCTGATCTATATTGTTGGAGATCCGAGCAGCCTTATGTGAGTCCAGTAGCTGGATAGGCGACCGTCGCCTAGATAACTCTCGAACGAAAGGAGATAGGAACTTGCAATTTTCAAGGTAGGTTTGCGCATCTGAATGGGAGAGTTAAGTCGGTTGTTGGCCATAATCAGCCCAACGGTTTCGGAGTTATATACATCTGGGATATTATTTCCTCGATAACTCAAAAAAATATAGACTCGATCGAATTGAAGCTTGCTAACTAGTTGTAGAATATCGACACAAAGACGTGTGTAAAATTTTGTAAGAAATGTACTGCTAGAAAATTAAAAAAAAATACGAAAAAAAAATTGGTTCAAGCACTGACGTGAAGCCAGGTGCTTTTGCACCATGGTAAGTTCTATTAAGAGTGACCAATAAAGGAGAATGGCCAATAGAACATACGCGCAAAAGCTCCTGACTTCACGTCAGTGCTTGAACCAATTTTGTATACGAGAAATTAAATCTAACACATTTTTATGAAATATTACGTATTGTAAATTTTGGATCCCTTGAAATATATACAAGATGTGAAGGCATATCTCTGTCCAAACGGCATTCTCCGTAAATACGCGATGGCATAGAATCATCCTTAAAGAATTCACATGACCATCTTGATCGACCGACTTAACGACGATGATCACTGGCGAAAGAAATAAACCAATGCCATCGGGCGCAAGAAGAAACGACATCCAGTAACTCATACGATCCTCCAGAGATCCCATCCAGATCTTTCTATCCCATGGGACGAAATTATGTCTTTGGCAATTCCAGTCCGCTCAATCAAACGGCCGATCGCAACGGTGCGCAATTAAAATATCAATAATTTACAATCTGAAAGCGTTGCTTGGTCGCGATAGAGTTTATCTCTATCAGCGCGGTGGTCGGTGAGCTTATAGATTAAAATGAATAATATCGGCAATAATAATGTACGTATATTAAGATGAGAGGAATGATCTATCCTGGCGCTGATTTATGCAGTTCATCAGTCATGTCTCGTATGATTTGCGACCTATCGCGGACTTCGAGTCCGAATAGTAACGAGCCTTCTGGAATGTTGCTGAGACGCGACTAGGTTTTGGTGCACTTCTTCAGACTTATATAAATAACTCCAAGCTATAAACGCTTAAACTATCGATATCGACTAAACCAAGCTTTTTGGCGCTCTAGTTCCTCGGAACAGAGTGCTTATCAATTTGCCCAAATGTCTGTAATTTTCGAATTTTTCGATGAAAATGGTCTTAAACGATTTGGTTCGACTCACTGATCAAGAATCCGTGGTCGAAATTCATTCTGTCCGGCCGGCCGTAGGCATGATTACTCTCGAACGGAATGAGCTAGACAGTTGAAATTTTTAGAGTAGGTTTGGGAGATAAATATCTCGGCTAAGTTCCTTATTGGGCGGAATTGGACAGATGGTTTCGGAGTAACAAAAAAAAATTTTTACATAACCAATTCCAAATAAAATTTTTTGCAATATGCAATTTCACCATAAGAATCCATTGATATAATTTTTAACTCTAACAAGCTAATACTTTCGGAAATATGATTTTTCAAAATTTCAATATAAATCTTATTTCTATGTTCACAGAATGATATAATTATTCTGTGGGTATTCTATGAATTATTATAATGTCAACTTATTTTCCTGAGACATGACGTTGTCTAATTCATTCATTCCAGCAATCGTAGAAATATGAGAATTATAATATAATATCATACTTTTCGTTGGTTGATATATTCATGCCGATGGTCAATCCATATGATGATGGGAATGGTAATGGTAAGTTAATAATATTGAGTTCAGAATATCTCCACTAAAAACAAAACTGGAATATTGGTGTATTGGAGTGGATTTGAGGAAATATATATATATATATATATATATATCATAGAATTGAGGAATGAATATCTCGGATGAGTTCGTTGTTAGGTAGAATTCGTCTATTGGTTTTGGATTGACAATTTTTGGCACTCTGGTTGAATTTAAATTCTTCTATGTCTGAATTCAATATCTGCTAAGATGAAGTTCTTTCATAAGAATCCATTGATATAATTCCCAACTCTGAGAAACCAATACTGTCGGATATATAATTTGTCTGTTTTTAACTCCAACAAGCTTATACTTTCAAAAATTTGATTTTTCGAAATTTCAATAATGAATCGTACTTCTATGTTTTCACAGAATGCTATAATTATGCTATCTAAGCTTTATTATATGCTCTGTGTTCATACTCGTACATGTCATCCTGTTCTATAAGAGAGAGTTAGATTCATTTCAACTATTTAAATTTGATTTCTTCCATGGTGCAGTTCTCATTCTCAGATTGCTCATTTAATCTTGATAAATAAACTATTACTTGAATTGAATTTCCGTTATGATGCAGTTCTATCATAAGAATACATTGATATATTTCTCAACTCTGAGAAACCAATACTTTCGGAGATATAATTTGTCTGTTTGAACTAGAGCGCCAGAAAGCTCCTGTCCACAGGGCTTGAACCAATTTTTATAGCAACTATCAAACAAAGAAGTAAAATCACTGCATGAACCTCCAAGCCGTATTTTTTCAATTCGATCAGATCTGATTCGGCTTGAAATCTGACAAATACTGAAAAATATAAATTTTTTTAAAGAAAATTTTTATTTTAGGCGCTCTGTTCAGGTGGACAGAGTGCCTATCAATTCGTCCAAAGGTCTGTAATTTTCGAATATTTGGCCGAGAATGGTCTCAAACGATTACTTTCAACTCACTAATGAAGAATCCGAGGTCAAAATTGATTCTGTCTGGCCGTCAGCAATGAGAGGTCAAATTTTCATAGTAGGTTTAGAGTTGAAATGCGCCAGATAAATTCGTTAATGGGCAAAAACAACGACTGGTTTCAGAGTTATAGCCATCTGAAATTTTGTTTTCCCAATAACTCGAAAAATACTGGTCTGATCGAATAAAAATTGGTTCAAGCCCTGTGGACAGGAGCTTTTTGGCGCTCTTGTTCAAACAGACAAATTATATCTCCGAACGTATTGGTTTCTCAGAGTTGGGAATTATATCAATGGATTCTTATGATAGAACTGCATCATGAAAGAAATTAAATTTAAAAAAGTGTCGTTTAAAAAATGCTTCAAAAATTATCATTAAAAAAAAGAGCAATCTACAATGCTTTAATGCGAATTGACAATCTCTAATCAACGCTATATTATTAAACGCGCAAGCTCGGAACCATCGAAGGTAGATTTTGAGAACTTTCTAAAATAGGTGATTTCGAAGAAATTTTCGCGAGCGGCGAAGCCGCGAGCCTTGTGATGGCAAATATCGCCGCGGCGAGGGCAAGGACCGACGTATCGCCGAAGGTGATTTTCGTCGAAATCGGGAAGTCGCGAGTATTTTAAAAAAATTCCAGAAAAGTCGCGAAACCGTCGAAATTGCGAAAAGCGGCCTCGCCCGAAACCCTAAGGCTTTTTCTTTCCTCTCGCCCGACCGCATCTAACGGTACCGATCGAAAGACCGAATATAGACGGATAGAATAGCGAGACACTTTTTCCGATTTTTTTTTCCGTTCGTTTTCTACGAGCGTTTGAAAATCACCAAAATGGGGAAAATCGACCGTTTTTATGGGACTATAGAAATAAAACGACCCGAGTGCAGCCGAAGTCGACCGACCCCAAGATTTTGGATTGAAGGTGGCGTTCTGATTTATCTTACGACGTAATTAATGAACAAAATCCCACTTGCACATCTCTAATTTTTTTAAAGGAATAGACTAGAACAGTGCTTCCCAAACTTATTTTTACTGTGACGCCCTTGGGGCTTTCCCATTTTTGTACGATGCCCCTTAACTAAGCCCCCAAAAATATATACCAATTTAAGTACTAGCCTGTTAATACGTTATCAGCTCACTAGACTCGGTCGCATGGACATGCGACGCCCCTAAGACAATGTCGCGACGCGACGAACAGTTTGGGAAGCCCTTGGTTTAGAACTGTTAGAAGCATTCCAAGGTCAAAAATGTCTGAATGTCAATTTAGGAGAATTTAACGAAAATCGATCAATTTTGGATCAGAAATGTGCCGAGATTTATTCAGAATCGATAAAAACCTTTGGTTTCGATTTGATACTTGCAACAGAAATTGATATATACCACGATCGGTACCTACGTATTAGCCGGTGGAAATGAATAACCTCAAAATGGACCGAACGGATTGGTTTTCATGAAATCAACGATTATCTGTTATAAATTACATGGAATAGAACTCTTTAAGTAAGTACTATGAGGTAATTAATACTTTACTCAATGTATAAAGATTTCGACGATTTTCAGGTCAGATGATCTCCTAGTGTATGAACATAAATAATAGGTACTACAATTTTGAAGTTTTCCAGGATATATCACAATAGAATAAAGTAAGTATTCTTCTGTAGGAGCATGAATCAATAAGGATTTTATAACGATAACAATTTGTTCTTTTTGCAGTTTTTTTTATCAATTTCCGAGGATCTGTGATTAAGATAAAAAACAACCAGCCTCTGTATTAATAGCTACACATACATCTGGGAAATGGTTTACACTGATATATATATCGAATACTTCCGTTGATATACATTCCGCCGTATTCACTAAGCATTCAATCTCCGTTAAGTCCTAACTGAGGTCCTCAGTTAAGTATAAATAAGAATCGCAACCTCAGTTAACGTGAAAATTAACTTGAAACAGGCCTGTTTCACCATCGTTAAATACGTTAACTGAGGTTGCGATCCTTATTTATCCTTAACTGAGGACCTCAGTTAAGACTTAACGGAGATTGAATGCTTTGTGAATACGGCAGATTATCTATTTCTATTCGTAAGTATTTTTTAAACAAAGGTGGAATTTAAGCGAATAACCAAAACACAGTGGTTCCCCTACTAAATATAATAATAATAATAATAATAATGCCTTTATCTCCACATTCAAGTACATTTAAAGTATAACCAATTGGTCATGATAGAAAGGGACTGATCTTAACAACTGTGTTATGGTTATTCGCTTGAATTTGCCTATAGTATACTTTCTTCCTGTGGTCAAGTAATATAAATGTCAGTGTTTCTTCTGGGTCGAGGATAGGATTCTGACTTTTAATTGAACAATACCTGAAGATCTCCAATAGAGGCAAAATTTAGGGAACAGGTACTAAACTCTATTTGCAACAGTATTGTTTTATTGAACGATAAAATGTGAGGAATGCCTAAGAAGAATGGTGAACTTGGAAACATGACTCTTTTAAAATATCTGCATTTATGGTTATGTTACACTGTAAGTACTTATTATTATTAGTGCTATTGATTTGCTTCATCTGTGAAGGGAGATAAATTGTCTACAAGTTTGGCATCAGTTCAGTCTGTCATCTTGATTACGATGATACTGATTCCAGATTAATGGACTGACGAAACACATTACACGGTCGCTTCTCGATGAAAATGCATTGGATTCTTCGAAATCCATAAACTTGCTGCTTGAAATACAATCAGTTTCCCGTTTCTCTGACATCAATCATAAATGGATGTCAGACTGAACTGATTCCAGATTGACTGTGTAACCTCCTTCTTACATGGGGCTCATTGGACCTGAACCGGCCTGTGGTATCTCTCTCAGGAAGCGGGGAGGGAAAACAATAGATGGTTGGGCAAAAGGTCCAGGAAATCTGGACACAGACATGCTCACTCAACAATTACTGGCCCATCAGCTGAAAGAGCCAGACAATGGCTCAGATTCTCTAGGGTATACCTGAGAATCCTAACAGCTGTGTACACGGACCACTGTGACCTCAGAAATGAGCTAATTACGCTGCGGTTGATTCAGGACTCCGAGTGCAGACTATGCCTGGAGGACCACGAGTCTATCGAACACATCATGTGTGACTGCCCCGCTGGGGACAGGATCAGATTTGAGGAGCTAATACTCCACAAACTGAGACTGAGAGAACTGGACAAGTTTTCACCAACCAAACTCATATTCCTCATCGAGAGGCTTGAGCTTGTGGGTGAAGTAGAGATCAAACGTGTGCCACAATAGAACAATTAATCTCAGTGGAGGGGCGGGTTTCGTCTGCCCAACATAATTCATATAATAATAACCTCCGTCTAAGTCATCTGTTGTAATGGAAATTCAAGAGATCCCTATCACACGTTGGATCAGTTTATCCTTACCTTTGTTGGAAACGATAGGCATTTAATAATAATAAATAATGTTATTTTTAGGTAAAGTAACTTTTAAACTATTAACTTTGGTTGTTAATATTATTTTCATCTTTTACCGGATAGCTCTTTATTCTATTGTAATAGTGCTCTTCTCATCACGATTTGGAAAATTCAGTGATAATTTTTGATTAACAGTAGGTACCTATTTGTTGTAAGTAAACGCATTTTAACAGTTTATAATTGTTTCAGAGCGAGCATTAGACAACACATCTTTCCAGGATGGAGAATAAAAGAGAAACCATTTGATATGTTATTACTAGAACAAGATGAAAGTGTAAAAATCATGAAGTTGAAACAATATATTACATACAGGATGGTTCTTCATTTTTCTACTCATCCCACACAATCCAAAATCTATCCTATTATTAATTATCATAAGAATTGATAATATATTACATTAGGTAAGATTATTTTCCCATCTATTGTATATTATGATACTGATCCTCCTAGATCTTTCCCAAGGAGTCCCCTCATAAGCTCTCGAAGAGCTTGAGCGAGTAAGGAGAACCAATTGTGTTCTGTGTAGGTTTTGTTACTGTGCCCTTATGCCAGCTTAGGCACAGCACTGTTAATGTTTGACCTAACAGTGAATGGTGACCACCTATGCCATATCTGTTCAATTTTGATCCAACAGTGAATATATAATATTCCATTCCACGAACATATTTGAACTCTTGATTCAGTGAGTGGGTAGGTTAGATATGTGATTAAGTTAGTTATATGGATTTAATAGCTGGATCTGTTAAGCAATTGGCTTATACCTATAAACTTCTGCCATATTTAGCACAGCACTGTTAATTTTCTTCCCAACAGTGAATGTATTTGTATATATTTCTGTATTTCAACAAAATTAACTGTCAGAATGAAAAACCACTATACAGGGTGTTTTTTGTAAAATGTGATCTCGAGATATCTATCATGGGGAAAACCACTGCTATACATAGCATTTTTCCTAAATACAACATCAAAAGGGCTTGACCCATTCTGATGAAACTTCGTGTGCGTATGTTGCGGCGGTTCCCAATTGGTCCCAGTAGGTGGCGCTACAATCAATCTATAGGAACTCAAAAATGACTGGACCTAATTTGATGAAACTTTGTGTTTTTGTTTTTCTGGTTCACAATAGCATCCGGTAGGGTGCGCCCTAATCGATTTATAGGAACTCCAAAAACGCTCGACTGATTTCGATAAGTGATGAGTCACAATAGGAAACCAGAAGCTGGCGCTGTATCCGGTTTATAGGAAGAACGGCTGGACCGATTTCAACTAAACTTTGTTGTGTGTATCTGAGTATGTGTCAGGTCCACAATATACCCCAGTAGGTGGCATTGCAATCGGTCTATAGGAACTCTGAAATGGTCCGACCGATTTTGATGCAACTTTACTTTTGAGTTACTTTTTGTGATCTGAATCTTAATAAACATTATTATTATTATTAGTGTGTGAGGGGGTGTCGAGGTTACAATAGAAACCCGGAAGATGGCGCTATATTCGGTTTATAGGAACTCAAAAACGCCTAGACATATTTCGATGGGACTTTCGTGTGAGTGAACTACCGGTTCAATAATTGATCTACCGATAATATTGATCTACTAAAAAAATGTAGATCTACTGGAAAAATTTACATCTACCGAAGAAATGTAGATCTACCGGAAAAATGTAGATCTACCGTAAAAATGTAGATCTACCAGAAAAATGTGGATCTATGGCTAGGTAGATCTGCTGGCTCATCTGAATCCCAAAATATGGACTGCTGGCCACTAGTAGTTAGATAAGATTACATTTATGAACAGCGAACACAGACAGATCATATCTCCGAAAGTATTAGCTTGTTAGAGTTGAAAATGATAACAATGGATTCTTATGATGAATCTGCATCTTAAAAAAAACTGAATTCATAATTTTTTTTTCGTTACTCCGAAACTATTAGGCCGATTTTACCCAATAAGGAACTTATCCGAGATATTTATCCCTCATAGCTAGTGTTGAGAGTGTGGAAAATGTCTTAAATACTCCTCTGATAAATACTGAAAAATATCCGATAATTATCTTCGCTTCTAAAAACAGTCGACATTTAGAGTTTTTTAGTATTTATGGACATTTATAGAAAATGTCTGGATAAATATCATAAATTTCTTTCCTACTTAAAATTGTCTGTCAGTTTTCCTTTTTGTCTGATATTTCTGCTTCTTCTTCTTCTATCCTTTCCTTTATTTGCGCCTGGCTTATCACCATCTATCTACTTATTTGATTTAATATTTAATTGAGGTATGAATTATTTATCTACCTACTCATTGCGCAAAACAGTAAATTGAAATAACAAATTGTTCTAGTTTCCAGTTACTTTACCACCTAACCATAATGAAGAAAAAAGGACAGGTTTGGTCTTTTTATAAGAAGATGGATGAAAAGCACGCAAAGTGTAAATTTTGTGAAGCTATTTATTTTAATAATGCTGGGAGAATGACAAAACACTTGTTGACTTGTCTTCACTGTCCGTCCTATGTGAAAATGAAATTTAAAAATATTCTTGAAAATAATTTAATTGGAGGCACCAAGAATTTAGGTTCTACATCTACACATTCGGTAAATTCCAGGAGTTCCAGGTCTTCAGTGTTAGAATTAGAAACCCCAACAACCTCTAATTCAAATTTAAAATCATTTTTGGATTCAGTGAGCAGTAAACAACAAGTAATTATACCTACATAATTTTTGCTGACAATACTAACTCTGAACTATGGCAAACATTTCATATTGTAGATTCATATATAATCATTTGTTTTGTTTATTTTAGGATTCACTCACCAAAAAATTGGCTCTAGCAATATACTGTAGTAGTTCCCCGTTGTCAATAGTAGAGAATCCTCATTGGAGAAATTTTTTCAGAGAATTAAGACCATCGTTCACACTGCCAAGTAGATATCAACTATCGCACAAACTTCTAGAAGAGCAGTATATAAAAATTCTCAATTTGGTAGAAAATAAAATCAACGATAGCTTAAATTTGTCTCTGCAGTGTGATGGATGGACTAATTTAAGGTATAAAAGCCATTTAGGAAATGATTTCACAATTTTATTTCGAACAAATTACTAATTGTCAATTAATTTTTAGAAATGAAGGAATTATAAATTTTGTGATTACCTGTCCAGTCCCAATTTTTATTGATTCCATTGAAACGGAAAATAACAGGCATACAGGAGAATATATTAGTACCTTGATGAAGAAATATTTGGACCAATATAATGTTAATAAATTTTTGTGTATTGTTACTGACAATGCAATGAATATGGTTCGGGCTACAAATATATTGAAAGAAAGTTACCCCCACCTGGAAAGCCATGGTTGCCTAGCTCATACGTTACATTTATTATGTGGAGACATTCTGAAAAGAGAAACAATCCTCTCCTCTATAAATACAATAAAAAATATTATAAAGGTGTTTCATGGACATATATTAAGCGCAGAATTCACAAAACTTAAGAAGGAAATGAAAATCAATGCTTCACTTACTTTACCTTGTGCAACTAGATGGGGCTCAATAGTGACTTGCCTAGAAAATATTAAAAAGCTGGAATTTGTTCTGAAAAGATTGAGTATCGAGCCTGATTTTCAATCTAAGATTTCTTATTTAATTAGACAGAAAATATTATCTGAACACTTCTGGCAAGATATCCATGATTTGTTTTCATTGCTGCAACCAATCACGAAGTGGATTACAATTTTTGAGTTGGATGAACCTAGAATTTCTCTCAGTATGGAAGCCATGTTCGAAATAAATTGTAATACGGAGAAAAGTTTGAATAACATGTCTAGTTTACCAGATGAAGATAAAGAATATATAAGAAATAAGATGAAAGAGAGGCAAGATTATGCAATGAAAGGAGTACATAAAGCAGCTGATCTATTAAATCCAATTTCTCAGGGCACTTATCTAAAGGAAGAAGAAAAAACTGAAGCAATTGAGTTCATCATCAAAGTTGGGATTCATCTTTCTTATGGAGAAAATGAACTGCTTATTGATATTGCCAACTATCGCTGCAGGGAGGGGTTTTATGAAACCTTATTTTTATGGAGAACGTTGGAAGAAAATGATGAATTCAATCCAATTTTGTGGTGGAAGGGTTTATGTTCGGACAGACCATTATCAAAAATTGCTGTCAGAATTCTAAGTATGCCTCCTACATCAGCTGCTACAGAAAGAACTTTTTCCACACAATTCATACGAATAGAAGAAACAAGCCTGTCAATTCTAGAGTAAAGAAACTGACCTTCATCAAACAAAATCAAAAACTGATTAACTTGTCTCTTTCTGATGAGATCAGCCATGATAAGGTGAATAACATTGTCAACCAATCGATTATGAAAATCAGGCAATTTCTGAATCAGAATCAATTCACTCAGTAGCGTACTCCGATTTATTAGAACAAGAAGATGAAGAAGACAACAACCATAATACTCTGGATCTTGAGTTTGAAAATGAAACAGATTCCATTCGTTCAGAAACAGGTTCTGTAATGATGCATTTTACAGAAAACACAGATAGAGATTTCGGAGGAAGTATTAATGAAAATGAATGTGAGATAGAATATCTAGAGGTATTTATATAAATTTCATAAATTAACAAATTTTCTTATGTAACATTTCTTCCACAGGCTCCAGGTTCCCCATATGACCCATGATATTCTTGTGATGAGTATTCCTCTCAGTTTGAAGTGCTTAAACACATGAGAGATGACAACAAAAAATGTTAAAAGAATTAATTAATGTTGATATTTTGTGTTCGTGTTCCTTAGTTTTTTTTTTTCTACTTGGAGATGCTTAATGATCTGTGATGCCAATTATAGTATTTTTTTAAGAAGATATATTATTTTTTTAAGAAGTTTATTTTTTGTACTTAGATCGAATATGCTTAACTATCTGTGATGCCAATTATACAAAGTTTATTTTTATTATCTAACAGTTCCTAATTAAAGCAATTTTTCTAATACTAATTCTTTATTCAGAACCTGGCTTCTGTCCTATATCTCTGACACTCAACTCAATAACACAATAGGCGTATTCTTTTTACCAATTTCAGCTGAGATTAACTGAGATTCTCAGTTCAGACTCAGTAGTTAGAAGGCAAAATGCAAGATTCTATGCATCTATTGAGATGAGACAAGGTAAAAAGAATACGGCTAATAGATGATTCAATGATAAGTTATTTGATATTTCCAAATGACCATGAAAATTTCTAAAATGCCTCAAATTGTCCTGATATTTTAACTTAACATGCGACAATTATTGTCAATATTGTCATATTTTTCCCGCAATGTCCGTAAATACTTAAATACTCAAAATGCTCGACCTTGGGGGAAAGTTTCGGATATTTTTCCAGGACATTTATCCTTTACATAAATACTCGAGTATTTCACATCACTACTCATAGCTGCTCTGAAAATTTTAGGATATTATTTTTTTCCTGGATCTAAGCAGCAACTACTCTGGCTATAAATTTGAACAGCGCGCTAAAGCTACTGGCCACAGTGTTTTTCCAACTTATTTTAGGAAGTAATATGCAGTTCTGGGAAATAGTGTGCTATTATTTTGCCCAAATATCTTTAATATTCGATTTTTCTGCCGAAAATGGTCTTAAACGATTAGGTTCATCTCATAGATGAAGAATTGGACAAATTTGATACTGTCCGGCCGACGGGAAGTTGCAACGATAACTTTTGAACGGGTTGAGACAGTGACTTGAACTTTTCTGGGTTTCACAGTTTCCTCTGCAGAGGAAACTGTGTTCACTCCACAACTGACGTAGGCCAGACAGAGTACTCTGTTACTACGTCGCGTAAGCCTCTGCTCTGCTACGTCCAATATACGGCGTACTATTCAATTGCTTTTGTTACAAACTCTTACTAGGCTAGGCTATGCTGTGTTGTGCTAGGCTGCCCTCAATGTGCAGCTAGCCTTACCCTAATGCCCGATGACCAAGAAAAAGTGTGGAATGACCGATGGCAAGAAAAAGTGTGGTGCGGACCACTGGTTGAGGACCCCTGTTCTATTCTAAAGTATACCCAGTTTTTAAGTGAGTAATATAACTGTATAATGAGTATAATCTGAGTGTTTTCCTATTCAACCCAAAAAACACTACTTAAGCGTTCTCTTTTCGTGACCATACAAACACATCATTAGAAGCATTGCGTGGTATTTGGACCATAAATGGCAGAAATCGCGACGTATCGTTTCAAAGAAGCAACGATAAATCAAAAACAATTCATTTCCAGGCAACATTCGAGAGCGTTGCGTGCGATGCACCCATTCCGCTGGACGTATAATTTTTTCAGTAGGGTGGGGAAATTTAAAGAGCTATTGAGCGGTGTTTTTGTTCCCGCAGGCGTAAAGGATACAGCAGGACTGAAAAAGAGTGATTATAACGCGCGTGGGTCCCTAAACGCATAATTGCAGAGTATCTAAGAGAAGAATCCTGAAAGTGGTCGGTGTTTTGAATTATTCCTTTCTCCAAACGACGGGATATAATTAGTTGAATGCTGCTTCTAACAGAGAAATCTTGCGGTTGGTCAAAGAAGATTCATTCTTTAATGTTCAAAGGATGATGTGGCAACTATAGTAATATGCAGAAATTGATAAATTACTCAGTTCGCATGAACTTCATCAACAATTATTATTGTTTCCAAGAAACTAGGATAAAAACGGGAATAATATCCAAGAATTATTAAGACATGTACGTAACGTTAGTGCATTCATTCCTTGAACGATATAAATATATTATTATACAGGGTGTTCCAGTTTGAAGGACGGAAAAGCCAGGAGACGATAGAGAATCGAAAAATAATATTAATTTGCTTAATGGACTATATTCGGTGAATGCTTCGCTTACAAAGTACAGGGTGCTAATACAAGAATTTAAATTCAACATGAGTGCCAAAAATTATTAATCCAAAACCAACAGACCAATTCTACCGAATAACGAACTTATCTGAGATATTAATTCCTCAAATCTACTATGAAAATTATAATATACAATATTCTAATTTTCTTTTTACTGGAGATAATCTGAAAACAATTTGTTTAACTCACAAAGTATATATTTCCATCATCATCATATGGATTATACAAAAGCTATCTACGATAGCTGAGGTTATTCCGTTGGTCATTTTGCATTCAATCATACTTTATTTGATATAATATCTCTCATCTGTAGATGAGATGACAATGATGAAATGTATGAACACAGATGGTATTCATAGATACGAGAGTTTATTTTCGATACAGCATTCTCTGAAATCATAGAGTTACGATTCAATATTGAAATTTTGAAAAACCATATCTGCGAAAGTATTAATTTGTTGGAGTTAAAAATGATATCAATAGATGCTTACGATGAAACTGCACCTTAAAAAGAATTGAAATCAAAAGTTGTAATGTAAAAATAAATGTTTTTTTCGTTACTCCAAAACCATTAGGCCGATTGAAAAACAATATCAATTTGCTTAATGAACTATATTCGGTGAATGTTTCGTTTACAAAGTACAGGCTGCTCAGACAAGAATTTAAATTCAACAAGAGCGCCAAAAATTATTAATACAAAGCCAACAGACCAATTCTACCGAATACCGAACTTATCCGAGATATTCATTCCTCAAATCTACTATGAAAATTATAATATACAATATTCTAGTTTTCTTTTTACTGGAGATAATCTGAACACAATTTGTTTAACTCACTAAAGTATATATTTCCATCATCTTCATCATATGGATTATACAAAAGCTATCTACTATCGCTCAGATTCTTTCGTTGGTCATTTTGCACTCAATCATAGTTTGTTTGATATAATATCTCTCATCTGTAGATGAGATGACAATGATGGAATGTATGAACACAGGCATTCATAGATACGGACGTTAATTTTCGATACAGCATTCTGTGAAATCATAGAGTTACTATTTAATATGGAAATTTTGAGAAATCATATCCCCGAAAGTATTAATTTGTTGGAGTTGAAAATGATATCAATAGATTCTTACGAAACTGCATATTGAAAAAAGTAGAAATCAAAAGCTGTAATGTAAAAAAAATTTTTTTTCGTTACTCCGAAACCATTAGGCCGATTTTGCTCAATAACGAATGTTAGAGTCATTACAAGACTATTTCTGCTTCAAAACCAAAATTATTTCGACGATATTTTTTGAATTGTGTGCCTAATTGACTGAATTTAAACCTTTTTCTCGCCGCTGCTGGTTATGCTCCTCTATAAGTTTTATAAATTCATATATGCTCACTATGGGTACTCTGGTCAGCACACAATAAAGCTTTGCTTTAGCGAATCTTAGGCTGATGGACTTCTCTAGAGATTACAGATCATACTGAAACTATTATACAGGGTGAGTCTTTGACCACTGCATTAATTTTAACCAAATGAAACACTTTTTTCATTCAACATTTTTCCAAATTCAGCTCAGGTAAAAAGATACAGGCTGTTGAAATTTGAAAAAAATATCAGTTTTTATTTTGTTGCTTTGACATCCTTTTTTCGAATAAAATGAATGTTGGCGTAAAGTTTCCTATAACTATGATACATATTTTCCAAATATTAGTTATTTTCTACTTCAACTGGTTTTCTAGTTATGGACTCGTGGATTCATAAAACTAAACGAAATTAGCATAAAGAAAGCATATAAAGTTTTTCTTGAGTGATTTCAAGAATATTGCATCGTTTTAGAACATTATATTATTTTTCATCATTTCTCCTTAAACGCACCGTTTTCGAGATATTCTTCATTGAATGTTTTAAAATGGAAAACTCCAGAAATTTCACTACTTTTATGGGTCCGTCCCTGAGCGTTGGAATCCCGAATCAAGCTGTAAACCACGTTACCATGCCTTATTCTCGTCCGCCAACAATGTCATAGATAATTTATATGCGGGAGTGTATTAGCACATTGTGAAATCTTTAAACGCTTGTAACTTTTTACCTGAGCCAAATCTGGAAAAATGGTAAAGGAAAAAAGTGTTTCATTTGGTGAGAGGAATCTTTGGTTAAAATTAATGCAGTGGTCAAAGACTCACCCTGTATACTGTTATATGGATATCAACTTTACTGTAACAAAATTACATTCATTCTGTAGTTGGAAATAAAATTTATGTTAAGTTATGTTATGTTATGTTATTCATCTCGTAAACCTATTCTGTCTAACTCAATCCTTTCAAGAGTTATCGTGTCTATGGCTGGCCGTACAGAATCGATTCTGACCATGGGTTCTTGGTCAGTGAGTCGAACCAAATCGATTAAGACCATATTCATCCAAAAATTCGAAAATAAAAGACATTTGGGCAAATTGATAAGCACTATGTTCCGAGGAACAAGAGCGCCAAAAAACAAATTTAATAATTTTTGCCAAACGCCTGGAGATATTTCGATCAACAGTGGCATCCACACTAGCACGTGACTGGACATTTCTGAGGGAAAAATGGCAACGACGCTGCTTTTCTTGAAAATAATCATCAATTTCGAATTCCTCGTTCAATTTGCGAGAAAAAAGCTCTCTTTCATTTTTTTTCAACTCAGCACCTTTCTTGAGTAAACCATAAAAAATTAAACATTTAACTACTAAAATATGTAGAGAACTTAATGATTATATTGTAGTTAATATTTCGTTCGGATTTTGCAGTCATCGCGAGCTTGCTGATGAATTCTTGAAATTAAATCATCTCTTCCTTCTGTTGGAGTAAAGTGCAATTTATATTTTTTTATATTTACACAGACATATAAGTCCAGAGGATTCAGATCCGGTGACATAGGTGGCCAAACCACTGTTCCAATTCCATTGACCATGTCATTACTGATGTCACTCCCTCTAGCCCGCCAATCCAACGTTTGCGGATAATTATTATTAAGTCATTCTCTAAAGGCAACTTCAAAATGCAGACGGATTCCATCCAGTTGTATCCAAACCGCGTTTTATATTAAGAGGTAAATCTTCAATTTAGTCAGTCCTGCCAGTTATTCGTAAGGAAATATTTTTGAGTTTAATCTTGAGGGTACAAAATGTGGACCACAATAAAAATTATTAATAACTCTGAACCAAACAGTAACGGAAATTGCAAATGTGAATAGCATGCATATGAAGCGGCAACATCAGAGGGTTACAGAGCCAACTACGATGTTACAATCATCGAGACAATCATTTATAAAGACCCTGAACTATTTTAGTGTTTAGATATAATACTCAGAAACTATTAGATAATTCATAACCTCTATCAATTATGTTCGGTAATATGAATTCGACAATGGAAGTACTGGTTCAAAAAGAAATATTTCTGCAGATTTGTTGTTTGTGCATGTTCATTTCATAATGTAGATTTTAGTTCAAACAATTAAAACGAATATGTCCTGTTAATTTAGTACATAGACTCCTGCTCACTGAGTAATGAAGAAGTGGATAAAGAAAGTATCATAGAATGCGTTGGCCGAGAATGAATCATTGAAATCTATGTACCTGGATGTCACATCTCATTGTCTATTGACCACGAATAACTAAATCAACATTATGCTATTCTGTGCAAATCTCGGAGCATAGAAATAAGCCGCTCGAGTTGACGTCGGCCTCCTACTCTTTGTATTTTATTCATTGCACATTCATGAAAACAGCCTAGTATTTACATCGCGATCTCCAGCCTTATGGCCATACAAATTATCAACTAAATGGCAATTTATAAATTTCTCCCGTGTTCTCTGTGTAGGTATTGAACTTTGGCGGCTCAACTTACAACTAAATAAATCTAGAAGAGGTTCGTTTCGCCTTTCATAGATGGAATAATGCCTCGAAGAATATTCCTAACATCATCTCGTGAAAGGGACTGCAGTTGTCTACTTTTCTCCGACTGATATAATTTGGTATCAACGTCGATTTGGAGATGTACACATTATGCATACCATGACCGTCAAATTATGGAATAATGGATTTATTTTCTCCACTTTCGGCAATATCGAAAAATGGTTTGACAGTTTAGGAATTTATATTTTAAAGGTTTAGTTTGTATTTTTCTACCATTTCCCATTCAAAGACTGCAATTCTTTTTTTTTCTTGACAATTATGAATTCCTTAATGCACATGTAATGTACGTTGGGCCAATAATTCTAGAGATATTAATTTTTTAAATTTGAAAAATATTTGAAAATTTTTAAATTAAGTCTTCTTCAAACAATACATTTCTATTACAAAAATGATACAAGTATTGATACTGAAACTCATGAAAACAATGAATATGGCAAATCGTTGGAATTGGTAGTCGTATCTGAATTTAATTTGAATAAGTTTCATAATGTTTATTCAAATACTATCAAAAACTAAACTAAAAATGGTTCGGCGTTTATCGGCATCAGACAGAATAGAAATGCTGATTATTAGCGTTTGTGGAGATAGAACACGTACCCATCAAGAAGTTTGTGATTATTTCAATGAAAAAGTGGGAAAGCCCTGTGAACAGGGGCTTTGTCGCTTTTGTTCAAACTTTGACAAATCATATCTACAAAAGTATTTGTTTTTCAGAGTTGGGAATGATATCAATGGATTCTTATGATAGAACTGCATCATAAAAGAAATTAAATTACAAAGAGTGTAATTAAAAAAAAACAAGACTGCCAAAAATAATTCATCTGAAACCACCAGACCGATTCTACCCATTAGCGAACTTATCCGAGATATTCATTGCTCAAATCTACTCTGAAAATTATATTATATCAATTGAAACTTAGCCAATATTCCAGATTTCTTTCTACTGGAGATATTTTGAAGACAATTTGATTAACTTACCAAAGTATATATTTCCATCATCAAATGCATTATCTATCAAAGGGCATTATATTATCACCTAAAGAGTAGAATATCGTATTATCCTCATAATTCAACGATAGTTGGCCAACTTTAATTCTTATTCTTAATTTTTAATTTTATCTCATTTCGCGTATTCTAAACGTTCTCATAGAAATGTACATGGTCAACTTCCTTAGTTTATTTTAATTTATTTCTTATGTTATTTTATTTGCTATATAAGCCCGCCTTTGGGGATAACTACCGGTACATTAGTTGGAAATCCCGTTCTAAATAATTGAATAACCATTCTTCCATGAATGGATGCATAAAATGGGACAACCTTTCTCCGATCCACATCAGAAGTGAACATCTTTTTTTCACTGGAGATTCATAATTATTGTCCAAAATATTGCTGTTGCGTCCCATGACTTCACATTTTGGGAAACATAGATTCAATTTTCTCAACAAAGGAACTCGCTTGTAAAACTCAAATGTTTTGGGTTAACTGCTTTATTTTACCATGTGGGGTCTCACCCTTGAAATTAATACTTTCCACGAAAAGATAATTGCAAGTAAAATATCTTGTAATACTTCAACCCTTGTAGAAGTATTTATGACCTATTTCCTGTGAAATATTGATAAAATGCATACAACAACTAACACATTGCCAGAGCTGTGAGTCTTTTTGTCTAGATTATTCGAAGACCCCCAGTCTGTGAAAGTCATTTATCAGCTTTCGCAGATAGATTATATCCAGACAACTAGTGAAAATTAGTCCAAATGGGGGGGAGAACTTCGAGATTTTGAATTTCTAAGATTAAACACGCTAGAAGTTCACTGATTGGTGCATTTAGTATGCATTCCTACTACGTTTCGTAATCGACAAATGAGAGTATTGTTGTAACATATCGGGGGCGGTTTTAAGATCGAACCCCCAATCATTGTTAATATTTCCCGTTTTTTACCCAGATGAAGGAACCTCCTATATTTCCTTCTATCTGGGCTTTTATATACAATTACATTGTTCAATTTCATTACTATTCTTGATCTGTCGCGAAACAATAACATTGCCTTGTCTTCGTTAGCAACTTAGTAGTCACTTCTTCCCTTTTCATATAGAAGGAATATTTTATATTGTATCAATATTGCATTGTACAATACTTCGTGCTTGTTGTCACATTGTCGGTAACAAGAAAATACATTTTATTGTTGTGTTAAAAGTGCGTTCGAATATTTCACCACTTCCTATCCTCGTAATTGTTATTTTATTACAAGTAACAACTTACGCAGTAATCAACGAGATCACTACTGGGTGCTTAAAGTTAAGTATACCCCCTTCACGCATCCCCCTGATAAAACAATCAGCGTGTATAATTCTGGTCCTTCGAAAATACATTAGATCCTGATAAAAGTATCAGGACTCAACATATGATCCTTCGAAATCATAACATCCTGATAAACTAATCAGGACACAACAATTGCTTAATACTATAAGTTCATCTTCCATTATTAGAGAATGACTCGTAAATTATGCTCGACTTAATGTACTATTCATTTTACATTTTACATATTTGTTTACATGCGTACACCAACTAAACTGTTCGGAAATACACTTTGACATTAATGACGTTTATCTTTCAAACTCGACAAACGACAGCTAACGCAAAGAGTAACCAGTTAGTTGAACGAAAGTATGGCTTATGAGTAACGAACCAGAAATAAATTTGACATGTATCGTATAGGAAAATATGATGACATGTATGAATACAGATTATCGTCTTTTGAAGTTATAAGCTTCAGCATTGTTCGTCTCACTTTAAGTCCGACCGTTAACACGATAACTATCGAACGGAATGAGCCAGACAGTCGAAATTTTAAGAGTAGGTTTGGGAGATAAATATCTCGGTTAAGTTCGTTATCGGGCAAAATCGGCTAGGTGGTTCCGGAGTAACAAAAAAATTTTCACATTTCAAATTTTGAACTTTTTTTTGAAATTTTTCTTAAGATGCAGGTTCACCATGAGAACCAGATGATGTTATGCTCAACTCTAACAAACTGATACTTTCGGAGATATGATTTTTCAAAATTTCAATAATTATTCTCAATTCTATATGATTTCATAGAATACTCTAGTTATAATTTCCTGATGTATATAAATCCAACATGAGATGAGTCACACACCTACGTTTTGAATTTAATTACGAAAATTCTTGAGAATTGACACACAGAAGCCAAATTGAAAAAGTGGGAAAGCCCTGTGGACAGGAGGTTGGGTGCTCTTGTTCAAACTTTGACAAATCATAACTTCGAAAGTTTTGGTTGGTACGAGTTGGGAACGATATCAATGGATTCTTATTTGATTTATAATATTTTATGATGCAGTTCTATCAGAAGTTTCCATTGATATAATTCCCAACTCTGAGAAACCAATAATTTCGGCGATATAATTTGTCAAATTTTGAACAAGAGCGTCAAAGCTCTTGTCCACAGGGCTCTCCCACATCAATGCCGATTGCCAAATTATGATAATTTATAGATGTATTATGTTCTATGGCAGTTCATGGATACCTAATACAAAATGTATCATAATATTCCCACTGACACGAAAACCTTACAATTTAGGTATGGGAACATGTTATGTCGTTTGATCGATTCTCCTTCAATACATCTTTATGATATGCTGGTCATTCCATTTGCTAAAACACACTTTTTGTCGTTTTAGTATTTCAACAAATTATTTTTTGTAAGATGTTTCACTAAAAGCAGTGTCATTTTTGAACCTAACGTCAGATCGTTATAAAATTTTGACAGCCATATTTTGAAGGTTAGAACTTTCTAAAGAAAATATTAAACCTCTATTTGTAGCGCCATCTGTGTATCGGATCGGGAACTTCTCAGCCAATGTTATATTTGAGGAAGTAACATGTCAACTCCCTGAGTTAGACTAGGAGCGCACATGCGATTTTCTGTCTTGCGATCGTTTAGTCGCAAAAATGGAACACATACTCTTAAATACGAATGCGCGCATATACGACCAAATAATCGCAGCGACTAAACAGATGCAACCAGTCCCATTTTTGAAGCGGCGCGATTGTCGCAAATTGAAATGAGTCAAACGTACATCAATGAATCTGCGCGCACTTGCGACAATTCAATCGCGATTTTAGTTACTGCCGAAGTCAAGTTGGGCATGATATCAATGGATTCTTATGATAGAACTGCATCATAAAACAAATTGAATTAAAATCAGATTGCCAAAAATTGTTAATCCGTAACCACCAGACCGATTCTACCCTATAATAAACTTATCCGAGATATTAATTCCTCAAATCTACGCTGAAAATTATACTATATCAATTGAAACTCCCAATTCTGTTTTTAGTGGAGATATTTGGAATACAATTTGATTGACTTACCAAAGTATATATTTCTATCAACATATGGATTATCCAAGGGCATTATATTATCATACAAAAATCATAATATCCTATAATTCTACGATAGCTGAGGTTATTTGCACTCAATCATACTCTTTTTTCTAGAACAGGGGGTTTTTTATATCATGAGTCTATAGCTCGTTCCTTTCAAGAGTTGTCGTGTTAACGGACGGCCGGACAGAATCGATTTAGACCACGGATTCTTGATCAGTGAGTAGAACCAAAACGCAGAAGACCAAAAATTCGAAAATTACTAACATTCGGGCAAATTGATAAGACCTCTGTTCCGAGGAACAAGAGCGCCAAAAAATGTCTGGCAACGAACCTCCTGCTGAGGAGGTAAATAGTGTTTTAGACACAGATAAAATCATTGTAGGAATGGAAAAGAAGCATGCTCTTTATATAGGGTGAAGTTCATCCTATGGTATTGAAAACATTTACTAGGATGGTTTCTTAAGTCGGCATAAATTTTATGAAATTGCCCTTTTAACAGCCTTTGACTTATCACTGGATGATTTGGCTGGTAATAGTAGAGCTACCAAACAAGCGGTTTAGTAAAATCTATGTTGTTACTGAATATAGTTTCGATTAATTTGTCGCAAGTGCGCGCAACCAACATTTCGAAATTGCTTTCTTTGCGATTGCGATTATTCAGTCGCACGACAAGAAATCGCATGTGTGCGCCTAGCCTTATTATTTTAAAAAGTAATCGCTTATCAATGGATGGATAGAAATTTGGCTTTGAGTTCTTCTTCAGTAATGTAATTGTTTGGGACCATTTTCAGCTCAAAATAGAGGATAAATACATTTGGATAATATACGCAAAAAGAGTAAATTCCGTCGACTCCGCGTTACTATACAATGAGCAAATTCTATCCGTTGATCTTAAACCTTGTCATCAACATCCACAAGCCACATTAACAAAGTTTACCTACTACCGTTTGCTGCAATTCCTCAGTTCCTACCCACATCTTAGAATCCAACTCTACAAGTATTATAATTGGACGTCACATATCTAATATTTTTCGCTACGTAGCTGTCACTGGTAATACCTACATGAATATAAAGCAGCTAATTCTGGTAGCAACTGCGATGTTGGATGTTTTCTACCAAATGGCTGGAAGCTCCTTAATGATGGATGGGGAACTAAGACTATATAGGGAGAGATCCTCTATATGTAATCAGATGCTCGGAAGTTTTGTTAATTTCCAAAATCGTGTCAAATTTGATAGGAAATATGATTTATACAGGGTGTCCAGGAAAATGTGGGAAATCTATCGGATTCAGACAAAACATAAAAAAATTAGGCCTCTTAAATGACGCCACTGGAAATACATTTCACTGGAATGAATTTTAAACTACTTTATATAGTTTAATGAAAATTTGATATGATGAAAAATATTAAGGACCTCTCAAAATACTGCCCTTAAATTTAAATTAGCTTGTTTAGTTTACCAGGGGCGGACTAGGTTGTACATTTTAATGCTTACATTTTTCACACCCTGTATGATAAGGAGTTAAAAAAACAAATTTGGATACCTGGAACATTAATCTAAAGGAAAGGTACTCTTGTTCATTGTCGAAAAAATGAACCGTTTTTAAGGTATCCAAATTTGTTGTTCCAGAAAATGGAAAAGAATGAAAATCATTCGGGAGATAGGAGAAATGAAATATGATTTTATCGCAATTTTCATTAGCCTACTCTAGTTGTACAAACATGACATTTATAAAACTAGGGTGGCTAATGAATATTGCGATAAAATCATATTTCGTTTCTTCTATCTCCCGAGTGATTTCGATTCATTTCCATTTCCTGGAAAAACAAATTTGGATACCTTGAAAACGGTCCATTTTATCGACAATGAACAAGAGTAAATTTTCTTTAGCTCAATGTTCAAGGTATCCAAATTTGTTTTTTTAACTCCTTATCATATAGGGTGTTAAAAATGTACAACCTAGTTCACCCCTGTTAAACTAAACAAGCTAATTTAAATTTAAGGGCAGCATTTTAAGAGGTCCTTACTACTGTTTATCATATCAAATTTTCATTAAATTATATTAAGTATAGTTGAATTTATTCCAGTAAAATGGATTTCTAGTGGCGTCATTTAGGAGGCCGTATCTCCGTAGGGAGGGCCGCTAGGAAAAAAAATTATGGGAACTTGTCATCTTATTTTTGGCGCTCTAGTTCCTCGGAACTGAGTGCTTATCAATTTGCCCAAATGTCTGTAATTTTCAAATTTTTGGTTGAAAATGGTCTCAAACGATTTGGTTCGATTCACTGATCAAGAATCCGAGGTCGAAATTGATTCTGTCCGGTAGGCACGATATCTCTCGAACGAAAGGAGTTAGAGGATTTAAATTTGCAAGGTGGGTTTGGAGCGTAAATATCTCGGACAAGTTCGTTAATGGGCGAAATCCATAAAGCGGTTTCGGAGTTATGGCCAATTTTAGTAAAAACATTTTTTATGAAAATTTCCGAAACCGATCACTCGATCTATCTGAAATTCAGCATCAAACTGTAGAATCATGACCTTCATACGCATGTGAAGTTTTGTATTGACCAGGTTACCGCAAAGTGTAAAAAAAAAATTTGAAAATTAAAAAAAATTTTTTCTACAATAACTCTCGAACGGAATAAGCTAGGCAGTTGAAATTTTCAGAGTAGGTTAGGGAGATGAATACCTCGGTTAAGTTCGTTATTGGGCAAAATAGGCCTGATGGTATCAGAGTAAGGAAAAAAAAATTTTTTAAGTAATACATTTCAAATTCAATTTTTGGCGCTCTAGTTCCTCGGAACTGAGTGCTTATCAATCTGCCCAAATGTCTGTAATTTTTGATTTTTTCGATGAAAATGGTCTTAAACGATTTGGTTCGACTCACTGATCAAGAATCCGTGGTCCAAATTCATTCTGTCCGGCCGGCCGGCCGTAGGCACGATAACTCTCGAACGGAATGAGCTAGACAGTTGAAATTTTCAGAGTAGGTTTGGGAGATAAATATCTCGGCTAAGTTCGTTATTGGGCAAAATCGGACAGATGGTTTCGGTGTAACAAAAACAAAAAATTTTTTTTACATAACAAATACCAAATTTTTTTTTTCAATAAGTAGTTTTACCATAAGAATCCAATGATATCATCATTATACTTTCGGAGATATGATTTTTCAAAATTTCAATAATAAATCGTATTTCTACGTTTCCACAGAATTATATAATTATTCTATGAATGAATTGTCATAATGTCAACTTATTTTCCTGAGACATGACATTGTCTAATTCCTTGCTAATAGTTGGTTCGAGAAACGTCAAAATCGACTTAGAGAGACAAGGGTAAAAAACCGTCAAATAAACCCCCATGTGGCGATTTTATGTCGAAAAGTGAAAATTAAGAATATATATCCCAGGTAAGTACCGACGTTTTATTCTAATACCGGAGATCGGAGAATCGATTTCGACAACGGATTCTTGATCAGTGTCAAACCAAATCGTTCAAGACCATTTCCAGCCAAAAATTCGAAAATTACAGACATTTGAGCAAGTTGATAAGCACTCTGTTCCGAGGAACAAGAGCGCCAATACGATACGCGCAAAAACAAAAATAAAATTATAATTTTAACACTTTGTATCTTGTAAACGAAGCGTTTCAGGACCTATATTTATTTGGACAATTCATATTAGAATATTGTAAGGAATCACCTCCTGAAGTTTGTCAAAGTACTTTTGAATCATACGGTATATTATGATGGTATACATTTTTCATCACCTGAGGTACTCAAAGAAGGTGGTTCATAATTTGAACCGCCGTACTTGGAAGAGTTAAAATGGAACTTTTTCCTTCTGCAGACGTGATATCAGTCTAGGTGGGAGTTCATTTCATACGCGTTTCTTCAGAATAGTGTAGGCAGCATATTTGTTTCCGAAAGACGCAAATCATATTTTCCTGGTCTGTGTGAGATACAGTTAGTTCAACTGACATAATCAATTATTTGATTTTTTCGAGGCACATTCCCACTTTCAGCTAGTACCATTCATCGTTCCAAAAATGAAGACTAATACCTAAACAGCACGCTACTTGCGAAAAAGGTGAATCGAACACGGACCAGGCGGCCTGTTAATGCAAATGTCTGAGTTATTACTGAAAGATGTTAGTAAATAACATGAAACATAATAGTGGTAACTAGATTTATCGACAAAGATTGCATGTATGTTCATTGTGGGGAAGATCTCAGACATTAATAATACAATTAATATTCGAGCCCGCTAAGTCACGTCGCGAATAGAGCTCTTGATCACGTTGCGCTTGTTTAGTTTGTTGTTTTGGTTCGGTGAATGCGAGCGCATGTACACAAGTAGTACCTCACCTTCCCGGTGAATGTACAATTCAATTATTATATGAAAATAGATACACGAACTCGGTTAGGAGGAAAAGTATTTCGTAGTATACAATAAAGGAAGCATCCTTCACTTTTCAACTTTGTTTGTTGGCAATTGAATTCTGATATCACCTGGAATTTACTATCTTTCTGCCTCGATTTGTTAATTGTTATTTCGTCTGTCAGCAGTAATTATTTTTTTGTACTCAAACTTTTGGGAAAAAGAATTAATTTTTAGGGATTGCAATCCAGAAAAACCTGACCGGAAGGCTGATTCTTTTGGAACTTTAATTTCTCCCCAATCCTCCACTCCTTAGTTGGCCTCACCGAATCTACCACATCACTGCCCCTGTTTAATGTCTAATTCGTCTCTTTCTTCAAAATTATTTTTTGACGATAAAGCCAACAAATGCGGAAGCTTCTTTTCCCGCAGGCTATATTTGTAGCTCCATAAGAAGTTGACTGACAGATGACTCAATAAACACCATTTCTTTTTGGCACTCTTGTTCCTCGGAACAGAGGCAATTGCGAATTTTTGGCTGAAAATGGTCGTAAACGATTTGGTTCGACTCACTGATCAAGAATCCTTGATCAAAAAAATCGATTCTGTCCAATCGTTACTTTGGCCGACGTATCCGTGGATCAAGCTCATCGCATCTGTATTTCGTCTTTTGTACATTAATTTCCAAGCCCCAACATTGGCATTCACAATTTTCTAATTTCGTGAAATTATAATCTTGTTACTTATTATTCGATGGTTTTTGGCGCTCTCGTTCATCGGAACAGAGGGCTTATCAATTTGGCCAAATGTCTGTAATTTGCGATTTTTTGGCTGAAAATGGTCTTAAACGTTTTGTTTCGACACACTGATCAAGAATCCGCGGTCAAAATCGATTCTGTCCGGCCGTCAGTCCGTCAATACGATAACTCTCAAACTTAATGAGCTAGACAGTTGACATTTTCAGAGTAGGTTTGGGAGATAAATATCGGTTAAGTTTCTTATTGGGCAAAATCGGCCTGATGGTTTCGGAGTAACGAAAGATGCTGTTCATCATAATAATCCATTGATATCATTCTCAACTCTATCAAACTAATACTTTCGAAGAGATGATTTTTCAAAACTTCAATAACTAATCGTAATATAATGATTTCATAGAATGCTCCAATTATTTAAGATTCATTTTCCAAAATCTTCTTCTAGTAATGCTCACTGAAATAAATGATTTATTGTGGTTATTGTGCAATACAAAAGTCAGGTGATCTTGAGTAGTAATACTACACGGTTTCCCGATCAAACAATAGAAATCATGACGTCACATTTTGGGTGACCGCTTTGTAGGAATTAATGAAAAAATTCTCGGCGACGTAGAGATTCGAACCGGCACCCTTCAGATTATGAGCCCGACGGGTTACCCGACCCGGCCACTCAGGCTCGACGTTATGGAACCGTCTTTGGAACTACATATAGAGATCGCGCAGGTAGCGCCTTTTCAGAGGAACATTCTAGAACTAATTAGCATGTTTGAATAGACATTGTGGGTGGGGTCGAGTATTTTCATTGTGAAATGCCTGTTATCGGAATCATTCAATAACATATTCCTATATACTAGTTATGATTGAATGCAAATTGACCAATGAAATAACGTAATCAGCTATGATTATATAATTTTCAGAGTATATTTGAGAAATTAATATCGTGAATAAGTTCGACATTATTGGGTAAAATCAAAAACAATTTTAAAGGCATTAAGTATTTTTGGGCGCATGTTCTAGGGGAACATCGTCCTATCATTTCGTCCAAATGTCTGTAATTTTCGAATTTCGAGCTGAAAATTGGCTAATAGACTAATTCGGACTCCCTGATCACGAATCCGGTGTCAGATTTTTGGGTGCCGTCCGGCCGGCCGGCCGGCCTTCCGGCCGTAGGCACGATAACAGGAGCACCGAAGGTCCTATCGACTTCAAACTTTCAGGGTAGGTTTCTGATCAAAATGCGACGGTTAAGTTCGTTAACGGGCAAAATCGGCCGGACTGTTTAGAAGTTATAGACATTTCAAATTTAGAGGTTATTTCCCTGATATTTCAGGAACTAAAGAAGATGTTGAATCGAAACTTGGTAGTCAGTTCGAGGATATAAACGCGCAACTTTTGGCAAAATTCTGTTATGATCGAATTGTTGGTAATTTTAAAAAAAATATTTCTTTTAATTTCTTCGAAAAAAAAAAATTTTTTTTCGTGAACTATTCTTCAGATTGCAACAAAAACTTGTACTAACGTCAATTGTAGTATTTTGCAACATTGTGCAAAATTTTGGCTCTATACGATTTCAATTTCTGGAGATATAAGACAAAATGTGTCAAATTTCCTGGGTCTCTCTCAGTATTTTCATCGATTATTATATAATAATCAATAATATTAAGGTATTCAACATGATACTGCTTTTTTTTTCTTTATTTTCTTTACTGGTCAGTACGGGCCACAAGGAAGATGAACATGCGCCCAATAGCTCCTGTCCACAGGGCTTGAACCAATTTTTATTGACATAACGTGAAATGTCTATTATCCACATCATTCAATACCTTATTCTTATAGTAGTACATACATTCTAAGATTACATAACTTTCAACAGAGGGATTAATTCTACAAAAGGAATTTATTAAATCTTCAATCGAATTTTGATTATTCTTCTGAGATAGATCTTTCATGATATCTAGGAACTTGTAATAGTAAAACGATATTTTTAAATTTTTCAACATCTGTAGGCGATGGGAAATTATAGCAGTATTTAATTGGATCAATTTATTCAAGTCGGCATCGCTGAAATACATGCAGTTTTCCCATTTGGCAACGCGGGTCATCACACCTTTGGATTTTTCAACTTCAACGCCCCAATCTCTTTGATCAGCATCATTTTCAATTAATGCAATAAACGATCTCCATTGCCAGTCGTCAAAAGATATTATACATTCATTAGATATGAGCATGACTGCAGGTTCAAAATTTCTTGCGGGACTTATACGACAATCAATAGAAGCAGACCCACATTCCATTTCCAGATGATTTTTATGTGTAAATTCCTATGAGGATTTCTAAGCTCGATTTTAGCAAAAATGGTTCTTTTCACATGAATATATGTAGATTTCTCAGCATCGCGAGATGATTGGAAAATTATTACTGCTCTCCACGCAATACTTTTTCAACCAAATAAACATCATGCTGCCATGTTTTTTGCAATTCTTCTTGATAGAAAGCACCACTTATTGGTCTACCGCTAAAGTAGGTAACTCACTGGGTTGGTAAGTTGGACTTTTGTGATTTTAAATAGTTTAGTAGTCCGTCGATACCCTTTTGTGAAAACGTGTCTAAATTTACGTACAATTCTTCTGAAATTTATGAGGTCGTGCTATTTTTATGTGACTGAAGGCTAATTTATCTATGTCGTTCTTTGTATTAACGTCACGGGGTTTCATGCCAATAGTTCACTGTTTTTGGGTGCATGTTCTAGGGGAACATCGTCCTATCATTTCGTCCAAATGTCTGTAATTTTCGAATTTCGAGCTGAAAATTGGCTAATAGACTAATTCGGACTCCCTGATCACGAATCCGGTGTCAGATTGGGAGCTAGTTTGGAAGAATTAGCGTCGACATTAATTCTTGACAATTTTCAAAATTTAAAAAAAGAATTTGCAAGTTTTTGTGATGACGACTTTGAACTCCTAACAAGGAAGGGTATTTTTTGTTATGATTACATGACGGACTGGGACAAGTTGAATGAAACAACACTACCATCAATAGACAAATTTTATAATAAATTGAACGATGCGCACATTGACGTGAAAAGATATCGTCATGCTCAAAACGTTTGGCAAAAATTCGGTATAAAATCATTGGGTGAATACAGTGACCTATACATGAAAACCGATAGACTTTTGCTCGCTGACGTGATGGAAAATTTTAGGCAAACAGCATTAATGACATACAAACTTGACCCAGCATGGCATTATACTATGCCTGGGTACAGCTGGGACTGTATGTTAAATTATACTAAATGTAAACTGCAATTACTTAAAGATATCGATATGATCATGTTCGTGGAAAAGGGTATACGAGGGGGTATGAGCTGCTGCATGCACAGATTGTCTGAATCCAATAATCCCCAGATGCCTAATTATGACGTCTCAAAGCCCGAGTCATATCTGCTTTATCTTGATGTTAATAATTTGTATGGCTGGGCAATGAGTCAATATTTACCATTTGGGGGTTTTGAATGGGTAGACATATCTGTAGATGTGAGCATCATGCCTGACGATTCTCCTGAAGGATATATTCTTCAAGTAGACCTGGAATATCCTCACCACCTACATGATCTGCATAAAGACCTCCCGCTGTGTCCGGAGCACAGCATTCCCCCGGGCGCAAAGTTTTCCAAATTACTCTGCACACTCTCTGATAAGAAAGACTATATAATTCATTATCGGAATTTGAAAACTGTTTTAGAATTAGGTTTGAAAGTAACACAGATTAAAAAAGTTTTGAAATTTAAGCAGTCTCCCTGGCTAAAACCCTATATTGACCTTAACACGGAATTGCGAGCAAAAGCAACAACAACATTCGGAAAAAATCAATTTAAATTTGCAAATAATTCAATTTTTGGTAAAACGATGGAAAATATTAGATTGCACAGAGTTGTACGCCTGGTATCCAAATATGAAACCAGGTACGGGGCAAAGCATTGGATTAGTTCGCCAAGATTCCATAGTCGCACAATTTTCGGTGAAGATTTGATGGCAATCGAACTTAATAAGAATGAGCTCTTATTTAACAAACCACTTTACATAGGTCAGGCATAGTATGCATTACCACTACTTTTTAGCAATCGACAAATGAGAGTATTGTTGAAACATATCTGGGGCGGTTTTAAGATCGAAACACCCAATAATTGTTAATATTTCCCCTTTTTTACCCAGATGAAGGAACCTCCTATATTTCCTTCTATCTGGGCTTTGATATACATTTTGAGACTGAAACAACTCACTACTACAAATACCATTGTAACTATTACATCTCTTAGTGCAAGAGACATAACTATTCTTGATCTGTCGCGAAACAATAACATTGTCTTGTGTTCGTTGGCAACTTAGTAGTCACTTCTGCCCTTTTCCTATAGAAGGGAGATTTTATATTGTATCAATATATATAATACTTCCTATCATCGTAATTGTTACTTTATTACAAGTAACAACTTACGCAGTAATCAATGAGATTACTACTGGGTGCTTAATGTTAAGTATACCCCCTTCAAGCATCACCCTGATAAAACAATCAGGGTGTATAATTCTGGTCCTTCGAAAATAATTATATCCTGATAAAAGCATCAGGACTCACATATTGTCCTTCGAAACCATAACAGTCCTGATAAACTAATCAGGATACAACAAGAGTATTTTTAGCAATTCTTGAAAATTGTATGTACAGGATGTTTTACAAGATGTGGAATACAGAAAATAATTTTCTCAGTCTAGACCAGCGCTATCAACAAGTCATTATGAGTAAATATTAGGCATAGGCCTATACTCATTCCCTGAAATTGTCATCAAGATCCATGCAGGCTTTCAAGGATTATGCCGAATGAAAATTTTTGATGAAATACATCCTGTATCTCTTAAACGAATATAGTTAGGACACATTGCGAACACTGATTTAGACTCACCAAAATGTCCTGCACCTGTACTGAAAGCCTGCACAATCATTCGTGAAACACCCTGTATATATCGAATACCACACCTATAATGGACGATTACGTTGGAGGACTGATAGTTAATTTAACGACAAATTTGATAATGTCCATCCGTGGGACCGTTTGTACGCACTGTAACTTTAGAAATTACTTAGTTACTAACTGCATAGCTGGGCATGATGCACCCAGTAGGTCTCAAAATAAAATCCTTCAAATTTTAATTATATAATAGAATATTTTACGAAAAACGAATTGAACCAAGTTTGAAGCCGCTTTAACTTTATGCCGAATTTCCTCCATATCAACCGAAGAAGCATAGATAAGATTATTTTAACAAATTTTTTTTAAAGGGTTCTGTTAAAGTGCGTTACGCTGCCATAGCTGCCAAACCAGACTTTTTAGAAATTTCCTTTGAAAGCATTTAAAAAATCACTCATTTGTTGAATAATTTTATTTGGGAACACCCTGTATATTAGAGAATAATTTCCTGAGATACAGAATTGAAACTACAAAGGGCATGCTTTCAAACGAAATTTCTAAAAGGTCGGGTTTGGCAGCTATGGAAGCGTAACGCACTATTGCAGGACACTGTATACCTCGAGAACAACTCTCCATGTGCATCTTGGAATTTGTATACAAGGTGTTAAAAACAACTGTAAAAGAGCTCAAATACATCTAGTTTGTTATATAAAACTTTTTCGAATTCACACCCTAGCTGAGTTATAAACCCTTGAAAGGATGAATTGATTTTTCAGTTTTCAATTTTAATGTACCGACCTAAAATATTCAGACACATTCATTTTAAAAAGTATTAATATACGATACGTGGTATTAGTACCACTAATTTTTAAACCCGCTACTATATTTACTTGGGGTTGAAACAAACAAGCCCTTCTATAAATTATTCCATAACTTCTCAGACATTCGTGAAATTAGAAAAGTGAATATATTTTCCGAAAGAAAATGCAATTATGGAAATGTTTTGTCTCTCGTATTTAATTCGTAACTTCAGTAGTTTCGGAGGCAATTATTGAAATGTAAGATCAATTTTTCTACGGTTGATACCAGGACCCCGAGATATCTGTAACTTTTAACAACTTACCCCCTTAACGGGGGGTGCAAGTCGGAATATTAAACTCATGAAACTGGGGAAGTTTCCGAAGATCCAGAAACATTTAATCTGGTAGGTAAAGTAAAATTAGCGAACAAACAAGATAAAAATTATTAAAACTTTGTGTGGGTCTGTATAGGAAACTAGGATAGAATCCTAGAAAGCTGAGATTTGGTACCTAGGCTAGAACAAGCATACAAACAACAACAAAAAATGAGAAATTTATAATTTTCTCCCTCTATTCCCTTATTAAGGGGAGTGCAGTTTTGTATATAATTTTTATTAAATTCAATTACATTTGATGTAAATCCGGATGCAAAGATTCACAAGAAGCTTTTACAGTTAAAAAGTTATCAGATCACATAAATATGGAAGCCTCTAGCTATACAAGCAGTTTTTCTAGAAGGTCGAAAAGTATGGCTAGGCTAATTCATAGAACTATTGCATGACACAACTTTCTAACAGTGAAAGCTTCTTGTGAGACTTGGCAACCATCAGTTTTACATAAAATATTTTTGGTGCTAAAAGTATATCTGTAAGATAGTAAGTTTTTGAAAATATAATTTTTTGATGTACAATCATTTTCATTGAAATTCAATTGATACTTAAGGACTCAAAATAAGATAGCAGTTCACAAATGACTTATTAATTTTTTCACAGGAAGGATAATGAAAAAATATACTAATAGATGTATAAACATATTTCAACTGTATCCGCTTTGTATCCGCTTTGTATCCGCTTTGTGTGAGCTTTGTATCCGCTTTGAATCCGCTTTGTGTGAGCCTTGTATCCGCTTTGAATCCGCTTTGAATCCGCTTTGTATCAGCTTTGTATGAGCTTTGTATGAGCTTTGTATGAGCTTTGTATGAGCTTTGTATGCGCTTTGTATGAGCTTTGTATCCGCTTTGTATGCGCTTTGTATGAGCTTTGAATCCGCTTTGTATCAGTTTTGTATGAGCTTTGTATGAGCTTTGTATCCGCTTTGTATGAGCTTTGTATGCGCTTTGTATGAGCTTTGTATCCGCTTTGTATGCGCTTTGTATGAGCTTTGTATCCGCTTTGTATGAGCTTTGTATCCTCTCATCCGTTGTAAGTTTACTTTTGTAAGGCAAATTCTCCGTTTGGGCGGCAGACGAGCGTTACATGTAATGCTCGTAGACCGTCCACACGGACATTTCGCCTTACATTACGCGTTACATTACACTCGTCTGGACCCAGCATTAGAATGAGTTATCGGACAAGCTTGAGCCCAATTCAGAATCACGTTCCTCTTCATCTTAAAACATAATAATGTCACACCTGGAAATAAACTTGCCATCCCTAATATATTTTTGTGTGTAGTGCTAAGAATGCCTGCTTGATCTGAGATGTTGGTTTGACATGCGTTGTCAAATTTTGGATATTCGAAGTTCGAAATTGCTTCAATTAATTCAGTTGCTTTATTTATAGAAATTAAGAAAGAATTTACAAAATATTTGATGTGAGAGACTGGTTGAATCAGGATAACTCACAATATTCTGTTATTGGAATTGGTCATGGTCGCCAATTTTCATTACAGAAATTAAGGTGTAGGTTTTCCCGACAATATTTTGACTCTTTTGAAAATAACTTCAATATTGTAAATCCACTTCCAAAATTATTTTGAATGTTTATTGATATAATTAATATTGATTCATGTCTCAAGTTGTACTGCCTTTATTTTCTAGTCATTTCCTGTGCCATAGTTGTTATATATTGTGATATATTTTAATTCGGAAAGATTTATGTTGAGATATTTATTTTCATATTGTTAAAAATTCAAAGAAAAATATTGAACCAAGTGAATGTACCAGAAAGTTTGCTTAGTAGGTATATAGTTATTTTTGTCATGACTACAATTAACAGTGCTGTGCCTAAGCTTCCTGAAGGATACAGCAACTATTTTGGCGCGCCAAAACAGTTGCTGTATCCTTCAGGAAGCTTAGGCACAGCACTGTTAATTGTAGTCATGACAAAAATAACTATATACCTACTAAGCAAACTTTCTGGTACATTCACTTGGTTCAATATTTTTCTTTGAATTTTTAACAATATGAAAATAAATATCTCAACATAAATCTTTCCGAATTAAAATATATCACAATATATAACAACTATGGCACAGGAAATGACTAGAAAATAAAGGCAGTACAACTTGAGACATGAATCAATATTAATTATATCAATAAACATTCAAAATAATTTTGGAAGTGGATTTACAATATTGAAGTTATTTTCAAAAGAGTCAAAATATTGTCGGGAAAACCTACACCTTAATTTCTGTAATGAAAATTGGTGACCATGACCAATTCCAATAACAGAATATTGTGAGTTATCCTGATTCAACCAGTCTCTCACATCAAATATTTTGTAAATTCTTTCTTAATTTCTATAAATAAAGCAACTGAATTAATTGAAGCAATTTCGAACTTCGAATATCCAAAATTTGACAACGCATGTCAAACCAACATCTCAGATCAAGCAGGCATTCTTAGCACTACACACAAAAATATATTAGGGATGGCAAGTTTATTTCCAGGTGTGACATTATTATGTTTTAAGATGAAGAGGAACGTGATTCTGAATTGGGCTCAAGCTTGTCCGATAACTCATTCTAATGCTGGGTCCAGACGAGTGTAATGTAACGCGTAATGTAAGGCGAAATGTCCGTGTGGACGGTCTACGAGCATTACATGTAACGCTCGTCTGCCGCCCAAACGGAGAATTTGCCTTACAAAAGTAAACTTACAACGGATGAGAGGATACAAAGCTCATACAAAGCGGATACAAAGCTCATACAAAGCGCATACAAAGCGGATACAAAGCTCATACAAAGCGCATACAAAGCTCATACAAAGCGGATACAAAGCTCATACAAAGCTCATACAAAACTGATACAAAGCGGATTCAAAGCTCATACAAAGCGCATACAAAGCGGATACAAAGCTCATAAAAAGCGCATACAAAGCTCATACAAAGCTCATACAAAGCTCATACAAAGCTCATACAAAGCTGATACAAAGCGGATTCAAAGCGGATTCAAAGCGGATACAAGGCTCACACAAAGCGGATTCAAAGCGGATACAAAGCTCACACAAAGCGGATACAAAGCGGATACAAAGCGGATACAGTTGAAATATGTTTATACATCTATTAGTATATTTTTTCATTATCCTTCCTGTGAAAAAATTAATAAGTCATTTGTGAACTGCTATCTTATTTTGAGTCCTTAAGTATCAATTGAATTTCAATGAAAATGATTGTACATCAAAAAATTATATTTTCAAAAACTTACTATCTTACAGATATACTTTTAGCACCAAAAATATTTTATGTAAAACTGATGGTTGCCAAGTCTCACAAGAAGCTTTCACTGTTAGAAAGTTGTGTCATGCAATAGTTCTATGAATTAGCCTAGCCATACTTTTCGACCTTCTAGAAAAACTGCTTGTATAGCTAGAGGCTTCCATATTTATGTGATCTGATAACTTTTTAACTGTAAAAGCTTCTTGTGAATCTTTGCATCCGGATTTACATCAAATGTAATTGAATTTAATAAAAATTATATACAAAACTGCACTCCCCTTAATAAGGGAATAGAGGGAGAAAATTATAAATTTCTCATTTTTTGTTGTTGTTTGTATGCTTGTTCTAGCCTAGGTACCAAATCTCAGCTTTCTAGGATTCTATCCTAGTTTCCTATACAGACCCACACAAAGTTTTAATAATTTTTATCTTGTTTGTTCGCTAATTTTACTTTACCTACCAGATTAAATGTTTCTGGATCTTCGGAAACTTCCCCAGTTTCATGAGTTTAATATTCCGACTTGCACCCCCCGTTAAGGGGGTAAGTTGTTAAAAGTTACAGATATCTCGGGGTCCTGGTATCAACCGTAGAAAAATTGATCTTACATTTCAATAATTGCCTCCGAAACTACTGAAGTTACGAATTAAATACGAGAGACAAAACATTTCCATAATTGCATTTTCTTTCGGAAAATATATTCACTTTTCTAATTTCACGAATGTCTGAGAAGTTATGGAATAATTTATAGAAGGGCTTGTTTGTTTCAACCCCAAGTAAATATAGTAGCGGGTTTAAAAATTAGTGGTACTAATACCACGTATCGTATATTAATACTTTTTAAAATGAATGTGTCTGAATATTTTAGGTCGGTACATTAAAATTGAAAACTGAAAAATCAATTCATCCTTTCAAGGGTTTATAACTCAGCTAGGGTGTGAATTCGAAAAAGTTTTATATAACAAACTAGATGTATTTGAGCTCTTTTACAGTTGTTTTTAACACCTTGTATACAAATTCCAAGATGCACATGGAGAGTTGTTCTCGAGGTATACAGTGTCCTGCAATAGTGCGTTACGCTTCCATAGCTGCCAAACCCGACCTTTTAGAAATTTCGTTTGAAAGCATGCCCTTTGTAGTTTCAATTCTGTATCTCAGGAAATTATTTTCTAATATACAGGGTGTTCCCAAATAAAATTATTCAACAAATGAGTGATTTTTTAAATGCTTTCAAAGGAAATTTCTAAAAAGTCTGGTTTGGCAGCTATGGCAGCGTAACGCACTTTAACAGAACCCTTTAAAAAAAATTTGTTAAAATAATCTTATCTATGCTTCTTCGGTTGATATGGAGGAAATTCGGCATAAAGTTAAAGCGGCTTCAAACTTGGTTCAATTCGTTTTTCGTAAAATATTCTATTATATAATTAAAATTTGAAGGATTTTATTTTGAGACCTACTGGGTGCATCATGCCCAGCTATGCAGTTAGTAACTAAGTAATTTCTAAAGTTACAGTGCGTACAAACGGTCCCACGGATGGACATTATCAAATTTGTCGTTAAATTAACTATCAGTCCTCCAACGTAATCGTCCATTATAGGTGTGGTATTCGATATATACAGGGTGTTTCACGAATGATTGTGCAGGCTTTCAGTACAGGTGCAGGACATTTTGGTGAGTCTAAATCAGTGTTCGCAATGTGTCCTAACTATATTCGTTTAAGAGATACAGGATGTATTTCATCAAAAATTTTCATTCGGCATAATCCTTGAAAGCCTGCATGGATCTTGATGACAATTTCAGGGAATGAGTATAGGCCTATGCCTAATATTTACTCATAATGACTTGTTGATAGCGCTGGTCTAGACTGAGAAAATTATTTTCTGTATTCCACATCTTGTAAAACATCCTGTACATACAATTTTCAAGAATTGCTAAAAATACTCTTGTTGTATCCTGATTAGTTTATCAGGACTGTTATGGTTTCGAAGGACAATATGTGAGTCCTGATGCTTTTATCAGGATATAATTATTTTCGAAGGACCAGAATTATACACCCTGATTGTTTTATCAGGGTGATGCTTGAAGGGGGTATACTTAACATTAAGCACCCAGTAGTAATCTCATTGATTACTGCGTAAGTTGTTACTTGTAATAAAGTAACAATTACGATGATAGGAAGTATTATATATATTGATACAATATAAAATCTCCCTTCTATAGGAAAAGGGCAGAAGTGACTACTAAGTTGCCAACGAACACAAGACAATGTTATTGTTTCGCGACAGATCAAGAATAGTTATGTCTCTTGCACTAAGAGATGTAATAGTTACAATGGTATTTGTAGTAGTGAGTTGTTTCAGTCTCAAAATGTATATCAAAGCCCAGATAGAAGGAAATATAGGAGGTTCCTTCATCTGGGTAAAAAAGGGGAAATATTAACAATTATTGGGTGTTTCGATCTTAAAACCGCCCCAGATATGTTTCAACAATACTCTCATTTGTCGATTGCTAAAAAGTAGTGGTAATGCATACTATGCCTGACCTATGTAAAGTGGTTTGTTAAATAAGAGCTCATTCTTATTAAGTTCGATTGCCATCAAATCTTCACCGAAAATTGTGCGACTATGGAATCTTGGCGAACTAATCCAATGCTTTGCCCCGTACCTGGTTTCATATTTGGATACCAGGCGTACAACTCTGTGCAATCTAATATTTTCCATCGTTTTACCAAAAATTGAATTATTTGCAAATTTAAATTGATTTTTTCCGAATGTTGTTGTTGCTTTTGCTCGCAATTCCGTGTTAAGGTCAATATAGGGTTTTAGCCAGGGAGACTGCTTAAATTTCAAAACTTTTTTAATCTGTGTTACTTTCAAACCTAATTCTAAAACAGTTTTCAAATTCCGATAATGAATTATATAGTCTTTCTTATCAGAGAGTGTGCAGAGTAATTTGGAAAACTTTGCGCCCGGGGGAATGCTGTGCTCCGGACACAGCGGGAGGTCTTTATGCAGATCATGTAGGTGGTGAGGATATTCCAGGTCTACTTGAAGAATATATCCTTCAGGAGAATCGTCAGGCATGATGCTCACATCTACAGATATGTCTACCCATTCAAAACCCCCAAATGGTAAATATTGACTCATTGCCCAGCCATACAAATTATTAACATCAAGATAAAGCAGATATGACTCGGGCTTTGAGACGTCATAATTAGGCATCTGGGGATTATTGGATTCAGACAATCTGTGCATGCAGCAGCTCATACCCCCTCGTATACCCTTTTCCACGAACATGATCATATCGATATCTTTAAGTAATTGCAGTTTACATTTAGTATAATTTAACATACAGTCCCAGCTGTACCCAGGCATAGTATAATGCCATGCTGGGTCAAGTTTGTATGTCATTAATGCTGTTTGCCTAAAATTTTCCATCACGTCAGCGAGCAAAAGTCTATCGGTTTTCATGTATAGGTCACTGTATTCACCCAATGATTTTATACCGAATTTTTGCCAAACGTTTTGAGCATGACGATATCTTTTCACGTCAATGTGCGCATCGTTCAATTTATTATAAAATTTGTCTATTGATGGTAGTGTTGTTTCATTCAACTTGTCCCAGTCCGTCATGTAATCATAACAAAAAATACCCTTCCTTGTTAGGAGTTCAAAGTCGTCATCACAAAAACTTGCAAATTCTTTTTTTAAATTTTGAAAATTGTCAAGAATTAATGTCGACGCTAATTCTTCCAAACTAGCTCCCAATCTGACACCGGATTCGTGATCAGGGAGTCCGAATTAGTCTATTAGCCAATTTTCAGCTCGAAATTCGAAAATTACAGACATTTGGACGAAATGATAGGACGATGTTCCCCTAGAACATGCACCCAAAAACAGTGAACTATTGGCATGAAACCCCGTGACGTTAATACAAAGAACGACATAGATAAATTAGCCTTCAGTCACATAAAAATAGCACGACCTCATAAATTTCAGAAGAATTGTACGTAAATTTAGACACGTTTTCACAAAAGGGTATCGACGGACTACTAAACTATTTAAAATCACAAAAGTCCAACTTACCAACCCAGTGAGTTACCTACTTTAGCGGTAGACCAATAAGTGGTGCTTTCTATCAAGAAGAATTGCAAAAAACATGGCAGCATGATGTTTATTTGGTTGAAAAAGTATTGCGTGGAGAGCAGTAATAATTTTCCAATCATCTCGCGATGCTGAGAAATCTACATATATTCATGTGAAAAGAACCATTTTTGCTAAAATCGAGCTTAGAAATCCTCATAGGAATTTACACATAAAAATCATCTGGAAATGGAATGTGGGTCTGCTTCTATTGATTGTCGTATAAGTCCCGCAAGAAATTTTGAACCTGCAGTCATGCTCATATCTAATGAATGTATAATATCTTTTGACGACTGGCAATGGAGATCGTTTATTGCATTAATTGAAAATGATGCTGATCAAAGAGATTGGGGCGTTGAAGTTGAAAAATCCAAAGGTGTGATGACCCGCGTTGCCAAATGGGAAAACTGCATGTATTTCAGCGATGCCGACTTGAATAAATTGATCCAATTAAATACTGCTATAATTTCCCATCGCCTACAGATGTTGAAAAATTTAAAAATATCGTTTTACTATTACAAGTTCCTAGATATCATGAAAGATCTATCTCAGAAGAATAATCAAAATTCGATTGAAGATTTAATAAATTCCTTTTGTAGAATTAATCCCTCTGTTGAAAGTTATGTAATCTTAGAATGTATGTACTACTATAAGAATAAGGTATTGAATGATGTGGATAATAGACATTTCACGTTATGTCAATAAAAATTGGTTCAAGCCCTGTGGACAGGAGCTATTGGGCGCATGTTCATCTTCCTTGTGGCCCGTACTGACCAGTAAAGAAAATAAAGAAAAAAAAAGCAGTATCATGTTGAATACCTTAATATTATTGATTATTATATAATAATCGATGAAAATACTGAGAGAGACCCAGGAAATTTGACACATTTTGTCTTATATCTCCAGAAATTGAAATCGTATAGAGCCAAAATTTTGCACAATGTTGCAAAATACTACAATTGACGTTAGTACAAGTTTTTGTTGCAATCTGAAGAATAGTTCACGAAAAAAAATTTTTTTTTTCGAAGAAATTAAAAGAAATATTTTTTTTAAAATTACCAACAATTCGATCATAACAGAATTTTGCCAAAAGTTGCGCGTTTATATCCTCGAACTGACTACCAAGTTTCGATTCAACATCTTCTTTAGTTCCTGAAATATCAGGGAAATAACCTCTAAATTTGAAATGTCTATAACTTCTAAACAGTCCGGCCGATTTTGCCCGTTAACGAACTTAACCGTCGCATTTTGATCAGAAACCTACCCTGAAAGTTTGAAGTCGATAGGACCTTCGGTGCTCCTGTTATCGTGCCTACGGCCGGAAGGCCGGCCGGCCGGCCGGACGGCACCCAAAAATCTGACACCTGATTCGTGATCAGGGAGTCCGAATTAGTCTATTAGCCAATTTTCAGCTCGAAATTCGAAAATTACAGACATTTGGACGAAATGATAGGACGATGTTCCCCTAGAACATGCGCCCAAAAATACTTAATGCCTTTAAAATTGTTTTTGATTTTACCCAATAATGTCGAACTTATTCACGATATTAATTTCTCAAATATACTCTGAAAATTATATAATCATAGCTGATTACGTTATTTCATTGGTCAATTTGCATTCAATCATAACTAGTATATAGGAATATGTTATTGAATGATTCCGATAACAGGCATTTCACAATGAAAATACTCGACCCCACCCACAATGTCTATTCAAACATGCTAATTAGTTCTAGAATGTTCCTCTGAAAAGGCGCTACCTGCGCGATCTCTATATGTAGTTCCAAAGACGGTTCCATAACGTCGAGCCTGAGTGGCCGGGTCGGGTAACCCGTCGGGCTCATAATCTGAAGGGTGCCGGTTCGAATCTCTACGTCGCCGAGAATTTTTTCATTAATTCCTACAAAGCGGTCACCCAAAATGTGACGTCATGATTTCTATTGTTTGATCGGGAAACCGTGTAGTATTACTACTATCTTGATTTCATAGTATGTATGTTTATTTTTATTTATTTGATATTTTGTTACTGACAAAACTGGAAGTGTAAGACTAAGAAACTGAGTTCAATCTGGACAGAAAAGGGAAAATAGTATGGATTTGATCAATACGGCCGGAATCTTAGAAATCCGGTAAAATCCGGCCGGATTGAAAATACCGCCGGATTGCAATTCCTAGTCATTATACAAGAAATGTTGAAAGCATCAAAAATGTCTGATGAAAATATACTAGGGGGTGATTATTCAACCACTTCCTGATGACAATTTCGGAATTGGGAAAACTTTCAAAAACTAACATTTAATTAGCGTTACCTGATTATCAAATTTCGTTCTTCTAAATTGTTCCATATGGAAGATATTGAATAAAAACAAAATTTTCCCCCAATTTCAACTTGCAGGGGAAGGTGTCAAAAAATTATATGAAAGGCCCCCCATCATAGCCAGTATCAGCAGATATTTGAGTGTTTTCTTCTGCAGCCATATACTGGTTACTGTAAATATTTATGGAAAATCCCGAAACACATCCTATTCAAATTTTAAATTGTCATTCTTATTAGTGAAATGCGAACCCTACCTTAAACTATGACCTCTACGAATGTTCCCAAGTTGCAGCAGTTAAACTCGGAGCTACTAGAACTCGGGGATCCGCGGTCTAGCTTCAGTGGAGATGGGAGTGGATTCCGAAAGGGAACCTAGTAAATGGGCTCCAGACAAATTTAATACTCCCAGATACTCCAGCGCAATGCAATAATTCCTTAATTTACCAAAAGAATATTCACGCTAAAATCAAACAATTTATTCCAGTAGCTTACAACCCAGATAATTATTCACAGAAAAAACTACTGTGAAACCCTGAATAGGGTGCGGCGGAAATTGTACGTAGATATTCTCCCTTGATTCGAATACGCGTCGCTTGAGCTCAAGCGCATCCACGTTTCTTATCTATGATCATATACGATTAACACAAATCTTTCCACAATATCCGCTTTACAACAATAATAATTTATATAATTTGATGAAAATATGTTCAGGTCGTATATAGCAGGTATAAGATATATTTCGAGATTTATTTCCAATAACTTGCGTGCTGGCTATTCCCATTCCGTCAATCCACCCAGGTATCCTGGTGTCCTCCTCTATGACTATTCCTGAACGTAGTATTACGTCGATAGTCTCGCAATACTGTCCTCTTTCCCTCGGTGCTCGTGATCTGCAACCCTGGATTGGATGTCCCACAGCGTTGTTTACTGACCACCTTGTATATACTCGGGATCTGCAACCCTGCGTTTGGTATCTCACAGCGTTACTTATTGACCACCTTCTATATACTTCAATGCCTCAGTTCTACTCTTCCTAACATAAAAACCCTGATGACAGAAAAGAAACCATAAGTGACTCCTCTCAGATAAGAAATGAATGAGTCTTCCCAATGCATAATAATTTCGGTTATCAGAATATCAAACAGACAAGTTATTCGTTGTTATTTATTTATATACTCCGTACATACCCTGATAGTCGGGGTTGTCCTGTATAAGTTTGCTTCAAAATTAAATCTGGTGGTGCCTCCACCAAATAATTCCTCAGATACACAGCAACATTCTGGATTCAGAAGAATAATGACAACATGAATTGTTCCTACTAGAAATGACCAGAATAGAACATTTAACACATACCTGTCAAAGTCGCCAAGATCATTCACGTGGTCAACTTGGATTTGCAGAAGGTCTTTAAATCCTCTTTCGAGATAAGTGAAGGTTACCAAAATCAAACCCATATAACCCTCACTAACTTAATTCGATTTTCCAAACTATATCCAACTAAGAAGATTCCAATAATCCTTACAAAGTTTTGAAAATGCGCATAACCAATTGCTTCCTTCGTTGAATCTCCACAAAATGGACGATCTTATCTCACCGATGCCAACTCTGACAAAATTTCAGAACGTCAAAACGAAACAATGTTGCCAACCCATCCGGTTCCTTGAACACAATTCCATATACGTCGATTGGCACTTCTGAGACTCAACCTGAAATTCAATGACAATACAATCAGAAAATTTATCGCAAGCAAAACATAAACAAACCTCTGCCTGGATCAAAAAGGAACGTTACAAAATCCACTTCGAAAGACAGGTACAACCCCCAATTTTTCACATAGGAAGTATAGGATTGTGATACATCGTTTGAAGGGTAGCGTTATTCTCTATTCAGAAATGTTATCACTTTCATGGTTATCTACTGCGAAACTCAAAATAGAAAAAAATAAAATCGTGTGATTATCGAAATTCATTAAAATTTTCCCTCGAATATTACAAAATCTTATTACAATAACACTAAACTTATTTGCCTTCAAGATGTGATAGAAATAAAATGAAAAAAAATTCATAACATAAATACTTGTTTTGTGCTGATAAGTTGTAATTTATAAATGGTCTAATTTATGTTTGAATTTCATTAATTTCAATTTGACTAATGGTTCGATTAACGAAAATGCACAAAATAACAATTTTACAAATGACTGGTTACGGAGATACCACCCGAAAACAAAAATGGGTCGCTTGTTTCATGAGAAATGTCCGAATTTGCCACGTATAACCCAAAGGACAATAAGTAAAAAAGAGAAGCAGTTTCGCGAGTTTGGGCATGTAATGCAGATTAAAAAATGGGTTCAAGCCCTGTGGACAGGAGCTTTCTGGCGCTCTAGTTCAAACAGACAACTTATTTCTCCGAAAGTATTGGTTTCTCAGACTTGGGAATTATATCAATGTATTCTTATGATAGAACTGAATAGTTTATTTATCAAAATTAAATGAGCATTCTGAGAATGAGAACTGCAAAATGGAAGAAATCAAATTAAAATAGCTGAAATGAATTTGACTCTCTCTTATAGAACAGAATGAAATGTACGAGTATGAACACAGATCAAATAATAAAGCTTAGATAGAAAAATTATAGCATTCTGTGAAAACATAGAAGTACGATTCATTATTGAAATTTAGAAAAATAATATCTCCGAAAGTATAAGCTTGTTGGAGTTGAAAATAATATCGATGGATTTTAATGGTGAAACTGCATCTTAAATAAAAATTGAAATTTGTTGCTTAAAAAAAATTTTTTTTTCGTTACTCCGAAACCATTTTGACCAATAATGAACATAACCGAGATATTCATCTCCCTAACCTACTCTGAAAATTTCAACTGCCTAGCTCATTCCGTTCGAGAGTTATTGTAGAAACAAATTTTTAAAATCTTGAAAATTTTTTTTTGACACTTTGCCGTATCCTGGTCAATACAAAACTTCACATGCGTATAAAGGTCATAATTCTACAATTTGATGCTAAATTTTAGATAGATCGAGTGATCGTTTTCGGAAATATTCATAAAAAATGTGTATTTACGCTCCAAAGCAACTTTGCAAATTTCAATCCTCTAACTCCTTTCGTTCGAGAGTTATCGTGCCTACGGCCGGCCGGCCGGCCGGACAGAATCGTTTCGACCTCGGATTCTTGATCAGTGAGTCGAACCAAATCGTTTGAGACCATTTTCAGCCAAAAATTCGAAAATTACAGACATTTGGGGAAATTGATAAGCACTCAGTTCCGAGGAACTAGAGCGCCAAAAAGCAGCTACTAATACTCTGTGTGATGATGTGAAATTAGACGTGATGCTTTATTTTAAAGAAAATCCACATCAATCGAGTAGAGATGCCTCCACAACATTTAATGTCAGCCATACATCGATTTTAAATATATGGAAACAAAATAAAATACATCCCTATAAAATGTTAAGTACACAGGGGCTCTTGGAAGACGATTTTGATAGAACTTATTTTGAGAGCCAATGATGGACATGTTGGATAACAATATTACCCAATTAGTAGACGTTTTGTTTTCTGATGAGTGGAATTTTTCTCTCAACGGCCATACTAATCGTAAGATTTGCCGCACTGGTCTACAGAAAATCCTCGCTGGATGAAAGAGGAACGCACGCAGTTCCCTCAAAAGGTGAATGTTTGGGCAGGAAATGTGCGAAACCATTTTTTTAATGAGGGTAATTTGAATGGATATTATTATTTAGCACTACTTCAAAATGAAGTCGTTCCAACGTCCGAAACGTAACGATATAATTGTTTCATCGTTGATGTTGTTTGTTAGGCAACATTGTTCGATTGATTGCTTCTGACAAATTTGTGTTTTTTACGCAGAAGTAAATCACAAAATAACAAATTTTTTATTTTATAGATATTTATCAGAGTTGGGGAGAGAAAACCCAGAAACAGTACTCCATTTAATAATGCCGAATAATGTTGGAAAAAGTGTTTATTTGAGGTTAGGATGTTGCCAAGGCGTTCGCGGTGAAAACTTTGAACATCTACTTCATTAACATTCATAATTTGTTCTCTACCTGTTGTATTACATTTTAGTTTTTGATATTGTACCAAATTTCGCCAATCACTTGATTTTATTTTTTTCTAATTTGATATTTGCAATAAACATGAAAATAATAAAATTTCTGAATAGATAACGACGAGACCTTTCAGATGATGTATCACAAGCCCACACTTCCTTTTTGAAAAATTGGGGGTTGTACCTATCTTCCGAAGGGGGTTGAAGGTATGGTTCGCATTTTTATGAAGAAGAATGAAAATATAAAATTTGAATCTGAAATGTTTCGGCATTTTTCATAAATAGGTAAGGTAACCAAGATAATGACGTTATTCTATTGGGCTTTTCCACAATGTATATGGCTACAGAAGAAAAAACTCAAATATCTGCTGGTACTGGCTATGAAAATGAAACGCGAATGAATAGGACCATACTATAAGTTTTTGAATTGACGCGAAAGCCTACAGCGAAAAAAAATGTTTATCCAAATTTGTTGAAATATTTCATAGTATTGAAATTTTCCATCTTCAACACCAATATGAAGATAGAATCAAAAGATATCGATCCGTTTTCAAATTATATACTTACAAAAATCCCATTGGGACTACTAAAGATTTTGTTTTTTGAAAAATGGTTTACCCAAGAATGCCAAAATTTTGACGTAAGGCTGTCAGAACTTGTCTGATTCGTGCTTAAGATGGAACATTTTATTACCATGAAATATTTTAACAAATTAAGATTTTTTTTTTTGCTGTAGTTATGTAAAAAAAAATTTGATTTTTGAAAAAAAATTTTCACGGAAAATCTCAGAAAATGGAGAACATTGAAAAGACGAAAATTAATTTGACCATCGAAAAAAAATCTGGGCATTCAAGGTTTCCCGCCATTTTGAAAAAAAAAAAATTCTTCCATACTCGCGTTGTGTACCAAAGAATACTAGCATGTGACAAGTACCCGTTTTTCACCCACAACCGTCTACACTCCATCGAATATTGCTCAAAATTGACATGAAACATCCTGTATCTCGACTATGCTTCGAAAACGGGGTATATGTCAAAGGGCAAAAATGATCCTTCCGGTGTCGTCTACAGGACCATATATATTTCTCCAGTTTATGATGAATCACCCTGTATCATCATCAAGAATAACCTTAATATCTCGTATACTGAAACTTGGAATTAAACTCTAATTCCTATGAAATGAGTATCTAATGACTCGCTAGAAAATAATGCACAAGAGGATGCCGAAAACTTCTGGAAAGCAGAAAAATTGACGAGTGCATAATTCGCCGCAAATTTACCGCTAAGTTGCTTAATAATTTACCGCTGAGTTGCTAATTTGCTAAGTTGCACCGCAAGAAAATCTAATTTCGGTCCCGCTTACCTGAAAAGAGTGTTCTGCTAACATTATATGAAGGTCGCGGGACACCGTTGGAATCCGGAAAACTGATAAGTGCATAATTTACCGGTAATTTGTTACGTTAAAGAAATCTGCCAAACATTCACTAACGAAAAATCACATTCCAATTTGGAAGTTTGGATCTGGGAAATTAATACACCAACATCGGAGCCTCCTGTTAACTTCCCATAAGAACTTAACGGGACCCTTTCCGAAATCACGATCATACAGGGTGATTTCTGAGATTCTTGTGTTGATCTTTCTAATGAAAATATTTTCGAGATGGCGCCACTTCCGGAAATACCGGAAGTTGTTTTTGGCGCTCTTGTTCCTCGGAACAGAGTGCTTATCAATTTGCCCAAATGTAATTTTGAAATTTTTGGCTGAAAATGGTCTTAAACGATTTGATTCGACTCACTGATCAAGAATGCATGGTCAAAATTGATTCTGTCCGGCCGGCCGTCCGTCCAGCCGTTAACACGATAACTCTCGAACGGAATGAGCTAGACAGTTGAAATTTTCAGAGTAGGTTTAGGAGATAAATATCTCGGTTAAGTTCGTTATTGGGCAAAATCGGCTAGGTGGTTTTTTTTACATTACAAATTTTAAATTGTATTTTTTTAAGATGCAGTTTCACAATGAGAATCAATTGATGTAATTCTGACCTCTAACAAACTAATACTTTCGGAGATATGATTTTTCAAAATTATTATTATTATTTATCAATAATTATTCTCAATTCCATATTATGATTTCATAGAATACTCTAATTATAATTTCCTGATGTATATAAATCCAACATGAGATGAGTCATAGATCTACGTTTTGAATTTAATTACGTAAATTCTTCAGAGTTGACGCAGAGAAGCCAAATTGAAAAAGTGGGAAAGCCCTGTGGACAGGAGCTTTGGCGCTCTTGTTCAAACTTTGAATAATCATAACTCCGAAAGTATTTGTTTCTCCGAGTTGGGAATGATATTTAATCTCACGATGGATTGAGAACGGACAGAGATAGCGACTTGAATATCGTCGGCGACACCTCAAAACCAAGTAACTGAAAAAAATTCAAAAATTAGATTTCGGCGGTAATTATTTAGTTGTATTTGTAAGGACAGGTGTGCAAATTCTTTTCAAAGAGTAAACAGACCCTGAGATAATCAATATCAAGTGGTTTGTAACTATTTTGAATTTAAACTAATTCATCAATCCGAAATTATGAAGTTTTTAGTGCCTTCTGAAAATGTTGGTTTTTGCAGTTACTTGGTCTTGCGGTGTCGCCGACGATATTTCAGTGTAGGTTGCCCAACCGAATGCGACATTTGAGATCGTTAATTGGCATAATCGGCCGAATTGATTTGGAGTTAAGTTTGAACGCGATGGGATCTATTTTGTTGGAGATCCGAGCAGCCTTGGGAGAGTTCAGTGGCTGGATGAGTGACCGTTGCCTCGATAACTTTCGAACGAAAAGTTAATCATTTTCAGAGTAGGTTGCGCATCTGAATGTGAGAGTTGAGTTCTGTGTTGGGCATAATTGGCCCAACGGTTTCGGAGTTATAGGCATTCGGTATTATTATTTTCCCAAAAACTCGAAAAATACAGACCCGATTGAACTGAAGCTTGGTAACTACATGTAGAATATCGACATAAAGACGTGTATGAAATCTTGTAAGGAATGTGTCACTAGAAAATTTCTAAAAATTTTGAGAACGGAAACAAATAGCGACTTGCCATTTTCAGGGTAGGTTACGCATCCTAATGCAACATTTAAGTTTGTTAATTGGCATAATCGGCCAAATTATTTTGGAGCTATACTCAACTCAGATTTGGAACATGAAAGAGACGAAGCGAGGGGCGTGGCTGTCTTAGGTCATGTAGCAATGGATCCGACCTCAAGTACTAGGAAATTGTCCGATGTTTCTGGTGTTTCATGCACAACAATCATGAGAATCCTGAAACAACATAACTTCTATCCTTATAAGATACAATTGGTTCAGGAACTGTATGAGGATGATTCCGATCGCCAACTCCACGGTTAATCAAAAATACTTGTTCGATATCTGTTTTTGGGACGAGTGTTCAGTTTACCTTAACGGCATTGTAAACCGGCATAACTGTCGGTATTGGTCAGATGAAAACCCAAGATTATTTCGTGAGGTGCATACCCAGCGTCCCCAAAATTTAAATTTTCGGGCGGGTATTTATGGAAATCTCATAATCGGCATTTTTTTATACCCGGTAATCTCACTGGCCAAATATATATATATTGGAGAACGCTATTTATCCAGCCCTCGTACAAGTATTGGAGAATGCAGAAGACCACAAACGATCATGTTCCCACAAGATGGCGCACCACCTCATTTCGTTGAACCGGTGCGTTAGTTCTTAGATGAAAATTTTCCTCAGGCCTGCATTGGAAGAAGGGGACATATTGAGTGGCCACCCAGATCACCTAATCTGGCTCCACTGGACTTTCTCTATGAGGTCACCTGTATTGCAAGATTTACGCTAGCCAGCCTGAGTCACTGGATTGTTTGCGAACTCGGATCATTAATGAACGCCGTAAATTACACCAGAAATCTTCAGTAATATACGTGAACGTTTTCAGCAAAACTTATATTACTGCATGGAAGTGAATGGTGCCCATTTCCAGCATTTAATAAACTAATCACAAAAGTAAGTACCCCTCCACCGATTGAAATTTTGAAGTGATATTCAAGGATCAGATAGTACTCGATAAGAACATCAAAATGAGTTATCGCATCACCCCTCATCCATATTCAAAATCAAAGGGTTATGCTCACCCCGTTAGGGGGTTGCAGTTACGGGTATTCAAAGAGCGGAAAAGTTATTTCCACTCGAATCAGAACATAATGGGTCCGAGCAACTTTTCACATTCTCATTTTAAAGCCAGAAAATCGAGGTGTTAAGTTTTCGATTGACCACACTGTATATTATAAAAGCTGAGAAAACGGTATATATCAATGCTAAATTCGTAGTAGAAGTGAGTAAACAATAGAACATGCGCAATAGCTCCTGACTTCACGTCAGTGCTTGTTTGATTATTAAATGCTCATTTCATTGAATATTCTTTCACCTCCAAAATACGATAAGAACAAAGTAGTATTCGGTCATGAAGAACCAAGCATTTTACGTTTAGCAACATACATTTTTGCGTAACATGCCCAGCGTTCTTCAGATTCGTAAATGAAATACTGACTTCCAAAAAAGGAAATGCTTTCGAGTTAAATACGTCTAGATCTTACTGCAGCATCTCGATTGTGGTCTCGTGAATTCGTCTGATAAAAAAACGCTTTAAATCCCCAGTTATACATTTATTTTACATATACATTTTATTTTAACCATTGCTTTCTAATCAATTAAAACAGTTTTTTCAAATTCAAATTTTCAGTAAAAAGATACAGGATGTTGTAATTGCATTGTTTGAAATGATTTTTCATTTCGAAAGAGAATGATTTTACACAGTTATGCCACTATATCCATTACATAAAATCAACTCATCCTATTGTTTGGACAGGGTCTTATTACAATGGCCATCAAAATTTCCCGTTTTATGACCCGCCCGGCTAGGAAGTTTATCTGCACCATCCGAAGAGTAGATCCGTAATCTCCGGATCTTCGGTTCGACATATAACCATAGGCGATCTGTTTCGATCGGAATGAGGTTTAATTTGGGTATAATTAAAGGACGGCGGATGGACCTGGGTCCGTGGAGCGGGGGTGGGTACGTGGGCGCGCCTAACTACCGTCCCGGTTGACCAGCGCGAGCTGCTTTGCCTCCGGCTGCACTTTCCGGCTCCCTGTCTGTACGTGTTTGTGTACGCGACTTAGTTTGTTTATGATGATGGGAGATTGCAAGAAAATCGTACCATCTCGTCACAGAAGGAATTGACTTGGGTATGCCTTTATAGAAGCTGTATACGTAGTGTTTCACAATTGGTTACCATCATTTCAGGTGAATTATTTAGGATATTCGAGTTTGAGTTCTCTCTTAGTGTGGATTCATGCAGCATCAAATAACAGTTATCAAGTAACAAGTATCAAAAAACAATTATGAATTACCAAGTACAAAAATGCAGCATTCATGCACTCAAATTAACAATTAAGAAATAAAAACCCACAAGTCAAAGATCCGAGGTATTCATCTTTCAAAATAACCTCTGTTCCCCCTATATTTGAAAACAAGTGTTTGAAATTCAATTTTACAATGTGATAACACGAAACCTACATAAATACACACCAAATATATTAAATATTTTACAAAGTGAGGTTATATTTACATCATCGGACTGTCTAATCTGCGTTCAGCTGCGCACGAGTTGCGCACAAGTACAAAATCTCGTTCAATTAAAGTAGAAAGTTAAAAGTTGGCAGACTTCTACTTGCTATTTGTTAATTGATAATTGTTACTTGGCTGCATGAACACTCTCATTGAGATATATGAAGTTCAACTTATACTCACATATACGAGTATCAAATTAACGAGTATCGAGTAACAATTAACAATTACAAATAGTGAGTAAGTAGTCAGTATAATCCTAATCATGTTTATAGCACACGCGCAAAAGCAGAGTGACTTAACAATGAAAGAAAAAGTGTAAAAAGTCAATCTGCTTTGGCGCGCGTGCTATAAACATGATTAGGATTATACTGACCCTCCCAAATCTTCTAGGAGCTTGTGCGACTAAGGAGGGTCAGTTGTGTTCTTTTCCAACTTTGTTACTCTTTCCTGATAGCAGCTTAGATACAGCACTGTTAATTTTTGAACCGACAGTGAATGGTGTCCACTATCCTTTGGGTAGATCTTCGGCTCGCTCTATCCACTGAGCTTGAAGTACTCATCATTCAATTCAAATTAGCCACCGGGAACACGCGCGCCAAAGAGTACTGAGTTCACGTCAGTGCTTTTTTTTTAATTTCTTTTGTTAGTGTTTTATTTAGGAAGGGACTTTTATATTTATGTTTGTTGATAATTTTCTGAACTAGTTGATGGCTATATCCGTTTCTTTCAGCAATTTGGAAAATCATTTTTCCTTCTTTCTTGAAGTTTAGATTGCTTAGCGGAATATTAAATAACCGGTTGACGAGGAAATGTAAGCTGGCTGTTGTTTTATGTGTCCAGAGAGTCACCGAATCAGATGAAATGTACATATCAGAATTGCTAGTGTTTCTAAAAATGTTAAAACTGATTAAACTTCAGATATCTGTAGATAATTTAAAATCTAAGAACGGTAAGTATACTCCATTCACTTTTATAAAGTCTCCCGGTTGGCCATGATTTAGGTCTATCACGTTTTTGTAACTAAAACAAACGCAGGTTGGCACTTCTGAAACAAAACAATTCTCTGAGACGTTGCCAATTTCTACTCTCAACAATCAACATAATGTTCCATCTCAGACAAGATATTATCACATATCATTATGTTCGAATAATAAAGAACGCTTCGCTTTGAAATTGAAAATGCCGAAAAGAGCTTTGAAGAAGCAGAGACAGAACTGAAATCTGCAATAGGAAAAATAGGAATGAAATTACTTTGTTTCCTATCCTATCACTATATTTTATGAAGGTTTAACAGTGACTACTACATTTTTAAACTGGTGTTGTGCAACAAGGTATTTAAATGTCTTCTGTAGGCTTATTTTTTGAGAATTTCGAAAAGTGGGGAATTCCATAGGTACGTCTGTTCGTTTAGAAGTTCTGCTGGAATATTCAGGTACTTTTATTCTTTTTTCAAATGAACTGTCACAAAGTAACGGACTACTGTATCCATTATTTTTCATTAAAATTTCAACACTTGATTCTTGATTTCCGTACAAGAAAAAAGCATAACTGAATCTTCCAACCAGTTTATATACGTGAAAAATTTTCCATAGTAACAACAGATGAAAAATTTTCTTGAACAGTCGCCAGGTCTTTGGAATTCATTATTTTTCCCAAGAAAATTCACCTTGTGAAAAATACGTAATTACTACGACTTCTATGTAGAGAGGACAACGTTGCGTAGATATCTGACAGGAAAATGAGCATAACCTAACATTTCCATAATATACACGGTGAAATGTGTCAAAATTTCATGGCCAACCGGGAGAATTTATAAAAGTGAATGGAGTACAGGTGTCCTTTTCCATTTACCGTTTTTATTTTTCTCGTCACAGTTATGTTACGGAGAGTCTTCTATATTTATGTTTGTTGATAATTTTCTGAACTAGTTGATGGCTATATCCGTTTCTTTCAGCGATCAGGAAAATCATTTTTCTTTCCTTCTTGAAGTTTAGCGGAATATCAAATAATCGGTTGACGAGGAAATGTAAGCATGCTGTTTTATGTGACCATCAGGGAGTTCCCAAATTAGATGAAATGTACATATCAGAATTTGTAGTTTTTCTAAAAAATGTCAAAACTGAATAAACTTGAGATATCTCTTGATAATATCAAATCTAAGAAGGATAAGCAGGTGTCGTTTTCCATTTACCGTTTTTATTTCTTTCGTTTGGATTATATTAAGGAAGAGACTTTTCTATTTATGTTGGTTGATAATTTTCTGAACTAGTTTATGGCTATATCCGTTTCTTTCAGCTATTTGGACAATCATTTTTCTTTCGTTCTTGAATTTTACGTTGCTTAGCGGAATATTAAATAATCGGTTGACGAGGAAATGTAAGCTGGCTGTTTTATGTGATCAGGGAGTTACCGAATCAGATGAAATGCACCTACATATCAGAATTGGTATTTTTTCTTAAAATGTCAAAACTGATTAAACTTGAGGTATCTCCAGATAATTTCAAATCTAAGAATGGCAAGTAGCTGTCCTTTTCCATTTCGAAAGACAACTTAAAAGATGGGTATTTACAGTTTAAGACACTGGTAAATTCTGTAATATCAAAATTTTCATCAACAATTGCAAAGATGTCATCTACGTATCTAGCCCAAAATTTTGGAAAATATTTGTGCGGGTAATTCCGCAAGTACAACACAAATTTTATCTGCTCCTTCAGTGGAATTATCTGTTAAATTTTTTCATTGAATAAACTTCTGCTCATTATCTTGATTTCTTTCTATATATACAGTCGAATCAGTTATTCGTATCAGGACTTCAATATCAGATAGAAGGATACTTTTCATCACTAAAAGTTTCCATAAATATATCACCATTAATCCGATACAGGGTGTTAAATTTGCAGAAAATAATTGTATTTTTTTACAATAACTGGCTGAAGATATTCCGATACAAGTCAAAACAGCTATACTTCTCGTTGAAAGTCAAGTTCAAATATTTCTCACATGTTACAAACATTTTCAGTGGCGTAGATAGGGGGACATTTGACATTACAAGTACCCCAACTTGAACGCCACTGGTATTTTGGCATATTTTCTGACTGGGTTGGAATTCCTATTGATTTTTCCTCAAAAATTGTAATTTTGGTCGAAGGCTCTAAACCTCACCGTTTTCGAGAAAATCGGCTTCAAAGAGGTCAAGATTTAATTTTTTGAGCGATTGTTTCATGCAAAATGATTGAGAGATTCTTCTTGTAGAACAGTCGTGCAAAATATGAAATAAAACAACTTCAAGGTTTATTTGACTACCTTACTCACCTTTTTAACTTCTAACAGTAATAGTGTCCTGAGAACTTATTTATAACAACTTTTGAAATCTTCAAATACAGTTACCTATATCTTCTTCCACATTTCTTGAAATGCCTTATGTTGTTTCGAAACAAGAGCATGCACAACCCGCCATTGGTTCCGTAGTTATGAGCATCTGAAAGTTGATTTCCTCAATAACTCGAAAATTATCCATATATAAGATCCTATATGAACTTGAGAAACATTCGTTATACATTGAAATGAAAGAATGTGCAAAATTTCGAGAAAATCGTCGGTCTGGAAAACTCTAAAATTTACCCGATATCTACTGAAATATTCACCAGATGTCTATTGAACTTTGTGGTTATGTGAAGGTCATTGGTATATTGAATAATAAAATTTCAGCAACGTAGCTTTCACACGTGAGAAAATAGTGGAGTTTTTCATATTTACTAAAACCACAGATAACATTCAGATAATTTCAGTTATATATTTATCTCAATAAATGTTCAGACCAAGCCCCGTTTTGTTCAATACATAATTAGAATCTTCGCCTAGCTGACCGTTTGACACATTCTAGGTGGTGATCCCTTATTTTATATAACAATTAATTCTTCTCTGCCCCCAACTGAAGTTGCATAAACTTTTCCTTTCAAGAATGCCCAGATCAAGAGGGGTTAGGTCAGGACAGTGTGGGGGGGGGGGCTAGATAAACCACCTAGCAATGAACATTCAATGAGGTAAACTGCGCTAATTGCAAATAACTAAAAAAGACACCCGGTGAAATATTCATTGATTTTAACCATCAACAAACATTCCACGTGAGCCGAGCTAGGCCACCTTATCGCTCAGTGTTCCCCAAAGAGGAAAGCGCCATTCAAGGCAGACACGAACCGCAGTTTCATGGTTGTTTCATTGTTGAAGGTTTCTTCATCGAAGAGGGTTGGAGATCGAAAGAATTTCCATAGGTTCCGCTGATGGGATTTTCTCCCTACCAGTTCGCAATGGATGGAATTAAGTTTCCTAGAACTCCTTCGGTTGTGATTCAGTGTTGGCTAAGTCACGCTGATGATTGGTAACAACCATGAAACCGCGGTTCGTGTCTGTCCATGAATGACGCTTTCCTCTTTGGGGGAACACTGAGCGAGTTGACCTAGCTCAGCTCACGTGAAATGTTTGTTGATGGTTAAAATCAATGAATATTTCACCATCTGTCTTTTTTATAGTCAAATAAATCTTAAAATATTTTTATTTCAGTTTTTGCGCCAATTCGATGGGGAAAATCGTGCAATCATTCTTCCATAGAACAATACCAAAAAAATCTGATCTCAACATTTCAGGGGCCGTCAAAAAATTTGCGGAAATGTCAGTGGCGTTCAAGTTGGAGGAGTTGTAATATCCAATAACCTCCTATCTTCGCCACTAAAAATGTTTGAAACATGCATGGAACATTCAAAGTTGACTTTCAGTGAGCACTATGGTTGATTTGGCTTGCATTTAAATATCTGCATCCCTTTGGAAGTTATTGCAAAAAAACAAATTATTTTCCTAAATTCCTGCATCTTTTGAATGGGGAACTTAGGACATATTTTTATAGGAAGAAAAATGGCCTTCAATCTGATGGTGAAGTCCTGCAACAAACAACTGATTCACCCTATATGTATAGGCTGAATCTATAAGTTGTATATTAATTTTAATCATAGATTTCTCCCACGAAATGAGACACTTTTCTTCTAGTATTTTTCCAGAGTCGGCTCAGGTAAAACATTCGAATAGCTCCAAATTTCCTATTGAATGCATGTTTCAAACATAAACGTTCTAGTAGAAAGCGTACATACGCGAAATAAAAAAAAAATTCACATTTTTAACGCCTGTATTCCTGGAAATTATATAAATAATTAAGAAATTAATCATGCATAATAAAAAAGGAATGGTAAACTAGGTCATATTGTTTTCGTGGTACAAAATTGTGAAGTAATCGATAAAAAAATTAAGTGAAAGTATTTGAGACGAAATAAAAATGATTCTATAAAACTGAAATTTTCATGTCTATATTGACTAGTAGGTATTGTTGAATATTGCTGTAGAAAAGTTCAGATTGAACTTGTCTGAACACTAACACACTGCGGCCTTCATATGAATCCGTTGATGAGATTTTGAGTACTAAAATGTAGGGTTTGAGTTTTAAAATTTCATCGCGATTTTTAATTTTCAACCTTATTGCACGCATGTTCTAGGGACCAGCGTGCTACCATTTTTCCCACATGTCTGTCATTTGTAAATGATTTACAGAAAAAGTGAGGTGAAACATAGACCTACGTTTTGAATTTAATTTTTGGCGCTCTTGTTCCTCGGAACAGAATGCTTATCAATTTCTTTTCAGAAGATATAGATAATCCATACTCCTCGAATGATTAATATACCAATGCCTGGGAAGCTGTTTGATAATGGCGCATGTGACTAGCCAACGGAGACAGATATAGAGCATATGATCCCTTGGACTTTCTGTGAACGATACCAATTATTATGATTATTGGAATCACATCTGTACTGTTCGATTTGAGATTTTCTTGGAAATGAATGGATTAATAGATATTTATGGAATTGTAAATAATAATAATATTTCATGAAATCCCATATGTGTGAATTGTGAGTATTAAACAATCACACCATCTTTAGTGAATTGAGCTTCATTACTGAAGGTTGTCATGTACTACGTTATTTTGTGATTTGTGAGAAATTTAATCTTAAAATATCATCGTCAGGTTCTAACGGTTGTACAGGGTAATACCTGAACAACAACTTCTCAACTCTAATTTATGATGCAGTTCTATAGTTCATAAGAATTCATTGATATCATTCCCAACTCGTGTGCCGCAAGGAACAGCGTGCTATCATTTTGCCACAATGTCTGTAGTTTTCGAATTGCTTGCCCAGAATGGTCTCAACCGATTAGGTTCAACTCACTGATGAAGAATTCGAGGTCAAATTTGATTCTGCCAGGCCGGCCATTCCCACGATAACTTGAGAAATTTTCGGGGTAGGTGGCACATCCAAATACGACGGACAAGTTCGTTAATGGGCATAATTGGCCAACGGTTTCCGAGTAATAATCTTGTCATCAAACAATACAGATCCGATCGCATTAAAACTTGGTAGATAGTTGTAGAATACTAATGTAAAGACGTTTGTGAAATTTTGTGAAAATAATGTCACTAGAAAATTAAAAAAAATTATTGAAAAATATTATTTATGTCACGATAACTGGAGAACGAAAGGAGATAGCGACTTGTAATTTTTAGGGTAGGTTGTGCATCTGAGTTTCGGAGTTATACCCGTCTGGAATATTATTTTCTCGATAACTTAAAAAATACAGACTCGATCGAATTGAAGCTTGGTAACTGGTTGTAGAATATCGACATGAAGACGTGTGTGAAATTTTGTGAGGACCGTATCACTAGAAAATAAAAATAAATAAGAAAAAGTATTATGTATCTTACGATGACTTTAGAATGGAAAAAGATAGCAACTTGCAATTTACAGGGTAGGGTGCGCATCCGAATGCGATATTCAAGTTCGTTAATTAGCATAATCGGCCAAATTGTTTTGGAATTATACCCATCTGAAATTTTATTCTTATTTTTCCTATAACTCAAAATAAAAAAATCTAATCCAATTAAAACTAGGTGATCATAGATGACTCTCGTTTTACTGAAGTCATTAAAATAATATGAAATGTATTCATATATTATAAAAGCTGAGAAAACGGTGTATATCGATGCTAAATTCGTAGTAGAGTGTCCAATAGAGGTAAGTAGATAATACAACATACGTGCAAAGCTCCTGACTTTTTTGGATCGGGTAAATAATTGCTATTTTTGATTAGTTCATCGTAGTGTATTCCTGGTAAATTTACATTTTCATGGAAGACAAATGATATGCTTGGATATGCCTAGCACAAAATTGGTTGAATGGGAAGATTCTCATTTCACTAGCCTATTATTCTATAAATTACCACTTTCGTGGATGGGCCTGAATTACCAGAGTACTCTCCCTCAAGTATTTTAACAAGACTACGAGCATTTTTCGTACTATCCGAAATCATCATATCGATATTCGGAAAAACTTCAGGATTACACCTCCGAGAATTAGTAACGTCTTCATTCATGATTCATGAATATCCTCCACAATGAACAAGCGATTCATGATTCCGATAGCAATGGAAATACCATTAGATAACCTGTTTGGAAGGGAACATCCCCGTTCAGTGCCCATAAACGATTCTCCGTCGTGTATAATTATAATTTTTTGCCCGCGTTCGTTTTCGCCCGCTCCGCGCTCCCTGTACTCGTATAACTACAGTTTGCTTACTCGCACGTATTATCTGTTCTTGATACGCCGCCCCAGGCGCTCATTGTGATGATGCTGCTTGCTTTGGACCTTCCATCTCACCTGATCTCTCGGCTTGGGTAATTGCGGACATGCGGGCGCGGTGGTTGAGCGAAGTACTGGGATTTTTATGATAGTTTCTCTTTATCGAATTCTCTTACCAACACGTTTCATAGCCCAGGCAAATTAGTGCTCTAGTCCCTAAAAATTGCTCCATAGCTGGAAATCGTTTTAACCCCTTTTGGACATCTTGAATAACAAGTATCTAAGTTTGCGAGGGTTTTTAGGTTGTGCTTCAGATTCGAGAGCCTAAAAACCACGAAATTTTCGCACTTTTTTCAGTATTTCACATATAACTTATAACCACTACGACTGTTCCCAAATCGCAGCAGTCAAACTCGGGGCTACTAGAACTCGGGGATCCGCGGTCTAGCTTCAGAATGGGAGCTTATTCCAAATGGGAACCTAGTGCATGGGCGCCAGGCAAATTTAATTCTCCCAGATACCCCAGCGTAATGTAAAAATTCCTAAATTTACCAAAAGAATATTCACGCTAAAAGCAAACAATTTATTCCAGTAGCTTACAACCCAGATATTTAGATTCAACAAAAAAACTACTGTGAAACCCTGAATAGGGTGCGGCGGAAATTGTACGTAGATATTCTTCCTTGATTCGAATACGCGTCGCTTGAGCTCAGGCGCATCCACTTTTTTATCTATGATCTATGAACTTTCCGCTTTACAACAACAATAATTTATATATTATGAGGATATTATGTTCAGGTTGTATATAACATAATATATAAGATATAGTTTGAGGTCAATTTCCAATAACTTGCGTGCTGGCTATTCCTACTCCGTCAATCTACTCAGGTATTCTGGTATCCTCCTCTATGCTTATTTCTGAATGTAGTATTACGTCGATGGTCTCACAATAGTGTCCTATTTCCCTCGGTGCTCGTAATCTGCAACCCTGGATTGGATGTCCCACAGAGTTGTTTACTGATCACCTTGTATATACTCGGGATCTGCAACCCTGCGTTGGCTGTCTCACAGCGTTACTTATTGACCACCTTGTATATCATCCAATGCCTCAGTTCTACTCTTCCTAACATAAAAACCCCTGATAGTCGGGGTTGTCCCGTGTAAGGCTGCTTCAAAACTAAATCTGGCCGTGCCTCCACCAAATAATTACTGAGATACACAGCAACGTCAAAGTCGCCAAGATCATTCACGTGGTCAACTTGGATTTGCAAAAGGTCTTTAAATCTTCTTTCGAGATAAGTGAAGGTTACCAAAATCAAACCAATGTAAGCCTCACCCTTAATTCGATTTTCGAAACTATATCCAACTGAGAAGACTCCAATAATTCTTACAAAGTTTCGAAAATGCGAATCTCCATAAAATGGACGATCTTATCTCACCGACGCAACTCTGACAAAATTTCAGGACGTCAAAACGAAACAATGTTGTCAACCCATCCGGTTCCTTGAGCACAATTCATTATGCGTCGATTGGCATTACTGAGACCCAACCTCAAATTCAACGTTAACACAATCGACAACTTTATCGCAAGCAAAACATAAACAAACCTCCGCCTGGATCAAAAAGGAACGTTACAAACTCGAAAAGTACGCATCCCACAGACAAATTCTTGTACTTTTTTGAAGAACATTACATTTACCGTCTAGTGGCGTTCAAAACATCGAAATCGGTTTAGCAGTTCAGCCTCAATCGCCCGTCAAATATGAGTAATTTTTACAAACGTAGCTCAGAAGTTGACAACTCTCAACTGCAAACAGTTTTAGGTCGAAAAGGACTCCACCAATTAAAAAATATCATGGAAAATTCAATTGTAAATCAGATGCTTTCTGAAATTCGAAATTTGGTCCCTTCAGTGCTGAGTTATGAATTTAAAACCGAAAGAGTTTGTAGTGCCAAATTTCCGCTAAGGCAGTCCGACGCAGGAAATAATTTAAACTTAAGAAATCATCATATGAAGCTCTGATTACGAAGTAACTATGAATCATTAATGACTCACCAGACGATCAAAGAAAATAGAACAGAAAGAAAAACTGAGCGCTTTGGCGCTCTTGTTCGAACTTTGAAAAATCATACCTTCGAAAGTATTGGTAAGAGTTGGGAATTAAACTGCTCCACAAGAGTTAGGGATATCATATTGAGTTGTTCTGAGGGGCGTAAAATTTTAAAGACAATATCAAAATAATGATCAACTGCCAATAAAAACTTATCAATTAGATTCGAATCCATATTTTCACCATGTGGTCGTATTTTTTTTTGAGTTTGGCAGTTCTTTACATTATTCGTAAGATTTAGCATTTCAATATGCAGTTAATTTATTGTCAGTCTCTTAGCGATATCGAACTTAGTAAATTTCACGAGCTTCTTAAGACGCCAAGACGTAAATTAACAAACGCCTAGGCTAATAGGGCTATCGGTATGCTACAGGGTGGCCTCACTCAAGTCGCTGTGGCAGAAACATTTCAAGTATCGCAAAGTGTAATATCGCGATTCTGGAATAGGTTCAATGAGACAGGTTCGGTGCAGGAAAGACATAGGGTTGGTGGACCAAGAAAAACAACACCCGCACAAGACCGTTTTGTCACCATTTCGGCGAGGAGATATCCTCTTTCTTCATGTAGGATGCTGAGAAATCGACTTTTAAATGCCAATGGTCCTGAAATTTCCATTAAAAACACCCGACGTCGTTTGGGGGAGATTAACCTGGCTTCTAGACGTCCATTGAGGGGTATTCCGTTAACACGTGAGCATAAACGACAAAGATTGGAATGGGCCAGGCAGCATGTTAATCTGAACGTTCAATGGCGTAGTGTACTTTTCACAGATGAATCCAGATACGGTCGATTTTAAGATTCTCGAAGAATAAGGGTATGGACTATGCCGCGTATACCCCGAAATCGCCGTCATGTGCAAGAGGTTCATCCATTTCGAGGATGCTCTGTTATGGTATGGGCTGGGATATGTTACAACGGGTGCACAGACCTTCACATTTGTCCTGGCAATATGACTGCTTTACATTACAGGAAACATGTCATTGGCAACGTAGTGCCAAATTTTCATGCTGCCGTTGGTGAAGCTTTCCAATTTCTTGACGATAACGCAAGACCACATAGTGCAGCAATAGTAGAAAATGTGCGAGACGAGCATGGTATTCCACATTTACCAATACCTCCGCATTCGCCAGACTTAAACTGCATAGAACATGCATGGGATATGCTACAAAGAAGACTAGATGATCACCAACCTCCACCAGAAACATTGAATGACCTCAAAGCACTACTGCCTCGTTTATGGAATAAAGATATGCTCAACACCCTCGTTGACAGTATGCAACGAAGATGTCAGGCGGTCATTGACGCCCGTGGTGGCTATACCTTGTATTGAAGGCATAAAAAGAAAAAAAAAACAATAAAATGTCCGGAAATAAAAGTCGTTAAATTTGAACCTATTTTGTTAATCACCCTGTATATGCTGCAGACCAAAAAACTTACGTGCATTTATAGTTTTGTACCTAAAACTATATTAAACTACGCTTTCAGCGCAAACAAAGGTTTCAGAATGTCAGTTATTTCAGTTGAAACGATTATCCTTAACTCTTGTGGAGCAGTTTATATCAACGGATTCTTATGATGGAACTTCATAATAGCAGAAATTGGATTCAAACATCATAAAAGAATTTAAATTCAACAAGTGCCAAAAATTATTAATCCAAAACCAATAGACCAATTCTATCCAACAACGAACTCATCCGAGATATTCGTTCCTCAATTCTATGATGAACGATATATTTTTTCCTCAAATCCACTCTGAAAATTGTATTATAGCAATTGAAACTTTAGCCAATATTTCTGCTTTTTTTTACTGGAGATATTCTGAACTCAATATTATTAACTTACCATTCCCATCATCATATGGATTAACCATGGGCATTTAATATCAAAATTTGACATATCATGTCTCAGCATAATAAGTTGACATGTATCAACACAGATCATATTATAATAATTCATAGATAGAATAATTATCGCATTCTGTGAAAACACAGAAGTACGATTTATTATTGAAATTTTGAAAAATCATATCTCCGAAAATATTAGCCTGTTAGGGTTTAAAATGACTTCAATGGATTCCTATGGTTAAACTGCATCCCGAGAAAAACTTATTTTGAAATTTGTAATGTGAAAGAAAATTTTTTACTACGAAACCATCTGACCGACTTTGCCCACTAACGAACTTAGCCGATATATTTATGTCCCAAACCTATTCTGAAACTGTCTAGCTCATTCCGTTCGAGAGTTAACGTCTTAACGGCCGGCCGGATTGCCGAACAGAATCGATTTTGACCACGTATTCTTGATCAGTGAGTCGAACCTAATCGTTTAAGACCATTTTCAGCCAAAAATTAGAAAATTACAGACATTTGGGCAAATTGATAAGCACTCTGTTCCAAGGAACAAGGGCGCCAAAAAGTATTTATAATTTACAACTCCTAACTCAGGTCAAGCTCTTAGAGCTTATGAGGGGTCTCTTTGTGGAAGACCCAGGAGGATCAGTATAATAATAATAATAATAATAATAATATGATATATTTGAAGTTTATTTACTATTGTTCAAGCATCTTAATGGTTAAAATAACGTAATTGAGTTAAATAATCCATACGATGCATAGTCACAATCACAAACATCGAAATGTCAGAAGCAAGAATGGCCTCGTGTTGTGATCCTTGCTTCCGACAGGACATGGTATGTACTCGAACTATTTACAGAAGGTATCATCGAACTGCTGCGAGCCAAAGGATCCGTTACACGTGTCCATCCTCACTCCCGACAGTTCTACGATACCTTATGTAGGCCGTTCCATTGCATAGTTTTCATAACATGGACGTGATGGCCAAGTCCTTCAGATCCTTGCTACTTTTTGGCGCTCAAGTTCCTCGGAACTGAGTGCTTATCAATTTGCCCAAATGTCTGTAATTTTCGAATTTTTCGATGAAAATGGTCTTAAACGATTTGGTCCGACTCACTGATCAAGAATACGTGGTCGAAATTCATTCTGTCCGGCCGGTCCGGCCGGCCGGCTGGCCGTAGGCACGATAACTCTCGAACGGAATGAGCTAGAGAGTTGAAATTTTCACAGTAGGTTTGGGAGATGAATATCTCGGCTAAGTTCGTTATTGGGCAAAATCGGACAGATGGTTTCGGAGTAACAAAAAAAAAATTTTTTCCTACATAACAAATTAAAATTAATTTTTTTTCAACAAGCAGTTTTACCATAAGAATCCAATGATATAATTTTTAACTCTAACAAGCTAATACTTTCGGTGATATGATTTTTCAAAATTTCAATAATAAATCGTATTTCGTATTACGTTTTCACAGAATTATATAATTATTCTATGTATGAATTGTCATAATGTCAACTTATTTTCCTGAGACATGACATTGTCTAATTCCTTGCTAATGGTTCGAGAAACGTCAAAATCGACTTAGAGAGACGGGATCTGAAAACGGCCGTTCTAGGCAGTTTTCGGGCCTGAAAGTTGACGAATAGCGAAGATAAGGGTAAAAAACCGTCAAATGATATATATCCCAGGTAAGTACCGACATTTTATTCTAATATCGGAGATCGACAAGATCGTACGAGGAGCTCGATAGCCCGGGGGTCTAATCCGTAGAGTTTTCGGTTTCGGAACGAGAGATGGCGGGCTCAAATCCCGGAAAGGGAATTACACTTTTTGGCGCTCTAGTTCCTCGGAAGCGAGTGCTTATCAATTTGCCCAAATGTCTGTAATTTTCGAATTTTTGGCTGAAAATGGTCTCGAACGATTTGGTTCGACTCACTGATCAAGAATACGTGCTCGAAATCGATTCTGTCCGTCCGGTCTGGCCGGCTGGCATTGGGCACGATAACTCTCGAACGAAAGGAGTTAGAGGATTGAAATTTGCAAGGTGGGTTTGCAGCGTAAATATCTCGGACAAGGTCGTTAATGGGCGAAATCCATCGAGCGGTTTCGGAGTAATGGCCAATTTTAGTAAAACCCATTTTTTATGAATATATACGAAACCAATCACTCGATCTATCTGAAATTTAGCAATGAATTGAAGAATCATGACCTTTATACGCATGTGAAGTTTTGTATTGACCAGGTTACCACAAAGGGTGAAAAAAAAAATTCAAAATTAAAAAAAAAAATTCTACAATAACTCTCGAACGGAATGAGCTAGGCAGTTGAAATTTTCAGCGTAGGTTAGGGTGATGAATATATCGGTTGAGTTCGTTAGTGGGCAAAATGGCCAGATGGTTTCGGAGTAACGAAAAAAAAATTTTTTTTTAAGCAACAAATTTCAAATTCAATTTTCATTTAAGATGCAGTTTCATCATTAAAATCCATCGATATCATTTTCAACTCCAACAAGCTAATACTTTCGGAGATATGATTTTTCTAAATTTCAATAATGAATCGTACTTCTATGTTTTCACAGAATGCTATAATTATTCTATCTAAGCTTTATTATATGATCTCTGTTCATACTCGTACATTTCATCCTGTTCTATAAGAGAGAGTCAAATTCAGTTCACCTATTTTAATTTGATTTCTTCCATGGTGCAGTTCTCATTCTTAGATAGCTCATTTAAACTTGATAAATAAACTATTATTTGAATTGAATTTCCTTTATGATGCAGTTCTATCATAAGAATACATTGATTTAATTCCCAACTCTGAGAAACCAATACTTTCGGAGATATAATTTGTCTGTGTGAACTAGAGCGCCAGAAAGCTCCTGTCCACAGGGCTTGAACGCATTTTCACCTACGCATGTAGGCAGCAAGTATACGAAACACATCAAGTTCAAGTTGTTATAAATATTCACTTAGTGTATGTTGCCATAAGACAATCTACGAGGTTCCATAATTGTAGATTGCTCATTTATTCTTGTTATATCAACAGGTATCGGCCATCCCATGGATTCTTACCCGTTTAACTAACGATATATATATCGCGTTTATGGCCGAATGAACGATACCTTCGAGCACTGCAGGAATCTCTTTTCGATTTTCATCGCGTTATGATTTCATATGTGTTTTAATGGCTGGGATTCCCACGTGGGTGAACACTTGGTTTCATATTTTCCTGTATAGATGGCGTTTGCGTTTTTCAAATTGCAATACACTCCTTGTGGCTGACATATGGCGCCAACGGTAGGAGCTACCGGTTGTCGATGATGATCAGTTTTTCCGAAATATGTATCCATCCTTGCTACCGACAGTTCTATGATGCCTAAATAATGATGATTTTCAAAGGAGATACATCTAGATTTGGGGATAGACTGGATGTATCTCCTCTGAAAATCAATCCTGAATTATCGGAATGATGTATCATTTTATAATAATAAGAAAAATAATACTCTTAGGGCCGATCTTTCCACCTCCTAATATTGTAGCCACTATTTATTTGTTGAAATAACTGTCTTTAAATGTTCCAATATCAACTATTTGACGAATAATGCTTTCTTGTTTCTTAGTTTATTTGTCGAATAAATATAGCTGCCAACAAATAAAAATGGGTTCAAGCCATGTGGACAGGAGCTTTCTGGCGCTCTAGTTCAAACAGACAAATTATATCTGGTATTGGTTTCTCAGAGTTGGGAATTATATCAATGTATTCATATTGTATCACTGCATCATAAAGGAAATTCAATTCAAATAATAGTTTATTAGATAAGTAATAATAAATTACCTTGTAATCGATCAAAAATTTCCTGATCTACGTTCACCAAACTACAGAATTATGCTTTCAATATTTACGTAATATTTTCAAACATTTTCGGGTGAGGTCCCCGTTGCATCGCTAAAATACGAGTATTTCAACCCCAATATTTTTGAAGTTACAATATTCCCTTCTGTCAAGTTGACATCATGAGAATTCATACATAGAATAATAATTATATCAATCTGTGAAATACGATTTACATTGAAATTTAAAAAAATCATATCTCCGAAAGTATTAGCTTGTTAGAGTTGAAAATGATATGAATGGATTCTAATGATAAAACTGCTTATTAAAAATAATTTGATTTGGAATTTGTTTCGTAAAAAAAAAATTTTTTTTTTTGTTACTCCGAAACCATCTGTCCGATTTTGCCCAATAACGAACTTAGCCGAGATATTCATCCCCCAAACCTACTCTGAAAATTTCAAGTCTTTAGCTCATTCCGTTCAAGAGTTATCGTGCTTACGGACGGCCGGACCGGCCGGACAGAATGAATTCCGACCACGGATTCTTGATCAGTGAGTCGAACCAAATCGTTTAAGACCATTTTCATCGAAATATTCCAAAATTACAGACATTTGGGCAAATTGATAAGCACTCAGTTCCTAGGAACTAGAGCGCCAAAAATTGGTCGCTTTATTAGGAGGTGGAAAGGCCGTATTTAATGTTTTGTTTGTTATGGCAGACTGACACCCGGTTTCTGAAAAGCTAGTCAAAGTGTGGATTAACTAACACAACTGTTAATTTCAAAGGCCAAATTCATCATACATTTTGTATGACTGACTGTTCAATACCTGGTACCTGGTACAATAGGTGGTACAAAAGCCACAAAACAAGGAGATACAACCATTTAAACAAAAAATGGGTTCAAGCCCTGTGGACAGGAGCTTTTGGGCGCATGTTCCTTGTGGCCCGTACTGACCAGTAAAGAAAAAAAGCAGTATCATGTTGAATACCTTAATATTATTCTGGAACACAAATTTTCCATTACAATAATCTTCATCTAGCTTCTATTTAGTATCAATTCCTGTAGAACGTGATCATAATAAGTGTTTTCCATATAATAAAATGTGTTTGAACTTGGTATGTAGGAAATCTGACATCAATCATTGGAATTAATTGATTTGACAAACAGCCGTCAAATGAGGTAAATAGATTTTTGTGACGATTTTCTGTGACCATAAAAAAAATTAAGCATTTCATTATTGCATTTCTTGAAATAGGTACCTTTTCAAGTCGATCAACATCGTCCTTCTTTCGACGTCTAAACCATGACTTGATTCTTTATGTTTATGTCTTTGAATTTGTTTTCGGTGGAATTCAAAGAGTTCATAGAATAATCGATGAAAATACTGAGAGAGACCCAGGAAATTTGACACATTTTGTCTTATATCTCCAGAAATTGAAATCGTATAGAGCCAAAATTTTGCACAATGTTGCAAAATACTACAATTGACGTTAGTACAAGTTTTTGTTGCAATCTGATGAATAGTTCACGAAAAAAAAAATTTTTTTTCGAAAAAATTAAAAGAAATATTTTTTTAAAAATTACCAACATTTCGATCATAACAGAATTTTGCCAAAAGTTGCGCGTTTATATCCTCGAACTGACTACAAAGTTTCGATTCAACATCTTCTTTAGTTCCTGAAATATCAGGGAAATAACCTCAAAATTTTAAATGTCTATAACTCCTAAACCGTCTGGCCGATTTTGCCCGTTAACGAACTTAACCGTCGCATTTTGATCAGAAACCTACCCTGAAAGTTTGAAGTCGATAGGACCTTCGGTGCTCCTGTTATCGTGCCTACGGCCGGCCGGCCGGCCGGACGGCCGGACGGCACCCTAAAATCTGACACCGGATTCGTGATCAGGGAGTCCGAATTAGTCTATTAGCCAATTTTCAGCTCGAAATTCGAAAATTACAGACATTTGGACGAAATGATAGGACGATGTTCCCCTAGAACATGCGCCCAAAAATAATGACGCTGACGGAGAAGCAGATGATGGAAACGATGGCAACTTTCGTATTGCATGTTGTCAAAAATATTTATAAATTATTTGCCGCAATAACTGGTACAGAATTCGGCTGTTTAGTAAGTTTCAACTACTGTTGAGTTTCATTTTCAGTTCATTGTTTTCGGCTCCCTTGTTCCTCGGAACAGAGTGCTTATCAAATTGTTCAAATGTCTACAACTTTCGAATTTTTGGATGAAAATGGTCTTAAACGATTTGGTTCGATTCACTTATCAATAATCTGGGGTCAAAACCGATTCGGTCCGGCTGGTCCAGTTGGACGTTAACACGTAACTCACGAACGAAATGAGCTAGACAGTTGCAATTTTCAGAGTAGGTTTGGGCGATAAATATCTCGGTTAAGTTCGTTATTAGGCAAAATCGGCCCGATAGTTTCGGAGTAACGGAAAACAATTTTTAGGTTACAAATTTTTAATTAAATTTTTTTTTAAGATGAAGTTTCATCATAAAAATCGATTGATATCATTTTCAAATCCAACAAGCTGATACTTTCGTAAATATGATTTTACAAAATTTCAATATTAAATCGTAATCACAGAATGCTTTAATCTAATTAACGTCCGTATTTGTATCCATAAATATATGTATGAATGATCTGTGTTCATAAATATCATGTTAGGGCTGTTTGGAAAGTGTAATCCTATATCGGGTAGATCATCATCAGCTGTTTGTAGGTTCTTGCAAAGAATCGCGTTCTCGATCACCTTTTCGAACGCAACAGTCAGTGCTCAGCGCCGAGGTCGAATTTACATAACGGCCGGCCTGGTGGTCTAGCGGTTGAAGAGCCGGAGTCGCGGGTTCGAATCCCGCTCAGAGCATGGATGTGGTGTTGGGTTGTGTGAGTGTCCAAAAATAAATTGAAAGAGTTTGCGATATATGAGTTCTAACTGTGTAGATGGCCTACAGTAGCCTAGCACATAAAATAGATAAATTACATAACCTTATTTTTATTTCTTTATAATTCGTACTTACAAAATATTTTGTATTGGAAAACATTTTTAATTTGTTCGTTTTCTCCCTCTGTCTTTTCTTTTTTCAGATTGGATTTCGGGTACCTTGGAGAAACTTCTCTGCTTGTTGAAGGACTAAGGCGACAATGAAGAAAAAGATGCCCTTCAATATTTAATATTTCAGCATATTTTGTTAACAATTTCAATTTTCATAAATCACAAAACTAACGGGGAGATAGGGTTTTTTTACTGAGGTTTTTTCCCTAAGCTCTAGTATCACATATCAAATTATATGGTACCCCGTTACACTAACCTCTGCTAACACTTTTTTCATACACATGCTTTATTGTTAGATGAAAAACAAATTGTAATGCTCAAGTTCAAAAGAATATTGGAAAACAAGATTCCGAATCTTGAATTTGTGAATATATAGAAGACCAAAAATAATATTGACTGTTCTAGAAAACAAAGTATGATTGAATGCATAATGACTAATGAAATAAACTCAGCTATCCAAGAATTATGAGGATCATAGGATATTATAATTTTTTTTGGGTGATAATAAAACGCACTTGGATAATCCATATGACGATGAAAATATATACTTTGGTAAGTTAATCAAATTGGGTTCAGAATATCTCCAGTAAAAACAAAACTGGTATATTGGCTGAGTTTCAATTGATATAGTAAAATTTTCAGATTAGATTTGAGGAATGAATATCTCGCATAAGTTCGTTATTGAGTAGAATCAGTTTGGTGCTTTCGGCTTAATAATTTTTGGAATGCGTGTTTTTTTTTAAATCATATTTTTTTTGAATTTAATATATTTTATATGCAGTTACATAATAACAATCCATTGTGATATGACATGGAAACTGATTGTATACGCGTAGACTGAAGGACTGATGATCCAGATTGATGGCAATATTGGTGTCAGACTAATGCTTGATTGATACCAGATTGGCCGTGTAACTTGTGACTGATTATAATTAGCAAATGTATGTACATCCAACATATGAGGTGAGTCATAGACCTACGTTTTGAATTTAATTTTTTGTGCGCATGTTCTGGGGAACATAGCATTATCATTTTGCCCAAATGTCAGTGATTTTCGAATTTGCATGATATAGTTCTATCATAAGAATCGTTATCATTCCCAACTCTAAGAAACCAATACTTTCGGAGATATGATTTGTTATAGTTTGAATAATTACTCGCTAGTAGTTTGACAAGAGCGCCAAAACTCCTGTTCATAGAGCATTCCCACTTTTTTTTAGGTAAGCGCTTTGCCTGACTTCAATGTTAGTCCTGGGATGTTGAATGAAATTATTATTTTTCGATTATATGTAATATACATTATTTGATCATTTTATATTTTATATTAAAAAAATGGGTACAAGCCCTGTGGACAGGAGCTTTCTGGCGCTCTAGTTCAAACAGACAAATTATATCTCCGAAAGTATTGGTTTCTCAGAGTTGGGAATTATATCAATGTATTCATATGATAGAACTGCATCATAAAAGAAATTCAATTCAATTTGGAATTAGCCTTGTAAAAAAAAATTTTTTTTTAACTCCGAAACCATCTGTCCGATTTAGCCCAATAACGAACTTAGCCGAGATATTTAACTCCCAAACCTACTCTGAAAATTTCAACTGTCTAGCTCATTCCGTTCGAGAGTTATCGTGCCTACGGCCGGCCGGCCGGCCGGACAGAATGAATTTCGACCACGGATTCTTGATCAGTGAGTCGAACCAAATCGTTTAAGACCATTTTCATCGAAAAATTTGGAAATTACAGACATTTGGGCAAATTGACAAGCACTCAGTTCCGAGGAACTAGAGCGCCAAAAATGGGTTCAAGCCCTGTGGACAGGAGCTTTCTGGCGCTCTAGTTCAAACAGACAAATTATATCTCCGAAAGTATTTGTTTCTCAGAGTTGGGAATTATATCAATGTATTCATATGATAGAACTGCATCATAAAAGAAATTCAATTCAAATAATAGTTTATTTATCAAGATTAAATGAGCAATCATGAGAATGAGAACTGCACCATGGAAGAAATCAAATTAAATCTGGCCAATTTTGCCCAATAACGAACTTAACCGAGATATTCATGAAAATTTCAACTACCTAGCTCATTCCGTTCGAGAGTTATTGTGGAAAAACTTTTTTTAAATTTTCAAAAATTTTTTTTGACACTTTGCGGTAATCTGGTCAATACAAAACTTCACATGCGTATAAAGGTCATGGTTCTACAATTTGATGCTAAATTTCAGATAGATGGAGTGATCGGTTTCGGAAATATTCATAAAAAATATTTTTACTAAAATCGGCCATAACTCCGAAACCGCTTGATGGATTTCGCCCATTAACGAGCTCGTCCGAGATATTTACGCTCCAAACCCACCTTATAAATTTCAATCCGCTAACTCATTTCGTTCGAGAGTTATCGTGCCTACGGCTGGCCGGCCGGAAAGAATCGATTTCGACCTCGGATTCTTGATCAGTGAGTCGAACCAAATCGTTTGAGACCATTTTCAGCCAAAAATTCCAAAATTACAGACACTTGGGCAAATTGATAAGCACTCTGTTCCGAGGAACTAGAGCGCCAAAAAAACAAGTTTCGTATGACAATTGCCCAAAACAGGTTTAAAGTACCTACAAATAGTAGATACCATAATATATTCCATAAAACATGTATTAAAGAAGAGAAGTAATAATGAAAAATTACCTTGTAATCGATCAAAAATTTCCTGATCTACGTTCACCAAATTTTCTCCTCTCTCGAACTACAGAATTATGCTTTCAATATTTACGTAATATTTATAAACATTTTTGGGTGAGGTCCCCGTTGCATCGCTAAAATACGAGTATTTCAACCCCAATATTTTTGAAGTTATAATATTTACTTCCGTCAGCCCCGTCATAAATTGAGAGAACTGAACATTCTATGTCTATGGTTGAAAAGCAGTCTCACTACTCTCAGATCTCTTACTTCATGTTCCGTTCCGAAAATGTAAGACTTTTCTGAGAAAAACTAATTTCGGAGCAAACAACTGAGATTTTTTTCACTTCACTCACAATTCTTCGATTGATTAGATAATGTCATGTCTCAGGAAAATAAGTTGTCATTATGACAATTAATACATAGAATAATTATATCATCCTGTGACAACGTATAAATACGATTTCTAATTGAAATTTTGAAAAATCATATCTCCGAAAGTATTAGCTTGTTAGAGTTAAAAATGATATCGTTGGATTCTTATGGTAAAACTGCTTATTGAAAAAAATTTTATTTGGAATATTTTACGTAAAAAAAAATTTTTTTTTTGTTACTCCGAAACCATCTGTCCGATTTTGCCCAATAACGAACTTAGCGGAGATATTTATGTCCCAAACCTACTCTGAAAATTTCAACTGTCTAGCTCATTCCGTTCGAGAGTTATCGTGTCTACGGCCGGCCGGACCGGCCGGACAGAATGAATTTCGACCACGGATTCTTGATCAGTGAGTCGAACAAAATCGTTTAAGACCATTTTCATAGAAAAATTAAAAAATTACAGACATTTGGGCAAATTGATAAGCACTCAGTTCCGAGGAACTAGAGCGCCAAAAAACAAATCCAAGGATTATTATCAGTTAAATAAAATAATGGTGATACGATACAAATTGAAAAGTGGGAAAGCGCTCTGTGGACAGGGCGTTTGGCGCTGTTGTCAAAACTACTAGCAAGTAATTATTCAAACTTTGACAAATCATATATCCGAAAGTATTGGTTTCTCAGAGTTGGGAATGATATCAATCGATTCTTTTGATAAAACTGCATCATAAAAATTCGAAATTTACAGACATTTGGGCAAAATGATAACGCGATGTTCCCTAGAACATGCGCCCAAAAAATTGAATTCGAAACGTAGGTCTATGACACACCTCATAAGTCACGGTCAATGTGATACCAATCTGCCATCGATCTGACATCAATCCTGCCATCAATCCGGACCATCAGTGCATCAGTCTACGCGTATACAATCAGTTTCCCAGTTGACAAAATGCATAACTGGGCAACAGTTAGTGGCAGAGAAATTTTTTTGATTAAGTTATAGCTCGACTTCAATATGGAATAGATGCATACATAAAAATACAGGGTGGTCCATTCGAAATAAGAAACTGGCGTTTCTCATATATGTGGCAATACTGAAGATTTGAAAATATTTCGGAAAAACAGTTCCCTTTTGCCCAAAGCTCCACTAAACATTTCAGAACGAAATATTCTCTCGTTCTCCAAATACTTATGATAGGCCAAGTTAAAAGGAAAACCCTGGGTACGTTCCATTTTATACTTTAGTATGTAAATGAAAAAGTAGCTCACATTTTGAACCAAAAATGATTCTGCTGTGACTATTCATTAAAATATTTCAAGATATCGAATATTTTACCCACCCTATTGACCTCTATCCACAATTCAAGTATTGACGTCTTCCTGAGAAGCACCTTGTTTATTCTACTGTGGCTTTTAAACTCGAATTGTGTCTCTCAATATACAAGACCTTTATAAAGGATTGTAAAATCGCAGTTGGTTTTTTGAATAAATCTTTGCCGCTCTTAACTAAGGATCCTGACTATTTTACAGGCCTTTGAAATTGTCAGCCTTGATAATTGTATTGTCAGAAAATGAATTATTTGGAAGGAATCGTGAATGTGAATAGTATATTTATTAAGTGGCAAAATAAGAATATTTCAAAGCCAAGTGCGATGTGACAATCATTCATAAAGACCCTATATACTATAGGAGTCATTTTTGATGCCTTTGGTATCTTTCCTCCCTCAACAATGTATGACACGACCAATAAATTTGAAGAATTGGTGTTCCTTCTCAGATCGTTCCTGCTGATAACTCCTGCCAGAATCCATAATTGGCGATTCAAGGGTAGGTTGCGCCCTCTATGAACGTTAGGTTTCAGGAACCTGTAGGTAGAGTAATTTTAAATACAAGGATATTTGTGTATTTTCGGTATTTTACTAAGGGAAAAATAATGGTTAATGATGAAAATAGTGATTTCATCTGTATAAGCGACAATTTAGAGTCCATTCCCAATAGTAGAAATTCATTAGAGGGTGGGTTCGTGAAAATGTATGAATATTTTCACTGAGAAAACATTTTTGTGTGGAAATTCAGGAAAGAAGAATGACAGAATTTTAGTAGTTTTTGATTTGTGTTTACAAATATCGGTCCTCTCAGCAGATCCAGAAAGGAGAGGAAAAATTCGAAATGATGGAGGATCAGCCATAAAACCTACATTTAGCTGTTCTTGTAAGGCTGGTTTAGGAGGAAATCTAGAGAAAATGTTGCATCATATTTGTTTTAGTGAATAATTTAATGATGCAAATTTTTCTACTCCCTACATAGTAAGTAGTTTGCTATGAAATCGATCTGAATAAAGTAAGTGAATTTTACAATGACTTTATCGGTGAAGGTAAGTGAATTACCTACATCACTTGAAATATAAGTACTTTGCCATTGAATCTTTCAATGTTTTGTACAGTGTTTCATTTCTCTATTTATATATACATTAATGGATAAATTAAATATTTGTGTTGTTCTATGGAAACTTTCATTAACATTTCCTGAACGTTTCAAATAATACCATGATAACATTAGGTAGGAAAAAGGTTCAAAGCAATACAATATAATTTAGATAATAAGATAATGTAAAATTTATATACAAAGAACAATAAATGCATTTGGCAACAATAACTTATGACGGGAATACGAAAATGATTAGAAATAATATTCAGTAGTCCTCTGAAATAAAAAAAAAATGCTTCCAGAAACGATCTTTGGACAAAATTGTCTTCGATAAATTCACCATAGCACAATATAATGGCATTATGTCCTATACTTTAGGAACCAGATACCATGGTTTCACAGTTAACAGGTGGTCAAAAATTTCTTTGACACTTTGGGAGCTTATATTTTCAAAGGTAATGACAAAACAATATAGCTAATATCATTTTTCAGTTTTTTGAAAGTTAGTATAATTTTTCTCAGGCTCACTTTTTCAACCATACCATTTTTGCGCGAATGTTCTGGGGAACATCGCGTTATAGTTTTGCCCAAATGTCTGTAACTTTCGAATTTTTTGACGAAATTGGTCTCAAACGATTCAGTTCGACTCCCCAATGAAGAATTCGAGGTCAAATTTGATTCTGTCCGGCCGGCCGTCCGGCCGTCCGTTGCCACGATAATTTGAGAACGAAAAGAGCTAGCGACTTGAAATTTTCAGGGTGGATGGCGCATCGCAATACGACGGACAAGTTCGTTAATGGGCATAATCGACCCAGTGGTTTCCGAGTAATAATTTTGTTTTCAACCAATATAAATCCGATCGAATTGAAACTTGGTGAGTAGTTGTAGAATATGAACCTAAGCACGTTTGTGAAATTTTGGGCGAATCGTGAGGCTAGAAAATTTTAAAAAAATTATTAAAAAATATTTTTGTTATCACGATAACCTGAGAACGGAAAGAGATAGCGGCTTGAAAATTTTAGGTTAGGTTGTGCATCTGAATGCAACATTTGAGTTTGTTTATGAGCATAATCGGCCAAACGGTTTTAGAGTTATAGCCATCTGAAATTTTCTGAAATTTGGTGGTTTTTTTTTCCTCATTAACTCGAAAAATACTAAACCGATCGAATTCAAACTTGGTTATTAGTTGTAGAATGCCAACGCGAAAATGTTTGCAAAATTTGGTGAGGATAGCATTTGTAGAAAATTTTTAATAAATCATTGATAATAAAAAAAAAATTCTATATATCAGTAACTATCCGTTCGAAATTGCTGAAATTTTGCAAGAGCGTTCATAACCTAACTCTTCTGCCAAGTTTCAAGTTTTAACACAATCGGTTGAATATTGTTGGAGATTCGAGCATTCTTGTGTGAGTTCAGTAAATAGGTGACCGTTGCCTCGATAACTTTCGAACGAAAGAAGATAGGGACATGTAATTTTCAGGGTAGGTTGCGTATCCGAAAAGGAGAGTTGAGTTTGTTTTTGGGCATAATCGGTTTAACGGTTTCCGAGTTATATCCACCTGGAATATTATTTCCTTGATAACTAAAAAAATAAAGATTCGATTGAATTGAAGCTTGGTAACTAGTAGTAGAAAATCAGCATAAAGACGTGTTTAAAATTTTGTAAGAACCGTACCCCTAGAAAATTTGAAAAAAATGACGAAAAAAAAAAATTTAAGAACCGTACCCCTAGAAAATTAAAAAAAAAATCACGAAAAAAAAATTGGTTCAAGCACTGACTTGAAGTCAGAAGCTTTTGCGCGTATGTTCTATTGTCCATTCTTCTGTATTGGACACCCTTAATCGAATTTACCATGGTTAATTATGTTGTCCATTCTCCTGTATTGGACACTTAATTCGAATTTACCATGGTAAATTCGAAATAAGAGTGTCCAATATAGGAGAATGGACAACATAATTAACCATGGTAAATTCGATTAAGGGTGTCCAATACAGAAGAATGGACAATAGAACATACGCGCAAAAGCTTCTGGCTTCACGTCATTGCTTGAACCAATTTTGTTGCTTATTTCAACTCTGAAACCATTATTTTTGGGAAAAAATGGAATGACACGTTATCCCTGTTGTCACAACTACAGGGTCTTTATGAATGACTGTAACATCGCAGTAGGCTTTGAATTCTTTGCCGCTCTTCGCTAAGGATTCTGACTATTTTACAGACCTTTGAAATTGTCAGCCTTGATAATTGTATTGTCAAAAAATAAATTATGTGGATAGAATAGCGAATGTGAACAGTAAATATATGAAGCGGCAAAATAAGAAAATTGTAGAACCAACTGCGATTTTACAGTAATTTAGATATAAAGACCCTGCATTATATTCATAAACACAACAAAACACTTTTGATTTCGAAATATGAAATAATTTATCAGTAATCACAATAGTCAAATATACAGGGTGTCTCAAAACAAGTCCGAAAAATTTAATGGCCTTGTTCAAAATAAAGGGTAGTTTGTGATATAAATATTGGGTCAAAAGACAAACGTTAGGGAGATATCGCGGTTCAAAGATGGTGCAAAAATGATGTTTTTATTTTGTATCTCAAAAACGAAAAGCGATAGAATAATGATATTTTATGGAAGTATTACTATTATGAAGACACACTTTCCTGATATTGTTTATGTTTTTAGAATGAGTGGAGGGGGTTGAAGTAGACTACCCCAATCATTTTTATTAACTGAATTTGAAGAAAAACTTACGCAATGATTTAGATAGAATTGAATTCGGATAGCCTGATTTGGTTAGAAACTTTTTTTCTCTACTATTTTTCTCGTAAAATGTACCGTTTTGAAATAAAAAAATTAAATATAAATCATTACGTGTCAGCAAAGGGCAATTTTGTTTAGAAACAGAATCTAGTTTGCTGCTATCAACTCCAGTTTTAATTTGTACTAATTTTAAATTAAACTTAACAACCACATCATCATCATTCTATCGCTTTTCGTTTTTAAGATACAAAATAGAAACATCATTTTTCCGCCATCTTTGAACCGCAATATCTTCTTAAGGCTTAAGGTTTGACTTTTGGCCCAACATTTATATAGCAAACTACCCTTTATTTTGAACAAGTATTCACCCCTTCAAATTTTTTGGACTTGTTTTGAAACACCCTGTATAAAAGAAATACAGAAATATAACTTTTAAGCATTTCTTACAAACAAGCGTTAAACAGTTAATAAATGTGAGAGCAAACAAACTCCGTTACCTACTTCTGAAGCTTTAGATTTCGCCACCGGGTGGTTCGGATATGAACTTGAATCGCCAAAAAAATCCTAAAATTTCAGTTGATAGTTATAATGAGAACTTGTAATTATGTGAGATAAGAGGTATTATTGCCAAATTTTTGATATAATGGATCGTAAATCCGACCAATTATTGCTACGTAATAGATGTCCAGCCTGAAAGCGAGCGGTCACCTGTCGTGTCATGACGATGACAATTAATAAGAGATTTCATTCCAAATAGATCATCAAAAGAAACAAACCTTAGTAATAACAGTTCTTCTCCGCAAAATCAAATGAGTGACATCTGCAGGTAAACATTGTAAATTGTTATTAAATGGTTGAATTTAGTAATTGGTATGGCCGTGTTCGGGGTTAAAACACTTGTTTTCACTTGGCCATCGGAGTTAATTTAACGCTAAATTATAAAGTTCGAATTCCTGATGGCTGCATGAGTCAAGAATTATTTAAATGATTATGTAAAATTAATTTTTCTCAAGCGAATTATGATATATTATCTGTATGTGGCAGGTGCATAGAATGCATTATTCATGGTATGTTGAGGGTAGCTATCGGAAGCCGACCACTTAATCACGGAAATATAGTTGAATTATTCGAAGACTCTAGAAAAACAAGCCCTGTGGAAAGGTGCCTTGGCACTCTTCTTCAAACTTTGAGAACATTTTTTTTTCGTTACTGATACATTTTACTCAATAACGAACTTAACCGAGATATTCATCTCCCAAACCTACTCCGAAAATTTCAACTGCCTAGCTCATTCTGTTCGAGAGTTATTGTAGAAACAAAATTTAAAATTATTTTTTTTACTCTTTACAGCAACCCGATCAATACAAAACTCCCCATGCATATAAAGATCATTGTTTCACAATTTGGTTCTAAATTTCAGATAGTTCGAATAATCGGTTTCGGAAATATTCATAAAAAATGTTTTTACTAAAAACGGCCATAACTCCGAAACCGCTTGGTGAATTGCTCCCGTTAACGAACATGTCCGGGACATTCACGCTCCAAACCTACCCTGCAAATTTCAATCCCTTAACTCCTTTCGTTCGAGAGTTTTCGTTTTAACGGACGGCCTGCCGGCTGGACAGAATCGATTTCGACCACGGATTCTTGATCAGTCAGTCAAACCAAATCGTTTGAGACCATTTTCAGCCAAAAATTCGAAAATTACAGACATTTGGGCAAATTGATAAGCACTCTGTGCCAAGGAACAAGAGCCCCAAAAATATGTGATCACAGAATTAATTTTTGTGTGCTCATAATGGCAATGGCATTTGAACCAAATATGTGTACTGTCTGGATTTGGAGCTGATAATTTTTAACGGCATAATTTCTCGTTCACAGTTTTATCCAAAACATCCATTGAATTAATATTTGTTTTATTAATAGCAAGGGTGTCCTAGAATTGGTGGTCAATAATTCACCACCGTATTCTGCCTGAAATTTGTTTTTCTAAAAGTTTTTTCGAGGGAGCTACAGCCCTTCAATAGCCCTTGAGAAAAATTTTATTTATTTTCTCTAGAACTTACGCAGCAAGAATCATGAAAATTAATGTGACTCTTGTTATTTATGAATTCAAACTACTACTTTGAACATACCTTAAACAGTCAGGTGCATCTCAAACTGGGATCTTCAAGGGGATATTTCACAACTTTTTCGTACCTCAATATTTTACAATTTTGAGACAGCATTTCGAAAACCCTGTGTTCTTTAATACAAAATAACCCATTTCTCGATCGGATGTACGGCGCTCTTGTTCAAACTTTGACAAATGATATCTCCGAAAGTGTTGGTTTCTCAGAGTTGGGAATTATATCAATATATATATATATATATATATATATATATATATATATATATATATATATATATATATATATATATATTCTTTTGACTGAGAGCTTTATATGTGTTAGCAGAGGTTGGTGTAACGGGGTACCATACAATTCGACGTATGATGCAAGAGCTTAGGGAAAAACCTCAGCAAAAAACCCTTTCTCAAAACGACAAATGACAAAATGACAAATTACGACTTATGTCATGATGACATAATTCTTTTGATAGAAATGCATCATAAATATATTTGCAGAGGAAGAATTATTGTTTGTGGCCATACCACACTGAATATACTAGATACCATCCAAACACTGAAGCCAAGCAGCGTCGGACGTGTTTAGTACTTGTATGGGTGAATTCTTGGGAACACCACGTCCTGTAATGTTTTTTCAATTGGGCTTCTGCTCGTCAATTTTAAAGAATTTTCGTAACTAAATTCAAAACGTAGGTCTACGACTCACCTTATGTTGGATTTACATTGCATCAGCAAATTATAATCAGAATATTCTATGAAATCATAGAATCAAGAATAATTATTGAAATTTCCGAAAGTATTAAATTGCTAGAATTCAGAATGATATCAGTGGTTATGATGAAACTGCATCTTAAAGAAAATAGAATTTGAAATTGGTAATGTAAATTTTTCTTTGCTCCGAAACCAACGAAGCTCCCAAGCCTACGCTGAAAATTTCATGTGTCTAGCTCATTCTGTTCGAGAGTTATCGTGGTTACGGACAGATGACCGGTCAGAATCGATTTTGACCACGGATTCTTGATCAGTGAGTCGAACCAAAACGTTTAAGATCAGCCAAAAATTCGGAAAATTACAGATATTTGGGCAAATTGATAAGCACTCTCTTCTGAGGAACAAGAGCGCTAAAACTTGTGAAGCCTGAACATCACTCAAGGTTCCGCATCACAGGGGGTTGGAATTCCTAACGATTGCCCTAGGTGGTGCTGGTGAGATTTTTGTCGCCAGTAGTTCGCAACAATAGAGCTTAAGTTTCCTAGAGCTCCTTCGTTTGTCAGTTAAGCTGATGATTGGTAATATCCATGTAACCAGTACGCATCTACCCTGAATGATCCTTTTCTCTTTGGAAGGACACTGAGCGATGAGGAGACCAGCCTGGACCACGAGGGAATATTTGTTGATTGTTAAAATCGACGAATATTTCACCGTGTGTCTTCTATAGTTATTAGCAATTAACTACAGTTCACCTTATTCCAGAGTATATTGGGGAGTAAATTTGGGTTATTGACAATCCAATCAGAAATTGCAATTTGGGGTTGAATTACTCTTCCGTTAGATTTTGCACTCTCTGGTACTGGAAACGGTAGAGACCCTGACTTTTGATCCTTTGGGGTGTTACGTTTACGGGAATCATTGAAACACTTGTCGAAAACAAAAACATAGTTTTATTTTAAGGAGACCTGTTTTAGTTACAAACAGTAACTTGCCAAATTGTTACTGACCACCCTTATCGGGGTTCATGGATCTGCGCCTGCTAGGGTTTCTACCTGACGGGGAAAGTTATTCTCCTTGATTCCGAGTCCGGGAATGTTTTGTCGCTAGAGAAAGTTGGAGGGCCATGAAATGCCATTGTTACAATGTACAGGTATCTATCCTCTGAGTCATGGGACGACAAACTCGGTTCGACTATGTCGAAACGATTATACAAGTCATTGCTTTGCGATGATTATTTACATCGCTCATTACTGTTGAGGTAAATTCAATAATCTAGCAGTCTTTCCCTTGGTTGTAAAGTCTCTTAAGACATATCCAAAATCTCTTCCGAATTACTGTTCCGACTTGGTTTACCCTGATCTGGATCCCTAGTCGACCAAGTTCCTATGCAACGTTGAAAATAATGCGCTATCAGATCATTTTCGATGCGGAAATCATCTACCATACTCTTGTACTACGGCCAACGCACTTCCATTGCAATATCTATACAAAAAAGTGGACAGGAGCTTTGGCGCTCTTGCTCAAAACTTTGACAATTCATCTCCGAAATTATTGGTTCCTCAGAGTTGGGAATGATATCAATGGATTTTTATAGTAGAACTGCATCATGAAAGAAACTGAATTAAAATTAACTAACGAATTTATCCGAGATATTCAATCCTGAAATCTCCTCTGAAAATTATATTGTATCAATTGAAACTTATCCAATATTCCGGTTTTGTTTTCACGGAAGATATTCTCAACCCATTTTGATAAACTGATATATTTCCATCATCATATGGATTATCCAAAGGCATACAGGGTAGGGGTAATCATAAAATCCTATAATTGGTTATTTCGCATTCAATCATACTTTGTTAGAATAGAAATCAACATATTTGACATATCTGTCATAGGTAGACAAGATTATATGTTTTATATTATTATTATATTATATATTTAAAAAAATCATATCTCCGAAAATATTAGCTTTTCAGAGTTGAAAATGATATCAATCGATTCTTATGATGAAACTGCATCTAAAAAAACATGAATTCAAAATTCGTGATTTAAATTATTTTTTATCGTTATTTTGAAACCATTCAACCCATTTTGCCCAATAACGAACTTATTCGAGATATTTATCTCCCAAACGGACTCTGAAAATTTCAACTGTTTAGCGCATTCCGTTCGAGAGTTATCGTGTTAACGGCTGGACAGAATCGATTGCAACCACGGATTCTTGATCAGTGAGTCGAACCAAATCGTTCAAGACCATTTTCAGCCAAAAAATCGAATATTACAGACATTTGGGCAAACTGATAAGCACTCTGTTACCAGTAACAACTAACTAAATTATGATAATCGATGTGCTTCACACATAATATGTGTATTTGACTCATTTGCAACTTGCAAGATTATAGGCTTCCAAGATATTGTACAGTTATTTCACTCCTTGTGAAAGCAGTCTTCATTTACTGAATAAAATTAACAATGCTTGGATACATTATTTTTGAAAATAGGGAAATCTCTGATTCTGATTCTTCAGGTTTCAAAAGATAAAGATCGATGCCCAATATGCTTCAATATTATCTTCATATCGCTTTTGATGGATAAAGGTGAATAATATTTAATTAGATCGAGCGAGACGAGACGAGACGAGACGTTTTCAAAGATATTATAGGCGATACCCAGACCACATAGAGCGCAACACGAGAGGCTCGTTTTTGGTCTCGTTAAATTGTTTGTATGAAGTTTTCTATACGACTTGACTTTTTTCAACACCCACAGAAAACAATTGAATATGAAGAGTTTCCACTACAATTACCAATATATTTTGTCTATATTATGCATCGATCGTTCTAGAAATACTTCATTTTTTAGAAGATTATTAATTCGTTATGACCTTGCGATAATTGAGAAATTGAATTGAGAATTGAGAAAAAATGGAATTCACGACCATAAAAACGGATGACATTATGAATTCAATACTTAACGGACAACTTTTATTGCCCCTAAATCGCAATGCTTTGAAAATTTGTCTCTATCTGAACATCTGGAGAAATTTAGTCTCTTGTGCTCGTTGAAGTGAATAATTATTGTATACATCTGTGGAACTACGTATAATAAAACTGGTAAATAAATGAAGCTAATCAATGTTACGAAAAGTGTTATGAGGAATACGCCAAGAACACCCTCAATGATCTACCCACTGGGAAGGTATTCTTTGAAAACTCTACCAAATTGTTCAATTCTATTTAAAAAATGTATCGACATCGATAGCCTCTTTAAAACATCAACTAAACATTGGAAAGCTGAGTTTGAAGAACATTTGCTCTTAGATAGAGCAAATAGGAATCAAAATTGCATTATAAAGTGATGGAAAGTGCATGAAAAAGTTCCTACACTTTCCAAGACGGCCGATGATTTATTAATGGCTACATCCGTACCTGTTGAAAGATTATTTTCTACAGCAGGCAAAAACACGTACATCATTGAAAGATGATGTGATGCAAGCGTGATTATGTTTGAATTATTGGTCATCAAGTAATTTTAAAGTTGAAATTGTCAGTGTTTAAAATTAAAAATAATATGTACATGTACAAATATTTTTCTATAAGAGCGTAATGAATATAGCTTTACAAAACTATTCATTATTGTATACCAATTCGTTTATTTATTATAATACTAGCTGACCCAGCGAACTTTGTTCCGCCTTAGAGGCAATAAATAAGCAGATTTTAGATTTTATTATACTCGTTAGAAAAAAAACACCCTGTACAGTAATGATTTATTTTCAATGATGTATCCCTCTAAAGTTTATTTTTTAACACAAATGAATGAAATTGTACGATTGTGGCATGGAAAACAGCAAGTTGCAATTGACGTTAAAAGAAGAACACCCTGTATGGAGATTTTGGACGAATACATTATGAGAATCCATCCAAGGTACCTATTTGGTTAATGCTTTGTTTGTGACACAAATCACTTCAATCACGTACAATTGTGCCATGAGAAAAAGAGCACCCTGTATAAATGCTTTATTTTCAATGGTGTATGCCCCGAAAGTTTATTTTTAAACACACATGACTAATATTGTACGATTATGGCAGGAAAAACAGCAAGTTTTAATTGACGTTAAAAGAAAAACACCCTGTATAACACAAAAGAGTATCCTATGTCCGTCTCCTGGTTCTAAGCTGCCTCATCACCAATTTTGAGCCAAATCGGTATAGCCGTACTTGAGTTATAAGTGGTGTAACTAACACGACTTTCTTTTATAAATATAGATTTATTATCGTTTTTCAGAATTGAGCGAGATGAGACGAGACAACTGATAACGAGACTTAAACGAGACTTAATATTTTGGGAATTGGCGAGAGCGAGACGAGATTTTTTATTTATACTCTCGTCTCGTGTGAAGCCCTAAAAATCACTAAAAACTCCGAATATACATCAGTCCGTTTTTGTCTATGAACATCATTCTACCTAAGACTAACCTGTGATCATAGATTGGTCTGTTATTCTGCTCTGCCTCGTTCGGTTATTTCAAATAAATCCACGAGATGAAAAAATCCGTGCCTCCCGTCTATGATTGTCTCAATCAAAGATATATTATCCAGTGTTACCGCGGAAGAACATGCGCGCAAAAAAAATCCATCAACATAATTTGATAGGCAATACATTCGGGGTGTATTCGTATATGGACGACACACAATAAACATTCTAGAAAACCACTGACCTGATGTGAGGAGCTTTTGCGCGCATGTTCCATTGCCTATTCACACCTCATACGACGTCGATCGGTCGGAAATTCGGTACTCGATAGTAAAATGGTGGCTCGAAGGTATGTGTGGCATTTCTGCGGATACTGAAGTATATTTTCCGAGATATCTGCAGAAAAAAATTTTGTTTTCGAGTGATACGATATTCACGAAATTTCACAAATATTAGTGCGTCAACAATAACGACCATGTTTGAATTGGATCAGATTTGTATATTTTGAGTTACTGGGGAAATAACAAAAAACTTTAAGATGTATTACGCTGAAACCGTCTGGCCGATTATGCCTAACAACGAAGTCAACTGTGCCATTCGGGTGCGCAACCTACCCTCAAAATTGCAAGTCGTTATCTCTTTTTGTTCGAAAGCTGTCGTGGAAACGGTCACCAATTCAGCAACTGAACTCATCCATGACTGCTCGGATCTCCAATGATATAGGATCGTGTTCAGATTTGGAACTTGGCTGTGGAATTAGGTTTTGAAGGTTCTCGCAAGATTTCAGTGATATCGGACGGATAATTTCTGAGATATACTGAATTTTCTTCGAAGATTGTTTTAAGATTTTCTAGTGATACGATCCTCACGCAAATTGCGCTTCGGCATTCTTCAACTAATTACCATGTTTGAATTGGGTCGGATTCGTATTTTTGGCGCTCTTGGTCCTCAGAACAGATTGCTTATCAATTTGCCCAAATGTCTGTAATTTTCGAATTTTTTTTATGAAAATGGTCTTGAACGATTTGGTTCGACTCACTGATCAAGAATCCGTGGCCGAAATCGATTCTGTTCGACCGGCCGGTCCGGCCCTCCGTTAACAAGATAACTCTCGATTGGATTGAGCTAGGCAGAAATTTTCAGGTAGGTTTAGGAGATAAATATCTCGGTTAAGTTCGTTATTGGGTAGAATCAGCAAGATGGTTTCGGAGTAACGGAAAACATTTTTTTTTACATTACAAATTTCAAATTAAAATTTTCTAAGATGCAGTTTCATCATAAGAATCCATTGTTATCATTTTCAACTCTAACAACAGTTCCGGAGATATGATTCTTCAAAATTTCAATAATACATCATTGTTCTATGTTTTCACAGAATGTGAACACAGAATCTGTCTATGTTCACTGTTCATAAATGCCATCTTATCTATCTATTAGGGACTTGACAATTCGTAGTTTGAAAATATGACTGATTACATATTGAATAATTTATGTATAATATAATAGTATATTTATGTATAATATAATAATATATATAGTTTATGAAGGCAATAGGAAAGAAGAACATATAATGGGATCATCAAAAGAAATTACTTTTCGTTGACCACTGAGGTTAATATTACCTGTTACTTCCTTCAGTTGTGAGACATGTTCCTATATACAGTATTTTCATAATGTTGCTAGCAAAAAAATACTGAAATATCGATCTACATTTGTGTATCAAACATTTTTTTTCTTGAGTTAAGGTCCATAATACAGAAAAGAATGTGTAAGTGGTATGAACTATTAAATTTCAAATTATGAAAAGAGGATAGTATTTTAATAATGTATTTTGAACTATTAAAATAATTTGTTCTTCAGCCTCTACCTACACAAATATCAGGAATAAATGGACAATCTGCTATGATTGTCTCCAGCCTTGCTCTAGACATTTCGATGATACTTTCCTTAGGTATTTCGTGTTGTGAAAACTATGCATTATGAGTATAAGTTGCAACAAGCTATTCCACGATGTTGAAATCATTGCAGATTGCTCATTCAATCTTGATAAATAAATTTAATGACAATTTTTGAAGCACTAAAGCATAAGCATTGCAGATTGCTCTTTTTAAGTAAACGACACTTTTTTAAATCTAATTTCTTTCATGATGTAGTTCTATCATAAGAATCCATTGATATAACTCCCAACTCTGAGAAACCAATACTTACGGAGATATAATTTGTCTTTTTGAACAAGAGCGCCAAAAAGCTCCTGTCCACATGGCTTGAACCAATGTTTAAATGAAATAACCCACCTTGATTTCAAGTCGCTATCTTTTTCCGTTCGAAAGTTATCGTGGCAATGGCCAGCCGGCTAGAATCAAATTTGACCCCGAAGTCTTCATCAGTCAGTCGAACCTTGCCTTGCGCAAAATGATAGCATGCTGTTTCCCAGAACACGCGCCCAAAAAAAAGTTTCATCTGGTAAACAGATAGGTGCAGGACGACGTCTCTTTGGATCCTCTACTGTTATGAGACACAGCGCCAGAAATTTTGTTTGTTTCGATATGACTGACGATTCACGTAGAAATAAGACATGAGTCTTGGCAACATCGCCACCCGACAACATTGATACAAATCAGATTCGTTGGTCCATCTTTAGTCTTGTTAATCTCGCGCCGTACTTATTATAGCAATTACAATTGTACCTTGTCAAATGTCGCTTTGATATTGTTCATTGAATGTCAGTTTCGTTTTGCTTCATTTATTTAGTAAGGGAGATGCCGGTTTGGGATCAAATGCATATCACATGCTATTTTATCTCATATTGAGCATGATGAAATTCGGATTGGTTCACCAAAGATTCGATTCAGGCTTGAGTTAATTTTACGCATTCAGAAATATATGCTATAATTAGTTAAGATACTTCACATTGACTTGCGTCCACAACTGCTTCAATTCTAGAATACAGGGTGTTAAATTTTCTTAAAAAGTTCATAATAAAAAAAATCATTATGTCAACATGAAATCGCAGATTCAGAAAAATATTTTTTGTACAACTGCCATCAAAAGTGACACTTTTACTGACAGCCAACAGTGTTAAAAGTGTGTGAATGTTTACGTCGAAGCGTGTTTAAAATATTTTTCTCTATTTCAGTACCGTAATGAGTTCATAACAGCACTAAAAACAGTGCTGTAATGAATTCATTTCCGCATTGATTCTAGTTATATTTTTCGTTTTATGGTAGTCAACACTGACATTCGATGCTATCAAATTTCAACACACGTCAGTTGTCAATAAAATATAATCTGGATAGAGTGAAATAATTCAAGAGAGAAAAATTTTAATTTTCATTAGAAGATAAGGTACTAGAGATTTCCTTCTTGCTAATTTTGAAACATTTATGCTATTAGGAAACTGTTAAATTTGATCTCCATGCCTTACGTACAATTCAAATTTCGTAATCTGTCAACTTTCGTAACAGTAACACCTACTGCCAAGAGACAATACAAAAGTCACTAGTATGTATAATCCAAATTTTTCATTAAATTAAAAAAAAAAAGCTTTTATTTTCCAAACAGGCACTAGGCCCAATTACAGGACACAATATACAATTTTCGGATGTAAGTGTTAAACATAGGAAACATACCTATCGCAACAGCAATACATTCATGGAATATATAAAAAAAAAGCAAATATAAACATATTGTAATAATACATTTATGGAATATAAAAAAAAAATAATAATAGAAAAAAATCAAATAAGTGTGTGTTGATTCGCAAATATAATGTTTTTTATCTCTTTTTTGAAAATATTTAATGGTGTTGCATATATGTCTACTTTCTGAGAGAATTGATTTTAATTTATGGCACATTGCAAATAGAGGAGATTTCAGTAATATATTGGTTCTTGGTGTTGGTAGGTAAAAACATTGTTTATTTCTACCATTGATTCTTGGCACATGGAAATCAAGTTGAGATTGTAGTTTGGGTGAGTTGACAAGATTGTTCACCAGTTTGTATATGAATACACAGGAATAATAAGTTCTTCTGTCTTCAAGAGATAGAAAATTAAAACGCTGTAATAATATTTTATTATCTATTCCCTGACTGGGGTAGATATTATCTAGTTTGTAGATGACATATTTCATAAACCGTCGTTGGACAGATTCTAGTGATTGAATGTGTGCGGCATATATAGGTGACCAGATAAGACAGCCATATTCTAGGCGGGATCTAACAAGCGAGTTGAACAGAGTAATAAAACTCTCCATGCTCTTGAATTCTTTACAATTCCTAAATATAAGGCCTAACATTCTCCCCGCAGCATCCACACTTTTCTCTATGTGCAGTGCAAACGAGAGTTTGGTATCAAAGAATACTCCCAGATCTTTGCAGCTGACTGTTTTTTCAAGAAGATAATCATTTATCGAATAATTATGGTCAATAGTGATATATTTGTTACAAAAGGTGGTATATTTACGTTTACTTAAATTGAATGGAAGATTGTTTGAAGAACACCATAGAGCTAATTTATTCAAATCATTCTGCAGTATTTGACTGTCATTTGGTGACTCTATAACACGAAAAACCTTCAGATCATCAGCAAATAATAGAATTTCACTATCTATACTCGTTCCTATGTCGTTAATGAACAGGGAGAATAGAAGGGGAGCTAGGTTGCTTCCCTGTGGAGCGCCACTGATGGCACTGTATTAATCAGATTTGTGTCCTCTATATTCAACAAATTGAGACCGATTCTTAAGATAGGAATAAAAGAATTTTAATAGATTTGAATCAAAACCAATTTCATTGAGTTTGGAAATGAGTATGGTGTGGTCCAGCTTGTCGAAGGCCCCCGAGAAGTCTGTATATACTGTGTCTACCTGAAGCTGATTTTCTAAAGCAGAACTTACTGTTTGAGTAAATGTTATTAGATTGGTTACAGTAGATTTTTTTGCGATAAGGCCATGTTGTTCAGGAATTATTATATTTTGTACTTTTGGACATATTCTATTATACATACATATCTCAAAGCCCTTCGCAAAGTTACACAACAAAGTGTATTATTAAACAAAATTTTCCTGAAATAGAGAAAATATCGTCTAATACTCGTTGCAGAAGACAATTCCAACACTCATGCGTACGAAAACTCGCTCCTTTCGTTTTCGAATTTCGCATTCGCGTTTGAATAGGAGCCCATTCTGCAACTTTTTTTTAGAATATACTATCAATACAGTGTTCAAAATATTACTACATCTTCTTATGATGAAATCAGATCAAATTATAATAATAACTTTAGGAATTGCAATTTTTTTATCAGTCTTAAAAAATCATTTCTTATCAGCATTCATACTAATACAACTAGAACAATTGCTAACCTTAATTCCTTGCGACGTAAGGGAGCTTTACAACAATTTATTAGAATCCCCAGTACCATCATAACTAGTAGAAACCGGAAGTATTGGATGATGACGTTCCAAAATCTGCTGAGTTGTTAAAGGTTGGGAGAATTTTTTCCGCAATGGCATTTCTATAACCAATGGAATGATCAATATAGCCCCCGGCTACCATCATAGACTTCCATCCACCATGTTTTTTATCTCCGTAATATTTGCTCCTGATTATGCTAGCAAAGAAGCGGAGGATCTACGAAAACAGTAGCCTGTATATTGTTTTGGTTCTGGCAGTTTGTGAAATTCGGCAACAATAGAGGGTATTTTCCCAAATGAATGAACTGAAGGGCGCCGTGCAATGTACTTACGGAAATAGTCAACATATTTCCCAATAATACAGAAAGAACGACTTACTTTCGTTTTTGTGTTTGGAAATTGTATGACTAATGATTTATTTGTTATTTAGATATCTTCTACTAATAAATCACACAATTCTTCACGCCGACAGGCTCCAAATAATCCGAAAATAGTTGCAACCTCAACCATCAAGTATTTCTCATCTGGTGCCTCGTTTCTAAGTTTTCAACTTGTTGATGTGTGGGAATTTTTTATTTTTTGGGACGATATCCTTCACTTTTCCATTTTAAGTATGCCATTACCTTGAAATATTCACTATTTTCAACAGGGGCGCTTGACTTGATCATTGAAAATTTGCTCCACAACGTTGATGAGCTCCATATTTTTCTTGTAAGTATAAAAGAAAACAAGTTCACTGAAGTTCCCCTCTACATTTTTCAATTTACACTAGTCCAGGAAATTGGTTTATGCAATGTCGTGATCGACCTGATCGCAAGCGTTATTCGATCTTTTAGGTCATTCAAATCAAGGCGTTTTGTTTTGTACACAATCTTCTTCACATAGCTCCATACAAATAAATCTAATGAGTTAAGATCAGGGTATCGCGCTGGCCATTCGATCTTTCCTCGCCTTTGTATCGGCAAAAGGATTCAAATTAATATTGAACTGACTGAAATATTTTTCTTGTATCATCTTCGCAGTTGAATGATTTAAATTCATATTCTTTATAAACATCTCCATTTTTGGCGCTCTTGTTCCTCGGAACAGATTGCTTATCAATTTGCCCAAATGACTTTAATTTTCGAATTTTTGGCTGAAAATGGTCTCAAACGATTTGGTTCGACCCACTGAGCAAGAATCCGTGGTCGAAATCGATTCTATCCGGCTGGTCCGACCGGCTGGTCCGGCCGGCTCTCCGTTAACACGATAACTCTCGAACGAAAGGTGTTAGAGGATTGAAATTTGCAGGGTAGGTTTGGAGCGTAAATATCTGGAGTACGTTAACGGGCGAAATACACCAAGCGGTTTCAGAGTTATGGCCGTTTTTAGTAAAAAAGGTTTTTTATGAATATTTCCGAAACCGATCAGTCGATCTATCTGAAATTTAGCATTAAATTGTAGTGACCTTCATATGCATGCGAAGTCTTTTATCGGCGTAAAGTGTCAAACAAATTAAAAAAAATTGTTTCTACAATAACTCTCGAACAGATAGAGCTAGGCATTAGAAATTTTCAGAGTAGGTTTGGGTGATAAATATATCAGTTAAGTTCGTTATTGGGTAGAATCGGCATGATGGTTTCGGAGTAACGAATAAAAAATTCAAATTCAAATTTTTTTAAGATGCCCTTTCATTATAAGAATCCATTGTTAATTCCATTTTCAACTCTAACAATCTAATACTTTCGGAGATATGATTTTTCAAAATTTCAATAATACATCGTAGTTCTATGTATTCACAGAATGTGAACACAGAATCTGTCTGTGAGCACTATTCATAAATGACAAGACCATTCACCAATGAACAAGACTGTTTTGAAACCGAAAATAATATTGACTGATTACATATTGAATAATTTAAGTATAAATATTGGGGATGATGTCCTAGAAGATTTAGAATTGGATCAGTTTAATGATGTAGCTTATGAAGGCAATAGGAAAGAAGAACATAATGGAATCATCAAAACAAATTACTGTTCGTTGACCACTGAGGTTAATATTACCTTGTACTTCCTTAAGTTGTTAGACATGTTCCTATATACAGTATTTTCATAATGTTTGCTAGCAAAACAATGCTGACATATGGATCTACATTTGTGTATCAAACATGTTTTCTTAAGTTGAGGTCCATAATACAGAAAAGAATGTGTAAATGGTATGAACTATTAAATTTCAAATTATGGACAGAGGATAGCATTTTATTAATATATTTTGAACTATTAAAATAATTTGTTCTTCAGCCTCTACCTACTCAAATATCAGGAATAAATGGACAATCTGCTATGATTGTCTCCAGCCTCGCTCTAGACATTTCGATGATATTTTCCTTAGGTAATTCGAGTTGTGAAAACTATGCACCGAGTGTTAGTTGTAACAACCCATTCCACAAGGTTGAATCATTGCAGATTGCTCATTTAATCTTGATAAATAAATTGAATGACAAATTTTGAAGCACTAAAGCATTGGAGATTGCTCTTTTTTTTTAATGATAATTTATGAAGCATTTTTTTTAACGACAATTTTTTTAAATTAAATTTTTTTCATGATGCAGTTCTATCATAAGAATCCATATAAATAAATCCCCACTCTGAGAAACCAATACTTTCGGAGATATAATTCGTCTGTTTGAACAAGAGCGCCAAGAAGCTCCTGTCCACAGGGCTTGAACAATTTTTTTTTTCATATTATAGGCCCAATCGCCCAATACTTGAATTTATTTGCCACGTCGTGCAACGGTGTTCTTAGTTGATATTTTCGAACGTTACAAAACTCCATAAATTGTCTCTAGAGTGACGCTTTTGTGTTTTTTTGTCGATTTCGGTATAGGTTTAGTTATATTTTCGTTAATTTGTTCATTTGATACTGCATCGAAACGATCCAATTTTAATTATTTTATAGGAACAACACTGAGTAATCGTGACTGATAGTATAAATCCGTCCACGGCTACCTACTAAATATACTGTAGTTCTGAGGAACAGGCCTTTTTATCGCTGATAAAAAGGATGCTCCTTTTTTATCGCTGACAAACTTAAAAATAGGTCCAAGCACTGACGTGAAGTCAGGAGCTTTTGCGCGTATGTTCTATTGTCTATTCTCCTGCATTGGACACCCTTTCTCGAATTAACCAGGGTAAATTCTAATTAAGAGTGTCCAATACAGGAGAATGGACAACATAATTTACCATGGTAAATTCGATAAAGGGTGTCCAATGCAGGAGAATGGACAGTAGAACGCGCAAAAGCGCCTGTCTTCACGTCAGTGCTTGAACCAATTTTTTTTCTAGGGGTACGGTTTCTAAAAAATTTTAAACACGTGTTTATGTTGATTTTCTACTACTAGTTACCAAGTTTCAATTCGATCGAATATTAATTTTTTGGAATATCGAGAAAATAATATTCGAGGTGGGAATAACTCGGAAACCGTTAGACCGATTATGCCCAAAAACGAACTCAACTTTCCCATTCGGATACGCAACATACCGTGAAAATTGCAAGTCCCTATCTCCTTTCGTTCGAAAGTTATCGAGGCAACGGTCACCCATCCACTGAACTCGCACAAGGCTGCTCGAATCTCCAACAATATTTAACCGATCCTGTTAAAACTTGAAACTTGGCAGTATAGTTAGGTTCTAAAGGCTCTTGCAAAATTTCAGCAATTTCAGACGAATAGTTACTGATATATAGAATTTTTTTTTCAATTTTCAATGATTTCTTGAAAATTTTCTACAAATACTATCCACAATTTTACTAGAATTTTCGCGTTGGCATTCAACAACTAATAATCATGTTTGAACTCAATCGGTTTTTTTATTTATCGAGTTAATGAGGAACAAAAAACAACCAAATTTCAGATGGTTTCGCGTTGACTCTAAAACCGTTTGGCCGATTATGCTTATAAACAAACTCAAATGTCGCATTCAGATGCACAACCTAACCTGAAAACTTCAACCTGCTATCTCTTTCCGTTCTCAGGTTATCGTGACAACAAAAATATTTTTTAATAATTTTCTGACGATACGATTCTCACAAAATTTCACTAACGTGCTTATGTTTGTATTCTACAACTATTCACCAAGTTTCAATCCGATCAGATTTATATTGGTTGGAAACAAAATTATTACTCGGAAACCATTGGGCCGATTATGCCTATTAACGAACTTGTCCGTCGTATTGGGATGCGCCACCTACCTACATTGGGGAGTCGGACTAAATCGTCTACGACCATTTTCGTCAAAAAATTCGAAAGTTACAGACATTTGGGCAAAATGATAACGCGATGTTCCCCAGAACATACGCGCAAAAAATGTCATCATTATAAGGTACGTTTCGCGCATGTTCTGGGGAACAGCGCCCAAATGTTTGTAATGTTCAAATTTTTTGCCGAAAATGATTTCAAACGATTAGGTTCGACTCACTGATGAAGATTTCAGGATCAAATTTGATTCTGCCTGGCCGGCCGGCCATCCTCCGTCTGCCACGATAACTTGAGAACGGAAAGAGATAGCGACTTGAAATTGTCAGGGTAGGTGGCGCGTCCAAATGCGCCGGACAAGTTCGTTAATGGGCATAATCGGCACAACGGTTTCCGGGTCAAAGCTCGTTTTCAACCACTCCGATCAAATTGAAATTTGGTAACTAGTTGTATAATAGAAACATAAAGACGTTTTTGAAATTTTGTAAGGATCGTATCAATATAAAATTAAAGAAAAAATATTAAAAAATGTGGGAAAGCCCTGTGGACAGGAGCTTTGGACCTCTTGTTCAAAGTTTGACAAATCATATACCATATATTCTCAGAGTTCGAAATGATATCAATATATTCTTATGATAGAACTGCATCATAAAAACCTAAATTCCAAACGTAGTTCTATGACCAACCTCATATGTTAGACTTACATCAGCGAATTATAATTAGTGCATTCTATGAAATCATAAAAATACGAGTAATTATTGAAATTTCGAAAAATCATAATATATGTTCCCAAACTTAAAATTTGAACTGTCTATTCCGTTCGAGAGTTATCGTGGTTACGGCTGGACGGCCTGGCAGCATCGATTTTGAGCACGGATTCTTGATCAGTGAGTCGAACCAAAACGTTTGTGACCATTTTCAGCCAAAAATTCGAAAAATACAGATATTTGAGCAAATTGATAAGCACTCTGATCCGAGGAACAAAAGTGCCAAAAATATAATTTATCTAACGATAACTTGAGAACGGAAAGAGATAGCGACTCGTAATTTTCAGGGTAGGTTGCGCATCCGATTGCTACATTTGAGTTCGTTGATAGGCATAATCGGCCAAACGAATCTGGCGTTCTACTCATCTTTAATATTGTTGTTATTTCCTCTATGACAAATCCCATCTAATTAAAACTCGGTAATAACTTTGTAGAATGCTGACGCGCTAATTTTCACGGAATTTCGTTAATATCGTAAATTACTTGAGATGTAAGTCCAATAATATACATACACATACAGTGAGGAAAAGCCGAATGGAATAAATTCATTATCTTGGTTACTGTACATATTTATGGAAAATTCCGAAACATATCAAATTTGCATTTTAAATTATCTCTTTTCTTCGGAAATATGCGGAACCTACCTTCAACTCCCTTCGAAAGACAGGTACAACCCCCAATTTTTCGAATAGGAAGTATGAGCTTCTGATAAATCGTTTGAAAGGTCTCGTTATTCCCTATTAAGAAATGTTTTCATTGTGTATTGCAAAATCAAATTAGAAAAAAATGAATTGAAGTGATTAGCGAAATTTGGTAAAATATCAGAAACTAAAATTTAGTAAAAAAAATATGAATGTTAAGGAAGTAGATGTTCAAAGTATTCGCCGCAAACCCCTTGCTAAACATGAAAGTATAACATTCCTGAATAGACAATGATGAGACCTTTCAAACGATGTATCATGAACTCAGGGCCGTAGCTAAGAGCTTTTCCGAGGGGGGAAGAAAAACGGCTTTTGGCGCCCCTAGTTTGAAAAAATAAAAAAGTGTACATATATTGAGACTGCGTTCTGAATTTGTGTTTTTGAGTGAACAGAATTGTTGTATCTCTCAAAAGATCCAGGACCAAAAAACAATTGTATTTGACAAAATAAATATCTACCTACATCAAGCTTTCGAGACGATAAGAATAATCTGGAGAGTTCACAAATATTAAAACGAAAACTTTCGAAAAATGATATAGCAATAATGTCATATGTTACCCTGCTGCTATCTAGAGTGGAATGTTCCATCAAGTCTTCGAGAATATCTGCTATTTGAAATATTGAATGAGTTTTTTTGTAATTCCTGAATTAAAGCAATATTTTGGTATCCATCACCCTGAAAATTTTTGTGGTTTGTATGTAATATATAGTAAATTAAATCGTCAATGTCACACAATCGAAACTTTCACGAAAAAATACCCATGTCTAGTTTTATAGTTCAATCTGTCAGTGCTGTTGTTGAATGGAGATTCACAATGTGTCAGCAATCGCCAAAACTTACGCTTTTCGCTCTATTCGAAAATACAGTCCTCTTTTTTGCGCGCATGTTCTGGGTAACATCGCGTTATCATTTTGCCCAAATGTCTGTACTTTTCGATTTTCTTGAGGAAAATGGTCTCAAACAATTTGGTTCGACTCTCTAATGAAAAATTCGAGGTCAAATTTGATTATGTCTGGACGGCCGACCGTTGCAACTATAACTTGAGAACGGAAAGATAGCTACTCGAAATTTTCTGGGTAGGTAGCGCGTCCCAATACGACGGACAAGTTCGTTAATCGGTATAATCGGCTCAATGGTTTCTGAGAAATTATTTTGTTTTCAACCAATACAAATCCGATCAAATTGAAACTTGGCGAGTAGTTGTAGAATATGAATTTAAGGACGTTGGTGAAATTTTATGACAATCATATCACTAGAAAATTTTAAATAAATAATTAAAAAATATTATTTATGCCACGATAACCTGAGAACGGAAAGAGATATCGACTTGAAATTTTCAGGTTAGATTTTGCATCTTGATGCAACATTTGAGCTTGTTTATAGGCATAATCGGCCAAACAGTTTTAGAGTCAACGCGAAACCTTGCGAAATTCCGTGAGGATCGTATCACTAGAAAATTTTTAAAAAATCATAAAAAAAATATATATATCTGATACTACCTATTCATTTGGCATCGGTGAAATTTTGCGAGAGACTTCAGAACTCAACTTTACTGCCAAGTTCCAAGTTTGAACACGATAGGATCTATAGTGTTGGAGATCAGAGTAGTGTGAGTTCAGAAGCTGGATGGGTGACCGTTGCCTCGATAACTGACTTGCAATTTTCATGGTAGGGTGCGCACCCGAATGGGAGAGTTAAGTTCGTGTATGGGCATAATCGGCCCAACGGTTTCGGGGTATTACCCACCTGGAATATTATTTCCTCGATAACTCAAAAAATATAGACTCGATCGAATTGAAGCTTGGTAACTAGTTGTAGAATCCCTAGAAAATTTTAAAAAAATTACGAAAAAAAAATTGCTTCATAATCGGTAAATTCGTTTAAGAGTGTCCAATAGAGGAGAATGGACAATAGAACATACGCGCAAAAGCTCCTGACTTTACGACAGTGCTTGAAACAATATTTTGAATAACTCGCCTTTAGCCATGTATTCATGACATTCGCTGCTTTTTCCCTTTCAATTTTTCTTATCTGCGCTCTCCTTCTGAATTCCACTTCAGACCGTTTGAACTTTTTTTGGCAAGGATCCATAATCCGTATTCGGTTTTCGATTTTAAATTTCAATCAATATTCAGATTCACTAATTCACTATTCATGAATAATTTATATAAGAAGTACAAGGTTATGTTTCTTTGTATTGTCTATCAAGTCTCTAGCAGCAACAAAGCTTTCTACTATGCTGTCGGTCTATAATAATAATCATCTTATTCAAGTAGTAGTTCAAAAAAATCTATTTTCATAATATCCGCGGTCAATTTGGTGCCCTTTGAGATATGATCCGGGAGGGGAGGAGGCTCCCCCCCCCTCCCCACTCCGGTAGCGACGGCCCTGCACAAACCCATACTTACTGTTTGAAACATTGGGGGTTGTACCTGTCTTTCGAAATGGGTTGAAGGTACGGTTCGCATTTTCACGAAAACAAATTACAATTACAAATTTGAATTTGACGTGTTACGGGATTTTCCATAAATATGTACAGTAACCATGATAATGAATTAATTCCATTTGACTTTCCCACACTGTATAATAAATTCTGTAACCATAAACGATTCTCTCATTACAAACGTCTGTCATTAAAATGGTACGAAATGTATTCATATCTTATAAAAGCTGAGAAATCGGTATATATCGCTAGTAAATCCGATTCTCCAATAGAGATCAATACACAATAGAATATGCACGCAAAAGCTCCTGACTTCACGTAAGTGCTTGAAACAATATTTTTAATTTATGTGGATAAATCCACTTAACTGCCGCATTGATGTTTGGTAACGATCCTACATACCTTCTTCCTTTGAGAATTGAACTTTTTCGATATTAAATCAGTCGAGTCTCCCGTACTGGGATGTCCAGTCAGTGGACAAATATCTAATAGATTGTCCAGATAGAAAGCTCATATCATCGTGTTATCGGCCACGACAGATAAATTGCCGACTTCCTTTCCCTCGGATTTTTAGGCACCTAATTATTTTCAAAGGTCACCCGGTCGTTTGGGCGATGATATATATTGATTTCAACAGGAACGAAATCTAACATTCGAATTCCCAGCGCCGAAGGAATCGTAGGAATTTTAAGTCGGACGGGACTCCTTAAAGGCATTCCACAAGAGGATACATTGGGATGCTTGAGATTGAAAGTGTGTTTTTTCTTTGCTTTGGAATTTCGTGGGAGGGATACCAAAGTGATCCGTCTTGTCTAGAAAATTTGTTCTATTGAAGGAAGTCATTATCGGCTCTCTCAAAAGGAACCGTTTCGGATTTTTAGCGCTCCTATTCCCCGGAACCGAGCGCCTATGGTTTTGCTCAAACGTCTGTACTTTTGGTATTTTTGGCGCTCTAGTTCCTCGGAACTGAGTGCTTATCAATTTGCCCAAATGTCTGTAATTTCCGAATTTTTCGATGAAAATGGTCTTAAACGATTTGGTTCGACTCACTGATCAAGAATCCGTGGTCGGCCGTAGGCACGATATCTCTCGAACGGAATGAGCTAGACAGTTGAAATTTTCAGAGTAGGTTTGGAAGATAAATATCTCGGATAGGTTCGTTATTGGGCAAAATCGGACAGATGGTTTCGGAGTAACAAAAAAAAATTTTTTTTTTACAGAACAAATTCAAAATTAAATTTTTTTCAATAAGCAGTTTTACCATAAAAATCCAATGATATCATTTTTAACTCTAACAAGCTAATACTTTCGGAGATATGATTTTTCAAAATTTCAATAATAAATCGTATTTCAACGTTGTCACAGAATGATATAATTATTCTATGTATGAATTGTCATAATGTCAATTTATTTTCCTGAGACATGTCATTATCTAATCAATCGAAGAATTGTGAGCGAAGTGAGAAAAATCTCAGTTGTTTGCTCCGAAATTAGTTTTTCTCAGAAAAGTCTTACATTTCGGAACGGAACATGAATTAAGAGATCTGAGAGTAGTGAGACTGCTTTTCCTCCATAGACATAGATATAACTCTCGAACGGAAATAGCTAGGAAGTTGAAATTTTCAGATTAGGTTAGGGAGATGAATATCTCGGTTAAGTTCGTTATAGGGCAAAATTGGCCAGATTTAATTTGATTTCTTTCATGGTGCAGTTCTCATTCTCATGATTGCTCATTTAATCTTGATAAATAAACTATCATTTGAATTGAACTTCCTATATGATGCAGTTCTATCATATGAATACATTGATTTAATTCCCAACTCTGAGAAACCAATACTTTCGGAGATATAATTTGTCTGTGTGAACTAGAGCGCCAGAAAGCTCCTGTCCACAGGGCTTGAACCAATTTTTTAGCCGACAATCTTCTCACACGATTGGATTCTAACTTATTCCTAAAAAGACCGAGTTAAAACTTAATTCTGTCCGTTCGTCCGTGATCAAGATAACTCTAGATCAAAATGAGTTAGAGAGTTGAATTTTGGAGGGTAGGTTTGGGGCATGAATATCTCGGTTGAGATTGTTAATGGTCAGAATCTGTCAAATGGATTTGGAGTTATAGGCATCTGAAATTTTGTTCACCGAATATCATAGCAGGTACCATATCAGTTTTCAGTATGTTTTCAATATCCCCACCATTATAGATCCGATCGTGTTCAAATTTGGAATTTGGCTGTAGATTTAGATTTTGGAGGCTCTCACTATTTCAGAGATTTCAGCGATATCAGTGGCATTTCTGAGATACACAATAATTTATTTAAATCTTCAAGTGATCCTTACGAAATTTCGCATATGGCTTTCGGCAGCATTCTACAACGAGTTACCAAGTTTCAATTCGATCTGATCTGTATTATTTGAAAACAAAATTTCAAGTCGATGTCTGTTTCCGTTCGAAAGTTATCGTGGCAACAGCCAGCCGGACGGCTAGACAGATTCGAATTTGACCGCGAATTATTCATCTGTGAGTCAAACCTATATTATAGGGGGTAACGCGCACTGCGACCATATTAAGGTCTATTGTGCCCGAGTTGAACCCAATCGTTTGAGACCATTTTTGGCGCTCTTGTTTCTCGGAACAGAGGACATCAATTTGCCCAAATGTCTGTAATATTTGAATTTTTGGCTGAAAATGGTCTCAAACGATTTGATTCGACTCACCGCTAACACGATAACTAAGAGTGGGTTTGGAAGATAAATATCTCGGCTAAGTTCGTTATTGGGCAAAATCGGCCGGATGGTTTCGGAGTAACGAAAAAAAAAGATTTTTGTTTACAATACAAGTTTCAAATTGAATTTTTTTTAAGATTCAGGTTCACCATAAAAATCCATTGATATCATTTTCAACTCTAACAAGCTAATACTTTCGGAGATATGATTTTTCAAAATTTCAATAATGAATTGTCCTTCTATGTTTACACAGAATGCTGTACTTAATTATTCCATCTACTATCTATGAGTAATTAAATGATCTGTGTTCTTACATGTCATCCTATTTTCCTATGAGAGATAAATGTCAAAATTATTTCTGGTTCGTTATTCTTGATATAAAATTCACCTCCTGTTCTAGAAAACAAAGTATGATTGAATGCAAAATGACCAATGTAATAACCTCAGTAGAAATATGAGGATGATATGATATTATAATTTTAAGGTTATAATATAATGCCCGTGGATAATCCATATGATGATGAAAAATATTCTTTGGTAAAATACATAATCAAATTGGGTTCAGAATATCTCCAGTAAAAACGAAACTGCAATATTGTCCAAGTTTTAATTGATATAATATAATTTTCAGAGTAGATTCAAGGAATGAATATCTCGGATAAGTTTGTTATTGGGGAGAATCAGTCTGTTTGAATTTAATTTCTTTCATGATGCAGTTCTATCGTAGGAATCCATTTATACCATTCCCAGAGATCAATAATTTCGGAGATATGATTTGTCAATGTTTGAACAAGAACGCCAAACTCCTGTCCACAGGGCTTGAACCAATTTTCATCTTCAATGAAAACAAATATGTAGGTACTATCTCATCACGAGGTATCATCACAGAGCTATAGAATATTACTCAAGTTTGGCAACACCGTCAACTTCCACTTTCTCATCTCCACAGACGACAGGCGATAAGATGAGACGTAGGTGGACTAGCGTGAGACCGTCTCGGCTCGGTCGCCAAAGAACTAAGCTAATAATTTATTTGTTGATGCAAGTATAAGAACATTGACGACCTTGTTGCACCGTCCACGTCAACGTCGCAGTCTGACTTCATTCACCCATGAAATTTTATGTTACAACTAGATTTAATGTAATGAGACCTCTGCTACTTAGTAGTCGATGGTATCACTGCGGATAGGATGGTAGGTAATGTCTGAAGGCATTTGATTCAAGATTGGGTAGAATGTCGGTATGAATGATTGATGGTTATTGGGAGTGTGCTTGGGAAATACGTTGAGGAAAGCAGTACTCTCCCACCGAATTTTCCAACCTATATATATATATATATATACTATATATATATATATATATATATATATATACTATATATATATATACTATATATACCGGTGGAGTTGGCGGTTTTGGCGGTTGAAAGTAGATGGGATTCAATAAAAGACCACACGACCATACCGAGGGGCAAGTTTATTTCTCTGATAAGATTCCTTTTTTCTTCTAATTATTTTGTCCTCGAAGGAAGGTTTTATAAGCAAATCCTCGGATCCCCTATGGGTTCAAAATTCAGTCCTTCCATGGCTGAAGTGGTGATGGACTTTTTTCTAGACCTTGTCCTCGCTGATGTACCTTTTTCCATCCCCTTCATTAAGAAGTATGTTGATGATCTATTACTTTCTGTCCCCAGGGATAAAGTGGCATATACTCTGGAAAGTTTTAACAGACAACATGAATACATAAAGTTCACCCTGGAGGAGGAAACTGAGAGGAGTGTCCCCTTCCTGGATACTAGAGTGATTAGGACAGAGGAAAATGTGTTGATGTTGGATTGGTACAGGAAACCCAGCAACTCTGGAAGGTACTTACATTACTGTTCCAACCATCCACATAGACAGAAGATTAATATGATACTGGGCTTGAAGAATCGTATTCAGAGGATTGTCCATCCTACCTTAAGGCTTAAAAATTTTAGTCTATTGTTTCAGCTAATGCTTGAGAACGGTTATCCCAAAGGCCTATTGAAAAGACTGGTCTACGGTTCCACTCCTTCTGAACGTCCGGTTGCTGTTGAGGGAAGAACCTCCACCAATATTGAACAGTTGAGAATGGTCTATTCCTCGATCCCCCTTATCCGAGGAATGACGAGTGAGTTGGTCAAGCTGCTGGGTAGTCCCACCCTGAGAATTGTCCCGAGGTCTGATTTTAAAATTGACAGATTGTACAGCCGCACCAAGGACCGTATCGAGAGTGAAAAGATGTGTGGCGTTGTATACAGTATCCCATGCTCCATGTGCGACCAAGTATACATAGGGCAAACCTCGCAACAACTGAAGAAGAGAATCTCCCAGCACAAGAGTGATGTAAAGAATGTCAGTAAGGTATGTGCTTTAGCTGATCACGTCCGTAATCAAGATCACGTGATGAATTATGACTCCACTAGGGTTTTAGAGTGTGAGTCTAACACCAGAAAGAGATGTTTCTTAGAAATGGTTCACGTTAGACGGAGGTTGAATGCTATGAATTATAAGAAGGATGTTGATAACATCAGTAACATTTATTCCTTTCTAATACATTATGACAAATTCAGTGAGAGTGAATTGCCTGATGTATCGGGTTGAGACTGATTTTGTGACCTCAGTTTTTTAGTGACTGTTGGTTGGATGTTTTTGTTACTTTAATTCCAACTAATATTCAGTTAGAGTGAATTAAACATGCATCAAGGAATTATTATTCAGTGAGAGTGAATTAAGAAAAATCTTTTCCAAATAAAACAATTCAGTGAGAGTGAATTTCAGAATAACAATAAGAACAATATTTCTGTGAACTTTAATATTGGTTGTTTTGGGATCTTTTTCTGTGGTCCCATTGTACCTAACCTCTCAATATTCGATCGTTTCCTGTCAAGTATAAGTCTATATCCAAAAATCGATCGCTGATCAACTGCAAGAATAATAATAGATTTCTTTTCATTGTGACGCCTAATCTGCTGCTGTTTTGCCCCCTTTTTGGATGTTTTGCATGCTCTCTTTTGATAGCTGGATCAGTTTATAATAATTTTTTCATCTATACACCTCTGTATTTCGGTATGTTCTAGACGTCGGTTTGTCTGTAACGTCTTGCCAATGTTATATGTTTTCTGTTTTAGTGTCCTGAAGAAGATCCCAATCGGGGTCGAAACGTCGACCATATGAAATAAAGAAGAGAGTCAGTATTTACTCTGATCGTTTTCCTACTCCCCTTACATACTTATTTTATATTATAAATATTTTGGGAAATTATATTTTTTGTATATATATATATATATATATATATCCTTCATAGAAAAGGAAAGATCCCATTATACAATGCATTTCAGCATGTACCGAACGGTTCTTCCTCCCGTGAGTTTGAGGCAGTGAAGGATTTTAGAAGAATGAGGAATTATTAATATTCAGGGAAGTATATTTGATATTTCTGGAAAATATATAGGATCCTTCACGGTAGATGGTGCAATTGTCTGCGCGTCACCCGCAAGGTCACCCGCATCGGTTATTTGCATTACAGACAATTATCCGAATTGATAGGCACACCGTTCTGGTAAACAAGCGCGCAAAAAACTTTCTGTTACATCTCATGAGGTCACATTTTAAGAAACGTAGATTGGGTTTTCTAAACAAAGGAGCTGAATTTTCGTCTATTGAGTGAACAGGGTTTTAGTTTACCACGTGTGGTCTCACCCTTGAAAATAATACTTCTACTGAAAAGATAACTGCAAGTAGAATTTCTTGTTAAGGTTCGACCTATGTAGAGCGATTTATTGCCTATTTCCTGTGAAGCAATGCTCAAATGCGTTTAACAACTGAAGTGGTAATAAACTTATCAGTTTCTTAACACATTGCCCAGTGCTGGTATTCTTTGTATCTAGAGGTTATTTGAACACCCTAAACTGCGGAATGTATCCATCTGTTGCTGACAGGTTTTGTGCAGAAGTCAAGTGAAGTAGGTTTAAATGAGTGGGACAAATTCCGGATTTCAAAAGCCTAAGATTTAACATACTACAAGTTCACTATTGGCGCTTGCATCCGGGATTTCAGAGATATTCCGACTCTATTTCATGAACGACAAATGAGAGTATTGTTTTAACATAGCAGGGTGGTTTTAAAATCGAAACCCCAATCATTGTTAATATTTCCCCCGTTTTTCCTAAATGATGGTCTTTTATATACGATTACTCTGTAAATAATTCACTACTACTACTTCTCTTAGTGCAAGGGACATTACCCATATTTTGTTCGGTCGCGAAACTAATACCTCCTTAGTTCTCGTACTAACTATGTAGTTACTTCTTCCTTGCTATACATTTTCATATAGAAGGGAGATTTTATATTGTATCAATATTGTATTGTACAATTACTTGCAACAAGAAAATACAGTTTGTTGTTTTGTTCAAAGTGCGTTCGAATATTTCACCACTTCCTATCCTCGTATTTGTTATCTTATTGCAAGTAACAAATTACGTCGTAGTCAACGAGTTTACTGCTGGGTGCTTAAAGTTAAGTATATCCCTTTACTCACCCCCTGATAAAACAATCAGGGTGTAAAATACTGGTCCTTCGAATAATATTAAATCCTGATAAAAGAATCAGGACTCAACATTTGATCCTTCGAAGCATAATATCCTGATAAGACAATCAGGATCCAACACTTTCAGTAGCTATCTGCACAATAAGAAGAGTGAATTAAGCTTTAACAACCTTCATTCCTTGGCCTCCTATGGAATTCTTCTATGGTGTACATGCTCCCTCTCCAGAGAAAAGGGTGATCCGTACTATTACTTCACACATGAAGCAAGCATATATTTGCAGAGAGGTTTTTACTGCCCTCAAAAAACCGACGATTCTAGCTTCATATATTCTAGTTAGAGTATGTCATAAATGTCCATAACAACTTGGACTCATCTCTAACAAACGCTTTCACCATTCTTTCTGCAATAGGAACAGAGAAAGACTTACCGTCCCACATATTGTAGAATAACTCAAAGCAACTAACAGGAAGATAGTCGGCACTTTATGACACGATATGGACAGAAGGCCTGATTTTAAAACATTATATCCTTTTAAAGTGGTAAAATGGTTCGTTTACTCGAAAATATGCTGACAGAAGGTTTCGTGTTTTTGTTGATTAATAATAATAGTTGTAATTTCGAAGAGTTGAACAATGGTCTCCCACAAGGTTCAGTTTTAGTACCTCTCCTTTTCTATTTATATCCTGCTACTTCCTCTGAGAAATTCATATACGCTGATGACATTGCCGTTGCATTTCGTCATTTTAGTTTCCAAAGTATAAAAATAATCTATTTGCTGATTTAGATACCTATCCTGAAACATTGAGTGTAACTTTCAGTGATTCTTTCTTGAGACATCATTTTAATCCTAAATACCTAGGAGTGAAACTAGATTCCTCTTTGAATTTCAAAGCCCATTTGGATTACTTGCATCTGAAGTTGAAAACAAGAAATAATATTCTGCAGAAACTAGCTGGTACTTCATGGGGTGCTGATGCAGCTACTCTTTAAACGGCAGCCTTAGCCTTGGTTATTTCTGCCGCTGAATATTATTGCACCGTCTAGCTTAATAGTGCTCGAACTCAAAAAATTGATGGACAATTAAATTCATCTATGAGGATCATCACTGGAACTATTAGATCTACACCTATTCATTGTTTGCCAGTTCTTTCAAATATTGCCGCGCCCCACATTCGTAGGCAGACTGCTGTTTCAAATTCTTGGAATAAATTTCATTTCCGAATTGATTTCCGATTCTCTCCTATATTCCAGGCAATGAGATTCCCATCCCCTGGTTAGTAATGCTTCGTCTTTGAAGATGGAAACTTTGTTTCTGAAAAATATGTCAGACGACAAAAAACTGTAGTGGACAAGAGTGTAGTTAGTTCTAAAGTGAATAAGATTCCCAGATTGAAGTGACGTAGCCCTTTATGGTCCAACTGTTTTCTCAATTTGAATAAAAGTGACAAAGAAGTTTGGCGGTCTGATGGATTTATTTCGATTTATTGATCAAAGATTCAATTTCTGATCATTCAAATACAGTTCCGAGTTTGATCTTCCGAGGAAAATATATTCTATCCTGGATGGTTTAAGAACCGGTCATGGTCGACCCAACAGCATGCTTTCAGATGGAACTCAGTTGAGAGTCCTAGTTGTGGATGTGGGGAAGCTAAGGAAATTATAGATCATTTAATAATTGTCCCATATATAGATTCCAGGTTGGCTTCAGGGCTATTCATAATGTTTCTGAATCTTTTTTCGAATAGGTAGCGAATTTCAAATCTATTTGACAAATATGGAATATTCCATTTTTATTTGTTCGTTTTCTCCTTTTATCTTTTCCTTTTCCAGATTGAGTTTCGGGTACCTTGGAGAAACCTCCCTGCTTGTTGAAGGAAGTGTTGCGTCCCATCGGAACGAACATTATAGGTTCTCTTGTTATTTCAAAATAATACAATCTTTGGGTAAAAAGGCATCTATTCGAAAGTTAAAGATTCTATCCAGTCATTGTGTCTTAGACTTTGAATGCACTTGGGACATGAAATAAACCAGCATGTGTGGAATTTATTGACCTTTCATGGAAGGCCCATATTTGGTTTCCAGGCTTTAAATCGGTCAATAGAGAAAGTCCCGTGCTGATACTTGGCCACCTCATTTCGTGCGTCACTTGTAGGTCATTATTTCCCAAACTTCCTCTAGAAAAAATCCCCATTTAACTTAGAGGTTCCACCCACAGGATTCATAAATCCAATGATATGTTATACTACCCTACATACCCAAAGATTGTATATGACACACCCATTCTTAGCCCTTAACGAGGGAATTTGTAGGCTCTACGAGAAGGATTATTATTCATGTTATAGTCCGAGAGAGTCAAGCTCAAGATCTCTTGTTTACTAGTCGAGTTAACAAGAAAATACATACCTACTGTTTTCGTTAAATAGTGTTTCAAGTATGAACCTAATTCCCCTTCGGTTGTTTATCCGAATACAGATCAAGTGGACAGTTGTGATTCCAGTTATTGGTCACAACAGAATTAATATAAATATTAATTCACCAAAACACCACGGTGAACCAATCGTGGTACGAAACAGGAAGAATCGATAGTGAAGGAAAAGATTTTCATAAATCATAACACTAACACAATACATGCTTTATTGTTAGATAAAGGAATGTAAAGCTCGAAGTTCAAAAGAATCAATACGCATATATGAATTTACTAGCTGACCCAGCGAACTCTGTTCCGCCTTAGAGGCAATAAATAAGCAGATTTTAGATTTTATTATACACGTTTGTCATAAAATATAGATAGTTTATATATATAATCATATATTTCTGCTTAACTGCGTCCAATTAATCATATATCAATTTGCAACATTCGAAGATAATCGACGCCGCTTCTGCGGTCGCATAAGATCCCTATTCAAATACATTATGACAATCTATCTGAGGTACCTATTAAGTTAATGTTTTGTTTGTTGTACAAATCACTTCAATCGCGTACAATTGTGCAATTACAAAAAAAACACCCTGTACAGTAATGATTTATTTTCAATGATGTATCCCTCTAAAGTTTATTTTTTAACACAAATGAATGAAATTGTACGATTGTGACATGGAAAACAGCAAGTTGCAATTGACGTTAAAAGAAGAACACCCTGTATGGAGATTTCGGACGAATACATTATGAGAATCCATCCAAGGTACCTATTTAGTTAATGCTTTGTTTGTGACACAAATCCCTTCAATCACGTACAATTGTGCCATGAGAAAGAGGACACCCTGTATAGTAATGCTTTATTTTCAATGGTGTATGCCTCGAAAGTTTATTTTTAAACACACATGACTAAAATTGTACGATTATGGCAGGAAAAACAGCAAGTTTTAATTGACGTTAAAAGAAAAACACCCTGTATAACACAAAAAAAGTATCCTATGTCCGTCTCCTGGTTCTAAGCTACCTCCCCACCAATTTTGAGCCAAATCGGTATAGCCGTTCTTGAGTTATAAGTGAAGTAACTAACACGACTTTCTTTTATAAATATAGATTAATATGTAGCTGAATATTAATTTTACGGTAATTCATTTCTTTTTCTTCGATCGTGGGAAGAGTGACACTATTTTGAGCTGTTTTCTATGCGCAAAGCTCAACATTCCAGAATAGTGGGCAGTTGCCAATTAGAAAATAACAGTGCGGTAATATTCTTACCGCACTGCTATAGCCTGCGGTAATGTAACAAATGGATTATTACAATAAAATGAAACAAAGTATGGTTTTTCATATATAATATATATGGAATAATGTGCCCACAACGTCAAAGATTTCAATGTTTTAGCCAATTCAGTAACATACGCCATCAGTACATTCTCAGAAAAGGATACACTATTGATTTTTCTGCAAAAATCCATGAATGTTGGTACGCAAGTTCATACTTCTCTCTGGATTTCGCCAGAAGTAAATTATTTGAAGCTGCGTTCGTGACTTCTACTAGTTCAGGAGGCGTGCAAGGTAACAAATAATCACTATCAGTGTTCATGATTATTGATTTTTTTTTAATTCCTTATAAAATACAACGAATCAAACAAAACCAGCTTGAAAATTATTTTACTTTTGTCATAACAAAGTAATTTCCATGGTTACCACTTCTATATTTCTATATGAACATAGAGAAACCTATTTAAACTTACTTGATTACATCTTGAATGAAATATTTTTTAATTAATTTTTTAAATGTATATCAACGATCGAAGAAAAAATAGTAGGTATAATTTGTAGGAAAAGCATATTCCCAAACTCCTGTGTTACCAGACTCGTCGCTACGCTCCTCGTCTGGTTATTATCACAATCGTTTGGGAATATTATGCTTTTCCCACTAATTATACTATTGTTGACGTAGTATGTAAAAGTTTGATGCTGTAATCATATATTATTGCTGCGTTTGTTTACCCACATCAGATGCATCTTTTACATTTCAAGCGTTTGTTTAGCCGCATTTTTCGCATCTTTCACATCTGAAATAGCGTTTGTTATTAGATTCAGATTACATTTTTCACATCTAGATTCGAAATGAGATGTAACCGCTGTAACCAGTTGAATTGTCAAAGTTGTCATATGAAATAATGAAATAATTCATTTGTGGTTGTTGAGTGGCGTTTTGGGTTTTGGTATTGATAAATACTTTGATAAGGGAAGATATAAGAACAAATATATTTGTATTCTGTGTTGATAAACAAATAAACCTCTGAAGACTAGTTTGAACGAAATATTTCTTGAAAATGTATTTCGCATTAAAAAAGAATGAGAACAAAGTTGAAGTGGAAGAAACCCCAGATAAATAAGGACATTTGAAAACTACCGGCTAGTCACAAGTCATTATTATTTTTTTGATATGAGATTTTGTTTACATCTAATAACTGTCATGAGCGTTTGTTTAAAATATTCTATGATCACATCTGCGAGACGTAACCAAAAAATGGGTTCAAGCCCTGTGGACAGGAGCTTTCTGGCGCTCTAGTTCAAACAGACAAATTATATCTCCGAAAGTATTGGTTTCTCAGAGTTGGGAATTATATCAATGTATTCATATGATAGAACTGCATCCTAAAGGAAATTCAATTCAAATAATAGTTTATTTATCAAGATTAAATGAGCAATCATGAGAATGAGAAAAGCACCATGGCAGAAATCAAATTAAATCTGGCCAATTTTGCCCAATAACGAACTTAACCGAGATATTCATCTCCCTAAACTACTCTGAAAATTTCAACTACCTACCTCATTCCGTTCGAGAGTTATATCTATGTCTATGGATGAAAAGCAGTCTCACTACTCTCAGATCTCTTACTTCATGTTCAGTTCCGAAATGTAAGAATTTTCTGAGAATTAAAGGGACGGTTGATACTAAGTGATCTATAAAAGTTAGAAAAAAATGTTACATATAAAAGCAGATCCTTTTGATGCATTAAGACGATCTGTAGTGAAAAAATTACCATAATCCAAATTTTCTAACTTCATGCACTAATGGGTTAAATGACCCAAACGGTCTGATTAAGTTGCTGAAGAAAGATGACATCATCGTAGTTGATCGTGGCTTTCGGGATGTGATAGTACATTTAGAAATATTAGGATTTAAAGTGCTAATGCCTGCTCTCAAAGGAAATCGTAATCAGCTAACTACAAATGAATCAAATGAATCCCGTTTCGTTACCAAAATCCGTTGGGTTATTGAAACAGTGCATGGCATTATTAAACAGAAGTATAGGCCTTCAGATCATAAACTGGACAATAAATTGCTTCCAAAAACGGGTGTTTTTTGTAGAATCACTTGTTTTTTGAACAATGAATTTGATACAAGACTTGATTCTGATCTCGATCTTTCTGAAAATATTATTGCTGCCATGAGCTCAAAAACTAGTTCAAACAGACAAATTATATCTCCAAAAGTATTGGTTTCTCAGAGTTGGGAATTATATCAATGTATTCATATGATAGAACTGCATCCTAAAGGAAATTCAATTCAAATAATAGTTTATTTATCAAGATTAAATGAGCAATCATGAGAATGAGAACTGCACCATGGAAGAAATCAAATTAAATCTGGCCAATTTTGCCCAATAACGAACTTAACCGAGATATTCATCTCCCTAAACTACTCTGAAAATTTCAACTACCTACCTCATTCCGTTCGAGAGTTATATCTATGTCTATGGATGAAAAGCAGTCTCACTACTCTCAGATCTCTTACTTCATGTTCAGTTCCGAAATGTAAGAATTTTCTGAGAAAAACTAATTTCGGAGCAAACAACTGAGATTTTTCTCACTTCACTCACAATTCTTCGATTGATTAGATTAATGTCTCAGGAACATCATTTGACATTATGACAATTCATAGAATAATATCATTCTGTGACAACGTTGAAATACGATTTATTATTGGAATTTTGAAAAATCATATCTCCGAAAGTATTAGCTTGTTAGAGTTAAAAATGATATGAATGGATTCTTATGATAAAACTTCTTATTAAAAAAAATTTAATTTGGAATTTGTTTCGTAAAAAAAAATTTTTTTTTTGTTACTCCGAAACCATCTGTCCGATTTTGCCCAATAACGAACTTAGCCGAGATATTTATCCCCCAAACCTACTCTGAAAATTTCAACTCTCTAGCTTATTCCGTTCGAGAGTTATCGTGCCTACGGCCGGCCGGACAGAATGAATTTCGACCATGGATTCTTGATCAGTGAGTCGAACCAAATCGTTTAAGACCATTTTCATCGAAATATTCGAAAATTACAGACATTTGGGCAAATTGATAAGCACTCAGTTCCGAGGAACTAGAGCGCCAAAAATCGGAGACATCTCAAGATGTATCTGATGCGATTAAACAAACGCAGCATATATAAGTAGTATAATATTTTCAGAAATGCTGCTCAACACCCTGAAACCCTCGATTGTTGGAAACCTACACAGTGCTGTTGGCAACGCTGTTCTTCTAATGCAGGCGTTACGTCTGGTCTCAATCTGTTGCTCGGCGTCGTTAGATTGACGTCAGCGGGTGTGCTGTCACCCCGTCATAACTCTCCATAAGTGCAACAAATCGTTGACGTCACTCACGTTTCTATGATGAATGGTACGAATTAACTACGGCACTGGTCTGCCACAATACTTTGTCTTGCACCTGACATGTTCCAGCTACTAGTGTTATTTCGCAGTCATTACTGCTCAAGGGGTCCGCGTCCACTAGTCAAGGGCATCAGGAGCGAAAATTCTGATTGAGGTCATTTTGAAATTGTCTTGTCTTATTACAATATTCAAGAGAAAACATTTATGGAAAAATGTCAAAATTGACATTGAATTGAATTGACATTGACATTGAATTGACAAACATTGAATTATCCAGGTTAGTATTTTACTCGCTCGGAGAAGGTGTTAAAGAGAGAATATGATGTTTTTTCAAGAGACATAAGGATTGTTTTCAGCCATGAATAAATGGATTATTTCCTCCCCTTTGCGTTCTGATTCAGTCAGAGGTATTTGAAAAGCCGAAAGAGGATTATCGTCAGAAAATTGCGTGATATAAGCGAAAATTGAAACTGAAGATTGAAAACGTCTATCCGCACAAAAAATCTCGAAATGAGAGGATCGACAAGTGTCTGTGCACATTTGACTTTACAATAGGTACGTATACAATTGGTTGTATTTTATTGCAAACCCATTTCCATAGACAATTACCCATAACTCTATTTATCATCATAATGTTATTTAAACAACTAAACCTCAGCTATCTATTAAATGAGAGCAACCTTCAGTTCATGATGAGTAACACAGTTAAAAGATCTGAACCCTTCTTCGTATTCTAAAGAATATCCTATTCATCATGCTTCGTCTGCAAAAATATCCGTTACACCCTATATATCGTGAAAATATAGTTTCCACAAATAACTATTCTAACCATCTGAATAAATTTAAATATACTCCTCCGCATTATCCTGATTTTTAAATTTCATATCCTCGGCTCCAGTTGGCATCGTACAGGCTGTTTATGGTTCCTACATGCTGATGGTTTCACTACTGCAACTTGCAACTTTTAGTATCATGACTATTTTTTCCTAATATTGTTATTTTTGCAATAATAAATTATTACTCAGACTCTCTTCAAATATGTTAAAATGCTTTAAAATAATTGAGTAGGCATCAAATGTATTTATATCAATTAATATAAAGAAGAATGGTGTCAAATAAAATCATATAAAATATTTTCAATGTTCAAATTTCTTCAATGTCCAGGAGGTTTCCCCAATTTCAAAGGGCGATAACTTAAAGGAAAATTGGCTTCAAACAAAAATATGTATGAAATAATTTTCATTGAAGTTTCCCCTCCTAAAAACATTTGCATCAATTTAGAAACAGCCTGTATACAGGGTGTTTCATCATAAAGTGGACAAACGAATATAGCGTGTAGATGACATCGGGAGAATCATTTTTGCCTTATGACATATACCCCGTTTTCGAAGCATAAGCGAGATACAGGGTGTTCAAGGTAATTTTTGACCAATATTGTATCCAGTGTGGTCAGTTATGTGTAACATTTGAAATAATGGTTTTTGGTCACATCTCAGTATTTTTTTATGCTCAATTCTGAAATGATATAAGATTCTCAAAAAAGTATTTAAAAATGGCGGAAAACCTGCAAAGTTCGAAATTTTGTTACGCGGTTGCCAATTTGAGTTTCACTCTATGAATTATCTCAAGTTTTTAAAAATTTCTGTGAAAAAAATTTTTCAAAATTCGAACACAACTTTTTTTTTACATGTCTACAGCAAAAATAAAATTTCATCCGAAATTGATGAACTTTTCCACGCTTATACTATTCTTAAACCTTAACGAAAATATGAAAACAGAACCGAAAAATATCGATGGGTTTGTTTTTTATAGCCATTCAAAGTTTCCACTCAGATATCTAACTTATTCGTTTTTTGAAAACTGGTTTGGCTATGAGGCAAAAAGTTTGAAATTGAACTGCCGAAGCATTCCAGATGGAAATTAAAATTTCTGAAAAAAAAATTTTTTTGCTCATATTTCAATAAAACTCTGGCCGGGATCGAACTAGTGACCTTGCGATAGGAATTACTCTTAGCTCTTGATAGAAATTGAAATTATTCGGAACATATTAATTATCGTTACCTAGCAACGGTAATTCAAAGCATTTGATAGATTATTCGAATTCACTGAATATTATTTCGCAAGTTTCTTGAAAACCATTTCAATTTGAGCAGAAATGAAATATTCAATCTTGGAGAAAAATGATATGGTTCAGGCTTATTATGAAGCGAATTCCTCAGGGAGGAAAGCGAGAGAAATATACGCCCGCAGATTTCCAAGCCGATCAGTACCAAACTTTAAAACATTTATGGCAACAGTACGTAAATTACGTAAAGATGGCACTCTTAACCGAAAGAAAAAAGAAACAATACGAAGTCACGATGAACGTTGTCACGCTTCAAAATCGTCGAATAAAATTCGTTGATGCTTGGACCAGATATTTGTACCACCACTGGTAGCGCGCTGTCCAGAATCGATGATTGTTGGCACATATTGCTGCACGTCATGCGTTGTTGAGTGTGTCTGAGCGGACGCGGAAACGCCGATTTTCAGTCTGATGTAAAATTTTCTTTTTCTACAAACGTCAAAAAATGACAAGGTTCGCGCATTGGAAACAATATGCGAAGTGACCCTTTTTTTCATTTTCCTTCGTTACCATGACACCGTGCGCGAAGTAGTGTGCGAAGTACTTACTTCGCACACTGCATGTAAACTATATGGAGTTTTTATATTTTAACCTTTATGTTCCTCAATCAAACAAACAAATGCCATTTTATTTTCATAGTTACAGTATTTACTTGATTTGGAAAAACATTTTAAGCCAGTTCAATACTATTTTTGCGCGTATGTTCTGGGGAACATACGCGTTATAGTTTTGCCCAAATGTGAAATTTAATTCTGTGGTGCCGTCCGGCCGTCCGGCCGTCCGGCCGTTGCCACGATAACTTGAGAACGAAAAGAGCCAGCGACTTGAAATTTTCAGGGTGGGTTGCGCATCCCAATACGACGGACGAGTTCGTTAATGGGTATAATCGGCCCAATGGTTTCCGAGTAATAATTTTGTTTTCAACCAAAATAAATCCGATCGAATTTAAACTTGGTGAATAGTTGTAGAATATAGACCTAAGCACGTTCGTGAAATTTTGTGAGAATCGTATTGCTAGAAAATTATTAAAAAATTATTAAAAAATATTTTTGTTGTCACGATAACCTGAGAACGGAAGGAGATAGCGGCTTGAAAATTTTAGGTTAGGTTGTGCATCTGAATGCGACATTTGAGTTTGTTTATGAGCATAATCGTCCAAACGGTTTTAGAGTTATAGCCATCTAAAATTTTCTGAAATTTGGTAGTTTTTTGTTCCTCATTAACTCGAAGAATACAAAACCGATTGAATTCAAACATTGCTATTAGTTGAAGAATGCCAACGCGAAAATTCTCGCAGAATTTCGTGAGGATGGTATAACTAGAAAATTAAAAAAAAAATAGTTGAAAATTATTGAAAACAAATCTATATATCATAAACTATTCGTCCGGCATGGCTGAAATTTTGGAACAGCCTTCAGAACCTAACTCTACTGCAGAATTCCAAGTTTGAACATGATCGGATCTATATTGTTGGAGAACCGGGCAGCCTTTTGTGAGTTCGGTAGCGTAGTGGTAGCCAAGTGTAGCGTGTAGCGGATGGGAATCGTCGTATGATATGTAGTCTATGGTCGTATTTTTGCGAGAAGCTTCAAAAATAAATATATGAATGTCATGATGACATATTTCCGCTCGTATATTATGGGAAAATCGTCTTATTTATCACAAATCTATGGGAGATGATAGCCCTACATTAGTGGTCAGACCTGGTTTTGAAAGAGATCCTCCTTAGGAGGAGGCAACTAAATATTGAAGGGATTTCTATGAACAAGAGTGAATATCTTTGCGAAATAGAGAAGGCGATTCTTCTTCAAGAGATCCATGTGCCTTCAGAGGAGTATATTTGCGAGAGGGGACTTTTGAAAGGTTATGTATTATTTTTAATTAGGCAATCCAAACCACGTGACCCAATGTGGCGGTCGTTGGCACACAAACAATTAACGTGTTCTGGTCGTTGGTTATTGTAGAGTGTTTTTTCAGTTATTCCGGAGCTTTTGTGCTGTTTAAATTATATTAAAATGGAGAGTGAATATCTGAAAAGACTATTGTTAAACAACAGAGACGTTGCTGAACGGTAAGTTCGAAAAAAAGCACCTTCATCATGTGTTTACATTTCTTCCTATTACAGATATATAATGAAATTGGGATTAATTAATGGATTAGATCCTTTTACATTGAATTTTTCTGATCTGGATGAATCAATCGATGGTCTTCCTCCAGTCACATATATGGATATTGCATCCTACATGGTTTTTACCCACAGCTATTACTCCAATGTTCAGATGAAGGCCTATTAAAGTTTAGAGTCTTATAAATATTTTGAATCTGGCTTCGTGAAGGTGGGAACAAAGGTGGAGAATAATGTATACATTCTGGTTGGACAGGTGAGCTTTTTTCTTTACTAGCCTTATATTAACTTTCCTATGACAGTTAATATATCCAAGAAACCGTACTTGTGAAACTGTTTATGTTAATCCACCATTAGCTATGCTTGTGACTATTCATAACATCTTTTTTGATCAAGAGTGATTCAGTATATATTTTAATGTTTCTGAGAGATTCTTACAATACATTATAAGTGTAATAAATTATTTTCAGGTCAAACATTCACAGAGATCAAATGAGAAACCGTTAGATGTGTGGTGCATCATTGCTAAAGATGGAAGTGTTTGTACAGCCCACTGTACTTGTATGGCTGGACTCGGTGAAGTTTGTAGTCATGTTGGTGCCATATTATTCGCTGCAGATTATGCAAACACTAGAAAGATAGAAAGGTCATGTACAGACGTAGGAGCTGTGTGGCCAATGCCATCAATGACACAGAAAGTCCCAATTGTTCCAGTACATGAAATGAATTGGGAAAAGTCTTCAGGACACCAACGAGCCAGTTCAAGCCATGATATAGGGGTACCACTGACGTCGGAACATGAGTTTGCCGATATAATGAATATGATTTCTGAGTTGGGTTACAGTTGTCCTCTTATGAGGATAGTACAGCCTTATGCCACTCAGCTTGCTCAAAAAGAATCCATAGTTTTACCTTCAGTGTTCAATATTTTTGACCCAAATAATATACAAAAAAGTTATCCTGAACTTATGAAAATGGCGAAAGTTTTAAATATTTCATTGTCAGAAGAACAGGTCAATTCTATAGAGGTAGCTACTAGAAAGCAATCAGAAAATAACAACTGGTACATTCAGAGAGCTGGTAGAATAACAGCGTCTAAATTCAAATCGGTTTGCAAAACAAATCAGTGCAAACCTTCTTTGTCTTTAATAAAATCAATTTGTTACCCGACAAAAATGATATTCCATTCCAAAGCAACTTCATGGGGTATACATCATGAGAATAATGCCGTGGAAGAATATGCAACCAGTATGAAAGGAGAAAATCATGAAGGATTTCAATTAAATGAAGTGGGATTGATCATCAACAGTAAGTGGCCCCAATTCGGTGCCACTCCTGACCGATTGGTGTATTGTGAATGTTGTTCAAGAGGGTGTCTGGAAGTAAAATGCCCCTATTTATTATACACGAATGATGTACAAGACATTCATGAATATTTGCGTATGAAGAGTTCATGTTTGGTAGCATATGATGGAATAATCACTTTGAAAAAAACTCACAGTTATTACTACCAAATACAAATGCAACTGTTTATCTCACAGTCACATTATTGTGATTTCGTTATATGGTCTCCAAATATTTTTTTCAAAGAACGAATCCTACCAGATGTGGAAATGTGGGAAAGGAACTTAGAAACTGCTAAACATTTTCATTCACAGGTTATTATGCCAGAGCTAATGGCGAAATATTTCACATCAGAAGAGGGTGCAGCTGAATTGATTCACTACTGTATTTGCAATGGCGTTGATGATGGACGTGCAATGATAAAATGCGATGGGGATGACTGCCAAATAGAATGGTTTCATTTTGATTGTGTGGAACTTGTAGACACTCCTGATGTTCCCTGGTATTGTGATAGATGTGATGAATAGTTCTTGATTTTTGTAAATATGGAATAAAAATCAACAAGTTAAGAGCGTTCCTGCTAATCGGGTCCTTCATGAATGGCTTCGTATAATAAATATACTTTATTATATTGATTATAATGATCGACCGAGCCGGCTCTGAAAGGCTTAACCCGGGTCAGTTTAGTTGAATTTGTCGGGAAAGCTACAGGGTACTGATGAAGGCCAAGAAGCCAGAAACGCGTCTGCTCTTGCTTTCTCGGCAGATCAATGAACCCTCTGGGGTCTATTTGATTTGTGAAATATATGCACAAGTATATTTATTATACGAAGCCATTCATGAAGGACCCGATTAGCAGGAACGCTCTTAACTTGTTGATTTTTAACAACGGTATCGCCATTTTTCATTATTAAATATGGAATAGATTACATAAAAAAAATATTGATTTTTCATGAATGAATATAAATATTTTGAATATATTTGTGGTTCAATGAAAGTTGAACATTGAAGTTGGAAATACAGAGATGTATATGTTAGTAGCCATGGCTCTTTCATTGTAGTTTCGTCAATTGTTGAAAAAAAATGGGTCAATAAAAGTAGAATAAAAGCAATGAATAAATTTAATCATCTGTGCCTTGTAAATGAAAGATATAACAATTAAATAACAATTACAAGTCTTTTCGCTGGCTGAATCTAAAGCGGAATTATAGGTTCTGAAATATTCACCAATCCACTGCAAACAGTAACAATTTTGTCTATTAAATTTACTGTTTCAGTGCCTTTCTTGACCATACTTATTGGAGTAGTACCATGCAAAATACAAAACTTGTTTTTCATCAGACCAATGATTCGTTCGACATGTATGAATTTACCATAGTAAATTCGAATTGAGAGTGTCCAATAAAGGAGAATGGACAAGAACATATATGCACAAAAGCTCCTAAATTCACGAAAAAAAAAATTGGTTCAAGCACTGACGTGAAGTCGAAAGCTTTTGCGCGTATGTTCTATTGTCCATTCTCCTGTATTGGACATTCTTAATCGAAAAAAAAATTGGTTCAAGCACTGACGTGAATCAGGAGCTTTTGCTCTTCTTAATCGAATTTACCATGATGAATTCTATTGTCCGTTCTCCTGATTGGACCCTTTTAATCGAAAAAAAAATTGGTTCAAGCACTGACGTGAAGTCAGAAGCTTTTGCGCGTATGTTCTATTGTCCATTATCCTGTATTGGACACTCTTCTTAATCGAATTTACCATGATGAATTATATTGTCTATTCTCCTGTATTGGACACTCTTCTCAATCGAATTCACCATGATGAATTCTATTGTCCATTCTCCTGTATTGGAGACTCTTCTTAATCGAATTTGCCATGATGAATTCTATTGTCCAGAATGGACAATAGAATTCTATTGTCCAGAATGGACAATAGAATTCATCATGGCAAATTCGATTAAGAAGAGTCTCCAATACAGGAGAATGGACAATAGAATTCATCATGGTGAATTCGATTGAGAAGAGTGTCCAATACAGGAGAATAGACAATAGAATTCATCATGGTAAATTCGATTAAGAAGAGTGTCCAATACAGGATAATGGACAATAGAACATACGCGCAAAAGCTTCTGACTTCACGTCAGTGCTTGAACCAATTTTTCATATTAAGCTATGCATGTTACTTATTTTAGAACAATATTTTGCATCTCATGCGCGAAATACTTTGGTGATCTCGACTATTTTTTTAACTCGGCTGCGCCTCGTTAAAAAAATCAGTTCTCGATCACCAAAGTAGCATTTCGCGCACTAGATACAAAAATAACTATTGTCGCTAAGAGGTAGAAAGAATTGGTTTCGACTGTCCTTTGAATATACGCAAATATCGATTAATTTCGGAGTAATCGAAGGATTGTTAGCTGGGAAAAATTATTGAAGCTGATGATTTTGGTTTTGGATTTGGATATTTTGGAATATTAGCTCAATAATATCGATCGTTTTCGGATTAACCAGGAGGCCATCTTTCTGCGTAAGTCATGGAAATTTTTCATAGGCATTTTCCTAATTTGTATTTCTTTCAGCTCCTTGTGTAGGCTCCTTGTGTAGGTTCCTTGTTTAGGTTCCTTATTTAGGCTCCGTATTTGAGTTTGATTCAGACACCTTTTCAAGCGTGATTGACGATCGTGTGGATTATTTCTTTACTTCGTCATATCTAGAGATTGGAAGTTGGGAAATTTATCACGTGCATTCAGCGGGACGAATTTCTTCGAGGCTGGACAACATCGCTGGAATAACAACTGTTTACATTCAGGTTTGATACAATTACGGGAATATTATTGTGGACAAAATTTGGTATCAAGAACAATATAAGGTCAGTGCATTTATTAATTTCGAACATCTGGAAATTCAACGCTAATTGGGCGAAACCAAGTGCTTGACATTTGACCATAGAGAACGGTAATTTTGAGGTTTGATGGAACCATAGAGACTCTATCGTGCCTTTGACATCTGAACATTGTAGTTTTCATTTTGTTGTTTTTCATTGTTATTATTTGACGATTTTTAATCTGAAGATCTGCTACTGAGCAGAAATTAATATTTTTGAATTATCTGAGTGCTCATTGATTACTGTCATTATTTAAGAATTTATGTGAACAGATATCTGGGAACTATATTTCATTGTGAATTGTATTTGACATCTTTGGGTTGATCAGAACTTATTACTGCCACTTAATTCTGAAAGATTTATTGATTGATACCTTGTGTACCTATAATTTACGAATTTTATGAGTATATTTAACATAACCTTGTCAGCGATAGTGAACTTATTCTGGATGACACACTTTACTATCCCCCTTTAATGTACATACAGCTTATTTTGTGATTATATTTCTAGTTAATATATGTTCATTATTTGATCGGCTTGTTTCCTTCTTTATTTCTAAAACTCCCACGCCCTGAGTTTCTGTATCATTTTTAATAACTCATTAAAAGAAGGTGGCGCCCTAATAGAATCAGAGCTAGTCGGTGATACAGGAAAGCCTAAGCTGTATGTGACATTAATTGGCACCCTAAACGTGGGGCCCCGAAATTACTACCCTCTCATTTAAATTTTGTTTTAAATTTAAATTTTGTAATTTGTGCTCCAGTGCCCTGCGTGAGTCACTGGATTATTATTTTGATTTCTTTATTAATAAGTTGCGATTTATTTTTTTATTATTATTGAAGTATCCAGAGTGTGTTGGCTGTCGCTGATTTTTTTTTTATCTTCTTTTTAATTTTTGAACAACCAGAAAAATTTTGAGTCAGTTGTTGTTCAGATCTCTGATTGGTCGCAAGAATTTTTCCGCTGAGTGCTCGTGCATTTCGTGCCATATTACCAATATTTATTAATTTCATATGTAAGTTGGGCTTTGGGTTTTGTTTTTTTTTTTTATATAAGTTGATTACGTTCGGAGTTTGTTAGGAATTATTTAGAGATGGCTCGTCCCAAATTCAATATGAACCTTTTGCTTAAAGACGAATTAGTTTATGAGCTAAATGTAAGAGGTCTTCAGGCTTTGTCGAACCAAACCGTTAAAGATTTACGTACTTTATTAAGACCATTGTTGAAGTTAGAAAAAGCTAATAGGTCAGTTACTTATCCAGAGTTCAAGTTGAGTGATTCGTCGGCTGAGATCGCTGTTATTGAGGAAAAGGTGAAAGAATTAGGTAAACTTGTCCAGAGGGGAGAATTCCATATTGTGTGTACTAGGTTGACCCATTTGTCTAATAGGTGTGAGCATTTGTCATCTGTAGAGCTCAGTGATGCTATGCAGGGTAGGTTGGATCGTGCTAGGACCAGGATAGTAGACATGTTTGGCGAGGTGGAGTTAGCTTATTCTAAGGGTGAGATGTTTCAGATGATGTCCAGTTTAGGCGTGAACGAATCAAGTAGTGAATCGGAAGTTGAGGTAGAACAACCCAGTTTGGTTAGGTCTAGTACAAGAATGTCGTTATCAGGTATGCATTCATCGTCTTCACGTAACCTTCAGAAGTGGAATGTGCAATTTTCGGGAGACCTTAGGGAAATGTCAGTCCACAATTTCTTAGAACGAGTGGAAGAGCTTCGCAGAGCTAGAGGAGTTACCGAGAAGGACTTGTTTGATTCAGCAGTAGACTTGTTTGTTGGTAGAGCATTGCTTTGGTTTAGGTCGAATAGGAACAGGTTCAACAATTGGAAAGAGTTAACACAGCTTTTAACAAAACATTATGAGCCACCAGACTATCGTGGACGTTTATTTCAGGATATTTTGAGTAGGACTCAAGATCCATCTGAGTCTATTGTAGATTATTTGACCTGTATCAATTCAATGTTCCGTCGCTATGGCCAGGTTGATGAGGAAGTAAAGCTGAACATAGTTGTACGTAACTTAGCACCTTTTTATTCCACCCAGTTACCGGCAGTTGCCGATATGAGTGAGCTTGAGGATGCTTGTATGCAGTTAGAACGTAAGAAATTTCGTGCAGAACATTATGTACCACCTAGTAGACGTCGTCAAGCTTACGTTGATCCAGACTTTGCATATATATCCGCTGGTCATTCTTCGGGTGCAGAGAATGTCTTGACCTTTGGGTCTAATAATCCTCTTCCCGGGAATCGTCAACAACCTGTCTCATCAGCACAATCTAGGTCACCTCCTGCTGGTCCAATTGTTCAGAATAATCAACCCGTGGGTTCTTCTGGAGCTTGTTGGAATTGTCAACGTTTGGGACACACTGTCAGAAATTGTACGATGCCTAGGCAAATATTATGTTATCGTTGTGGCAAACATGGCTTCACGAGTAGGAATTGCCCGCAGTGTTCGTTAAACTAGAACCGGGACAATTGAGTGGTCGTGATATTGCCCCGGATAGAGCTCCTCGACCGATTAAAGCTAGTGATACGATTTGTGACAGTAAGAATGGTTTTGGTGATAACACATTTGCTATTTTAGATTACATAGTTGCTCACGCTCCCAATGATCAACGACCTTACCTAGACGTTACCATTTTAGGGTATAGATTCAAGGGTTTACTGGACACTGGTGCTTCGCGTACTATAGTGGGTAGTTCAGGTTACCACAGCTTGGTGAAGTTAGGCTTTAGGTTAAATTCAGCTCGCGTCCGGTGTACGGTGGCGAATGGTCAGACATGTGATTCTTTGGGTGAAGTTAGGGTTCCTATGTCTTTGGAGGGCAAAGTTAAATGGATGAATGTTTTGGTAGTTTTGGAACTTTCACATACCCTCATTCTCGGTATAGACTTCTGGAAAGCTATGGAGATTGTTCCTAATCTTAACAGGGACGTATGGCATTTTGCTGAACAAGAACCTGAAGTTGAAATCAATAGCTTGCATGATTCCAGTTCATTAGATGGGGAACAACAGTTTAGGTTAGATAATTTGATTGGTTCTCAGTTTGAACGAACGGGTGACGAGTTGGGAAAGAGTTTAGTGGGCGAACACCTCATTGAAATAGAGTCAGGCGTCAGACCCATCAAGCAGAGGTATTATCCGGTCTCTCCAATAAAACAAAAAATTATTGACGAACATGTAGAGAAAATGTTAATGGATGATATTATAGAACCGTCGAGAAGTAGTTGGTCGTCTCCTATTTGTTTGGTTAAGAAAAAGGACGATTCATACAGGTTTTGTGTGGATTACCGCCGTCTTAACGCTGTCACGAAAAAAGATGCTTATCCCATGCGCAATATTTCCACCATTTTAGATCTTCTTCGGGATGCAAAGTATATAAGTTCTATGGATATTAAAAGCGCTTTCTTCCAAATTGAAGTAGCACCAAACTCTCGTGAATACACCGCATTTTCAATACCTGGTAGGGGTTTGTTTCAATTTAAGCGTATGCCCTTTGGTCTAACAAATAGTCCTGCGACGTTTCAGCGCGTGATTGACACTATTTTGGGCGCAGATTTGGAACCATATGTCTTGGTATATATGGATGACATTATAATTGTAACCCCTGATTTCGAGACTCATATGAAAATCTTGAAAACTGTTTTTGATCGTTTGATTTCTGCTGGTTTAGTTATTAGCAGAGAGAAAAGTCAATTTTGTCGGTCCGAACTTAAATATCTCGGCTATGTTGTAGACTCGTATGGTTTGAGACCAGATCCAGCTAAGGTTGAGGCCATTTTGAATATTACACCTCCCAAAGGAGTGACTGAGATACGCCGTTTTGTGGGGACAGCTTCGTGGTACCGTCGGTTTGTGCCTAATTTTTCCACGTTAAACACGCAAAATGGGAGTGGACTGAGGAGTGCGAATCATCTTTTTGTAAACTTAGGGAGAGCTTGGCAACCGCACCTATTTTATCATGTCCTGATTTTAGCAAGACTTTCATATTGCAGACCGACGCAAGTTCATATGGACTTGGTGCTGTTTTATGTCAGCAAGCGGAAAATGGAGAGCAAGTTATCGCATACCTTTCAAGGACTCTCAGTCGAACAGAGAGGAATTACTCTACCACCGAACGGGAATGCTTGGCAGTCATTTGGGCAATCGAGAAGTTAAGGCATTACTTAGAGGGTAATCGTTTCGTCGTGATAACTGATCACCACTCTTTGATTTGGCTCAACAATCTCAAAGACCCCCAGGGCAGGTTAGCTCGTTGGAGTTTACGGCTGATGCCATACGACTTTGAAATCGTACATCGTAAGGGCAAAGATAACATCGTACCTGATATGCTCTCTCGATCTGTTCCGAGTGGGGACGAGAATTTCAAGGTTTCAGATATGGCTAATATCGATGGTGGGTCAGAAGAGTTCGGCGATGGTGATTTTGTCCAGACAACCGACAAATGGTATATCAAGATGCGAGAGAATCTAGAAAAATTCCCGGCAAAATATTCCAATTGGAGGCTAGAAAATGAACTGCTTCTGAAATACGTCAATGGTAGGATTCCTGAGCTGTCTGGAGAATCGGAAAAATGGTTGCTAGTCGTACCCAAAGAGTTTAGATCAGCAATTTTGAAGCGCAACCACGATTCCATAACATCTGGTCACTTTGGCATTTACAAAACATTTTGGAAAATTCGCCGTCGTTATTGCTGGCCTAAAATGCACGCTGATGTCGTCCGCTATGTAAACAGATGTAGTATCTGTAAGTTTTGTAAGCCAGACTTAAAAGCTCCAGCAGGCTTGATGGGAAATCGACCGGAAATCGTGGAACCATGGCAGACCATCAGCCTAGATTTCGTAGGACCTCTACCCTCGTCAACTCAGGGTTATAAATATCTTTTGGTGGTTACTGACTACTTTAGTAAGTTTGTTTTGTTTACGCCTTTACGTACAGCCACTTCCAAGGCTTTAGCCAAATTTGTAGAAGAGCAAGTCTTTTTGGTCTTTGGAGTTCCTCAAACTCTTATATGTGATAATGGAACTCAGATGCGCGGCAAGGAATTTGTATCAATCTGCAACAAATATAACACTAAAATCCTGTATACTCCATACTATCATCCGTGTGCAGATCCTACCGAAAGATCCAATGAAACCATAAAGACCTTGATCCGATGTTACTTGTCTGATAGTCACCGGAAATGGGCAGATAATCTAGCTGCTTTGGGGTGCGCCATGCGCTCGGCTAGAAATGAAACCACCGGACATAGTCCTTATTTTGTCAATTTTGGTCGAGAACCTCGCCTAGATGCGTCGGAATACGAATATCCTATACCTACCGTGAGTCCTGATTTGGGTCTGAGACGATTAGGTTTCGAAAAATTGTTTATGGAAGTTCGGAATAGACTTCGTAAGGCTCAGGAGCGCAATAAACAGCGGTACAACTTGCGCCGACGTCCAGTTTCATATAATGTGGATGATAAGGTGTGGTTAAGGAATAAATCACTCTCCAATGCATTGGAGTTTTATAACGCGAAACTTGCGCCAAAATATGTGGGACCTTACACTATCGGTAAAAAGTTGGGCCACTGGACTTATGAATTGATTGACGACTCAGGCAAAAGTAAAGGTGTATGGCACGTAAAAGACTTTAAATCAGTATGCTCCTCCAGGGATTCTTGATATCTTATTGCTACGGAAGTCAATGGTTCGGATGTGTTAGGTTGTCCGCCGAAACCATGGTGATGTTAGTGGTTAGTTTTGAGACTGTCACGTTTGTTTAGTAGATTTTGAGGATTTAGTGATGTTTGAGAATTTTCCCTATCGATAAGGGATTGTCTGGTTTCGAGTTTTAGGATATTAATTCTAGAATAATAGAATGATTGGCATGTAGTGAATCTGGTATATTTGTGGACCGGGTGATTGAAATGATTCCTTTTTTTTTTATTGCTGGTTGATCGCGAGCGAAAGTGCGGGCAATTGGGTGCTGCCTTGACTTTTGTGTCGGTGGTCGTCTGCGTGATCCCGGGTTGGATTCTAGTGTGAAATCGGCTTTAATGTATTTTCCTTTTTCTTCAAAATTTACTCATTGTTGTGCAGACGAGGTGGGAGCTGAACATCTAGCCCCACGCACTGCTCAACTGGTAAGCGACCATTTTCTTACCACTTTATGGCCTTAATCTTGTTTTTTTTTCCTGTTGCCGATCTCATACTGGTTTCTACATTCGCGGGTCATTGCTGGCGGTCATCCCATAATAGGATTTGTAGTACCGGATTGCTTGCGTGTGGGTGAATGAAGGCTATGGGCTATGGTTGTTGGAGGCTGGAACCCGAAAACTGCCACCTATAGACTTGATGCACATCTGGGTTAGCACAGGCGTCCTGGACCATACCGGGAGCTGGTGGGGTCTGGCTTGGCTGTCTTTGATGACAGGAGTGCGGCGGTACGGCGCTCGTTCTTTGGGGGAACCACTGTCTAGACTTGGGATGGTGACCGGCTAACCTTGTCGACATGGGGGGGGGTTCCTGCTCGTCTGGGCGACCTCGTCGTACTTTGCCTTGTCCGGGCGACTTCTGGCTGTGGTGTGGCTCAGGGCCGGCAAGTCCCTCCACAAGGGTTAGGCCCTTGGGACTAGGATGTTGCCAGTCATGGGGCTAACTGGTAAGAGTCGATGAATGAAAGGAATGAGTGTTGATGTGTATGATGGAGTACGAACTGAAATTGTAGCGGCTGGGATTGGTATACATGAGGTTTAGCTAGAATTGCTTTTGGTTTGTTTAGGTATTTGGTCACCTTCAGTGACCCGATGTCTTTTATTTGCGCAGGTTGATGGAGTCAGATGTTGGTCGTCGGTGATCTGAGATAACCTCCTGTGGAAGGAAGAGGGGGATGTCACGCTTCAAAATCGTCGAATAAAATTCGTTGATGCTTGGACCAGATATTTGTACCACCACTGGTAGCGCGCTGTCCAGAATCGATGATTGTTGGCACATATTGCTGCACGTCATGCGTTGTTGAGTGTGTCTGAGCGGACGCGGAAACGCCGATTTTCAGTCTGATGTAAAATTTTCTTTGACGCTAAGAGGTAGAAAGAATTGGTTTCGACTGTCCTTTGAATATACGCAAATATCGATTAATTTCGGAGTAATCGAAGGATTGTTAGCTGGGAAAAATTATTGAAGCTGATGATTTTGGTTTTGGATTTGGATATTTTGGAATATTAGCTCAATAATATCGATCGTTTTCGGATTAACCAGGAGGCCATCTTTCTGCGTAAGTCATGGAAATTTTTCATAGGCATTTTCCTAATTTGTATTTCTTTCAGCTCCTTGTGTAGGCTCCTTGTGTAGGTTCCTTGTTTAGGTTCCTTATTTAGGCTCCGTATTTGAGTTTGATTCAGACACCTTTTCAAGCGTGATTGACGATCGTGTGGATTATTTCTTTACTTCGTCATATCTAGAGATTGGAAGTTGGGAAATTTATCACGTGCATTCAGCGGGACGAATTTCTTCGAGGCTGGACAACATCGCTGGAATAACAACTGTTTACATTCAGGTTTGATACAATTACGGGAATATTATTGTGGACAAAATTTGGTATCAAGGACAATATAAGGTCAGTGCATTTATTAATTTCGAACATCTGGAAATTCAACGCTAATTGGGCGAAACCAAGTGCTTGACATTTGACCATAGAGAACGGTAATTTTGAGGTTTGATGGAACCATAGAGACTCCATCGTGCCTTTGACATCTGAACATTGTAGTTTTCATTATGTTGTTTTTCATTGTTATTATTTGACGATTTTTAATCTGAAGATCTGCTACTGAGCAGAAATTAATATTTTTGAATTATCTGAGTGCTCATTGATTACTGTCATTATTTAAGAATTTATGTGAACAGATATCTGGGAACTATATTTCATTGTGAATTGTATTTGACATCTTTGGGTTGATCAGAACTTATTACTGCCACTTAATTCTGAAAGATTTATTGATTGATACCTTGTGTACCTATAATTTACGAATTTTATGAGTATATTTAACATAACCTTGTCAGCGATAGTGAACTTATTCTGGATGACACACTTTACTATCCCCCTTTAATGTACATACAGCTTATTTTGTGATTATATTTCTAGTTAATATATGTTCATTATTTGATCGGCTTGTTTCCTTCTTTATTTCTAAAACTCCCACGCCCTGAGTTTCTGTATCATTTTTAATAACTCATTAAAAGAAGGTGGCGCCCTAATAGAATCAGAGCTAGTCGGTGATACAGGAAAGCCTAAGCTGTATGTGACAACGTGTCCTGGATTTGGTTGAGAGTAATCCTAAAATATCAACTAAAATGATATCTAATCACCCCAGTGTGAACCAAAGTAAATCGACTGTATGGAGAGTTCTAAAGAGGAATCACTACCACCCATATCATTTTCAAAGATTTCAAAAATTAGAAGAAGGGGATTGCAGTAAAAAGAAAAAATTCTGTGAATTCATTTTAAGAAGAACGCGTGCGAATAGAGATTTTCCACTTCTCATTTTATTCAGCGATGAAGCGACCTTTCATAGAGATGGATTTTTTAACAGAAAAAATAATGTGGTATGGCAAATCAATAATCCACATTCTTCGGTTTCGATGAATAGTCAAAAAAGGTTTTCAGTCAATGTTTGGGCGGGAATGAAGGACAGATTCATCATCGGACCTTTCATTCTCCCTGAAACATTGACTGGAAATGGTTACTATCAATTTTTACGAGAGACTCTACCAGATCTCATGGAAAATATTCCTTTGAATCAATTTAGAGGTATTTGGTACCAACACGATGGTTGTCCTGCGCACTCAGTCAGGAGTGTACGCAAGTTTCTAGATTCCCAATACCCACGGCGATGGATTGTTCGGTTTGGACCTGTTGCATGGCCTCCACGTTCTCCAGATCTAACTCCACTGGATTTTTATTTCTGGGGTCATATGAAAAGTCTGGTCTACGACGAGCGAGCTCTAGTAGAATCGAAAGAAGAATTGATTCAACGAATTGAATCAGCTGCCCAGGAAATTCGTCATAATCAAGGAATGATAGGTTCAGCGGTGAACAGTGTGGTGAAAAGAGCGAGACTGTGTGTTCAAATGAATGGGAATATTTTTGAAACTGAATTATAATCTATAATTTCGTCAGAGTTGTTCAATTAATTGTTAAATTTGTCTACTATTGTGATATATTCCTGCGTTAGTGAAATATAAAATTATATATTCAAGAAAATTTTGCTATAAGACAATATTCTCTCACTTCCTAGATTTTCTTGATTCGCTGAACCAAATAATTATTTCCAACATTGATTATTTAATTTCTGCTCGAATTGAAATGTTTTATAAGAAACTAACGAAATATTATTCAGTTGAATTCGAACATACTGTCAAATTCTGTGAATTACTGTTGCTAGGTAACGATAATTAATATGTTCCGAATAATTTCAATTTCTATCTAGAGCTAAGAGTAATTATTCCTATCGCAAGGTCACTAGTTCGATTCCAGCCAGAGTTTTATTGAAGTTTTATTGAAAACAAACAAATTTTTTTTTGAGGAATTTTAATTTCCATCTGGAATGCTTCGGCAGTTCAATTTCAAACTTTTTGCCCTCATAGCCAAACCAGTTTTCAAAAAACGAATAAGTTAGATATCCGAGTGGAAAATTTGAATGGCTATAGAAAACAAACCCATCGATATTTTTCGGTTCTGTTTTCATATTTTCGTTAAGGTTGAAGAATAGTATAAGCGTGGAAAAGTTCATCAATTTCGGATGAAATTTTATTTATGCTGTAGACATGTAAAAAAAAAGTTGTGTTCGAATTTTGAAATAATGTTTTCACAGAATTTCTTAAAAACTTGAGATAATTCATAGAGTGAAACTCAAATTGGCAACCGCGTAAAAAAATTTCGAACTTTGCAGGTTCTCCGCCATTTTTAAATACTATTTTCAGAATCTTATATCATTTCAGAATTGAGCATAAAAAAATACTGAGATGTGACCAAAAACCATTATTTCAAATGTTACACATAACTGACCACACTCGATAGAATATTGCTCGAAAATTACCTTGAACACCCTGTATCTCGCTTATGCTTCGAAAACGGGGTATATGTCATAAGGCAAAAATGATTCTCCCGATGTCATCTACACGCTGTATTCGTTTGTCCAGTTTATGATGAAACACCCTGTATATACAGTGAAACCTCCCAAGAGCGGACACCGTTGGTTCCAGCATTTTTGTCCGCTCGTGGGGGGTGTCCGCTTTTGGGGAGGTTCAAAATAAATACAAGCATTTCTTGGTTCCAGGGAAATTGTCCGTTTGAGGGGAGTGTCCGTTCTTGAGGAGTGTCCGTCTATAGAGGTTTCACTGTATATATATGCTCATTATTCATGAAACGTTAACTCGCAAGTTAATCGTCTACTATAATCAGGGTTCGGCCGTGTACTTATTTCATTGAAAATTCTCATTCCTTCCTGGTACAACAGAAGCAATTGGTATTTCTCACCTATTTGACCCAAAAATAATACGCTCCAGATCAACAGATAAGGCGCGCCAGTAAATAACCCGTATCTGGAGAGAAAAATCGGGCGTATAATTGAACCACAACTGAGAATACCGTCGTCAATATAACGAATATAAATTCGATAATTAAACATGATTCATAATATACCTGCAGCTTTCAATTTATACCATGGGGAATAAATGTTATTATTATTGTCATTAAGAGACTCCTCCCACACGGCGGTAGCTTTGCGGAGCCAGTCTACTAATATTAATAAATTTCCTGGTAATATTCGTTGAAACATAAACGTCCAAGTTATTTTCACATGTCTGATTTCGATTTTATTGTACGCCGTTAAAAACTGAATATCTCGAAGATTTTAGAGGCATAAATATAATTAAGAAATTGGAAGATTATTGGTGCGACAGATTTAATCTTGTATCAGAGTTCGGCATTAGTTTTCTTTTGGTAATTTTGCGTGATCCTATAAGCCGATAACTTATTGTCAGATTTGATTTTGGTTGGATTTTGCAATTTTCAAGCCGATAATGACCTCAAATGATTACACTAATTCAGATGAGCTGTTGAAAAGTTACTTATCAGATATATATCAAAAGCTTAAACTAATTAATTTTATGAGTGAAAGACTAAAGATTGAGATAGGTATTCCTCAGGGCACTGTACTGGGACAATTGCTGTTTAGTTAATACATTAATCCTTTGTTAAGACTGTCCAACTTCAGTGAAATGATCATTGTTCATGTCATATGCTTATGATACTGTGCTTGTTTTTGCGGGTGATAACTGGGATAGTGTAGGGGATCTAGCTATTAATAATATAGCTGTAGTGATTAATTTGCTACAAAAATATAAACTTTCTTGAAACTTATTCAAAACCAATTACATAGCGTTCTCCCTTACTAGAGCCAATAGACCACATTTTAATAATATAACCATTGAAAATCATTGCAAACAGGAGGTAAATCAAATATGTCGGTATGCTTATTGATCAATTTTTTAAGTGGCAGCCTTACATCGATTATGTGTCAGGTAAAATCCGCAAGCTCATTTATTTTAAGTTTTACCTACTAAGATGGTTTCTAAATAAATACAATTTTATAACTATATACAAACCTTTGGTGGAGTCAATAATCAGGTATGGGATTTTAGTGTGGTATGGACTGTACAAGAACAGCCATAATAGAATTCACTTGAGGTGGAAGGACTTTGGTCGATGGCCTTTGACTGTGGTCAATAAATGATAGTTATTATTATTATAAGAATTCACCATGGTAAATTCGATTAAGAGTGTCCAATAAAGGAGAATGGACAATTAAACATACGCGCAAAAACGAGTTAGCAAGCTTCAATTCGATAGAGCCTATATTTTTTGAGTTATCGAGGAAATACTATTCCCGATGGATATAATTCTGAAACCACAACATACCCTGAAAATTGCAAGTCCCTATCTCCCTTTGTTCGAAAGTTATCGAGGCAACAATCACCCATCCATCTACTGAACTCACACATTTTCGCGTTGGCATTATATAACTAATAACCATGTTTGAATTTAATCGGTTTTGTATTTTTTGAGTTATTGAGGAAATAACAACCTAATTTCAAATGGGTATAACTCCAATACCGTTTGGCTGATTATGCCTATAAAAAAACAAATGTCGCATTCAGATGCACAATCTAACTTGAAAATTTCAAGTCGCTATCACTTTCCGTTCTCAGTTTATCGTGACATAAAAAATATATTTTAATCATTTTTTAAAAATTTTCTAGGAATATGATTCTCATAAAATTTCACAAACGTGCTTAGGTTTATATTCTACAACTATTCACCAAGTTTTAATTCGATCGGATTTGAAAATAAAATTATTACTCGGAAACAATTGGGCTGATTATGGCCATTAAGGAACTTGTCCATCGTATTGGGATGTGACACCTATACCCTGAAAATTTCAAGTCGCTATCTCATTCCGTTCTTGTTGTCCTCGAGTTCTTCATCAGGTAGTCGAACTCAATCGTTTGAGACCATTTTCGGCAAAAAAATCTAAAACAGACATTTTGGCAAATTGATAGAGCGATGTTCTCCAGAACATACGCGCAATAATGTTCAAAAGGAATAAGGTATCCCACAGATCTGCTGTTTTCGGTTGACATAGGTGATGTCAGGTCATTGTAGTTACTTACTGGAAGTTTGCTCGTATATACATTAGCCACACAATGTTGCAAAAGTTTGCGGATCACAAATACTCCACACGGGCAAACAAACGTAACAACCTTAAAATTCCTGTGAGTAATAACAGCCTTAACATAAGATACATCAATTACATTGGACCCAAGGTATATAACAAGTTGTCATAGGAGATAAAAGCTAGCAATAAAATAAGTTTAAGAAACTCTATAAAGAAGTTTTATGTAATCATTAAAGGATACTGTGGGAGGTATACCTTCTCATTATTGAAAGGTTTTTTTTTCTGGGTTTTCTCTCCCAAACTCTGAAAAATATCTATAAAATAAAAATTAATTATTTTGTGATTTGCTTCTGCGTAAGAAACACAGGATATTTGTCAGAAGCAATCAATTGAACCATGTTGCCGAACAAACAACAACGAAACAACATCAACAAAGAAACAACTATATCGTAACGTTTCGGAGTCTATATCAGACTCCTTCGTCAGACGCTTAATGAAAATCGTTAGAATTATTTTGTTGATAGTTATTTTGTGAAATTCAAGAATTGTCACAAGAACGAACAAAAAAACGAAACGAAACGTTACGATATAGTTGTTTCTTCGTTGATGTTGTTTCGTTGTTGTTTGTTAGGCAACATTGTTCAATTGATTGCTTATGACAAATATCCTGTGTTTCTTACGCAGTAGCAAATCACAAAATAATTAATTTTTATTTTATAGAAATTTTTCAGAGTTTGGGAGAAAAAAGCCAGAAAAAAAAACCTTTCAATAAAAAGTTTTATATCATAACAAATTACAACTTGAAGGAATTTTTTAGTTAGTGCTGTTATCTATAGGCTTAGATTGGACTTTCTTCTTTGTGCTGAACTGTGTTGCTTAAGACTCTTGAATTACATGTTTTGAATAACTTCATACGTAGTCTGATTAGTGCACATACAGATGTTTAAACATCTAGGTGTATTCATATTTTTATGCTATTTTCAGGTTGTATTTGCTTTTCTTTTTTTTGTGTTTTAGTTTTTTTCCTGTAAGTTGATTACTTTCGGGAATTGATTGCAGTTATGTTTCATTTTTGATTATGTTTCTAAGTTTCAATAAAGTTTCAAGTTTCAAGGTATATTCATTCGTGTAGCCGAACGTTGTAGGGACTCAATTCTCATTTCCCACAGTAGATGACGCAATTGTCTACACCGCACCCTTAGGGCCGACCACATCGGTCATAAAAGGCGTCGTATCTTCCAGTATGGCACATCCCATTGTACTATGCATCGATCGAAGTACTGCGCAATATAAGTCCACAGCTACAGCAGGCTCCATAACCAGCACTATTGAAAAGTTCAAGGAAGGGGTTGGAATGAATCATGGAGCGTAATTCGTAATGAATATTAAAAGGTGATGTGGTAACTCCAGGCGACGAGGGCAAACACACATTGGTGACTCCGACATGAGTCAACACAAAGGGTATTTATAATGTCTCCCTTTTCCGAGGCAAATTCTTGCTAACATTGGTGTGTTATATCTGTTTCACTGTTTCACTCATGTTAAGATGGAAGGCTGCATATTTAAGTTCAATGACGTGCCACCACCTCTCAGTGGCCATTTCCCATCTTCTTGACGACGATCCAGATCAGTATCGTGACTTCGTCATGGCACCGGGGTGGTGCCTGGTTCTTCTTTTCCGAGTATCGAGAACAATGATGGGTCATCTGACGCAGCGGGACGTTTCGAGTCTTCTTGCTTGAGAGTGTCTGGCGCAGAATCTTTGAATCGAAGGAGTATGTCAATGAGAATCAGAGGTCCACCTGTTATATCCAAATTTAGCGATTTGAATATCAAGCTTTCGCTCCACCCTATGATTACGTCCCCTCATTTGGATCAAGGGAAATTCGCCACTATAAATATCTATAAAATAAAAAAATTATTACTTATTGTTTCTGCGTTAGAAGCACAAGATATTTGTCAGAAGCAATGTATCGAACAATGTTGCCTAAAAAACAATAACGAAATAACATCAACGTTGAAACAACAAATTTGTAACGTTTCGTAGACTATATCAGACTGCTTCGTCTGACACCAATTGAAAATCATCACCAATTTTTTTTTGTTGATAGCTATTCTGAAACTCGTAAATTGTCCAATTCTGGGCCTTTTCTACCAAACTCTTAAAATTATCTATAAAAAATAAAATAGTTTTTGTGAATTTCTTCTGCGTTAGAAAAACAAGATATTTGTCAGAAGCAGAGTATCGAACCATGATGCCTAAAAATGATAACGAAATAACATCAACGGTAAAACAACTGTTTTGTAACGTTTCGGAGACTAGATCAGACTCCTTCGTCAGACACCAAACGAAAATCTTCAGAATTATTTTTCTGCGCTCTTGTTCCTCGGAACAGAGTGCTTATCAATTTGCCCAGATGTCTGTAATTTTCGAATTTTTGGCGGAAAATGGACTCACTGATCAAGAATCCGTGGCCGAAATCGATTCTTTCCGGCCGTCCGTTAACACGATAACTCTCGAACGGAATGAGCTAGACAGTTGAAATTTTAGTGTAGGTTTGGGAGATAAATATCTCGGTAGGTTCATTATTGAGCAAAATCGGCCGGATGGTTTCAGAGTAACGAAAAAATGAAATCTTTTCACATTACAAATTTCAAATTACATTTTTTTTTGATATGTAGTTTCATCATAAGAATCCACTGATATCATCTTCAACTCTAACAAGCTAATACTTTCGGAGATATGATTTTTCAAAATTTCAATTATACATCTTACTTCTATGTTTTCACAGAATGCGAATTCTATCTGTCTGTGATCACTGTTCATACATGTAATCTTATATGATAGACATGTCAAATGTATTTCTGTTCCAACAAACAAAGTATGATTGAATGGAAAATGGTCAATTATAGGATATTATAATTACCCATACCCTATATGCCCTTGAATAATCCATATGATGATGAAAATATATAATTTGGTAAGTTTATCAAATTGGGTTCAGAATATCTTCAGTGAAAACGAAACTGGAATATTGGCAAAGTTTCAATTGATATAAAATAATTTTCAGAGGAGATTTGAGGAATGAATATCTTGGATAAGTTCGTTATTCAATGTTAATTTAGTTTCCCCTATGATGCAGTTCTATTATAAAAATCCATTGATATCATTCCCAACCAAAAATTTCGGAGATGAATTGTCAGAATTTGAACATTAGCGCCAAAGGTCCTGTCCACAGAGCTTTCCCACTTTTTGTTGATAGCTATTATGAAATTCGAAAATTGTCATTTATTAATGAATATACCTCCCAAAATATCCTTCAATGACTAATATAACCTTTGTCTAAAATCACCGATTATTATTATAACACCAGATTTCCTTTTATTTTGACAATACACAAATACAATCGCCACAGCCACTCACACTTTTAGTTATGCATTTGCCAGAAATTAAATAAAATGAATGGATTCTATAGACCAAATTTTCATTCAATTTTCTCTACTTGTTTGAATAATAATAAGCAGAACCCATCTTCAGGAAATTTCGTTCAACATATTGTATCTTGAAGAAGCATCTTTTTCGGATATAGGTTTATAACAAGTTTTCTTCCTATTTTTTGACGGTGAATGTACCATTAAAATATTTCAATCTAATTTCGGGACGACTTGTATATTATATACAATTTTCTGAAATTTTGTGTTTTTATTATAATGGATCATGACTTCTGAAAACTATGATATTATTATTAGCTTTCAGAAGTATTACTTGATACAAATCAATGAAACCTATTGATGATTCTAAGAACGAGGGCGCTTAAGCTTTTGACGTCACGTCGGTGGTCCTAGTATTTTATCATCATAACTTTGTAAACTGTATATATTAGATTCAATTCAAAATCTTACATAGCAAGTAAGTGATCAAACCAATCGACAAATAAAACTTGAGTAATGGGATTTGGGTTACATTTTATAAATTAGACGAAAACTTTGGCCATGAATATTATTCAAAATTTATTCAACAATTATACAACATGTTTACTTTGACGATCCGTTCAGAATTAGTCATGGGAACAGAGCAATCAATTATAAATATTTATCATGTTGTTTTTGACGTGAACTCATCAAACTTAGATGCTCTGCAGTCCATCTTCATGTTGACCGATCAGAACCTTGGCCACCATCTTGCGTCGAGTTCGACCAGGTGGCCGCCGAGCTCAACGTCAATTCGTTAGTGACAATTAAAATTGAAATGTCGAATTTCCGATTCTTATCGCTTCCTAAATGTGTCTTGGCGGCAAATCGCGTGTTTATTCAGGCCGGTCGTGGCTACGAATTGGGCAACAAATGAGTCCCATGACATCATGATATAGCCAATTTCCAGAATTTTGTTCAGTTTTGGTTCTTGAAATAATTCGGCTCTGAAAAATTGGTTCAAGCCCTCTCGACAGGAGCTTTCTGGCGCTCTTGTTCAAACAGACGAATTATATCTCCGAAAGTATTGGTTTCTCAGAGTTGAGATTAAAAGAAGTGTAGTAATTTCTTTTCATGATTCCATTATGTTCTCCTTTCCTATTGCCTTCATAAACTACATCGTTAAAACGATCCAATTCTAAATCTTCTGGAACATCATCCCCTATATTTATACATAAATTATTCAATATGTAATCAGTCATAATGATTTTCGGTTTCAAAACAATGTTGTATATGTTCACAAATTCAAGAATCGTATACTTGTTTTCCAACAGACGTTTATGATATTTATGAACAGTGAACACAGACAGATTCTGTGTTCACATTCTGTGAATACATAAAACTAAGATGTATTATTGAAATTTTGAAACATTATATTTCCGGAAGTATTTTTTTTTAGAGTTGAAAATGATATCGATGGATTCTTATGATAAAACTGCATCTTAAAAAAAAATATTTCGAAATTTTTAATGTAAAAAAAAATTTTTTCGTTGCTCCGAAACCATCAGTTTCAGCAGGATTCTGCCCAATAACAAACTTAACCGAGATATTTATCCCCTAAACCTACTCTGAAAATGGCAACTTCCTAGCTCATTCCGTTCGAGAGTTATCGTGTTAACGGAGGGCCGGCCGGACCAGCTGGCCGGACAGAATCGATTTTGACCACGGATTCTTGATCAGTGAGTCGAACCAAATCGTTCAAGACCATTTTCATAAAAAAAATTCGAAAATTACAGACATTTGGGCAAACTGATAAGCACTCTGTTCCGAGGAACAAGAACGCCAAAAAGGGGAAACTGTTCATACAGTCCTTATTACTCCTATAACGTATCAGGACGTCACATTTTGAGAAACATAAATATATTAACTGACAAAGAAACTGCAACACCCAGAAGGAGCTGTTTAAATTTTATTTTTTTTTTGGTAAAATATAGATAGTATAGCAAGGAGTAAATGATTGAAATTTGGAGAAAAAAATCGTTAAGGTTTTTTCATGTGAACATTTGTTGATACTTACATATTGTAGTCGTTTTTCGCAATTTTTCAAATTTTACAACAAAGCAGCTGTTCGAGGAGATCCAAAGTTGATGTTTAGTTAAAATGTCTAGAGCACGTATACGTGGATTTATCGCCAGCTAAGTGAATTTGAAAGAGGTCGAATTATTGGTCTACGGGAGGCAGGGTTGTCATTTCGAGAAATCGCTAAACGTACGAACAGAAATCCAACTACTGTTATGAGATGTTGTCAAGCGTAGTTTCATAATGCCTAAAATCGAAGAAGAGTAGGCACCGGACGTCGAAGGGGCACAAATGTAGATCAAGATCGACGTCTAAAACTTATGGCTATTAGTGATCGATTTGCGTTAATTCGATCTTTGGCTGATGAGTGGTGAGGAGAACAAGACCATAATTTAACTGTCCGTTATATATAAGGTATTTTGGACTGCAGCATTATCGACCCCATCTTGTGTTACCTCTGACGGTTCAGCATTGCCGGCAACGATTACAGTGGTCCAGATAACGTCAACATTGGAATTTGGAATGGCATCAGGTCGTCTTTTCTTATGAATCTCGTTTCTTTTTGGGTGCACATGATGGCCGCAGAATGGTTAGACGACGTCGGGGAGAAAGACGTGAACCTCAGTTTGATATTGAGCGTCATGTACACGGGATAGTAGGCGTTATGGTATGGGGTGCTATTGCACATGCAAGTATGTACCCTTTAGTCTTTATTCGAGGTGACATGACACCGCTGAATTACCTTCAAGAAATAGTGGAGACATATGTTCTCCCTTACCTTAACCGGTTCGAGAATCAAATATTTCAGCAGGATAATGCTCGACCTCATGTTGCCAGAGTTAGTTTAAACTTTTTTGAAGCGACCCATGTGAATCTTTTGCCATGGCCGCCCAGATTCCCTGATCTTTCACGCATATAACATGTTTGGGACATCATGGGTAGAAGGCTTGGAAATGTACCCCAGCCCCCATCGACTTTGGCGGCTCTGATACATGAAGTACAGGTAGCTTGGGATAGTATCCCTCAAAAAGAAATATACCATCTTATTGCATCAATGCCAAGACGAGTTGGGGAGTGTATATAATCGCGGTGGACAAACACATTATTAACAAATTTATTAAAAAAAAATTGTAAACACTTCGATTTTTTCTTCAAATTTCAATCATTTACTTCTCCCTATATTATTATTATTATTATGTCTTTATTTCCACATCGCAAATTACCATTATCTATGTTTTACAAACAAAAAAATTAAAATTTAAACAGCTCCTTCTGGTTGTTGCAGTTTCTTTGTCAGTCAGTATATATTTGGTTTTCTCAAGAAAGGAGTTCGCTCGTAAAAATTGTTGTACCGTTGAATATGTTGGAAAGTGTTTAGAATCGGCTCCTGTACAAGAAATAAATGTGCGTAGAGGCTCTGCTGGCGGAATAGAAGGCACGAATTTTGCTTTGCCACTTGTTCAACAAAATCAATTTTTGTATTTTAAGGCTCTACAATATGAACATACAACGTCTATTGGCCCAATATTATAAACCGATGTGCACTGTAATCAATTGCAGCACTGTAGTTAAATGCGCGTGACACAATCAACATTATTGCACGTCAAATTCATTCGTTTTCATTTTGTTGTTCACGTTGTTCGGCAGTTATATTCGCTCGCATATCTCTTTGACTGCAGCGCGTTGTGCGTACTAAATTGATCCGTCGTATTGGTGGCATTGCAGCACAACTAAAAATGTTGGTTAGATGTTAGACATGAAGGACTCTAAACAGGTTACAAACCCACAAGTGTAAATCGACTTCTAAAATATCCTGTGTTGCAACAAATTTTACACCGTAACTTAAATCAAACAAAATATGCCGTGAGTGAACAAGCACCGAGATCAAAAACAAAATGAAAACAATTTGGAGGTAGAATAAAATAATCCGGAACAAATTGAATAAACCAATTAAACTGAATTCAGTTAACTTGAAATTGAATTAGATAAATTGAATAACTGTCCACTACAAGTAGTGCTTTTTGAGTAAGCTCTTTAGTTACTGTAAAGAAATGCTGAAAGCATCAATATCAATAGAACTTGAACGACATGATTCATTATTCGTTGACATCATTCTAAACAAACCTATATTTTTTGTTCTCTTGAAGGGCAGATAAAAAAGATCATGGATTCTCAGCCTAACACTTAGAACATGAAACATAATTTTCGAAGCACAACAGAAACATCTAGGGAGTTATTCAAAATCCTGTGCAAACCTACAACATCAGACAATCTACGGCGATTACTTAAAGTAAACAGGGTAAACCTTCTGCGAGCAAACGTATAGTCATGATTTCCGATGTATAGAAAATAACAAAGAAACAAAATTTATTCTACTTAAGACAAATGAGTAATACAAAGTTAAGAATGTGGAGTTATTTCTGAACAGATTTCCACGACGGAAGATGAAGCCCAACATCATATTACAGAAATTTACAATTGATTCTACATGGCGATCAAAAAGCATTTTACATTTGAACTCTACTCCGAGGTCGCGAACATTAGAGACCCGCCGGAGAAGGTGATCTCCAAAAGAATAACCGAAATTAATGTTGGTAATATTTTTTGTGAACATAATGAACGAGCATTTGTTGAATTTTGAAAAAAGCTATATTGCTGAAGCCTGTTGATATCATTCTGCATCTTTGTGCAGTCTTCTAAGATATACGATCTTTCTAAAGAGCTTCAAGTCATCAGCATATGATAATAAGTCAGATTGACGGAAGCATATCCAGATATTATTTATGCATATCAAAAATAGTAGGATATCAAAAATATAATCGGTTCAGCGGTTTTTACGTGATGCGATGACAACGCAAAACATGGCTCCATTTTTGTGCACATGTTCTGGGGAACAGCGTGCTCACCTCACCCAAATGTCTGTAATGTTCGAATTTTTTGCCGGAAATGGTCTTAAACGATTAGGTTTGACTCTCTGATGAAGAATTTGAGGTTCAATTTGATTCTGTCCGGTGAGCCATTGCCACGATAACTTGCGACTTGAAATTTTCTAGGTAGATGGCGCGACCAAATGCGACGGACATAATGTTCGATAATTGGCATAATAGGCCCAACGGTTTCCGAGTAAAAAGGTTGTTTCGATCAAATTGAAATTTGGTAACTAGTTGTTGAATACCAACATGAAGATGTATGTGAAATTTTGTGAGGACCGTATCACCACGATAACGTGACGAAATAGCGACTACCAATATTAACCTATCTGCATGTTGTTGTTATTTCCTAAATAACTCAAAAACTGCTAATCCTATCCAATTCAGACACGGTAGTTAGTTTTGTAGAATGCCGGTATTTCGTAGGGATCGTATCACTTGAAAATTTTAGAAAATAAATTGAAAATCCTCAAAAAAAGTATATATCTCAGAAACTATCCGAAAGTCCGAAATCGCTGAAATTTTGCGAGAGCCTTTAGAACTTAATTTAACAGCCATGTTCCTAGTTTGAACACGATCGGATTCATATTGTTGGAGATAAGAGCAGCCCTAGGTGAGTTCAGTTGCTGGATAGTTAACCTTTGCCACGATAACTGTTGAACGGAAAGAGATAGCGACAAATTTAAGAGTCTGGTTCATCCGAATTGGACAGTTAAGTTCGTTGTTGGACATAAACGGCCCAACAGTTTCGGAGTTATACCCATCTGGAATATTATTTTCTCGATACCTCAAAAAATACAGTTTTATAGAATTAAAACTTGATAGCTAGTTGTGGGATACCGACATAAAGACGTATGTGAAATTTCGTAAGGATGGTATACCTAGAAATTTTTTAAAAAAATTATGAAAAAATATTATTCTTCTCACGATAACTTGAGAAAGAAAAGAGATACCAACTTGCAATTTTCAGGGTGGGTTGCGCATCTGAATGCGACATTTAAGTTATGGAGTTATGGTTCTGGAGTTATACACATCTGAATGTTTGTTGTTATTTCCTCTATAACTCAATATATCCGATCCAATCAGAACTCAGTAATTACTTGTAGAATGTCAATGCCATAATTTTCTCCGAATTTCGTGAGTATCATATCCTGAAATTGCTTGTGAAGTAAGTTTTTGGCGCTCTTGTTACTGGTAACAGAGTACTTATCCATTTGCCCAAATGTATGTAATTTTCGAATGTTTGGCTGAAAATGGTCTCAAACGATTTAGTTCGACTCACTGATCAAGAATCCGTGGTCGAAATCGATTCTGTCCGTCCGTCCGTCCGTTAACACGATAACTCTCGAACGGAATGAGCTAGACAGTTGACATTTTCAGAGTAGGTTTGGGAGAAAAATGTCTCGGCTAAGTTCATTATTGGGCGAAATCGTCCTGGTAGTTTGGGAGTAACGAAAAAAAAAATTTTTTTTACATTACAAATTTCAATATTTTTTTGAGATGCAGTTTCATCATAAGAATCCATTGATATATCATTTTTAACAACGACAAGCGCATACTTCCGGAGATATGATTTTTAAAATTTCAATAATACATCGGACTTCTATGTTATCACAGAATGCGAATTATATCTCTCTGTGTTCACTGTTCATACATATAATCTTATCTACCTATGACAGATATGTCAAATATATTGATTTCGTTCTAACAAGGTATGCTTGAATGCAAAATGAACAATTATAGGATATTATAATTACCCCTACCCTATATGCCCTTGGATAATCCATATGATAATGAATATATATTCAGGTTATCTTCAGTGAAAACAAAACCGGAATATTGGCTAAGTTTCAATTGATATTTTATAATTTTCAAAGGAGAATTGAGGAATGAATATCTCGGATAAGTTCGTTATTTAATTTTAATTAAGTTTCGTTTATGATGCACTTCAATCTATTATAAGAATCCATTGATATCATTCCCAACTCTGAGAAACCAATAATTTCGGAGATGAATTGTCAAAGTTTGAACAAGAGCGCCAAAGCTCCTGTCCACAGGGCTTTCCCACATTTTTCGTATATCATTAGAGATTTGAAGAATTTCAATTCAGTATGAGGCGTGAATATACAATGGAACATGCGCAATCTCCTGACTTCAAGTCAGTCCTTCAAACAATTTTTATTATATAACGGGTGATTTTTTTAAAGCTTTTGTATTTGATTTTTAAAAAAATACATGAAATTGAGAAGAATGTATGAATTTTTTCATTTGAGTCGATAGAACGATCGATATAATTTAACGTTTAAATATTATTTCATGTAAATATTGAGCACGGCTGCGCTTCAAATGGTCCATACGCCGGGTCCAATTTTGGCATACTCTCTTCAACATATCGGCAGGTATCTCACGAATAAATTCTTCACTTTTAGCTTCCGGTGCGTCAATCGTTGCGGACTCCTCGCTATATACAGTATGGTGCAAATGAAAGGAATAAATTCGTAATTTCGTAAACCGGCGACTTTAAGGAAAAATCCTGAAACCCGTCGATTTTTATTTTTAAACGGGCTATTCGAAAGGATACCTTTTTATTTTTGACGTCATCTATGTGAGCGTGATGACGTCATCGCTAAAATTTTCAGATGGAAAGGTGGGTGTTGTTATACATTATTTGAAAGGTATTTTAAATACCTATGCAGCCATATCAATAATGTACAAAAATTGATTTTTGTATTTGTTTAAAAAATTAATAAAATTTTATTATTATTATTTAATATGACGTCAAAAATGAAATGACGTCAAAAATAAAATGGTTTCCTTACGAATAGCCTGTTTAAGAATAAAAATCGACGGGTTTCGGGATTTTTCCTCAAAGTCGCCGGTTTACGAAATAACGAATTTATTCCTTTCAATTGCACCATACTGTATATGAGCCTTTACATAGCCTCACAAAAAATAGTCTAGAGGCGATATATCACACGATCTAGGCGGTCAATTGACAGGCCCCCAACCTTGAAATAAACAGCTCATCAAACTCCCCTTTCAATTTTGGCCATTGTTTCGCGTACTGTGTGGCATGTGGCACCGTCTCTGTGAAACCATATGTCAGCCAAGTCCAGCTCTTCCATTTTGTGCAAAAACAAGTTTTTAATCTTCGCATGGTAGCGCTCGCCATTCACAGAAACGTTCCGACCTTCGTGGTCTTTGAAAAAGTACGGTACACTGATGCCGCCGGCCCATAATCACAACCAAACAGTGACTTTTCTGGAATGCATTGGTAGTTCTTGGAATGCTTTTGGTTGCTCTTAACTTAAAAATGGGGAAAGCCCTGTGGACAGGAGCATTGGCGCGCTGTCCAAATCTATAGGCAGAGCTGTCACCCAACCAGGTACTGAACTCGCCCTAAGCTGCTTAGCTCCAGGAAAAAAAATATTATTTCCAAGAATTTAAATCCGAGAGTACTTTCTATGCAACAAATCAGCTCAATCGTGAGGTTAAGCCATGAGTCACTATGAGTTGATAATTCACAAAAAACATTCTGTATAGCAGTAATTTTCACATCTACTAATATACGATAATACTCACGTTTCACGTAATTTTATGAATATAAATAACCTTGACCAGAAGTGGTACTGTCTTATCGGCTGTGACACAGTCAATTGACGTTGACATAAAGACCGAAATATTACTACATAGGAGAATTAATTCTTTCATAGTGAAATGTGAGCCTTAAGCAATAAATTTAAAAAAAAGAAAAACAGCACAACAACAACTATCTGGGTTTTCTCTCAAACTATGAAAAATATCTATAAAATAAAAAATTATTAATTATTTTGTGATTTGTTTCTGCATAAGAAACACAAGATATTCGTCAGAGGCAATCAATCGAACAATGCTGCCTAACAAATAACAACGAAACAACATCAACAAAGAAACAACTATGTCGTTTCGTAGTCTATATCAGACTCCTTGGTCAGACGCTTAACGAAAATCAGTTAATTATGAATATACTTCCCACAGTATCCTTTAATGATTACTCTATGAATCATTCAGCTCAATATTCTGGTATGACAAGATACCAGGAATTTTTCGTTGGCACTTAAGCCCAGAAGCCACGAATTCTAGCCTCTATGCACTGCATATATGTTGAATAAGAACTCCATATATCTCTTTTAATTTTAACAAGTAGGGTTTTAAATTGAAGGTAATCATAATCACGCTTGTACTTCCTATATTCCTTATGGTAACGATCCTTCAGTCGCATGTTACATATTATATCATGTGTAAACAAAGGAGGATAACGCGGACCCCCAGATGTACATACCATAATGTACAATCTTTCCCTTGCGAGTATTTCTGCCTGAAAGATGTTCGGATAGGAGCCTAGAGTAAGTGAGCATTTTGTTCCCCGTGTACTCCAGCGCCAGATCCTATATTGGATTTTGAACCATATGTGTACCTTTTAATGGCAATTTTTTTTAAAACTTGGATCGATTTCCTGTCCCAGACTTTCTTCCTACCTAGCACGTAGTAAAGTTCTTTTGGATTATGTTCTTAATGATTTAATCACTAGGAAGATTGGCTGATGAAAAGTATCTGGTAAGAGAGCACCAGGCTGGTTTTTAATATTATATTGTATGGTTATAATATAATATTATACAGTGAAACCTATCTTGGACAAACACCATTGGGACCGTGAAATTATGCCCTCCTAACGGAGGTGTCTGTACAAGGGTGAGCTTGACCACAAATTTTGGAAGGTTATTGAATAAAACAGTAAATATAAACATACCTATATGTATTATGAAACCAAAAATATTAGAAACAAAAACAAAATTTAAGTGATGCGAAAATATGCAGATTTTTCAAGCGGCTGACAATAAATTTCATCTCTTAGTAGAGGTCTCACTATATTTATTATATCTTATTACCTGTTCCTTCCCCAGATATTCTGAGAATGGCTTCATGGCTGATTTTGTCTACTACAAGGTTGAGGGGTGTGAGCTTTGTGATGAGCGCCCTGGTAGGATACGACTTATTTTTTTTATACCAGACAGTATCTTGGAGTGGCAGTCCCAAGTCTTACTGGCTAGTTATTTAACTTTAGACTTTCATTTTATAATAAATCCGTTCAAAAACAAGGAATCTCACAGCTGGAAGTTCCCCTCTCCGAGTAAATGAAATTACTTTATCATTAAAGGATACTTTGGAAGGTATACTCATTATTAAATGGTCCCTTTCTGGGTTTTCTCTCTCAAATTCCTTCAGCAAAATAAGAAATTCACAGTGTTTAGCATGAGGAAGATGTTTTTGGATATCTAACCATTTTCCAATTTTTGTTTGTAACTTGTGAAACTGATAATCCTGATCCTTATCAACATTTTCACCAAGCTTTATTATTCTTAATTCTTATAATGGTTTCGTTCATCTGCCATCTGTCATGTGAGACAATGACATGACTGGAACATAGAGAGATATGAAATGAATGACATCACAAAACAATAAGAATAATGATCTATGCAATAATATTTAAATTCTTTCAAAAATCAAACACTGTTGACAATTTGTTTGGTTGACTGTAAATCAGTGGACCAGTATGCTCCGATCTTTGGAATATTTAGAAATTTCGGCAATATCTTCACCAATATAGATCCAATCGAGCTCAAATTTAGAACTTTACTGTATAATGAGGTTTTGCAGGCTCTCGCAAAATTTCAACGATATCTGTCTGAGATACAGATTTTTTTTTATATTTTTTTAAAATTTTTGCAGCCTTATGATCCTAACAAAATTTTGCATAGTCTTCGTGTCAGTATTTTTCAACTAATTACCGTGCTTTGATTCGAACAGATTAGTATTTTTCGAGTTATTGGAAAAACAAAATTTCAAATGGCTATAATTCTGAAACCATTCGATGGATTTTGTCCATTAACGAACTTAGCCGGCGCATTTAGACACCAAACCTACCCTGAAAATTTCAACTCTCTAGCTCATTGCTTCCGAGCGTAATCGTGCCGTCGGCCGACCGGACGGCCAGTCAGAATCAATTCTGACCTCGGATTCTTGATCAGGGAGTCGACCCTAATCGTTTAAGACCATTTTCGGCCAAATATTCGAAAATTACAGACATTTGGACGAATTCATAGGCACTCTGTTCATAGAACATTGCGCCAAAAAGTGGATCTTCATCTAACTTTGCCAGCGCCCATTCACTAAAAGTTAGCCAATGTTCTGAAAGGCTGGTCAAAGTTAACAGAACTGTTAATGTCAAATAAGTCCGAGTTTATGCGCTTTGCGCAACTCAGATGAGAGTTAACAAGAGATTGATCACTGATTAGTTAACATTTGTGTTGATCAGCCTTTCAGAAACCGGGGGTATGTCTCAAGATTCCGAATAGCCGCCTCAGAAAGTCGAGCAAACTCACCATAAAATTGAAGAAGTTCACGATACACTTTCTTAACCGAGCATTAATTTTGATAATAAAATGCAATAATTTGCACGCGTTGTTCGTTTGTAAGTCGTTTCATGGTTAAATTATAGACCAAACTGAACATGTTCGACAGCCACGCAAGGCAAGAAAGCCGCGTCAGCGGTCAAAAAATTTGTTTTAAAAAAAAAGTTGGAAAAAAATCACTCGTTAGATCTCCTAAAAAAGGTCCCATCTCGAAAAACGTTATTCCTTATTTTATGCTACTATCACAATTTATTTGGCACCTCAGTTATCGAATACCCTGTACATCAAGAGGAGTTGCCAGGAAATTAATGAAAAACCTAAAAAGGATAGAAGTACCATTTGAAATATCACAAATCCGACTAATTCATCTTAGAAGTGGCAACTTCGCACGGTCGAAATGATCCATCTTTTACCACAAAATGCCCGAATAAGGCGACTATCAAGTATCAGTATGATCGGTTGATTGGTTTAACAGGAACGTCTAATGCTACTATAATGGATAAGCCGGTATAGCAGTAAAGCAGAAGCATCTTGTGAGTGAATCATAACCTACGTTCACCTTTTCTCTGACATTATTACAGCCGTATTTCGAGTTATCATCTGAAGAGTGAATCTAATAAAATGCAGAACCTAATCACTGTAGGAGCTGAAATTTATGCTCCATATGTTGCAAAACGCGAAACTGGAAATGAAAATACGGAAACGGTTGAACAAGTCCGAAGTATTATAAACTGGCCATATTTTCTTTATCTCGAGAATTTATTGAGAGAACGTCGACAGCGGAGAAAGAGTCGAGAAAACTATGCGGTATTCCTAGTCGAATACCGATTTGAATACTAGTTGGGTACATATTTGCATAGTTTTTACCTATCAGGATTGATTATTGGTTGATTGTGGAGTTGTCAATTGGGGAAACCGATTTGTTCTCGTGTTTTTTGGCGCGCTGTTCTATGAACAGAGTGCCTATCAATTCGTCCAAATGTCTGTAATATTTTAATATTTGGTCGATAATGGACTTAAACGATTAGTTTCGGCTCACTGATCAAGGATCCGAGGTCAGAATTGATTATGTCCGGCCGGCCGGCCGTCAGCACGATTACGCTCGAACGCAATCAGGTAGAGAGTTGAAATTTTCAGGGTAGCTTTGTAGTTCAGATGCGCGGGCTCAGTTCGTTAATGGGCAAAATCCACCGAGTGGTTTCAGAATTATAGCCATTTGAAATTTTATTTTCCCAATAACTCGAAAAATACTAATCTGATCGAATCAAAGCACGATAATTAGTTGAATAATAACGACGCGAAAACATATGCAAAATTTTGTGGGGATCACATGGCTGCAATATTTAAAAAAATATATTTAAAAAAATTCTGTACCTCAGAAACTATCCGTCAGATATTTTGAAATTGTACGAGATCCTTCAAACCTTATTATACAGTAAAGTTCTAGATTCGAGCTCAATCGGATTTATATTGGTGAAGATTCCAAAATTTCGATATATTACTGGTGAACTGGTCCACTGGTTTTACATTCAACCAAACAAATTATCGACAGTTTTTGATTTTTGAAAGAGCATAAGTAATCATGACGTGTTTGCATAGATGATTATTCTTAGTGTTCTGTGATGTCATATTTCATAGCGTTCTATGTTCGAGTTCATGTCATTCTCTAAAATGGCAGGGACATGCTTACAGACACACCAGTATGAAAATGATGAGAAATAAATAACAAATCTTCTTAATAGGATTAGTAATCAGTTTCGCAAGTTAAGCACAAAGATTGGAAAATAGTTTGAGATCCAAAAACATTTTTCCCATGCGAAAAAAGAATTATGTATTATATATTATAATAATATCTTTGTTCATACCCGAAGGAAACTTCAACGATTTGATAAATGCAATATTTGCTCAGAAAGTGTGTATTTAAGCAGGTTTTTTACTGAAATTGATATCGTTTCAAGGGTTTCATAAAGCTTTCATAGCTCGTAATTACCAAATCATCGTAATACCGATTCCCAGTTAATTGTGTGATATGATGAGTTTTGTGAGATTTTCCGTATTATTATAGATAGTTTTCAGAGTTTGGGAGAGATAATCCAGAAAGGAACCATTTAATAATAAATATTCCTCCCAAAGAATCTTTAATAATATACCACAGTGATTACGATTTTCGTTCACTTAGGTAAGGTAACTTCCAGCTGTGAGATCACTTTTTTTGAGCAGAGATATTATAGAATGGAAGTCTGGAGTTAAATATCTGGGACTTACGCTAGATAGTAAACTTTCGTTGAATGAGTGCATGTTGAAATCCCTACTGTGAGACCCATAATCATGTATGAGGCAGTAGTTTGCTACACAAAAATAAGTCAGAATAGTACGGGGAAGACACCCGAAAAAATACAAAGGCTTGCATAAGTGTGTCAGACGGAACTATGGGAGCCTGTCCGACTAGGGCACTTGAGAACATCACAAATCTCACCCCTTCACATTGTGATAGACAAATTGGCCCACGAGGCCATTCTCACAATATCAAGGAATGGAACAGGTAATGAGAGTATTAAAAACTAAAAGACTGGTCCTCTCTTACCAGGTACATTTCATTACGCTCCTATCCGATCGTCTTTCAGGCAGACAGGCAAATAGCAGCAATTGAAAGAAGTGTGGAAATGATCCTAGCAAGAAACTATCAGAGATGTGATATAGCAATCCACTCTGATAGTCAAGCTGCTATTAAAGGGGCGCATGATGCACACGATGTCCGAAGAAGGGTTAGACAACGTCGTAGAGAGAGATGTGAACCTCAGTTTGATATTGAGCGTCATGTACACCGGACAGTAGGCGTTATGGTATGGGGTGCTATTGCACATGCATGTAGGTCACCTTTAGTCTTTATTAATAATAATAATAATAATAATCATCTTTACTCCAAAAGAATATCCAATAAAATACAGGGTATAATATGGTACATTAGATGGAATGGTGTCAACTACAAAGTAAATAAATCTTCACCTCACTGACTTTGTATTCATCAAAGGAGTAAGGTTCCATAGTAATAAGCAATTTCTTCACGTCATTCTTGAACCTATTGAGTATTGTACATTTTTTCACATTTTCTGAACAAATTGAATAAATAGATTAAACACTCTTATATATAAGGCGAATACTGTCTGTCTGATCTGTTGTTTTTTAAAAACACCTCTGCAAGATTCTCTCTGTCTGAGCCCAAATATGGTTCTTATGACTCTCTTCTGTATTCGAAAAATCTCTATCAATCCTGAATCAGATCCGTAAAGAATCAAACCGAATGTCATTATACTTTCGAAGTTGGAGAAATAGAAGATTTTTAAACAATTTTCACTCATATATTTCTTAATAAATCTTATGCTATATCTGACCGAGTTGAGTTTTTTTCCTGTGCTTATAACGTGGTTGTTCCAATTCAGATGTTCATCGATTTGGATGCCCAGAAATTTAGTACAGTGTTCAGGTCTGATACTCAAATCTGAAAGTTGTATTTGAGGTGGTGTTGGGATACCTCGTTGTTTGGTTCTAAGGAGAATGGTGGTGGTTTTCTCTTGGCTCAAAAGGAGACCATTTCTTTCAAGCCAATCCCTGATTTTACTGCAGAAAGTACTTGCCTTATTTAGAGGATGGATCCAACAACCAACAAATTTGTATAATCTGCATAACTGGTAAGAAGACTTGAATCAGTCAAGACTCGTTCCATATCATTCATGAATAAAATGAACAAAATGGGGCCTAATATGCTTCCCTGTGGTACTCCGTTGTGATTGATCTTCATTTCTGATTTCACCGATTTTCCATTTTTTGTAACCTTAACTTTCTGCATACTGTTATGATTCGAACCACATCAAAGCATTGCCTCTTATTCCACAAGCTTCAAGTTTTGCCAACAAAAGGGGCCGGTTTAAGTAATCAAAAGCTTTGGATAAATCTAAGAATATTCCTAGAAGTATCTAATTGTTCTCAAAAGATCTTATTATATTTTCAGTGAACTGAATAGTAGCTGTCATTATCGATCTACCTTTGATATATCCATGTTGGCTATCATTCAATAATTTGTTCTTCAGTAGAAAATTAAGTAGAAGGTTGCACATTGCCATTTCAAAGAACTTGGCAGTATACTGATGGGTCTTTAGTTTCCAAACGACTCACGATCGCCTTTTTCATAGATTTGTGTAATTACAGATACTTTCAATTGACTAGGGAAAATACCATATGTGAGTGAGTCGTTAATTATATACTCCTGCTAAATTTTATATACAGAATTTTATTAAACCTATTGGTATCTCGTCATCTCCACTGGAATGTTTATTTTTAATCTGTTTATTTAGTTCTTCTATTTCCTTCGCTGTAACATGACTGCGCTGCGTTACCTTCAAGAAACAGTGGAGCCATATGTGTAACGTTTCTTTTTGACTCAGGCAGGGGTTTGTTTATGTTTTGTTTACGATAAGGTTGTCGTTTGTGTTGACGTCGAATTTGAGGTTGGATCTCAGTGGTGCCAATCGACGCTAAATAATAATTGTTATATTCGAAGAACCGAATGAGTTGGCAATATTGTTGTATTGTGACAGTCTGAGAATTTATGAGGGTCTGCGCCAGTCAGGGACATGAGGTCGTCCATTTTGTCAACATTCGACGGAGGAGCAGTAGGTTAGGCGTATTTTCGGAACTTCGTAAGAATTGGTGATTTCTTCTTAGTTGGATATAGTTTCGAAAATCGAATTAGGAGTGAGCGTTACATTGGTTTGATTTGGGAAGATAACAGGTAACTTGCACTCGTCTCGAAAGAGGATATAAAGACCTTTCTGCAAATCTAAGAGTTGACCACGTGAACGATCTTGGCGACTTTGACAGGTATGTGTTAGATGTTCTATTCTCGTCATTTATAGTGGAATCAATTCAGGTCGTAATTATATTTCTATATCCAGAACATCGCTGTGTGCTTGAAGAATTATTTGGTGGAGGCACGACAAGATTTGGTTTCGAAGCAAACGTGTGCAGGACAACCCCGAACATCAGGGTATGTACGAATTCTATAACTGTTGCATAACAACGAATAATTGGTCTGATTAATATTATGATAACCGAAATTATTATGTATTGCGAAAATTCATTTGTTTCTTATCCGAGAGAAGTCACTGATGATTTCTTTTCTATCATCAGGGTTTTTGTAACATCAGGAGTTTTTGTGTGCCAGCACGATTTTTATATCAAGAGGAATAGAAGTTTTTGTGGCAGTCCGAAGTTTATGGTGGCAGGAGTTTTTGAGGCCAGCACGATTTTTTATATCAGGAAGAGTGTAACTGAGACATTCGAATATATACAAGGTGGTCCATAAGTAGCGCTGTGAGACAGCCAACGCAGTGTTACCGATCCCGAGTATATACAAGGTGGTCAGGAAGCAGCGCTGTGGGACATTCAGTCAAAAGTCGCAGACGGCGAGTACAAAGGGAAGGAGAACGGTATTGCGAGACCATCGAGGCAATAATACGTTCAGGCACAAGGAATAGCACGCAAGTTGTAGAAAACATATCCCGAATCATCTTATACCTACTATATATAATACTTGAACATATATTGTTATCAATTATCTAGGTTATTGTTATTGGAAAGCGGAAATTGGGGCAAGATTTGTAGTAATCGTATATGATCATAGAGGAGAAACGTGAATGCGCCTGAGCTCAAGCGACGCGTATTTGAATCCAAGAATAATATCTACGTACAATTTCCGCCACCCTTATTCAGGGTTTCATAATAGTTAAATTTTGCTGGATCTAAAGACCTGGGTTGTATGCTATTAGAATAAACTGTTTGTTATTAGCGTGAATATTCTTTTGGTGAATTTAGGAATTAGTACATTACGCAGGGGTATCTGGGAAATGTATCCCAGCCCCCACGGACTTTGATGGCTCTGATACATGAACTACAGGTAGCTTGGGATAGTATCCCTCAAGAAGAAATAGGCCATTTTATTGCATCAATGCCAAGACGCGTGTTGTGGAGTGTATAGATAATCGCGGTGGACAAACACATTATTAACAAATTTATTAAAAAAAATTGTAAACCCTTCGTTTTTTTTCTTCAAATTTCAATCATTTACTCCTTGCTATACTATCTATGTTTTACCAAAAAAAAAATTAAAATTCAAACAGCTCCTTCTGGGTGTTGTAGTTTCTTTGTCAGTCAGTATAATAAACCTAAAACAACAATGTAGCAGGTTCAAGCTTCGTCGGGAACAACTAGTTCTTCTATAATTCATGAAAATTATAATAGCGTTTGATTCGATCTCGTTCGGCAGAAGCTGAGATCTGGGATCGGGGCTGCGATCTACGTCGTCCGTTGCACTCCCCCGTCCTTCGTGCGGACATAGGCGGCGGCAGTTTGACGCTTCGCGGGCACATAAAGTGTCCGGTGAGCCGCCGTCCGCCCTTTCTCCTCGTCGCTCGTCCATTCATCGCCGTCTCCGCGAGGATATACAACTGTCAGCGCCGTTGACAGCCTCGCTATTCATCCGAGCCACGGACGCGGCGCATTGTGCGAATGTCGCGCCACGACTAAGCCGCGGATTCATGATCGCCGCCGATCTTCGGATACGTTCAAGGGGATATACTGTTTTGTTTTGGTTTATTATTTCCTCAAATAATATCCTTCAGCATCGTGCTGCAACAACATGTATCCATCTACCCTGAAATTTTCATAGTACAAGTTTTAAAGTAAATAATTCATAAATCAAATAGAGCACTGTCAGCACTCTATGGCCCACGAAGGATACCGCTGGTGGAAACAATTTTATGAGGGGGTTACGTGCATTAAGACTTGTTTTTACGCGCTAGTTCCGCCACGAACAGCGTGTTGTCATTTTGCCCAGATCTGCATTTTTTGAATTTGGTCTCAACGATTGAGTTCGACTCCCTGACGATTCCAAGGTCAAATTCAATTCTGTGCGCCCATCCGGCACGATAATACTAGAACGAAATGAGTTAGAGAATTGGAATTTGCAGGCCAGGTCCGTACAGTAAATATCTAGGCTGAGTTCGTTAATGGGCGAAATCCACCGAGTGGTTTTGAAGTTTTGGCCATTTTTACGTAAAGATTGTTTTATTAAATATTTCCGATACTAATCACTTGATCTACCTGAAATTTAGCATCCAATCGAAGAATCATGACCTTTATATGCACGAGAAGTTTTGAATTGGTCGGATAGAAAAATATAAATCTGAATGAATTGAAACTGAGTAGTTAGGTGCGAAAGACCGACGCAAAATTTCGTGAGGATTGCATGACTAGAAAATTAAAAAAATTACCTTTATTTTGCCTGAAATTGCGAAATCAAACATCGGGTTGAGTCAATTCGGTGACCTCTTGCAGAGTGCAAAATTCCATTGAAAACAGACCACAGGGAGGCACAAACAAATTTAACAGTTTAGAACTTCCAACACTGGGCAAATAATTTCAGTTGTTTTCCACATGAATTATACGTATCTGTTTACTATCGCCTTCGGTTCCTAGATGTGTTTTATCCGATTATTGCGATCGCTAGCATATATACAAGGCCAACTATTATATTACTATTATTATATATTAAATATGGACGAGTAAGCTTAGTGGATATAACGAGCCGGAGATCTAGTCAGACGGTAGTGGACACCATTCACTGTCGGGTAAAAAATTAACAGTGTTGAGCATGCCAATGCAGATTGACTTCACTATAAAAGGAGAAAAAACACTAAAAAGCATTGACGTGGGGTCAATCTTCTTTGGTGCGCTTGCTATTGACATGGTTATGATTATACTGACCCTCTTAAGTCTTCCCCTAGGAGATCTTTCAGAAGCTCATATGAGATTGTGCGACTAAAGAGGGTCAGTTGTGTTCTATGTCGATTTTGTTACTGTATCCTTACGCCGGCTCAGGCACAGCACTGTTAATTTCTGACCCGACAATGAATGGTGTCCGCTACCGTCTGACTAGATCTCCGGCTCACTCTATCGACTAAGCTTGAAGCACTCATATTGCAATTCAAATTTGTCAGCGTGAAAAAGCGCGCCAAAGAGTCCTGACTTAATGTCAGTGCTCTCAGTGTTCGTGTCAGTTTTTTAATGAAATACAGAATAATTGAGATATCGGACTGAAGCCTGAACCAAATTTCTTAGAAAGGAATGGAATCGACTGATTAGGATTTTTTGAGCTAAAGCCATACCTGCTCTGTATTTTCAATAATTTCCAAACATTAGTCGATCGTAAACTTCAGCCTAATTGAATTTATGTCCTTGACAAAGGTTTGACGTTAACAGATCATGAAAAACGTTCAAGAGTGTCAGTATTTGAGTATAAACATTCACAAACACTCTTAATTCGAATTTACCATGGTAAATTGGTATTAAGTGTCCAATACAGGAGAATTTACAACATAATTTACCATGGTAAATTCGATTAAGGGTGTCAAATACAGATGAGTGGACAATAGAACATACGCGCAAAAGTTCCTGCTTTCACGTCAGTGCTTGAACCAATTTTTTTTCGTGATTTTTTTGAAACCCTTTCAAACAATTATATTGTATTGACCACTATATAGTACTGTAATACTTTTATCTGAATTGGGCTTGCCCGTGTATAAATATAAATATAAATACAAATAAATTTTCTAGAACCAGTTTAAATCTAAAACTTTGCTGAAAAATGAAGATTTGAAGCGACATGCAGAATTTCTGTGATATTTGACAGATACTTTCACAGATAAAGAATCTTTTTAAATAATTTTTTCAAAATTTTCCAACGATCCTCACGAAATTTTCCATAATTATTCGTGTTATCGTGATTTCTCAACTCACTACCGAGCTTTCATTCGTTCAGATCAGTCTTTTTCGAGTTATTTGGAAAACAAAATTTCAGATGGCTATAACTCTGAAACCACTCGGTGAATTTTGCCTATTAACGCATTTAGCCGGAGTATTTGGACTTCAAAGCTACTCTGAAAATTTAAACTCTCTAATTCATTGCATTCGACCGTTATCATGCTGACGGCCGGACGATGAGACAGAATCAATTTTGACCTTGGATTCTTCATCGTCGAGTCGAAACTAATCGTTTGAGACCATTCTCGGCCAGAAATTCGAAAATAATAGACATTTCGACGACTTGATAGCCACTCTTCATCTAAACAGAGTGCCAAAAAGTTGGCTTTATGAACCTTCAACAATTATAAACTGATATTCAGCTAAGTTGAATTGCCTGTTTTTCAAAGGGTATTTGTAGATATTAAACAAACTAGAACCAAACTTTTCACGATAATTTTAACGGATTTTCTTCATGGATGCAGATGACCGCGGATTGATTTTTGGCGCTCTTGTTCCTCGGAACAGAGTGCTTATCAATTTGCCCAAATGTCTGTAATTTTCAAATTTTTGGCTGAAAATGGTCTTAAACGATTTGGTTCGACTCACTGATCAATAATTCGTGGTCGGAATCGATTCTGTCCAGTCGGCCGTCCGTCCGTCCGGCCGGCCGTTAACACGATAACTCTCGAACGAAATGAGCTAGACAGTTGAAATTTCCAGAGTAGGTTTGAGGGATATTATTGGCCAAAATCTGTCAGATAGTTTCGGAGTAACGAAAAAAAAATTTTTTTTTTACAATACAACTTTGGAATTCAAATTTTTTTAAGATGCAATTTCATCATAAGAATCCACTGTTATCATTTTCAACTCTAACAAGCTAATACTTTCGGAGATATGATGTTTGAAAGTTTCAATAATACATCGTAAGTTCTATGTATTCACAGAATGTAAACACAGAATCTGTCTGTGTGACTATTCGTAAATGTCATCTTTTCTAGCTATTAGAGATTGTCAATTCGTATATTTTCGATTATATTATATTCGATTCTTGAATTTTTGAATAAATACAAGACTGTTCTGATGTAGTTTATGGAGGCAATAGGAAAGAAGAACATAATGGGACCATCAAAAGAAATTACTGTTCGTTGACCACTGAAGTTAATATTACCTTTTACTTCCTTAAGTGGTATTGAGACATGTTCCTATATACAGTATTTCCATAATGTTGCTAGCAAAAAAAATACTGGAATATCGATCTACATTTGTGTATCAATAATTTTTTCTTGAGTTAAGGTTCATGATACAGAAAATAATGTGTTAGTGGTATGAACTATTAAATTTCCAATTATGAAAAGAGGATAGCCAGCCTTGCTCTAGATATTTCGATGATACTTTCGAGTTGTGAAAACTATGCACCAAGAGTGAGTTGCAACAACCCATTCCACGAGGATGAATCATTGCAGATTGCTCGTTTAATCTTGATAAATAAATTTAATGACAATTTTGAAAGCATTGAAGCATTGTAGATTGCTCTTTTTTCTTAAAAGATAGTTTTTGAAGCATTTTTCTTAAACGATACTTTTTTTACATTTAATTTCTTTCATGTTGCAGTTCTATCATAGGAATCCATTGATATAATTCCCAACTCTGAGAAACCAATACTTTCGGAGATATAATTTGTCTGTTTGAACAAGAGCGCCAAAAAGCTCCTATCCACAGGGCTTGGACCAATTTTTTAATTATGATTATTTATCAAACTTACTTTTCTTCGAATCAAATAGTGGTACAGGAATTCAGGAGCCGAAATCCACTCAATTGCCTTGAATCTCAGACTTCACATCCTTAGCATTTCCTCCTTATTGTTGGTTGTTGATATTTGCTTGAATGCTGGAAATTTTATCACTCGTTGATTTCCAATTATTGTTGATTGTTGTTCGGTTCTCCATAAGTCCGCTATAACTCAATAAATACTCCCTATGATGACTTAAAATTTTCTCTTTTATAAATTATATAAATATCTATATAATATAATTCGAACATGCTTATCTATATTCCTCCAGTTCTCTATATTTCCGATTGGCTAGAAAAAGAAAAATAATGATAATAGGGATTTGGCTTATGAAATCGAAATAATAAAAATTCTGATCCCCACAACTTGAGAAGCACAACCCTGGCATCCAGACTATATCTGGGGTGTACGAATAAAACAACGTTATTATTAGTGAGACAGGAATACCTCACAAGAAATCAATCAATGGAATCAAATCAGCCATCAATATTTACAACATTCCATGTTCGTGATTTATGTAAACATAAATTCGTGATTGACTAACTCGAACTAATTTGTTCGAGCAAATAAAGTGTGGTTTTATAGTGTCTCTTGAACCAGGTATATATGAGGGAATGTTTTGCAGAATAGAATTACTCTTCTTCCATCTCTGAACAGAAACGTCCGAAAGTTTCATCTATCAATATCAGTGATTTATTGCAGTAACGAAACGGTAAGTTGGTATTGATGTATAATTTGTGTTAGTTGAATTCAAAAATATTTTTGAAAATTCAGAAGAAATAATAAGTTCTACGCCTAACGAATCTCTTCTAATAAAATTATGGTGGTCCTGAAATCATGTACTATCAGCTAAATATTCGAGCCACAAAAAGGGAAAAAATTAATGTTTGACTGATCGAAGATTTTGTCTGACATTATCGATCGTAATCCTCACAGTCTACATTTTTTGGTGATCTTGAAATTGTCAGGGTAAGTGGCGCGTCCTAATACGACGGAGACGTTCGTTAATGGGTATAATCGGCCCAACGGTTTCCGAGAAATTATTTGTCATCAACCAATACAGATCCAATCGAATTGAAACTAGTTGTAGAATAAGGACATTTTGTGAGAATCGTTTCTTAATAGGCTTTCTTTCTTTTCCTAAAAATTTCTGTCCGGCCAACCGGGCAGGGCAGGTTGCACATCCGGATGCAACAGTTGAGTTCATTAATAGGCAGAATTGGAAAAATGGTTTTGGAATTATACCCATCTGAAATTTGGTTGTTATTTCCTCAATAACCCGAAAAATACGGAACCCATGCAATTCAAGTATGGTAATTAGTTGTAGATAAAAAACGTTGTAAATCATTGAAATATATTCAATTTGCCTATCAGAAACTATTCGTCCGACATCGCTGAAAGATTGCGAGAGCCTTCAAAACCTAACTATACACCCAAGTTCCAAGTTTGAGCACGACCGAAACTATATTTTCGGAGATCCGAGCAGCCTTGAGTGCGTTCAGTAGCTGGATGGGAGTTAAGTTTGTTGATGGCATAATCGGTCAAATGCTTTCGGAGTTATACCCATCTGGAATATTATTTCCACAATAACTCAAAAAATACAAATCCGATCGAATTGAAACTTGATAACTAGTTGTAGAATACCGACGTATGTGATATTTTGTGAGGATGGTATCACTAGAAGTTTAAAAAAATATATGAAAAAATATTATGTATCTCGCGATAACTTGAGAGCTGAAAGAGGTAGCGACTAGCAATTCTCAGGGTAGGGTGTGCATCCGAATTCGATATTTGAGTTCGTTAATAGGCATGATCAGTCAAATGGTTTCGAAATTATACACATTATAATTATTAATTATACACTGAATTTTTATTGTTTTTTCCTCTATAAATCAAAATATACAAATCTGATCCAACTAAAACTAGGTAATAAGTATTTACCGAGTTTTAATGTTATATAGAATGCCGACGCGCAAATTTTCTTTGAATTTCCGGAATATCGTATCCTCAAATTACTTGAGAAGTGAGTTTTTGGCACTCTTGTTCCTCGGAACACAGTGCTTATCAATTAGCCCAAATGTCCGTAATTTTGGAATTTTTGGCTAAAAATGGTCTTGAACGAATTGGTTCGACTCACTAATCAAGAATACGGGGTAAATTATGTCCGGCCATCCGGACGGCCGTCCGTTAACACGATAACTCTCGAACGGAATGAGCTAGACAGTTGAAATTTTCAGAGTAGGTTAGGGATATAAATATCTCGGTTAAATTCGTTATTGGGCAAAATCCGCCGGATAGTTTCGGAGTAGAAAGATGCAGTTTCATCATTATAATCCATTGATATTATTCTCAAATCTAAAAAGCTAATACTTTCAGAGATATGATTTTTCAAAATTTCAATAAAACATCGTACGTCTGTGTTTTCTCAGAATGCGAATTCTATCTGTCTGTGTTCTATCTGTTTGCCGTAGCCTTAGACTATAGAAGGCGGTAGCTGTCATTTGTTCCAGTTTGAAAGATAAACGTCATTAATGTCAAATGAAGCCGAAAGTGTATTTCTGGAGAGGTTGGTAGATATAAGCATGTAAACAATTTGAAATTAGGATTCGCTAAGTTCATAGGCAGAATTTTATGGTAAGTTAGTCAAAAATTAACGATGCAAGGAAGTCGAGCATAATTTACTAGTCTTTCTTTAATTAGGGAAGATTTAGAAAAGGATTTACAACTAATATACAGGTAGTTATTCCTTAGTAACACTATTTAAGATTTCCTACATAAGTATTCTGATTTGAGTTATCTCTGGACTGATTACATTAGATTTATTTCATAAATGAAACTGGCTATTTCATTTACTCGATTTTTCAGAATGACTCCTGATAGTTTAGAAACACTTGTAGCCAAAATTGGACCGTCAGTCAAGATAAGATACAAAGGGATTTTAATTTCTTTCATGATTAAGTTCTTTCATAATAATCCATCGATATCATTTCCAATTCCAACTCTGAGAAACCAATACTTCCGGAGATATGATTTGCTTAAGATTGAACAAGAGCGGTAAAGCTACTGCCCACAGGGATTTCCACTTTTTTTCCTATATCATTAGATTTCAATAAAGATATATTACAGAATTAAAAATTCTGTGATTATATTATATTCTCATTATCCATGTCTGTCATTAAAATGGTACGAAATGTATTAACATGTCATAAAAGCTGACAAAACGGTCTAGAGTGAAGGTTAATTCGAATAAGAGTGTCCAATTTAGGTGAATAAAACAATATTAACAGTAAAATTGTTGGTTCAGGTTCAAATTTCAATTTATTTTAGCTATCTTGAAAAGTGTTATATTTCAGAAACTATGCTCGATCGATACTCCATATCAGGCGTGAATATACCTACAATTGAATATGCCCGCAAAAGCTCCTGGATTCACGCCAGTGCTTATTTATGGAGAAGTAAGAATATTTGTACTATAACTGCACATATACAGGGTCTTTCACGAGGAACCTCACCCATATTTATACGGGAAACTACTGAACGTATTTTCATGAAATTCAGCACTTATAAGTATTTCACGATGCTGATGAAATCTAAAATATTTTCAAGGCATGAGCACCTCCGGTTTTTCCGGAAATGACGTCAACTTCCGTTTTTCAAATTAGAACACCATTTTTTTATTGGTGAAATAGATTCCTTAGAAAATTTCAAGTTATTTTGATGTAACATTTTTCAGTTTTGGTTGGAAAATTCTCTCTGAGCGGGAAAATTCGAAAAAAAAATCGAAAATAGAGCTCCGCTGAAACAAGAATAACTTCGAGGTTTTTGGATGGAAAATTTTCATTTTTGGGATTTTTCAAGATGTAAGATTGATGTATCCACTTTAAAAATCGAAATCCCGATTAATGATACAGGGGGTGAAAAAATCGCTTTCAAAGTTAGGGATGACAAAATCGTAAAAAATCAATTTTTTCGGCAACCGTCCGGAAGTGCCCACGTACTTTCCGGACTAGGCCGGAAGAATCAAGTCGTTTTGGTCATTGTAAATATGAAAATCTTGGTAGGTATATTTTTGATAAATGAAGTTACCATAGCACTGAGAAAACGGCTGACAGTTCATATAAAATTAGTTGTCAACATGCGATATTTTCTGTTCTGTTTAATTTGACTAAGAATCAAAATATATGAAAAAGAAATGTGTCGTCTCATTGATTTGTTATTCTACACAGTTGCCGAAAAAATATTGTACGCAACACGCCCGAAAAAGGTTTTTTTGGACTCATAGACTTCTAGGACTCGCTTACGCTCGTCCTAGAATTTTGTCTATTCGCCCAAAAAAACCCTATTTTCCGGACTTGTTACGTAAATTACTATTTTCAAATTAGAACCCCATTTTTTTATGGCAGATATTGAATCTACGTTAAAAAATAATGTGAGTGTATGCATCACACCCTTGCCCTAAAATGGATATTTTCTGAGTTATTCACAAAAAACTGTTTTTCGTCTTGAATTTTCAGCTATTTCTTTTCCCTTCACGCCAAAAAGATGAAATTTTCAGGAACTGTTATTTGAACCATGCTGTAGATTTTTCACCCCTTCTTGAAAACGACTTCAAGTTACTATTAGGAGAACCATGGCAAACTCTCGCAGTTATAACTAGATAAGATGCTCAAAGTTTTGACCGTTAATTTCTAGACATTTATTTATACGTCTCAGGAATGCTTCGTGCGTTGCTCTTCTTATTTCATCGGGAGGAAGAGATCTGCAAAAGTGTTTAAAAACCAAATTGAGTTTCAAAACTATGAATCTAAAAATCTAAACAAACCTGAACGCATTTCTGACTCGTTCTATGCAGTCCTCTTTATCAGTCAGGGGAGTTGAGTAGACAATATTTTTTATCCTACCCCAAACATAATAGTCTAAAGGAGTTAAATCGAGAGAACGTGGTGGCCAAAGATGTGGACCATTGTTCGCCAACCATCGATCTTCAAATAGCCTGTAGAGGATATTTGACACATTGAGTGAATGGTGTGGAGGCGCGCCATCTTGTTGATACCATAAGTCATTATGGTTCTGTACTAGCGGCTCAATTATTTGAGTCAATATGTCAGAATATCTATCTCCTAAGGGAGAACATTCTTTAAATAATGCAAACATGTGTAGTGTTCTATCTTACCAGTTAAAGTCCCATCATAAATGTGAACATCGAGAATTGCATTATTTTTGATGGCGCAAAAAACATTGAAACTCCAGGTCTCTTGAAAGTTCCATTGTCTGAAGAGGTCGTTGTTCTCTTCATCCCAATAATGACTGTTATGCCTATTGAAAGAACCATTCTTTGTGAATTTAGATTCATCTGTCCAAATTATACAGTCCAAAAAGTTTTCATTCTCTTGAAATCGAATCATCATAGCTTCGCAAAACTCTGTTCTCCTGACGAAATCAGTTTCCTTCAAATGCTGTACCCTACTGAATTTATATGGGTGCATTTTATGTTTTTTTAATATTCTCCAAACACTCGATTGAGATAATCCCAGATCAATCTCGGCATCTTTGAGAGAATTTTGAGGATTCACACGAAAATATGCAAGAACTGTAATTTCGTTGTTCTCATCTTCTACTACACTTTTTTCTCTGTGTATAGTTTTCTTAGCGAAAGATCCGACATTTCTCAAGTTTGTCATGGTTCTGTTAATGGTATTTCTCGTTGGTCTGGGTCGGTCAGGAAACCTCTCAATGAACAGTCGAATCGTTCTATCTACAACTTTATTACATTCTCCATGAAGTAGAATGAGATTTAAATAATCTTCATTGGTAAAATTAGGCATAGTGATCGATTTTATAACTTAATACGAATTATCACCAAATTAATAGTAAACACATAATGCTGCTGAATAAAGAGGAATTTGGCAGATGTAATTAATGATATCTATCATTAAAAAAAAGAATGTAAAACATGGTAAGTTTTTGCATATGGTTCATAAGGAATTATTTATTTATCACTGGAGAGAAAACCGATGGCCGATTAGTTGAAATAAAGAGGTTTCCGATACAAATTCGAATCAAAATTCGCCATCTATTTAGGAACAACCTGTAACTTTTTTCTCTTGCATATTAGGGTAGTGAAATCTAAAACATGGTTTAAGTAACAGTTCCTGAAAATTTCATCTTTTTGGCGTGAAGGAAAAAGAAATAGCTGAAAATTCAAGACGAAAAACAGTTTTTCGTGAATAACTCAGAAAATATCCATTTTAGGGCAAGGGTGTGATGCATACACTCACACTATTTTTTAACGTAGATTCAATATCTGCCATAAAAAAATGGGGTTCTAATTTGAAAAAATTGATTTTTCACGATTTTGTCATCCCTAACTTTGAAAGCGATTTTTTCACCCATTGTATCATGAATCGCGATTTCGATTTTTAAAGTGGATACATCAATCTTACATCTTGAAAAATCCCAAAAATGAAAATTTTCCATCCAAAAACCTCGAAGTTATTCTTGTTTCAGCGGAGCTCTATTTTCGATTTTTTTTTCGAATTTTCCCGCTCAGAGAGAATTTTCCAACCAAAACTGAAAAATGTTACATCAAAATAACTTGAAATTTTCTAAGGAATCTATTTCTGCAATGAAAAAATGGTGTTCTAATTTGAAAAACGGAAGTTGACTACATTTCCGGAAAAACCGGAGGTGCTCATGCCTTTAAAATATTTTAGATTTCATCAGCATCGTGAAGTACTTATAAGTGCTGAATTTCATGAAAATACGTTCAGTAGTTTCCCGTATAAATATGGGTGAGGTTCCTCGTGAAAGACCCTGTATTCAAGGAATACTTTTTCAGATTTCCATTAATTTTTCCTCAGAATATTCGAATCATTAATCCCAGAAAATTTCGGTGAAAATTTTTGAATTCGAAGTATCGAAACGAATTTACAGCTATAGGTACTAGCGTTATCGAGAAATTTGTTTATATAATTTTGTCCCACAAAGAATGGAACTGGATGAATAGCTTGAAGGATAGTCCCGTAAATTTCTAATAATCCTAAAGAAAGCGCTAGCCACAAGAATATTCGAAAGATTAAGGCGTTTTAATCTCTTTAACCTTCATCGTACGTAAACCTTCCAATTCAATTTCAGTATAAAATTTTGTAACATCTTCATTGGATTTGTATCAACGCGAATTGACATTAATTTCTTGAATTAGCTCCATATTAATCACTAATATTTTTTGTAGAGTACTTCATTAATTGCGATGTCTTTCTGCCACCAACTGATTGCATCCTGCATCGTTTTAGGACTACTATTAGTTACAAATTGTTCGCCCACACTTGAAAGGAGCTCGGTTAGTTACCTGGACGCATTTTTTACGGCAATTTATAGAAACACTTTTTTCAGATTGCAGACGAAAACCAGTATCCTCCCGCAGGACTCGAACAACTGAAGAATGATATCCCCAAAACTGATTGGGTTTCGTTACCAAACTTGTACATGTCTTCCCTAGAAGAACTCAGATTTCCAGAATATAACAATGCATTGGAAAGGACGATACAAAGGTACTGTACGACGTGCTGCCCCGATTTTATTCTCTCTAGACCAGATATTTCATCACAGAACAAACTGAAGAGGAATTCTGAAGTCAATCGAGGAATATATGGGGATAATTATAAAATGTACAATAATGGAAAATGAAGTCGAAAATGTAATCTTATGATTTGTCATTGACTGAATTATATTTGTGCCTGACTCAATGATTCTTATTATTTTTTGAATTGAACGAATATTGAATACCTATGTTGTTTTTATCATACCCCTGCATTATAATCTTCGAAATATCAGAACAATAACATGCTGTGTTTTAAAGGTTGCCAAATAAGCCGTGAACGATTGCTTTACTATGTCCATGTCAACCCTATCATAGCATGTCGATTTAGATTATCGAAATTGACCCTTTATCCGTGTGGCCACACCGTAATAGTTATTTATGTACCAAGGACGAGAAACTGTCTATTATAGTCGAGTCTGAAAATTGCAATAGCAATAGCAAGCAGGCGATACAATAGACAGTTTTTCGTCGAGGCGCATATTACATTTTTCGTCGACCTCCACATATTTTACGAATTTCGAACCTTTGAAATAAACTGCTCCACAAGAGTTAGGGATAATCGTTTCAACTAAAATAACTGACATTCTGAAACCTTTGTTTGCGCTGAAAACGTAATTTAATATAGTTTTAGGTCCAAAACTATAAAGGCTCGTAAGTTTTTTTGGTCTGCAACATATACAAGGTGATTAACAGAATAGGGCCAAATTTAATGACTTTTATTTCCGGACATTTTATTGTTGTTTTTGTCTTTTTATGCCTTCAATACAAGGTATGGCCACCACGGGCATCAATGACCGCCTGACATCTTCGTTGCATACTGTCAACGAGGGTGTTGAGCATAACTTGAGGAATTTCATTCCATAAACGGGGCAGTAGTGCTTCGAGGTCATTCAATGTTTCTGGTGGAGGTTGGTGATCATCTAGTCTTCTTTGCAGCATATCCCATGCATGTTCTATGCAGTTTAAGTCTGGCGAATGCGGAGGTATTGGTAAATGTGGAATACCATGCTCGTCTCGCGTATTTTCTACTATTGCTGCACGATGTGGTATTGCGTTATCGTCAAGAAATTGGAAAGCTTCACCAATGGCAGCATGAAAATTTGGCACTACGTTGCCAATGACATGTTCCCTATAATGTAAAGCAGTCATAATGTCAGTACAAATGTGAAGGTCTGTGCGCCCGTTGTAACATATCCCAGCCCATACCATAATAGAGCCTCCTCGAAATGGATGAACCTCTTGCACATGACGGTGATTTCGGGGTATACGCGGCATAGTCCATACCCTTAGTCTTCGAGAATCTGAAAATCGTCCGTATCTGGGTTCATCTGTGAAAAGTACACTACGCCATTAGACGTTCAGATTAACATGCTGCTCGGCCCATTCTAATCTTTGTCGTTTATGCTCACGTGTTAACGGAACACCCCTCACTGGACGTCTAGAAGCCAGTTTAATCTCCCCCAAATGATGTCGGATGGTTTCAATGGAAATTTCAGGACCATTGGCATTTAAAAGTCGATTTCTCACCATCCTACATGAAGAAAGAGGATATCTCCTCGCCGAAATGGTGACAAAACGGTCTTGAGCGGGTGTTTTATTTCTTGGTCCACCAACCCTACGTCTTTCCTGCACCGAACCTGTCACATTGAACCCATTCCAGAGTCACGATATTACACATTGCGATACTTGAAATGTTTCTGCCACAGCGACTTGACTGAGGTCACCCTGTAGCATACCGATAGCCCTATTAGCCTCGGCGTTTGTTAATTTACGTCTTGGCATCTTGAGAAGCTCGTGAAATTTACTAAGTTCGATATCGCTAAGAGACTGACAATAAATTAACTGCATATTGAAATGCTTAATCTTACGAATAATGTGAAAAAATGCCAAACGACCAGATGGTGAAAATATGCAAATAATCGAATTAATAAGTTTTTATTGGCAGTTGATCATATTTTTTATATTGTCTTTAAAATTTTACGGCCTTCAGAACAACTTAATATGATATCCCTATCTCTTGTGGAGCAGTTTAATTTCACAATAGCAAATGACACTTATAACCGTATCCATAGAGACCACAGCACTGATAGTTATTCTTACATACAATTATGTTTGTATTGTACCGTATTATTCCGTATTCATAGCGACCACAGGAGACGTGAAAGTAATTTTGCGGAGGAGAAATTACTTTCTCGACCTCTATGAAAAGTGACATTATACGTACTAATTTGCGACCGTGAAATCGACTATTATTGAAGTTAAGTACTTTGCGGATGAGAAGTCTCGTCCACTGTGGTCACAATGAATACGGCATGATACGGTTCAATACAAACATTAGTGTCTGTAAGAATAACTGTCAGTGCTGTCGTCACTATGGATACTGTTCAATACAAACCTAAGTGTATGTGTCATGTGCTATTGTGAAATTATTTAAGAGGTCCGAAATTAATGAAAATATGTGGAGGTCAACGAAAAATCTAATATACACCTCGGCGGAAAACTGTATTTTGTCTCGCCTGCTTGCTATCCTCGGCACCCCCTCGGATAGCAATTTGCAGGCTCGACTATAATAGACAGTTTTTCGTCATTGGTACATAGATAACTATTCCGTGCTCGCACGAGTTCCCGTGTTCAGCTTCGCCTACAACGGGAACTAAAAGCGAGCGCACGGAAAAAGCTTACTTTCTGGACTGGTAATGAAATATACTATTACGTAATAATCTCTACATAAGTATGTGGAGTGATCTCCAAATACTCTACTATAAACTCGTTAATAAATTTCAAAGAAAACAAGTTGCAAAAGCGCTTAGACCAGGAGCTTTGGCATGCTGTTCAAATTTAGAACCAGAGCAGCCACAGGAAAAAAATTATATATCCAATATTTCCAAGAATATAAAACAGAAGCGTCCAAAACAAACTGGTCCACTTTTTGGCCGAGAATGGTCTCAAACGATTAGTTTCGACTCCAATACATACATTCACTATTCGGTTCGAAAGTGAACAGTGCTGTATTTGTGGTGGCGTAAGGTCTCTGTTGAAATACATACATTCGCTGTTGGGCCAAAAATAAAAAGTTCCGTGTTTGTGGTGGCGTAAGAATCCATTCGAATACATACATTTATCGTTTGGTCGAAAATGAACAGTACTTTGATTGATGACATATCAGTTCAATCGTACAATTGTGCCATGAGATAAAAAACATCTGTATAGCAGTAGTGTATTTCCAATAGTTTATTCCGAGAATTATATTCTTATTACACAAATCAGTCGAATCATACGGTTGTGCCCTGAGAAACTATCCAACTAGCAATTTTATACCTTATAATAGCTGTGGAAACGTTTTCAACCAAAATGTTGCAGAACATTCTTAGTCTCTGAAGTGTTTTCAATACATTCATACAACAGATATAAACCCAAAATTAGCCCATTTTATAAAATCATTTTGTCGTTCTCAACATTTTGTAAAGCTCTCCATAAACAGTACTATCCCATGAACATTCTGGCACCGACTAAATAGTTCTTAGCCAGAGTTAGAGGATGCTTTGATGACATGTGAGGAACCTTATTGTATTACATATTGACTTTTAAGTATGCTGCAAAGATTTTTGCGCGTATGTTCTGGGGAACATCGCGTTATCATTTTGCCCAAATGTCTGTAATTTTCGAATTTTTTGCCGAAAATGGTCTCAAACGATTGGGTTCGACCCCCTAATGAAGAATTCAAGGTCAAATTTGATTCTGTCCGGCCGGCCGTCCGGCCGTTGCCACGATAACTTGAGAACGGAAACAGATAGCGACTTGAAATTTTCAGGGTAGATGGCGTGTCCTGATAAGACGGACAAGTTCGTTAATGGGCATAATGAGCTGAACGGTTTCAGAGTGATAATTTTGTTTTGAACCAATACAAATTCGATCGAATTGAAACTTGGTGAGTAGTTGTAGAATACAAACCTAAGGACGTCCGCAAATCTTTGTGAGAATCGTATTACTAGAAAATTTTTAAAAAATTAAAAAAAAAATATTATTTATGTCACGATAACCTGAGAACGGAAAGAGATGGCGGCTTCAGGTTAGGTTGTGCATCTGAATGGGACATTTGAATTTGTCTATAGGTATAATCGGCCAAACGGTTTTGGAGTTATACTCATCTGAAATTTGGTTGTTATTGCTTCAATTACTCGAAAAATACAAAACCAATATAATTTAAACATGGTAATTAGTTGTAAAATGCCGACGCGAAAATTCTTGAGAAATTTCGTGAGGATCGTATAACTAGAAAATTGAAAAAAAAATCATTGAAAATAATTGAAAAAAATTCTATATAACAGATCTGACATCGCTAAAACTTTGCAAGAGCCTTCAACACCTAACTCTACTGCCAAGTTAGAAGTTTGAGCACGATCGGATCCATATTGTTGGAGATTCGTGCAGCCTTGTGTGAGTTCAGTAGCTGGATGGGTTAATCGCTAAAATTTTGCGAGAACCTCCAAAACCATGAATGTCATGATGAAATATTAAATTATTAGATCAATTATCGGGCCGATTTTTTTATCACAAATCTATGGGAGATGATAGCCCTACATTAGTGTCCTGTAGCGGTTAGACCTGGTTTTGAAAGAGATCCTCCCTAGCCGAAGACAACTAAATATTGAAGAGATTTCTATGAACAAGAGTGAATATCTTTGAAAACTAGCGAAGGTGATTCTTCTTCAAGAGATCCATGCGCCTACAGAGGAGTACACTGAAAGAAATGATTCAATGAGAAAGGTTTACCAAAAATATTCTTACTAGGGTTGATACATTTCTTACTATTCGGTTAAAATTGCACTATAGACATAGTAAATTGAGTTGCTATAGTTATTGAACAGATCTTACTACGCTTTTCTTATTACACCAATGAAAGTGTTTTATTATATCATTCAAATGTGGAATTGCCACGGTAAACCAAAGTTTTCTAACCGGCATCCAATAGCCATAATAATTTAGCGATACTATGCGAGATAATTTAGTTCCATAAATTTACTACGGCAGTTAATGTTGATTCATTAAACCAGTCGAATATAAACGATTATGCTCGAATGCAGGGTTGCGCGCCTCCCGATTCCTAGCATCCACTCAAACTCAATACTCATCGTTTGTCTATTCGACTTGAGACAACCTGATAACGCGATTAAACTAATTTGTGAAATATGAATCCTAGTTTATTTATGATATTAATCAACAAGCATCATCATAGTGTAGTTTGAAGGTGTTTAGTTCGTGCATTGAAATATCACCGTTTTTGTTTTGTGTATCTACAATCAATCTTCCTGCACACATAGAACAGAAGAATATTGGACGTTGGATCTTGAAACAATGGCGTCCATGCGTTCGGAATGAATAATTCATCATTCGAATGAATGCTAGTATGTAATCATTTAATAGTTTCTATTGATCTCATCAGATTGATAATTAAATTTTATTCGAAATTCTGAATAATTAATTATTGAAAGATTAGGTCTACTTTTTTTTAAATAGAACATTATTGTTCTTCTGTTGAATCCATTGCTCCTTATCATTGGAATGTGTTTTGTTTGCTCTATAATATTGTTTTTTTGAATATATTTTTTTCACCAATATTTGAGAAAGTGTGCAGTTAATTTCTCATTCAAATAGAATATCTTTTTTTCGTGATACGAGTAAGTTTAATCTCAGTGTTTGTTTATCTGTTATAATCTATTTGTTCGTCTTTTAGTATGGTATTGTGATGAAAAGCCCTTTATATTTGAAATATTTCGACCAGTATTTGCTCTCAGTGTATGTATATCTACTAATTCAAACCACAGAATGTGATTATTACTAACAATAAAATGTCTTGTTATGCTTCTATTTTTTTATTTGTATATGTATATCCACCCAATATAATTCAGGCAGGAGACAGTGGAGATAATATGTTCTCCATATGAAATGAATAAAATACTGCTTCAAAAAATAGAAATATAGACCATTACAATTTATAAAAGAAATTGTATAATTTGCAGGTAAGGTATAATTGAGATCTAGTTATGAATAATTCGACAAAGATAATTAAATAAAGTTCCAGAGATAGTTGTATCAATTTAGCTCATTTGAATACACTATGAGTTCAACGAATTGCTTCATGCCGAGTGTTTCCTTGATGTCAGTCCTGCTGGGCTTATTAATCAATATGATGAATTCTCAATTTGTAAATTCGAGTTGATATCTTTCGCAGGTAGGTTTGAACTTTCGACACTCAATTTTATCATTAGAGAAACTATCAGATATATTATGTAATTTATTCTCTTCATAATATGGTTAATCTCTTCTGATTGCCTTTGTTAACTTGTGCACTTTAGTTAATTCATTTAACTGCCATGTTACTGACTGAGCCAACGTAGCACAAAAATTTGGCCAATTTATTGCTTGTCTTAATAATAAATTAGAAATTTATTAAAAGTACAGACACAGTATTAAATTGGCCATTGTTTTCTGTCAGATGAGCACAGTTTGTAATATGGCGGTTAAAAAATAACTCAAATTGCAACTTAAGCTGATAAAGACAGTAAGATGATATTACGAGAGCGGTAAAATAGGTTTACTAGACCAGTAAAATGCAGTTATACAATATTACTATGGTTGTAAAACAAAGTTACAAGTGCAGATATACCAGATTACTATGATAGTAATACGGAGTTACAATTCACTAACGCAGTTATTTAAGTTTACTACGGTAGTGAGACAAAGTTTCAAAACCAGTAATATAAAAGTACGACTATAGTATAATCACTTCAATACTGGCTGTAAAACGGCATTATTCCTGTTATGAAGGATTAAATCATATAGCCATTATTAACTGAATCGTAGTAAATCAAGGTGAACTGTGAGAAATAGAAAGTTTTGTTGAGGCATATAGTATATGAATTTTCTCATTGCTGTTATTATATTTTTCTTTCAGTGTATATTTGTGAAAGGGGGCTTTTGAAAGGTTATGTCATTTTCGAATTTTTCGCCGAAAATGGTCTCTAACGATTAGGTTCGACTTCCTGATGAAGAATTCGAGGTTTAACGGCCGACCGTTGCCACGATATTTTGAGAACGAAAAGGGATAGCGGCCGAATACGACCGAAAAGTTCGTTAAAGGGCATAATTGGCCCAATGGTTTCCGAGTGATCGTTTTACTACCATCTATCCACCAATACAAATCGAATTTACCTTGTTAAATTCGATTAGGAGTGTCCAATACAGGAGAACAGACAATATAATTCACCATGGTAAATTCGATTAAGAGTGTCCAATACAGGAGAATGGACAATAGAACATACGCACAGAAGTTTCTGACTTTACGTCAGTGCTTGAAACAATTTTTTTTCCTGTAGCTTAGCATCTTGATCAAGTTCAGTGTCTGGATGGGTGACGGCTCTGATTAGAAATGTAAACAGCGCGCCAAAGGCTCTTTCGAGAGAGCTTTTCCAATTCGTTTTATAAAGGGTCCGCCATCTAACGTTTTTTTTTCAACTAGTGCTTATTTCGTGAATGGTAGCACTTAGCTCATGTCTGATTTGACAGATAATTAAATTTATCCTTCCGCTGAACGAATATGGTTGTATGTATACGCTTGAACAATGCTGGGAAATATTGCAACTACTTTGAAAATCATGGTAATGTTGCAGAATGTGTGCGAAAATTGCGTACGGATTTTGGAAGAAGAGAAGCACCGTCAGCTCCGTATGTTCGTTATCTTGTGAAAAAAGTGAAAGAAACTGGCATCCTCATCGATAAACCAAAGCGTGAAAAGCCAAAAACAGTGCGTTATCCCGTGAATATTGCTGTTGTGGCAGAAAGTGCGTGTGAAGCGCCATCAACATCAATTCACTGTCGTTCTCAAGAATTAAACATTTCGGAAGCATCCTTGAGACGAATTTTGCATAAAGACATTGGTATGACGCCATACAAAGTCCAATTGGTTCAGGAGTTGAAGCCAACTGACCATCCAATCCGTTTTCGCTTCGCTAAGTGGGCCAGCGATCGACTTACAGAAGATGCCGATTTTGCCAAAAAAAAATCATCTTTTCAGATTAAGCTCATTTTGATCTTGGCGGGTATGTAAACAAGCAGAATTGTCGCATTTGGGGCACAGAAAACACGCACGCATACATTGAAAAGCCGATACACCCTAAACGAGTCACTGTTTAGTGCGGATTTTGGTCCAGAGGCATAATTGGGCCATTTTTCTTTGAAAATGAGCAAGGAGTGGCCGTTACAGTCAATGGCGATCGTTATCGGGCCATGTTGAACGAGTTTTTGTTCACAAAAATTGAAGAGGAGGATATTGGCAACATTTAGTTTCAACAGGTTGGCGTTACGTGCCACACAGCCGAAGATACACTCGATGTTTTGCGCCCTGTTTTTGAAGATCGCATTATCACCTGCAGAACTGATGTCGTTTGGCCACCTCGGAGCTGCGATTTGACACCGTTGGACTATTATTTATGGGGTGCCGTCAAAGATAAGTGTTACGCCAACAAGCCAGAGACAATTGACGCTTTAAAGGACAATATTCGTGAAGGCATTGCTGAAATAAAGCTGCACACAATCGATAATGTGCTTGAAAATTGGACCGATCGTGTAGGCTACTGCATGGCCAGCCGAGGCAGCCGTTTGAATGAAATTATTTTCCATTATTAACCGGAAGGATTGTACTTTCAAATAAAAAAGAAATTTGAGGAAATATTCAGTAGTTTTTTTATTGCATTCTCAAAAAAAAAAAGTTATTTGGCGGACCCGTTATCTTCTGCATAAAAGTATGATTTGGCCTATCACCAGCTTTCAGTTTTAAGTAGACTCCTGCGACACCCTTTAAATATAGGATGATTCCACAAAATTAGGAATGTCACATCATGATTTCGCCGAAATATTCAAATTCCCCGTGAAACCTTATCATCTTGACCTCATTTCCGAACGACGGAGATTTACGGGTTCCAAACGAAGCTTCTCGAGATCTGAGAAAAGATACGAAGAGTACCATAACAATTCGGAAAAATATGACACTTTTTATTTATGGCAATAAAACTCAACACCACGGTGGGACACAAAAGGTAATAAAAGATAATAATTTAGATAAGACCGTAAAGGTATGTCGCGTTTATAGTTATGACCGGGAAAAAATATTATAATTGGCGACGGGACATAATCGAGCCGGGCTGCTGACGCAGGACGACACTTTTGGGCCACTCGGGGTAATTTGAGTCAGCTGTTGGTTGAACAGTCGGTGATTCGGAGTTGCATCGGTGACGAATTCAGCCCGATGTGATCCTCCGTCGAAATATTTTTGCAGCAGTTTCTCATTTGGGAGCGGATTTGGTACTGACTTTATATTTATCTCAAAGAAGTACCATACAAGTGGCGAAACCATCGGTCTTTTGTGCGAAATTTTTTCAGGCCGAATAATTTCCCAAAACGACGATATCATGCCATTTAGCACCTTTGGTGTTACGTGGAATATAAAAAATTGGTTGAAGCCCTGTGGACAGGAGCTTTTTGGCGCTCTTGTTCAAACAGACAAATTATATCTCCGACAGAATTGGGTTCTCAGAGTTGGGAATTATATCAATGGATTATTAGGATAGAACTGCATCATGAAAGAAATTAAATTTAAAAAAGTGTTGTTTAAAAAAAAATGTTTCAAAAATTATCATTCAAACAAGAGTGCCAAAATAAGAGCAATATAAAATGCTTCAAAAATTGTCATTAAATTTATTTATCAAGATTAAGTGAGCAATCTGCAATGATTCAACCTCGCGTGGAATGGGTTGTTGCAACTTACACTCGGTGCATAGTTTTCACAACTCGAAATACCTAAGGAAAGTATCATCGAAATGTCTAGAGCAAGGCTGGAGACAATCACAGCAGATTGTCCATTTATTACTGATATTTGAGTAGACAGAGGCTGACGAACAAATTATTTTAATAGTTCAAAATATATTAACTAGCAACATTATGAATATACTGTATATAGGATCATGTCTTACAACTTAAGGAAGTAAAATGTAATATTAACCTCAATGGTCAACGAACGTTTTGATGATTCCATTATGTTCTTCTTTCCTACATAAGGGCCCTGTAGCGGTCTTCGAACATCCGAAGTTCTGAATATTCATCGCTTGGACTGGTCAGACCTGGTTTTGAAAGAGACCCTCCTGGCCTTTCGAGCAACATTTTCCTTTTTTAATTCAAATATTGAAGGGATCTCTAAGAACAAGATGGAATGGACTCTTTGAAAACTAGCGGAGGCAATTCTTCTCCAAGAGATCCCATGCGCCTACTGAGTAATATATTTGTGAGAGGAGACTTGGAAAGGTTATGTATTATTTATAATTTGTTTGTTCTTCTCCTCTTGTCTTTTCATTTTCAGGAGTTTCGGCTACCTTGGAGAAACCTCTCCGTTTTTTGACGAAGGAATCCATATTGAAGAAATAAATACCTATCAATATTTTTAAATGTCAGCAAATTTTGTAAACAATAGTTACAAATCATAGCACTCACGGGGAGACAGGGTTTTTTTGCTGAAGTTTTTCCCTAAGCTCTTGTATCATACGTCGAATTGTATGGTACCCCAATACACCAACCTCTGCTTACATATATATAGCTCTCAGTCAAAAGACTATATACATATATCATTAAAATGTTCCAATTCTAAATCTTCTGAAACATCATCCCGAATTCATACGTAAATTATTCAATATATGCAACCAGTCAATATGATTTTCGGTTTAAAAACAGTCTTGTATAAATTCACAAATTCAAGAATCGGATAATTGTTTTCAAACTACGAATTAACATGACTGTAATAGCTAGATAAGATGACATTTATGAACAGTGAACACAGACAGTGAATACATAGAAATACGATGTATTATTGAAAGTTTGAAAAATCATATCTCCGAAAGTATGAGTGGTTAAAATTTAAAATAATATCATTGGATTCTTATGATAAAATTGCATCTTTGAAAGACTTGAATCCAAAAGTTATAATGTAAAAAAAAAAATTTTTTTTCGTTACTCCGAAACCATCGAGCTGATTCTGCCCAATAACGTACTGAACCGAGATATTTATCCCTCAAACCTACTCTTAAAATTTCAATTGTTTGGCTCATTCCGTTCGAGAGTTTCGGCCGGACAGAATCGATTTTGACCATGGATTCTTGATCAGTGAGTCGAACCAAATCGTTTGACCATTTTCAGCCAAAAATACGAAAATTACAGACATTTGGGCAAATTGATATGCACTCTGTTCCGGGGAACAAGAGCGCCAAAAAGAATAAACGTGAAGTCAATACTCTTTGGCGCGCGTGTTCACGTTGGCTGATTTGAATTGAATGATGAGTATTTCAAACTAAGTTGGTAGAGCGAGCCGGAGATCTACTCAGAGGGTAGTGGACTGTTAATAGTGCTGTGTCAAGGCTGGCGTAACGATAGAGTAACAAAGTCGACAGAGAACACAACTGACTTTCCGTCGTCGCACAAGCTCCTAGGAGCATCTGAGGAATATCCTTGGGGAAGACCTAGGAGGGTCAGTATAATCATAATCATGTCTATAGTACGCACGCCAAAGCATATTTACCCTCGCCAATGCTATTTTAGCCTTTTTCTTTCATATTTAAGTCAATCTGCATTTGTGCGCGTGATATAGACATGAGTATGATTATACTGACCCTCCTAGGTCTTCCCCAAGGATATCCCTTAGAACCTCCTAGGAGCCTGTTCGACTAAGGCGGGTCAGTTGTGTTCTCTGTGACTTCGATACTCTATCCTTACGCCAGCCTTGACACAGCACTATTGATTTTTGACCTGACAGTGAATGATGTCACTACCCTCTGAGTAGATCTCCGGCTCGCTCTTCCCACTGAGCTTAGAATACTCATCATTCAATTCAAATCAGCCAACGTGAACATGCGCGCCAAAGAGTATTGACTTCACGTCAGTGCTTATTTATATTTTTTCAAGTTCCTTTGACAATTCTGTCCATTTGTTTTACCGTCGGTCAAAATAGAAAAAAGACGCGGTTATGAGACGCCCGTTGAGAACGCAATTGCTTACGCCTATTCTTCAAACCCAAATCTGATTTAAAATAGATCTTCCGAATATAGTTATTCATAAATTAGCCTCAGAGAAAGGGTAGAGACATTTCAATTCGGAAACAACGCTATTTCATGCGCATAAAGAAAAATGCCAGAAAGGGTTAACTTGAATTTCAAAATTGGCCCCAGGGTCACGTTATAGACACTGCGACTCGGAAACAACGCTATTTCCTCCAAACTGACTTGTCCGTGTACAGAATTGTACATAACCTTTCTGACCTGGGATTATGCATCAATGAGTCGAACTGAATCGTTTGAGATCATTTTCAGCAAAAATACAGACATTGTGACGAAACAGCTCGCGGAACACGCGCGCAAAAATAAGATTCATGGCCTTCTCGATGAAATAGGTCAACGATAAACTTATGCTTCCTGGGATATAAGGTGATAATTGATAAAACTGGGTTTTAAAGGTTTATTAATAGAAAAATTCCTTTGATCACAAAGAAAACTCTTAGCTTTCGATTTTGAAATTTAAAGTATTCTTCCTGCTGGATGATCAGAATCCTTCCAGGTGAACTCCCGATCTCTCCAGACACATGTCAAGATAATGTATATTATACATTATTTTGACACCCTACATCCCACCTACAACTCATCTAACATCATTTTCCCACATTGACAATACATACTTGAAAATAATAAATTTTTGTTTTTTTTTTGTCATATCATCATTCGAGTTATCAAAGTTTGACTGTATATGCTAGTAAAGCAAATTAACCAAGGATATTATTATCAAGTTCTTCAATATCCTACAAACTGAATAGTATTCTTCTTAAACAATATTGTTGGTATGTTTGGGATGACGTTTTGCAGATATTTCTCGAAATGAAGTCCTAAAAATAATCCTGCAGAGCATAGTTTCATCAGAACCACCACAGTCTGAACAGAAAAAAAAAAAGCACTGACGTGAAGTCAGTACTCTTTGGCGCGCGTGTTCACGGTGGCTAATTTGAATTGAATGATTCAAAAATTAACAGTGCTGTATCTAAGCTGCCATCAGGATAGAGTAACAAAGTTGGAAAAGAACACAAGTGACTCTCCTTAGTCGCACAAGCTCCTAGAAGATTTGGGAGGGTCAGTATAATCCTAATCATGTTTATAGCACGCGCGCCAAAGCAGATTGACTTTTTACACTTTTTCTTTCATTGTTAAGTCAATCTGCTTTTGCGCGCGTGCTATAAACATGATTAGGATTATACTGACCCTCCCAAATCTTCTAGGAGCTTGTGCGACTAAGGAGAGTCACTTGGGTTCTTTTCCAACTTTGTTACTCTATCCTGATGGCAGCTTAGATACAGCACTGTTAATTTTTGAATCATTCAATTCAAATTAGCCACCGTGAACACGCGCGCCAAAAAGTACTGACTTCACGTCATTCCTTTTTTTTTCAAGTTCCTTTAACAAATATAGCTATCAATACAGTTTGGCTGTTAGCTTTACCGTAGATCAGAAAAAAATTCAGTTGTGGGTCCTCCGATAGGGACGCAATTGCATCTTCTCCAAATCCGAGCGCATTTTGATATAGATCTACCGAATATAGTTATTTATAAATTCGCCTCAGGGCCACCATACAGAAATTTCAAATCGGAAACAACGCTATTTCCCCAAACTGACTTGTGTCCGTGCACTGAATTGACATGAATATTCTTTTAAAAACTCACAATATCGGCTCATTACTCCCAACATAACCCAAACAACCCGAAACCATTCCCCATTCGTCTGCGCAAGCGCAGTATACTCGTGGCTGCAAGTCCTCCCAAAATTACACACCTCACAAAAAACTCCGATTCTCCAACACTAGTGGTTCGGGAGATATCGCTTCTTGAATCCACGCATGCGCAGACCCTCACCAGGGGATTCTATAGCGGAAAAGCATCCGCCACCCCAAAACCCCAATCCTCTCTGACGAAAGCACCAGCAGTTAAATCACTGATGGTCTGCTCATGCGCATAACGAAAACTGCCCGTAAGGGGTTACATCCATTTCGTTATTAGCCCCAGGGCCACGGTACGGACACTTTAACTCTGAAACAACGCTACATCCCCCAAACTGACTTGTCCTTGCACTGAATTGCTATGAATATTCTTTTGAAACCTCATAATATCGACTCAGCACTCCCAACATAACCCATCCAACCCAAAAACAGTAACTTCTCTTCTGCGCATGCGCAATCTACTCGCGGCTAAAAGTCCTCGCAAAATAACACACCTTACAAAAAACTCCGATTCTCCAACACTAGTGGTTCAGGAGATATCACATCTTTAATCCACGCATGCGCAGACCCTCAACAGGGTATTCTATAGAGGAATAGCATCCGCCACCCCAAAACCCTAATCCTCTCTGACGAAAACACCTCCAGTTAAATTACTGATGGTCTGCTCATGCGCATAACGAAAAATGCCTGTAAGGGGTAACATCAATTTCAAAATTAGCCCCAGGGCCACGGTATGGACACTTTAACTCGGAAACAACGCTACAGCCCCCAAACTGACTTGTCCTTGCACTGAATTGCTATAAATATTCTTTTAAAACCTCATAATATCGACTCAGCACTCCCAACATAACCCATCCAACCCAAAAACAGTCACTTCTCTTCTGCGCATGCGCAATCTACTCGCGGCTAAAAGTCCTCTCAAAATAACACACCTTACAAAAAACTCCGATTCTCCAACACTAGTGGTTCAGGAGATATCACATCTTTAATCCACGCATGCGCAGACCCTCAACAGGGGATTCTATGGAGGAATAGCATCCGCCACCCCAAAACGCTAATCCTCTCTGACGAAAAAACTACCAGTTAAATCACTGATGATCTGCTCATGCGCATAACGAAAAATGCCTGTAAGCGGTAACATCAATTTCAAAATTAGCCCCAGGGCCACGGCACGGACACTTTAACTCGGAAACAACGCTACATCCCCCAAACTGACTTGTCCTTGCACTGAATTGCTATGAATATTCTTTTAAAACCTCATAATATCGACTCAGCACTCCCAACATAACCTATCCAACCCAAAAACAGTCACTTCTCTTCTGCGCATGCGCAATCTACTCACGGCTAAAAGTCCTCTCAAATTAACACACCTTACAAAAAACTCCGATTCTCCATAACTAGTGGTTCAGGAGATATCACATCTTTAATCCACGCATGCGCAGACCCTCAACAAGGGATTCTATAGAGGAATAGCATCCGCCACCCCAAAACCCTAATCCTCTCTGACGAAAACACCACCAGTTAAATCACTGATGGCCTGCTCATGCGCATAACGAAAAATGCCTGTAAGGGGTAACATCGATTTCAAAATTAGCCCCAGGGCCACGGTACTGACACTTTAACTCGGAAACAACGCTACATCCCCCAAACTGCCTTGTCCTTGCACTGAATTGCTATGAATATTCTTTTAAAACCTCATAATATCGACTCAGCACTCCCAACATAACCCATCCAACCCAAAAACAGTCACTTCTCTTCTGCGCATGCGCAATCTACTGGTGGCTAAAAGTCCTCTCAAAATAACACACCTTACAAAAAACTCCGATTCTCCAACACTAGTGGTTCGGAAGATATCGCATCTTTAATCTACGCATGCGCAGACCCTCATCAGGGATCTGAATTCTATGGAGGAATAGCATCCGCCACCCCAAAACCCCAATCCTCTCTGACGAAAACTACAGCAGTTAAATGACTTCTCATCTGCGCATGCGCAATACGGAAAATGCCCGGAAAGGGCAGCATGAACCTCAAAAACATATGTTTCGGCATTAAAAGCAAAGTATTCCGCAAAATAGTAGTAATTTTTTTATTTTTTTCATGTCACGTGATCTTCACGAAATTTTGCAAAAGTGTTTGCTTTGGTCTTTTGCATCTAACTACTGAGTTTCAATTTAATCAGATCAGTATTTTTCTAGTTATCGTGAAAACAAAATTTTCAAATTTTCAAATTTTTTTTTGCCACTTCAGGACCGTCTGTTCAACACAAAACTTCGCAGGCATATAAAGGTCATGATTCTACAATCTGATGCCAAATTTCAAAAAGATCGAGTGATCGGTTCCGGAAATATTCATAAAAAACGTTTTTATTAAAAACGGCCTTAACTCCGAAACCGCTCGTTCGATTTCGCCCGTTAACGAACTTGTCCGAGATATTTACGCTACGAAACTACCCTGCAAATTTCAACGCTCTAAGTCGTTCCGTTCGAGAGTTATCGTGCTAACGGCCGGACCGGACGGACAGAATTGAATTTGACCTCGAATTCTTCATCAGGGAGTCGAACCCAATCGTTTGAGACCATTTTCGAAAAAAAATTCGAAAAATACAGACATTGTGACGAAATGATAGCACGCTGTTCCTTGCGGAACACGCGCGCAAAAATTGAAACCTTTACAATTTCACTCACTGTTTGCAATAGGATTAAAATCAACTCTTCGACATTGTTTGGACACGCAACTCATCCTGATGAATTTTTGTTTTTATACAACTCTTCCTTAAATTTTCCGTATTTTTATGAACCGAAACGAAATTGGAGCCATTCTCTACTCTGAATTCGATGATTAATTACGGAAAAAACTTTTACGAGCATATTCAAATTACACAGCCTGTCAAGTGTTTCAAATTTAATATGACCGAAATCGGCGTCTATAAACTCTGACCAAACAGACGATATACGAATCGAAACTGGCGGCGGCTGTTTGATCCTAAACAGCAATTAGCAATTATGTGTAATTTTGTCCGGAAAAAATTACTTAGCGTTAATGATTGACATCTTACGCGGAAGGAATATCGGGTAAGGGAAATAATTATGTCGATTCCTTATTCAGTTTTGGGGTTAGTGTTTATTTTACCTTATAGGGCTTGGCAGCGATGACGGAACCCAAATGGAGTTCTTCCATGCAAATCTTCTGCTAGTTCCATGGAATTTAATGAGAAAAAATTTTGCTGAATTGAGGGTAGCTACGCGAGAACTGAATGTTGAGAATGGGTTACGAGTCACATGATATTAATATACTGATCCTCTTAGAAATTCTCTAAGACATCAGAAAAATTCTCATTTACACAAAGTGAAAACTTCTGCAAAGGCCTCAACTACTTTGAACCTAACAATATTAAGTATTCACTAATCTTGGTCACCCCAATTTTCTCGGAAACGGCCGAATATTTTTTCATTCTGTGAACGGCGTTTTGTACAAATCAATGTTGACTTGAGATGCGCGTAAAAGCCGGCGTAAAAAATAAAGATGGCTGGCGTCGCGGCACCGTCAATTTTTTTTCCCAGGAACATACCTTCTTTATTATGCCATTTGAAAGATGATTCAATTATAAATTTTATTTCCAGATACCATTTTACCCCTTTTAAGCCGTTAGCGATCTCGAGGGTGTTTTATGTTAATTCTATCCCCTTTTTTTCTGTATTGTGACAATATGCCTTGATTCGGAGACATAGATATGATTTGTTCCACATATCCCCCAAGATCACCGGACCTAATGCCCATGGATTACTTTCTTTGGGGCACCCTGAAAAATATGGCATACAAAACTAATTCTAGTAATTTAGACCATTTAAAAATAAAAATAACAAACGCATGCGCAGAAAGAATATTAGGGTTTACTAATATTCTTTCAAAAGTAACTTATAATAAAATAAGGCAAAGATATAATTTATGTATGGATCATACTGGTAGGCATATAAAACATATGACTTAAAATGATTAGTTTGTCATTAAAACTATTGTTTATTGTTATTGAAATGTATTATTTAGTGAATATAATAAAACAGTTATAGTTTGTTACGAAGCCTTTTTGAATTTAAGAAACAAAATCATATCTATGTCTCCAAATCTATACATATTGTCACAATACAGAAAAAAATGGAATAGAATTAACATAACACATAGATCCCTGTAGATCGCTAAGGGTTTAAAATGGGAAAAAATGGTATTTTTTACGCCAACTTTTACGCGCATCTTAAGTCAACCTTGACTTGTACAAAACGCCGTTTACAGAATGAAAAAATATTCGTCCGTCTCCGAGAAAATTGGGGTGACCAAGATAAGTGAATCACCCTGTACATGAGTAGATGATTATTTCTGGTATTGGGTATGGCAATGAAAGCTAGACAGTTTCATAATGCTACTTTCATTCTCCCTTACATAAACAAGGCATCTGAAGATGAAAATAGAGGGTAGTGTTAACAGGTTTGTTTGTTCGTTTGTTTGTGTTAGACAGATGTCGATTGAGCGGATAGCCCGTGCTGCAGCCTAGAGAGGCTTATTGCACCTCGGTCGGTCTCCCATTAGCTGACAGGGTGTCATGGTTGAGCTTGAGCTCGAGTTGCTAGCTGATAAATATAGTGTCTCTTAGTGGATCCCCTTAGTTTTGGTCGAATACAATTCATTAGAATACGTCCAATTTATCCTATTTTATGCATTTTAAGCCAGTATTACATTTATATATCGATTTCAAATCAATTTCACAAATGTTACCTTCATTCAGTAGAGAACAAAAATATTCAATACGGCCAATATACGTTTATTTGGTTCTCTTCGACCAACAAATATTTCTGAATATCGATATAAATGCATCTAAATAAATGTTTAAAAACCTCCCTCGAAACTGACAATCATTCTTTTGTATTGAAATTGTAAGAATCTGGATTATAAGGTACTTGTAAGTTTGTTGCTTGAATCTAAAACTTTGCTATAAAATCAGGATTTGAAGGCTCTTGCACAATATCAGCGATATCTGACGCATACTTATTCAGATGAAGATTTTTTTGTGAATAATTCTCTCAAAATTCGCTAGTCATACGATCCACACGAAATTTTCCATAAGTCTTCGTGGAGGTATTTTTAACTACCCAGCTTTAATTCGGTTAGATTAGTATTTTTCGACTTATTTACAAACCAAAATTTCAGATGGCTATTACACTGAAACTACTCTGTGGATTTTTTGCTTTGGACTCCTAACCTACTGTAAAAGTTTCAACTCTCAAACTCATTACATTCGAGCCTAGTCGTGCAGACGGCCGGACAGAATCAAGTTTGACCTCGGATTGTTCATCGGTGAATCGAAATTAATCGTTTGAGACCACTCTCGGCCAAAAATTTGAAAATTACAGGCATTTGAACGAATTGGCCCTCTGTTCACTTATCTACTATTTTGAACAAATACCAAGAATTCTGCAATACTCAATTAAATATATAGTCTAAGAGCCAGTGGCTGGCAGACAACACATATTTTAGGAAAGCCTGAAATTTCCCCAGTTAGTCTATGGTACCTACCATATACAGGGAGAGTATTTGACCACTGCATTAATTTCAAACAAAGATTCCTCTCATCAAATGAAACACTTTTTTCATTTACCATTTTTCCAGATTCGGCTCAGGTAAAAAGTTACAAGCGTTTAAAGATTTCACAATGTGCTAATACACTCCCGGATATAAATTATCTATGACATTGTTGGCAGACGAGAATAAGGCATGGTAACGTGGTTTACAGCTTGATTCGGGATTCTAACGCTCAGGGACGGATCCATAAAAGTAGAGAAATTTCTGGAGTTTTCCATTTTAAAACATTCAATGAAGAATATCTCGAAAACGGTGCGCTTAAGGAGAAATGATGAAGAATAATATAATGTTCTAAAACGATGGAATATTCCTGAAATGACTCAAGAAAAATTTTATATGCTTTCTTTATGCTAATTTCGTTTAGTTTTATGAATCCACGAGTCCATAACTAGAAAACCAGTAGAAGTAGAAAATAACTAATATTTGCAAATTATGTATCAGAGTTATAGGAAACTTTACGCCAACATTCATTTTATTCGAAAAAAGGATATCAAAGCTACAAAATAAAATTTCAACAGCCTGTATCTTTTTACCTGAGCTGAATTTGGAAAAATGTTAAATGAAAAAAGTGTTTCATTTGATGAGAGAAATCTTTGGTTAAAATTAATGCAGTGGTCAAAGACTCACCCTGTATATGAAATGGGGGATAGCTAAGCCCAGCTGCGGTCACTCAGGTATAATAGATGTGATCTGAAAAAGTATTTTAGGAAAGCTGCCGTTTCTTCAGTGAATAAAAACACTTTGCCTGTATTTTGCTCGGCACAAAACACTTCATTTCACTCGACAAACTCCAGTAATGATTTAATTAACTTCAATAAAATAATAAAACTTCAATCATTGTTTGCTAATAATATGTACGTGTATGTGTTCACTACATGTATCCATGCCAATGTTTGACAGTACCATATAATAATAATAATATATTAATAATCATTTTATTTCAAAAAGATTCTGCATACATGCATTTGAAAAACAATTTAGATGGTGGGGATCACCCTGGAGCAAAGTTTAGTCGAAGACTATTCTTACACTCCACTCCAGTATGGTCCCATTATTGTCGTATGTAGACCATGTAGACAAAAAAAAAACAAATATCTGCTCCCAAAAAGCTTACAATCTAAAAAACTCTAGCCTGAATAATGAGAAAATAATGTTTAAAAATTGGTTCAAGCCCTGTGGACATGAGCTTTCTGGCGCTCTTGTTCAAACAGACAAATTATATCTCCGAAAGTATTGGTTTCTCAGTGTTGGGAATTATATCAATGGATTGTTATGATAGAACTGCATCATAAAGGAAATTCAATTCAAATAATAGATTATTTATCAAGATTAAATGAGCAATCTGAGAATGAGAACTGCACCGTGGAAGAAATCTAATTGAAATAGCTGAAATGAATTTGACTCTCTCTTATAGAACAGGATGACATGTACGAGTATGAACACAGATCATATAATAAAGCATAGATAGAATAATTATAGCATTTTTGAAAACATAGAAGTACAATTCAATATTGAAATTTCGAAAAATCATATCTCCGAAAGTATTAGCTTGTTGGAGATTAACATGATATCAATAGATTTTTATGGTGAAACTGCATCTTGAATAAAAATTGAATTTGAAATTTGTTATTAAAAAATTTGTTTTCGTTTCTCCGAAACCATCTGGCCTATTTTGCCCAATAACGAACTTAACAGAGATATTCATCTCCCTACCCTACTGTGAAAATTTCAACTGCCTAGCTCATTTCGTTCGATAGATACTGTAGAAATTTTTTTTTCAAATTTTCGAAAATTTTTTTGACACTTTGCGGTAACTTGATCAATACAAAACTTCACATGCCTATAAAGGTCATGATTCTACAATTTGATGCTAAAGTTCAGATGGATCGAGTGATCGGTTTCGGAAATATTGATAAAAAATGTGTTTTACTAAAAACGGCCATAACTCCGAAACCACTTGATGCATTTCGCCCATTAACGAACTCGTCCGAGATATTTACACTCCAAACCCACCTTGCAAATTCAATTCTCTAACACTTTTCGTTCGAGAGTTATCGTGCCTACGGCTGGCTGGACCGGCCGGACAGAATTGATTTCTACCTTGGATTCTTGATCAGTGAGTCGAACCAAATCAAACCATTTTCAGCCAAAAATTCGAAAACTACAGACATTTGGGCAAATTGATAAGAACTCTGTTCCGAGGAACAAGAGCGCCAAAAAGAAAAAAAATTGATTGTAAGAAAAAAAATACTGCTAAGGATTGAATCGATGTAACTAAACCTAAATACTATTGAAACAATCGTATAAAAAAATGAAAATAAGGAAAGAGTTAAAATAAGCTAAATTCAATTAATTTGACTATAAAAAAGAAGACCCCTTACATGACACTTGTACTGATTAAAATTGACAAACGGTCGATTTGATCGAAATTTATTGAAAACTTTGGCAGCGCAATAGGAAAAAGATTTCTGAAACCTGGCAGTCCTATGCAGGGGAACAGTGAGTTCACCCCTATTTCGAGTCACTCTATCGTGAACAGCACATCTAGGCATGAGTTTGCCTTTCAGAACTGAAGAGGATGTTAAGTTCTGAAGTTGAAAGAGGAAACAGACAAGATGTAATTTGACTCCATCCGCATCCAGCCCAACTCGTTAATTTTATGGGAAATATGATCAAATTTCCGCAAACCGAAAACAAACCTACAGCAGTAATTTTGAACAAGCTGAATATGGCGCCGGAAGAACGAGTTCAGACATGGTCCAAACTCAAAAGAACTAAGGACTCTACAAGATTTTTACGCATATTGAATGTCAGCAACGGTTTAGCAGAATAGAGCGCCCTCAACCTATGATGTGCACTCCTCACCCATTCCATAACATGTTGAGAAAAGTTAAGCTCATCATCAAACGTGAGAGCAAGATTTCTAGCTGAATTAGCTAAATTTATAAGAGTACCATCGAGTAAAATATCGAGCAATGCTGAAATCGAAACCCTGTGCTTCTTCATCGAGTAAACTAAAAGCTTCGACTTAGCTGCATTGATTGCAAGATTAAGTGCTGTAGCATTCAAGAGCACGACTTCCAGATCATCATTGACTCTTGAAGATTCAAGATGTATATCCTCAGCAGGGCAACAATAATAATTTCAGTATCCTCTGCATAAGTTATCGGCTCACAATGTTCAAGATTAGAAGTCGGATGTGTACATAATAAACAACAAAGAACCAAGAATAGACCCCTAGAAACTCCAGAACAAATCTGAGCAGAATCTGAGAGTTTGCCGCCTGTCCTGTTCCTCTGGGTGCGGAATGACAGAAAAGATCTTACCATCGAGACAACATCGCAAGAAAACCCAAAGTAGCCCAACTTTGCGCATATCAAAAAATGATAGATGGTTTCAAAGGCTTTTGAAAAATCCAACAACACAAACAGGACGACCAATCTCCGATCGTACCATAGATTAACTGAGGAAATTTCAGGCTTTCCTAAAATATCTGTTATCTGTCGGCCACTGGCTCTTAGACTAATAGAGGCGTGATTCGAATAATTAATCCTGTATACCTGTTGGGATCAAGCTATATGAATGATGACTTAGTCTATTTTCATCTCTAACCGTATTGGTTCTCGAATAACAGAAAGTAAACAAAGTCACCCGATATATTTACGAGTACGGATCGAACAATATCGTCATAACTCAATCAGTAGAACAGGATTCATCCGTCATCTTCTTGTGTTCCTGGGGGCTCCTTCAATTCCTACGCGCAGCGAGTAAAAGATTTACCATACAATGGAGCACATGTCTCCATTGCGTGTCCCACTGTTGATAAAGAATACGCTCTCTTCTTTCTTTGGTTATGTGTGATGGTTAGGGAGAATTTACCTCTTTCCTAAGATATGCGGGCATCGGAGGTATTGTCTTGTTTCTCGAATGTCAACAAACTTCTGCAAATGGGCATATACCGGGTGAATAAGAAGAAGGATTGTCCATGTTGTACATTGTCCTCACCGTAGTTTGTGAATAGCGATAAATCCTTTAAGCTTGGGGGCTCGCAATTTGTGTAAACTTGCAGCAAATTATACAGGGTGATGAAAAATTAATGTGAAAGTTATGTTATTTCCATAACCATTTAATTAAATTAGGTTATATGGGTCAGATATATATGTCTTATGAGAAATCTTAAAGTATGAAAATGAAAACATTGATGTAAATTATGTGTAGATATTTATTTAAACCGTTGTTATGAAAACTTTGAAATGTACTTCAATGCTGAACTGAATTTCATGAAGATATACAAATGGCCATAACTGCGAATTCCTAGTTTAGTTCAGTCAAATTAGATATTTAAAATAACAGAAATTCCGACAGAGCAAAATTTTTACTGGTCAACTTGGGTACACCATAAGAAATAGAGTGTTTAAAGTGTCAGTCGATCGCATAACTGCTAAAAATGTTATTCGAGGTAAAAGGACAAAATTTATGGATTTTTGGTAATTTTTCGTAAACGGTAAGCTTTATCAAAAAACTAGTTCAGAAAAAAATTATAGATCATAAATTATCTACAAAATTGGTCCTGATATTTTTTTTTTCAAGAACCTGAGATATCGCAATTCTAATATTTAAGGTGTCACGATCTACATGATGTGGACACATTTCCTCACCATCTGTGTGGTAGTGTACTTGGCGTGTTTTTTTACGTGATTTCCAGGACTACTCCTCGACCTGTTTTTGTTCTATTTACGGCATGATGATTATTGATATTGATATTGGTTATTGATTTAAACAGTACTTCTACTTTCTGTTGATATTTTAATCTTATGCATACTCTTTAAAGACAATTTCAACAGTCACGTCTACTACTATTTCTTATTCTTCTTCCTCTTTTTTGCTATTGCAAAAAATAGTGTTGATTCGTTTTTCTGGAGCAGGAGGGAGTAAAGTTTGAATAAGTTCCAAAGTATTAACTGTTAATTTCCAACCCCAGTCTTCTGGATTCAGTTGATTACCAAGCCATGTCTGAACTTGATAGTATACTCAACACAAAAAATGTTGAGGAGTAGAAGTCGATATTAGAGGAGCTTTTTAGCACTCTCGTTCAAACTTTGACAAATCATATCTCCGAGATGTGAATGACATCAATGGATTCTTATGATAGAACTGCATCATGAAAAAATAAAATTCAAAAAGTGTCATATAAAAAAAGTCCCAAAAATGATTAATCCGAAACCACCAGACCGATTCTAGCCAATAACGAACTTATCTGAGATATACATTCCTCAAATCTGCCCAGAAAATGTCGAATCTTTAGTTCATTCTGTTCGAGATGTTTTATTTTATTTTTTATTGCAGGTTTGGATGGTGTATGGCCAAAATTTGCGAGTATATATTGCAAATGAATTGTACAAAACACGACACCCATAAAGAAAATGTCAGTTTGTAACGTTTTATTTTTTACAGCTATTGATATATATATATATATATATATATATGTAATATTAAATAATCTAAACATGTTGTCGTGTGTGAAAGCCTTTATATTCAGATGCTACTTTAGTTCTCCCTCATCCGATATTGCAGTTGTCTCAATATGTTGATTAATGAGTAATCCTCTTAGATGTCACTACATTCCATCATTGTAAAAGTGGGGAGGCTCGATTGATTGTAATTATGATCTTTATGAAATACCAACCTTCTTCGGCTGAGTTTGAGTTTGGGAAAAACACATTTCGAGGGATATAAGATTCTCAAATTCTTCTCAATCAAGTTGAATCTATTTATGTGTTAAACTCTCAAAGAGGGTTTAATTCAAGGACATACAAATTGTTTGATATTCCATACTTCCTTACCGGACAATACCTTTCACGAGGCAAGTGTTTAGATTGCCATAATTTCTTCAACATTAATTTTTGTGAGAGTCCTGAAATACAACTAAGGGAGGACCCTGTTCGTTATTTGGGCAAATTGCAGTATATCTACAGGGTGTAACACCGTTTGATTGACGACAGGAAGAACGAAGCTGTGTGGTGAATAGTGAGATAATTACTAACCCTTTTTTTTGAGTTATGTAAAAACATTTCTCAATTCTCCACAGTTATTATAGACTATAGAACATTGATTTTTCTTATTCTTAGGAAGGTTCAATCTCATATTTTTTATTCTATTATTACCTAACTAAAAATAGAGTTAGCATATTGGGTTTTACTCATTGATTTTATTTTTCTTTGTTTTTATCAACTTATAAACTAAGTGGCGCCCGCAATAAAATAGAAGTACATTAAATTAAAATTAGTTCTGACTTTAGCTTAAATTTTACTGTGTATTGATCTGGAGTAAATTTTCTCGAATCCACGACCCAAATACATACCGACAAGTGCTGAATTTACGTAGCAAGTTCATGCAAATTAGAAAAATATTTCATAGCACTAATAGAACAATAGAGAGATGTCTAAACCTATTTCAGACATAGGAAATGTGTTATTTTTTTGGACAATTCCACCGATTCAGCTTAATGGTTGAAATAGAAAAAAACCTTTGAAAGATTTGATATATCTCAAAGTGTACGACACTTTTATGAGAAAATAAAAAAAGAATCACTCTAAATATTTGCGTAAGGCAATATAAACTGATTTATCAATATAAATATGTTTTTAAATGATTGATCATTTTGCATTCAATCTTACTTTGTTTTCTAGAACAGAAATAAATTTGACATGTCTCTTATACGTATATAAGATGACATGAATGAACAATGAACACAGATAGAACACAGGCAGATAGAATTCGCATTCTGTGAAAACGATGTACGATGTATTATTGAAATTTTGAAAAATAATATCTCCGAAAGTATTAGTTTATTAGAGTTGAAAATGATATCAATGGATTCTTATGATGAACTTGCATCTTGAAAAAAAAAACTGAATTTGAAATATGTAATGTAAAAAAAATTTTTTTTTCGTTACTCCAAACCATCCGGCCGATTTTGCCCAATAACGAACTTAACCGAGATACATATTTATGTCCCAAACCCACTCTGAAAATTTCAACTGTCTAGCTCATTCCGTTCGAGAGTTTACGGCCGGTGAGAATTTATTTTGACCACGAATTCTTGATCAGTGAATTGAACCAAATCGTTTGAGATCATTTTCATCCCAAAATTCGAAAATTATAGACTTTTGGGCAAATTGATAAGCCCTCTGTTCCGAGGAACAAGAGTTCCAATAATGATTATCGTAAAGCATCTTGGAAGGACGCCACTCTTCTATGAATTAGAAGGATCTGTTGTTTTCGAAGTAGGATTTGTTACAGTGTCTTTAAGCCAATTCAAGACACAACAATGTTGATTTTTGTTTAAAATGTGGATGATGGCCAATACTGTTGTAATACATATTTCTGTCATTTACATTTTATATTGGACCATGTTTCATGTGAAATGATGGTGGGAGGTTATGAAGTTTGGTTTATGGCAGAAAAGGTTAATGTTTTAATACCCAAGAGCAAAAAAAATGCACAGTCTATAATTTGAAGCATTTATGGGCGCATGTTCTGAAGAACAGCGTGCTATTATTTTGCCCAAATGTCTGTAATGTTCGAATTTTTGCCGAAAGTGTTCTCAAACGATTAGGTTCAACTCACTGATGACGAACTTGTGGTGAAAGTTGATTCTGTCCGGCTGGACATTGCCACTATAACTTTCGAACGGAAAGAGAAACGGACAAGTTTGTTAAAGGATAAAATCGGTTTCCGAGTACCTACTTATTTTGTTTTCAACCTATACAGATCCGATTGAATAGAACTGTAAAAACTAGTTGTAGAATACCCATACCGACAGAAATAGGTAAGTATGTGAAATTTCGTGAGTATCGTATCACTAAAAATTTTTATAAAAATGATCAAGAAATATTAAGATAACTTGAGAACGAAATATTATAGTGCCTTGCTATATTCAGGGTAGGTTGATCATCTGAATGCAACATTTAATTTCTTTAATAGATTTACCGCCGTATTCGCAAAGCATCCAATCTCCGTTAAGTCCTAACTGAGGTCCTCAGCTAAGGATAAATAAGAATCGCAACCCAGTATAAGTGAAAATTAACGTGAAACAGGCCTATTTCAGCACCGTTACATACGTTAACTGCGGTTGCGATTCTCATACGGCGGATACGGCGGATAATCTACCAAACAAATTTGGAGTTATACCCATCTGAAATGTTGTTATTATTTCATCAATAACTCAAAAAATAAGAACCCGATCGAATTCAAACATGGTAATCAGTTGTAGAATGCCTATGTGCAAATTTCAAAACTTTACAGCCAAGTTCCAAATTCAAACACGATCGAATCTATATTGTTGGAGATGCGAGCAGCCTTGGATGAGTTCAGTAGGAAGGGTGACCCTTGCCACGATAGCTTAGGAACGGAAAGAGATAGCGACTTGCAATTTTCAGGGAAGGTTGCGCATCCAAATGAGACAATAAGTTCGTTGTTGGGCATAATGGACCAAACGGTTTCGGAGTTATACCCATCTTTATTTTTATTGTTATTTCCTCAATATCTCGAAAAATATGCAAGCAATCCAATTTTAAGATGCCAGTTATTTGTATGAAGTCAACACGCTGATTTTCGTAAAATTTCGTCAATATTCTATCACTCGAAAAAAATAAGATAATATTTTTCCCCAAATATTAAATTTTTCAAAAACAATACGTCAGAATTCGCTGAAATTCCACGCATAACTTCGAGCCACAATTCTACAATCGAGTACCGAATTTCAGCTCGATCGACCGGGCTCGATGAGGCGTGAATAGACAATGGAGAATGCGTGCAAAATCTTACTTTCAAGTAAGTGCCTTTCCGTCGATATTCTTACGAGTTTCGCTTTATTTTGAAATCACCAAACAGTTATTCCCACTATTCTATGGAGCAATCCTCAATCTAGTAGCCACTCCTTATTGATTCATTTATTTAAACCTTTCCTAGATCAAATTTTAATTCAGGAATTGGTACTATTGTGTTATATTCAACATATCCTATTATTACATTAGGTCGGTTCTTGAGGAGCCCCTTATGAAAAGCATCGGCTCTGATGTTCTCACTTGTGAATCATCCGCGGTCAAAATATACAGTGAAATGAATTTCACTCTCCCGACCTTCAACACCATCGAAACCAAAAGGGCTAAGCTTGATCCTCCACTACTATTATTTACTAAAGAAATTTCGGTACCTTTTTCCGATACGCAGTTATTAACACTATATTCAAACGATTTAATTTATGTTCCTAATGAGCCCAGCGGCGCTTTGGTACTCCGCTGATGCAGCTGGGCATTTATATTCTGTTCGTTGTAGCCTTGGGGCGTCCGGCGGCTACCATCTCACCGACAAGCAGCGCCTTCTTCGCCAAGAAAGCACTACCGAGAAGTTATTAGTATAAATCATAGATAATATTAGTGTCACAGGGGAAGATTAAATGCCTCACTGCCGGTAACTCATCCGTGAGCGCCCACAACTCTTCTTTGCCACTCTGAACCCATTATTATGGTCCGTTTCTGGATGGATTCTTCTTCTATATGCCAATAGATGTATTATACAAATATTCGAAACGAAGAGAGCTTCCGCAGGAGTGGCTTTCTCGTCTTTCAGATGGGTTAGTGAACAGATAAAAAATAAGCATAAGGGATATTATCCACTGCTCCACAAAAGTTGAGGAAGGTCAGAAATTTTGTGACTGTTTAAAAAATTGCCGATTCTTGTGCCCCACATGTTAATTTATAAAAAATCAAATGTTTACTCTCTTATATCTTAATGGTTTTTTGCTCCTCGTTTGATAACTTTTTCAGTTTCAGGCAAGTTCTTGTCTTTTGCGTTTCTGAGAATTTTGGATCAATTAATGTTCTAAGCTCTTACAATCAACTTTGATTCAAAATCTGGAAATTACTTTCGAAAGAATGCCTACGGGTAAACTTAGTGCGGATGAAGCCAATAAGGCTGTTAGTATGCTGAAGGCGGGATGTAATAAGAGAGATGTTGTGATTTTCTTTCAAGTTAGTGCAGTTTTCCGGCCCGTCCACCTATATCGAAAAACTGGAAACGTGACCCAAAAGTCCGAGAAGTGGAAGGCCAAGATCTACCTACCACTCCTGCACAAGATCGGTTTCTGACTGTGTCTACCCGTAGTTATCCTTTGAATACTCATGCAACAGCGCCTTTTGAATGCTATTGGTGTTTTGGTAAATTAATCTACATTGTGGACGACTTTTGAGAAGGATTCCACTAACTCAAAATCATATGCTACTTCGATTGGAATGGGTCGATGAGCACATGAATTGGAACGATCAATGGAGGTTTGTATTGTTCACAGAGAATCGAGATATGGACAGTTTTCGGATAAACAGCCTGTTCGGGTATGGACCCATCCTCTGGTGCCCAGAAATTGCAGATCGGTTCAGGAAGTTCATCCGTTCAGAGGTGGTACAGTTATTGTTTGGGGAGGCATTTGTTTCAAGTGACGTACATAATTATTGGTGCTTGATAATACCATGAATGCGCAGATTTACATAGAGCAAGTTATGAACAATATTATTCGACATTTGGCCTTGCCCCCTCGGTCGCCAGACATCAATCCCATTGAACTTGCTTGGGATCAGCTACAAACAGATTTGGATTCTCACCAACCACCTCCACATATACATCAAGAACTCGGGCGTTGTCAGGCTGAGGTTGACGTTTGAGGAGGCCATACTCTTTAATAAAGTTTATTTTTTAAACTTTTGAGTGAACTGATTTTGCACTACAAATACTAAAAATAAATATTCACCTGAAACTGTGAAACTTATAACGAAATTGGCAAAAGCATGAGTTAGATAAACGAGTAAACATTTAGATTTCTCATATTTCTCAACATTTCTCAACTACTCTAAGTTTGTAGAACAGTAAATTTCAGTTCCATATGATTTTGGTTCAGTCTTGCCCAATAATGAACGGATTCAGCATATCGTGAGTGTAATTCGAACCCTGGTTCGAAGAAGTCAGGACACGACACTAAAAAGCACTGAATTCCCGTAAAAGTTCGGCAATTTCCGCTGACAGTCAATTCTTCGAATTAAGTGAAAATTTTTCATTGTTATTTGGAACAGAACTTGGCGGCTGAATTGTTCAAATTCTTACTGGACACATTTTTATCGGTAGAAAATCTTTTATATTCTGGAAAAAAATTAATTTCTGTATCGAAAGAAATATATCTCCGATTCTACCTGTTCATAAATATGATGACTAATTTTATTTTCATGGAGAAACTAATTATCAGAACGAGCCAACTAATTCTAAGCACCTTTCAACTCAATATTAGTGATTTCCCAACTTGTTTCAATTCTCAGTTTCATGACAGAGTTGGAAAGAGATATTGAAAATAATAACGTCTTCTATTCGAAACAACATGTATTTATTACATTAAAATTTATTCACAAATAATATAACTGTAAAATAAGACATTGTTATCATGGACGATAGGATGATCGGAATTTATTGTCTTTATTAAGTTCATGAAAGCATCAACTGAATCTGGATCTCCATACCAACCAAATCGATTTGCTATTGAATATCATGTACTTGGTGTCATAAATATTTCACTATGATTATAATATTTTTGTAGCTGCTACCAATAAGTAATTGTATAATTAGGAAATGAGTCAAATATAAAAAAGCACTGACGTGAAGTCATTTAATTTAATTATGAGTGCTTCAAGCATAGTGATCGAGTGAGACGGATACCTTGTCAGAGTGTAGTGGACACCATTCACTATCGGGTCGAAAATTGCTGTGTCTAAGCTGGCGCAAGGATAGAGTAACAAAGTCGATAAAGAACACAACTGACTCTCCTTAGTCACACAAGCTCCTAGAAGCTTCTAAGTAATTTCCTTGGGGAAGACCTACGATGGTCAGTATAATCATAATCATATCATCAGCAAGCGTGCCAAAGCAGATCAGAAATATTCTTCATGTTTACACGAGACCATCAGGCCTGTTCACTATCTATGTAAATTCATCAAAGTTGACTTGAAGTCAAGTTGATATACCTCATTTTCATAACAACATCGACTTGATTTCCTATTCACTAACACATGTTGCAACAACAAGTCAAAATGGATAAGAAAAGTCAACTTATAACTCTGGCGTAGTAAGTAGTTCTTAAGTTTAATAATATTCTATATTTAAAAAAATGTACTCTTTTGTTTTACAGTGTATTCTAACCTATGGTTAGTTGCTTATTGAGAGCAATGGGGTGCTCAGAATTGGAAAAGTGAGCCTAGTGTGAATGAAGAAGCCTGGAGTAATTTAGCCAAAACACATAATGCTATTGAAGGAGGAGCAATGAAAACATCGGAGCAAAACATATATCTTCAATTAAATATTGAACTTACTTTCATAATTATTCTCTTATAGTTTTGAGAAATATTTTCATATTTGTTGAGTGTTTACAAACAATAAAAACAATGCTAAATTTCAAAATTGTGCTCATTTTCCCTTCTCTAATTTATTAGTTTTCGATATAAATTCAATTTCAATCATAAATTCTGTTTGCAGAATCAGATTTTATAATAGAAGCTGTAAATTTACATTGAAGGTGAATACAATACACGAAATGTACTTGCAGGTTGAATACGTATATAAATTCAAAATTCCCGCCGTTCTATCATTTCTGGCAACCAAACATGGCGACTGTATAAAGGCAGTAGGTGTTGCCTACGATTAGTTAGGAGTTTTCATTTCTTATTATTAGTGTTCTGTGAGTGCTATGAAGGACTTGCCCGGAGTCAATTGACATTTGACAACATATATCTATAAATCAACTAAAATTATGGTTAGTGAATACCAAAATTATGTACATGTTGATATTTGTAGATTGTTCGTCTTGACTTGAAATCAACAATTGATATGATTTCAACTGATACAGAATAGGAAAAATTGGATTTAGGTTGATTCATCTGATATTTGACAATCTAACCTCAAATAATCAACGTTGACTTTCATGTCTACCTTTAGCTAATAGGCCTGGTTAACTGCAAATAGCAGCCACCGTAGTGATCAATGCATCAGATTAAAACGAGAATAAATGAGTAATCTGCAGTGATGGAACCTCATTGATTGGGTTGAGGCAATAACACTCGGTATATAGTTTTCGCAATACCTAACAGAATTCATCACCGAACTGCCAGGAGCGAGAATCAACACTTGTTTCGGACTAAATTGGTCCTCGTCAGCAATATGTAGCTCTGACGTTCAACTAATCTATACCACAGATCTGCCTTCCTGTAGGGACGAATTTCGATACGAATATCGCGAACATTAGAAATATCTGCTAAGATGATAACATTCATATCGGTCGCAAATAAGAAGCGTACCACCACCTGGAAATCCTGCATCTCATCTTAATTCAACCGGTGTAATCCTGAGGCGAAATCAATCAATCTGAAATTCAAACCTGAATTCGGCCACATGTTTTTTCAGACGTAATCAATATATTAACAACGAGAAAAGGTAAAACACAGCAACGAAACCACCGAATGATCAAATCAAGCTGCCTTTATTTGGTCCGACAATTGGAATACATTTCAAGTTCGAATTGATCAGAATAAATCACTCTCGTTAGGGAAATTGGTATTGTCGCTGTGTTCTTTTATACAGCGCTGTCGTTAAATGGAAAACCTCCTGGGTATCATAACTCTGTCAGATCATTCAACAATTCCGATGTAAATGTGCCGTTCGGATTTTTTTATTTATGTTCTAACTGCTTGGTGGGAAAGTAACGAGAAAAAACTGATTTCGATCTCAGAACACGTACCTACCATTCACAGTACATTATAATATTGTTCGATTTTGAAGTGAACAAATATCACTAGATCTAGTGATGATACCGCCACGGAGTACAAATTGAAAACTTCACATAAGGACGGATAGCGGATTGGTTGAGAATGTGGAAAATGGCAGGTGAGTTTGCTGGGATGTGGGAACCATTGGAATTGAAGACACATGGGCTAAGAAGTAGCCGTATACCAAATTGAAGAGAGTCCTTTCATAATAATGAATATTTAATTCCGAAGTATGGATGTGGAATGAATGCTTCTCTGTCAGAATTTCTTTCTTGATATGTGGATCTATTGAATTTAAATAGGAATAGTGAGGATGGGGTTGAGTTGACTGTGTCATAACACTCGGTTTATTGCGCTAGCTAGATCTACGAGATCCACATATTGAATTTCCGGCTGTGTAGCGGTACCTTTCTGGAGTGGTGCGCTACCCACCGGAGAATCCTCCGGTTATCACGCATCACGTGTTCGTTTGATCTCCTTTCTTGGCAAGTGTGTTGGCCTCCTCATTTCCTTAAATTCCCATCTGACCAGAAACCCAAACCGAGAAGACCCTGTTGTTGATAACATGGGAAATCAGAGCTTTAATAGACAGCTTGACTGTCAGAGTGGATTGCTGTTTCACATCTCTCATAGTTTGTATCTAGGTTCATTTCCACGCTTCTTTCGATTGCTAGTATTTCTGCCTGAAAAATGATCGGATAGGAGCCTAGCGATAGTGAGAATTTGGTGTCTGGCCCATATGCTCCAGGCCAGTCCCTATATCGGGTTTTGAACCATATGTGGCACTTTTTTTTTAACTTGAGTGGCGGATTCCCTGTCCCAGTCTTTATTCCTACCTAGCATGTAGTGAAGCTCAACGCTTACTTTCTCAATCATTTCGTCACTAGGAAGATTGGCTGATGAAATATGCTTGGTAAGACAGGACCAGGCTTTCCTATTTTTAATACTCTCATCACCTGTTCCCTTCCGAGATATTCTGAGAATGGGGCTTCCTGGGCCATTTTGTCTATCACAGGGTGAACGGGTGTGAGATTAGTGGTAATCTCAAGTACCCTGGTAGGACAGGTTCCCATAACTCCAGTATTACACACACATGCAAGACTTTGTATGTTTTCGATGATTTTTCCAGTACTATTGTGACGTATTTTTGTATACCAGACTACTGCCCCATACGTTGCAGTCCCAAGTCTAAGCAGCTAGACTTCTGCACGCCATTAAAGCCTTTATTGCTTTACTAGCAGTGATTTAAACATGCACTTATTTCACAGAAGTTTTCTATCTAGTGTTACCCCTAGATATTTAACTTCAAACTTCCATTACAGTATCTCCGTTCAAACAAAATTGATTCAAGCCCTGTGGACAGGAGCTTCGGCGCTCTTGTTCAAACTTTGACAAATCATATCTCCGAAGTATTATTTTCTCAGAGTTGGGAATGATATCAATGGATTCTTCTGATAGAACTGCATCATAAAGGAAATTCAATTCAAATAATAGTTTATTTATCAAGATTAAATGAGCAATCTTCAATGCTTTAATACTTCAAAAATAATCATTTGAAATAATAAGGAAAGTATCATCGAAATGTCTAGAGCAATCTTGGAGACAGTCATAACAGATTGTCCATTTATTTCTGATATTTGAGTAGCCAGAGGCTGACGAACAAATTATTATCTTTTCATAATTTAATAGTTCATACTGCTAACACATTCATTCTATATTATGAACCTTAACTCAAGAAAAAATAGTTGACACACAAATCTAGATCCATATTTCAGCATTTCTTTGCTAGCAACATTATGAAAATACTGTATATAGGAACGAACATGTCTCACTACTTAAGGAAGTAAAAGGTAATATTTACCTCAGTGGTCAACGAGCAGTAATTTCTTTTGATGATTCCATTAGGTTCTTCTTTCCTATTGCCTTCATAAACTACATCATCAAAATGATCCATTTCTAAATCTTCCAAAACATCATCCCGAATCTATACATAAATGATTCTTCAATATGCAACCAGTCAATATTATTTTCGGTTCCAAAACAGTCTTGTATATATTCACAAATTCAAGAATCGGATACTTGTTTTCCAGCAAAAAATATTTTCAAACTGCGAATTAACATGTCTCTAATAGCTAGATGACATTTATAAACAGTGAACATAGACAGAGAATTCTGTGAATACATAGAAGTACGATGTACTATTGAAATTTTGAAAAATTATATCTCCGAAAGTATTACCTTGTTGGAGTTGAAAATGATATTAATGGATTCTTATGATGAAACTGCATTTAAAAAAAAAAATTAATTCAAAAGTTGTAATGTAAAAAAAGGTTTTTTTCATTACTCCAAAACCATTAGGCTGATTTTGCCCAATAAGGAACTTAACTGAGATATTTATGTCCCAAACCTACTCTGAAAATTTCAATTGTCTAGCTCATTCCGTTCGATAGTTATCGTGTTAACGGTTGGCCGGACAGAATCGATTTCGACCACGGATTCTCGATCAGTGAGTTGAACCAAATCAATTATGACCATTTTCAGCCAAAAATTCGAAAATTACAGACATTTGGCAAATTGATAAGCACTCTGTTCCGAGGAACAAGAGTGCCAAAAAGAAAGATCTCACAGGCGGTTTCCTCCTCCGAGTAAACAAAATCACTGTAGTCTATCATTAGAGGATACTTTGGGAGGTATTCTCATTATTAAATGGTTCCTTTCTGGTTTTTTTCTCCCAAACTCTGAAAAATATCTATAATAATACGGAAAAGCTTACAAAACTCATCATATCCCATAATGAACTGGGTATCGGAATTACGCTGACAAGAATGTACCTATTGGTCGCCTTATATAATTCTGACAATAATACAAGATTATATAAGCTCCTTCTGACCAAATACTGGTATTTATTAAATCGTTGAAGTTTCTTTTGGATATTTTCACTTTGAAATACATATTTCGTTCAGAATTCGGCAGAATATGAAATTGATAGTCTTTCGCATGGGACAATTTTTTTTGGATATCTAATCATTTTCCAATCTTTTTTTGTAACTCGCAAAACTGGTTCCTGAATCCTATTACCAAGTTTCGTTATATTTATATCTCATCATATTCAAACTGGTTTGTGTGTCAACCTGTGTCATCTCAGACATTGACATGAACTCGAACATAGAGAGATATGAAAGACATTACAGAAGACTGAGAATAATTATATATGCAAATACGTCATGATTACTATTATTCTTTCAACAAAAACTGTACGCTAATAAAACCTCTCGAAATTATGCGTTGATTCTTTAATGATCTAAACACAACCTGCATGCAAAAGGTGTTGAAAATAAAAGAAAAAGCTCGAGCTGTATATAATCCTACAGTGTTTCAATTATGGCTCTCAAAACTATGGCCATCTTCACTGGTAAAACTACTTTGTTCAAAAACTTTCAACAAATAGAAAAGAGATTTTATTGAAATACCTGTAGCCAAAAACCTTAATGGAATTGATAGCCTATATTATGGAGGTATACAGCTTCATGGAAATGTGCCTCTTTTTCAATTTTGTTCCGAATTTGATTCAACATTTTTTTTTAAGAGCACTGACGTGAAGTCGGGGGTTTTTGCGCACATGTTCATTTGTCTATTCGAGCCTCACACACTCCCTCGAAATACTGCATGAACCTTCAAGCCGTCTTTTTTCAACCGAATACTAGAGAACAATTCGATCGGATCTGTATTTTTTGAATTATCGGAAAAATAAAATGGAGCTTAAAGTTTTTTTTAAGAAACATTTTTGGGTCAAAATTTTTATCGTTTCGTCTAGTGATACGATCCTCACAAAATTCTACAACTAATTAGCAAGTTGATGTCATAACTCAAGATGACGTCATAACTCAAATTTGGGACACACAATATATCATTTTCTTACATGTTTAAAAAAAAATTGGTTTAAGTCAGGAGCTTTCGCGCGCATGTTCTATTGTCTACTCACCTCTATTGGACACTCTTAATCGAATTCAGCATGGATATGTACAGTATTCTCATCTTTTATAATATAAGAATATATTTCATACCATTTTAATGACATACTCCAGTAACGAGAGAATCGTCTATGATAATAGAATTTTTAATTCTGACACATATTTTTTATTGAAATATAAATTTGAAAAAACTTACGCCTCATGTAACTCCAGGATACAATATTCACGAAACACTTCGAAAATTAGTGGGTTGGCATTCTACACGTAATTGCTTTGTTTTAGTTGGATCAGATTTGTATATTTTGAGTTATATAGGAAATAACAACAAAATTTCAGATGAGTAGAACTCAAAATCCATGTCGCTGATTACGCCAATTAAAGAACATGAATGTCGTATTCGGATGCGCAACCTACCCCGAAAGTTGCAAATCGCTACCTCTTTCCGATCCCAAGTTATCCTGAGATACATAATAGGTAGTACGATCCTCACAAAATTTCACACAAGTCTTTATGCCGATATTATACAACAAGTTACCAAGTTTCAATTCTATCCGAATTTTATTTATAGAGTTTTTGAGAAAATAATATTCCAGATGGGTATAATTCCGAAACCGTTGGATCAATTATGCCCAACAACGAATTTAACTCTCTAATTCGGACGCGCAACATACTCTGGAAATTGCTAGTCCCTATCTCTTTTCGTTTGAAAGTTATCAACGCAACGGTCACCCATCCCACTACTGAACTCACACCAGGCTGCTCGGATCTCCAACAATATATATTCGATCGTGTTCAAACTTGGAACTTGGTAGTAGAGTTAGGTTCTGAAGGCTCTCGCAAAGTTTCAGCGAAGTCCAAATTTCAGATGGGTATAACTCCAAGAACGTTTGACCGATTATGCCTATTAAAAAACTCAATTGTCGCATTCAGATGCACAACCTTCCGTAAACATTGCAAGTCGCTATATTCCCTTCTCAGATTATCGTGATATAAATAATATTTTTTAATGATTTTTTGCGTTATGATCAACATAAAATTTCACAAAAGTTTTTGTGTCATTATTCTACAACTAGCTACCAAGTTTCAATTTGATCTGATCTGTTTTGGTTGATGAAAAAATTATTACTCGGAAACCGTTGGGCCGATTAGGCCCATTAACGAACTTTTCCATCGTATTTGGGGGTGCCATCTACCCTGAAAATTTCAAGTCGCTATCTTTTTCCGTCCTCAAGTTATCGTGGTAACAGCCGGCTGGAGGGCCGGCCAGACATAGTCAAATTTGACTTCGAATTCTTCATCAGTGAGTCGAACCTAATCGTTTGAAACATTTCAGCAAAACGCGATGTTCCCCAGAACATGCGTACAAAAATATCTTCAATTTACTGAAAATACCATATCGATAGATCCTCCACATGGAAAATAATTGCCAACGTAAAGAATAAAATGAGTCAGTTAATTTTTACTCGAATTATGGACAATAATGCTTGCGATAAGTGCACGTTCATACGTAGCGTGAAGACCAATGAATTGGTACTTGTTCATTATATTTCCGAAATACCTGTAATCACTAGGGGCAGCTGCTTCCCGGTTTCAATAAACAACGTAAGCTCATGACCATTTAGTTGGATTTAGTTGGAATCGACATAAACAAAAATTATATGATTCGTTTTAATTGACGTTTCCATGTTGGTAGACGGTTTTATGACATATTATGTTTTGTCTTCTGAGTGTTCGTGGTTGTGGGCAATCAGCGTAAAATTTGGAGCGGCTGAAACCATATCAGATCTGTACACAACAAATAACCTTATTATTTGAGGTAGATGGAGTAGTGTTCCCAACTGCAGAGAATTTTCCCATTTTAGGAAATTGTGGCACTGAAAGGGAAAAACGAAAATGAAATGAGAAATTCAATAAAAATAATTATTTTATTTTATTCGGGAGAAAAAAGCCAGAAAGGAACCATTTAGTGATGATTTCGTCTCCCAAAGTATGGTTTCCTTCGGATAGTCGCGTACAATTTTTCAACACGGGTAGTCGCGTCGGTCTCGTAGACCGTATATACTAATCAACCTCCAAATACAAGGCAGAACATGTTATGTCAAAAAATACATGTGAAGGATTTCTACGATACAATGAAATTACTAAGAGACGGCAAGTTGAGTACATTGCGCTTATTTCTCCAGATATAACAAGGAATTTAATAAAATAGTATTGTTCAGTGAGAACTTAACTTTATTTAATCATTAACAAAAAAAAACAAAGTATAATAATGAAGGGACTGAAAATAACAAAAATAGAACTCTTCCACAATAAAAAAATGTCAAACAAGTATATTTTAGGTTGGCGAAGATAATAGTTTTCAACATTCCTGACACAGATGTTTTTCTTGGCACTCATGACAAATACCAAAAATATGTTCTAAGCACATATATTTATTACACTTATAGCAGTGAAACCGTGTTTTGCGATTTTTTTTTGCATTGCAGTAGGCACATCTTCCTGGTAAGGCATTCTGTGGTAAATCAGGTTCTTTATTCGAACCAGACAATTCTTGCATTCTCGACCTTAGGCTTCGTGGAATATTTTGCATAGAAGAACGTATTTGGAAATGGGGCTTGATCAAATCATTTGCCAATTGTCTTAAAAAATGCCTTCTCAAGATTTTATTATCAGGGTTGTTTGACGCATAGACTACTTGTGAATTGATGCCTGCTATGTTCAACATATTATAAAAAATTACCATGGACCATCTGCGCGTGTTTCTAGAACAGTTGTAGCTTGATATACTGACGAAATCCGCACTTTCCTCGAAATCCTGCTAGCATCTCGTCTACGGTCACAAACTCTGAATGATGGAAGCCATTCACACAATTAGCGACCAAACGATCAAAAACATCGCGTATTGGTGCCAATTTATCTCTCTCCTTTCGCATTTTTCTAGTCTCTTTGCTGTCAAATCGTAGAGAACGAATTAGAAATCTAAATCTTTGCAAACTCATGGCAAGGCGAAAAATCTCTACACCAGACCCATCAGTACTCCATAAGTCTTCAGCATTGAAACGATTTGCATGATATATGCCAGCCATATAAATAACTCCAAAGAAGCACGAATTCATATTTGATTTGTTGGGGTTGCATCTCTTTGTCGAGAAAATTTGTTAGCAACAAAATTAATGTACTCGTTAGTTCATTGCACAATAATATTTATAATGTCATCGTTGAGAAAGTAATTCCATATTTCCAGTGGTTCCAACAAGTTTCTGGTTGCTAATGAGGAACCTGGGCATTGTTTGATGATGTTTTGTTTCCGTGTTTTAGCATTCCTAGGTTGTGCGAATTTTCTCCGACGTGATGTTTTGTCTTTGCCTACAAACGAAAGTGAATTGCTGTGACTTTCTTCCTCAACATCTGAAATATTCTGCTCTGAGGCACTGTTTTCATGATGCTCTTCTATGTGATCAACCTTTTCTTCATCTGACTGATCTATATCCGAATGCTTGTCGTTTGCGATTTCTTGTTCCTCTTCTTCGTCTAAAATTTCCAGCATTTTCTGCAGACGGGCCTGTTCTTTTTCGTAAGACCACATGGCCAAAAAACAATAATTTTACCTTTTAGTACGTAATACAGAACAAGAAGACGTAAAACTTACCTATCAATCGATCGAACACGATGTGAAAAAATAAAACTTGATGAGTCGCGTCGGTCTCTCACACCGTAAGATGAAATATTCCGTCACAATTACCACCTTCAGCGCTAAAATTAGTACTGTAGTTGCTTGGTGATCCAACGGGAAGATAGAACGAGCGGGAGACGGCCCCAACCCTGAATTTGAGAATAGTGATAAATAAAGTAAACGGTCGGTCTCTCAGACCAGGCGCGACTAACGGAAGGTTAATGATGACTTGAGATGTAGTATCTGGCCAGGATAAGAATACAAACAACATTTCGTATGCACAAGTACTTCCATTTGTTGTGAAAGCTAGATAAGTGTTGAAACACTATATTCTAGTTTCAGTTCACTGTGGACTTATTATGAACACTACAAAAGTAACTACACTTTTGTCCACTACAATTTTTGTCATCTGACATAATTATATGTTAACTTTGTCTTTGAAGATAGAAACTTTGTTTCCGAAACATATGTCAGACGACAAAAACTGTAGTGCCCAAGAGTGTAGTTTCTTTTGTATCAAATCAAGTAGTGTTTTAACACTACTTGATTTCGTTTATTCCAACCGGCTAACGATATGAATAGGGGCAGAATCTTTGGACTGATTTGCCAGTTTTCGATTGAATGTTCCTGGCAAAGGATATCTGAAGTTGTCCTTGCCTTGAACACCAGAATTTTTTTTTCAGCTGGGATAAAAATTCAAATTCCATCAAGTGGTCTCCAATAAACAGCAAAATAGGGTTTTGTGTAATATATTTGCTAACAATAATCCGAAAACTACTATCATTATAATACTGACCAAACAACTTGTACTATAAATTAAATATTATTCTGAATTAAAAATCAATATGGTAGTGGAATTTAAAGTCTATGCCCTAGTCAATACATGTGAAGGAACCATAATCATTGCTGAATTGATCACCCGGTATACACTCATATCCTAATCTACGTATACCCTTTGATTGATTGATGGATATTTCAAATAATATATTGATTTACTGCGATCAAACAGAAGTAAAGTAATCAGTTAGATTGAAAAATGTTAAATAAACTATTATCATCTGATAGAAAAATACAAAAATCAGATCTAACAAAAAAGAATGGTTCATTCACTGACGTGAAGTCAGGAGATTTTGATGCATATTCTATTATCTACTCACCTCTATTGGACACTTAATGGAATTTAGCATCGATATCCTAGCGTTTTCCCTGCTTTCATAATATATGAATACATTCCATCATAGACTTCAGCAACGAGAGAATCGTCTATAATCACAGGATTCTTAATTCTGACATATGTATTCTATTTGAATTGAAATAGGAAAGAACTTACGCCTCAAGTAACTCCAGGATATGATATTGACGAAATTCCGCGAAAATTAGTGGGTCGTCATTCTACGAGTAATTACTGAGTTTTAATCGGATCAGATTGGCACATTTTGAGTTATAGAGGAAATAAAAACAAAATTCTCGATGGTTATAACTCCAAAACCATTCGGCCGATTATACCTATAAATGAACTTAAAAGTCGCATTCGGATGCGCAACCCACCCTGAAAATTGCAAGTCGCTATCTCTTTCTGTTTTCAAGTTATCGTGGGATAAATAATATTTTTTCGTAATTTTTTTGAATATTTCTAGTGGTACGGTCCTCACAAAATTTTCACACGTCTTTATGTCAATAATCTAAAACTAGTTACAAAGCTTCCATTCGATACGGTCTGTATTTTTTGAGTTATCGAGAAAATAATATTTCAGATTACGAACTTAACACTCCCATTCGGATGCGCAACCTACCCTGAAAATTTCAAGTCGCTATCTTCTTCCGTTCTCAAGTTATCGTGGCATTTTCGGCTAAAAATTTAAAATTATAGACAATGGGGCATTGGGCATTGGGGATGACGCGATTGGGCATTGGGATGACATGATGTTCCCCAGAACATGCGCCCAAAAATATCACCGACATGACCAAATGTTGAACAGATGACTCCTCGTCGAAATTTTATATCAAAAAATAATGAATGAAAGAGTAGGAATTAGGTAGCTATCAATTAATTTTCCAACGAAAGATAACAAATCTACACTATAGATAACACTATAGAAATAATCATAAGAAAATAATATTTGAATTTACAAATGACTATTTTAGGGGAACTGAATACCATACACATATTATTCAACCAGTGGCAAATAATATGTAGGTACCTACCTCTAAATTAACCCGCATAAGTTGCCTGAAATTTAATGAATAATGATGATTTATGACTTTTAGGAAATTGACCCAGGGGAAAATAACCACTATGAAATCAAAAAATTGGGAGGAAGACGAGGGAAATCAGATACACATATTAATCTAAAAAAATTGTTTGGATTAAAGCATTCCAAGATAAATAAATTTCCACAAAGTGCCATCAATCCACCATCTTCTCAAGAAAATTTTCGTCAATGCTGAAATTAAATTTCTTCGAATCCTCAATACGCCCATACAGATATCAAATTATCTACTTGGACCAATAAATAAGACGTAAACTTCTGAAACAAGAAGAAAATATAATTAGCCTCAATTATAATCGACAGGAACAACGTTCAAAGTAACCAAAATTCGCAGAACAAGCCTTTATTGTCCAGTCCTCTCTGTCCTCTCCGGCCGAAAAGGGCCCTCACTGACCTACGTTGTCCATCTCCTCTTCTAATCTCTTCCACATATTCATGAGGCTCAACCGATAGGAAATCAATATTGCTGCTACCTTTCCTTGCTAAATGTCTCTGTATACAGGGTGTCCGGGGAATAACTGTACATACTCTTACCAAATATGGAGTTGGACTAGCTGATTACTGATTGACTATAAAAAAATTATTTCTGGATTTCCCTAGAAAGCTACAGGGTGAACTTCATGGAAATACTTATAACATTATAAAATCTAAACTTATTGATGGATATTATTGAAACTTGGGAGGTTATTGGCACATTTTAAGGTCGAGGCAGAAAGATATCAATTATTTCATTATTCCAGGGCCGGACTATTTAATCTTCATTTAAAGTGTTCAGGGTAAAAAAACACTTTGTGTTTCGAATTACAAATAATTAATTCGCTTTTTAGAAAGTAGCTAAATTATGCTTCAATTTGTATCTCTTGAAGTTGTCACATCAACATTTATTTTTTTATGAATTTTTCAATCTGGATAAAGTTCGAAAATTTTAATTTATTTACCTGAACAGGACTTAGTCATCTTGTGGAGGTCGAAAATAAATAATAAATTTCCTTAAAAAAGTCACCGAAGGTGAGGAAGACTATAATAATTTGTTGATAAACTGGGTGGCCAACTCAGACGCGGATCTCATTGCGATGGAGTAAATGAAGGTATATTTCGAGAAAAATAATTGATGAATTGTATAGGGTATACATAAGCATATTTCAAAATTTTTCGTATGTATACCGGGTTTTCGACAACAAAGATATAGACCATAGTGACACTTCTTCCAATGTAAAAACCTCTAACTGAATTAGTAAATCGAGGAGTATGAGTAGTGATTTTTCAATTTGTTAGTCTGTTTCTAAGTTTACTTATTCAATATTAAATATTATGAAGTACTCTGAGAAAGTGATGATATGATTATCAGATAGGGAGAATGTTACAAAATATCTTACTAGATTCAAAGATTCAAGCTCAAAAATGCACCGAAATAAAATTTCCTTCAAGATAAAATATGAATTCCTATAACATATTATGTGATAAATTTCAAACATTTTGAGAACTGAAATTTGAGATTGTTGTTTGTTGCTTGTGTTTTGATTATTATAAAATAGTGAAATTACCAAAATGGCCAATTTCACAAATAGATAATATGCTGATATGATGTTCGTGTATGGTAAATGTGAGGGAAATAGTCGGGCTGCTGTGAGAGAGTATCGTCTGAGATTTTCGACGCGCAGAATTCCCAATCACCAAACATTTTCTGCAGTATTTAGTTGTATAGCGCAATATGGTAGAGTGCCAAATAGGAAGAAGGATCGCCAAAGGAATCTAGAAAGAGGTGATGAAGTACTCCAATTAGTTCAAGCACAACCTTCAACTAGTATAAGAAGAGTAAGTGCACAATTACATTTGCCGAAGCATGAGGTGCACAGAATATTAAAAGAGGAAAATATGTACCCGTACCACATACTTACAACAGGTACAACGATTGCAACCTGGCGATAATGTCTTAAGACTGAATTTTGCACATTGGATAGCAAATCGCAGAGTCACTTTGTACAGAACAATATTCAGTGATGAGGCTCAATTCACCAGAAATAGTGTGTTAAATATTCATAACTCGCACATTTGGGCCGAAAATAATCCACAAATTATAAGACTGAGAAATTCACAACAAAAATTTTCAGTAAATGTTTGTTATGCTGTGATAAACAAACATTTGATAGGGCCTCATCTTTTTAACGGTCGCCTTAAAAGTGCGATTTATCTAGATCTCTGACAAAATATTTTACCCGGCATGCTACAAAAGGAATAAGTTTTAGAGGAATTTATTTCCAGCATGATGGAGCTGGACCTCATTTTGGATTGGAAGTGAGAAGTAACCTCGAGAATACCTATACAAATAGGTGGATAGGCCGAGGAGGACCTATTCCATGGCCTCCTCGATCTCCGGATTTCAACCCGCTAGATTATTTTTATGGGGAAAATTGAAGGATATGGTATATTCTGAAGAAATCCAGTCAACACAAAAGCTGATGAACATAATTACAACTGTTGCGATATTTTAAGAAATAATGGCGATTTGATTCGCAAGGCAGTATCCAATTTGAAGATTCGGCAAGAGAAATGTATACAAGCTAATGGTTTTCATTTCGAACCACTTCTGAAATAACGTTGACTCAGCAATTCATTCGTTCCTATTTTCAAGCTCTGAACTTTTTTGAGAATTTCTACTATTTTCTACTAATACTTTTGCATTTTATATTCAAACATGAGATTTTCAGTTCTCTTCATGGTGAAAAATTCAATTTTTCGAACTTTATCCAAATTCAAAAATTCATAACAAAATAATTGTTGATGTGACAACTTTAACGATACCACAAATTGAAGCATAATTTAGCTTCTTTCTAAAAAGCGAATCAATTATTTGTAATTCGAAATACACAGTGTTTTTTTTACCCTGAACACTTTAAATGAAGATTAACTAGTCCGGCCCTGGAATAATGAAATAATTGATATCTTTCTGACTCGACCTTAGCATGTGCCAAGAACCTCCCAAGTTTCAATAATATCCGTCAATAAGTTTAGATTTTATGATGGTCTAAGCCTTTCCATGAAGTTGGAAAATCACCCTGTAGCTTTCTAGGGAAATCCAGAAATAATTTTTTTATAGTCAATCAGTAATCAGCTAGTACAACTCTATATCTGGTAAGAGTATGTACAGTTATTCCCCGGACACCCTGTATAATCGATGTACTTATAGATACATAAATGATTCAGAATGTTTTATTAATTCATATCCCAGACAATTTATAATTTTCTACCAAAGAATCCATTTGAAATGATTCGACAGTTCTATCTAAAACAAAAACCACCACAACTGTCATCTTCCCGCGACTACTCCGATCTCATTCGTAAACCGTACATTATTATTATTTATTTATTTATCGTATGGCTGCACATGATATATTCAACAGATATATGATATATTCAACAGTTTCCATTCGTCCCAAATCCTGATTTCTTGGCGTATAGATCAATGTGACGATTATATCGTTTTAGTGTATAAATGACGAGAAAGCAAGTGGGCTAAATGGGCTATGAAGTTGGAATTACTGGTGTGCAAGAAAAACCTATATGACTGGACTATGCTAGAACAGAATTAAAGCACAGATAGAAAGTGGTCGATGAAATAGATAATAACTGAAGCTAAGATTTTTCAGAATAAGAAATGTAATGCCACCAAAATGATTTCATGGGGAATTGGGTACCAGGATTAACAAGATGCATTCGCAGTTAAAAAGTTATCAGATCTCACGAAGAGTTAAACCCCTAACTGTATAGCTTTTTCTACTAGCCCTAAAACTCCTGATCACCTAACAACGGAATGCCTCTCAAACCAACGCAAGGAATACTTTGGGCAAGAAATCTGCAGGAGCGAAGACATAGCCTCCTTGAAGCCATTCCAGATACTGGAGTTCATCAGAACTCAGGAACTGGAAAGCGAGCTGTAGATGTTAAGGACATCGACAGCTCTGTAGGGGGGCACAATAGACTTTAAGGTCGCAGTGCAATGTTACCCCCCACAACAATATACAATATACTAGCCCTAATTCTACAAATCCTAAACCTTGATCAAAAAGTGTGGCTTGGTTGTTTCGAAGTTGTCGCATGCTACTCCAGTGTACTAGGTAAGAAATTAAGTCCCTTATCTACACCGTTGCGTCATGAAATAGTTCTATGAAACAGCCAAGACATACTTTTCTTGATGAATATGTAGGATTTGTAGGATTAGGGCTTGTAGATATAGGCCTTGCACAGTTAGAGGCTTGGCTATTTATGAGGTCTGATAACCTTTTAACTTAAATGGGAAAGTTTAAAGGGTAATTCCGCAAAAGGAGCAGAGAAAAATCATTTTGCTGGTACCTGCGGACCCGTGTTTCTGCTAATTGATTTCTCCAGGACAGGGCAACCAAGAAACCAAGGAAAAGATTAAAAACTGAAAACAGGTGACACCAAAACAGGAGTAAGTAACCAATTTGTGCCTTCAGCTCTAGGACCTCCAATTCAGCAGGTACCAGCTGAAAGATTTTTCTCTGCTCCTTTTGTAGAATTAACTGTTAAACTTTCCCATTCAAACATAATTATCCGCACTATCCTGGTTTCAAAACCTTTTTACTGTGAAAGCTTCTTGCTAATCTTGGCAAACAATGTTTCATGTGTTAGGTGGGATTTAATATTTTGGAATATATTATTTCTGAAAATCTATTGGAAGAGATCATAAAAACTCGTGGCACCCAAATATTGCAATAGCATCCGATCGACTGTGAACTTAAGGGCAACTTTGCGTTACGCCCAAAAAAAACGATTCGTTCCAATTCATAGGAGGTGATATTTAAAAATAACGGTAGTGGCTCGACAAAGTATGTTCCGCCGACATTCTACCAATACCCGCGACAAGACGGACGGACGGACATCATCTAAATTTACTCCCGTTTGACAGTTCTCGAATCAGATTAGATTTTCCAGTTGCTAGACACCAAGAATGCGTATTAATTTTTGTTAATTGCCGGGAGTTGTTAGGGACGAGGTGCGACAGGTGCGTGTTATGAGGACGGACAATGACTAATTGGTGTTTGTAGTGGAAGCGTGGAAAATTCGCCGATTTTTCGAACGCCAATGTGAATTGTAAACTGTCTTATCAACAAGTTGGACAGTTGTGTTCCAAATAGTATTAAATATGTTCTGTTCAATATGATATAATATGTAGGATCATTATTCCAATGCTTTTGCATCCTGTGCCATTATATTTAGTGCGTAAAGAGTGTCTCCAAAAACAACGTTTTTATTAAGTACTGAATAATACGAGGATGAAGATTGCATTGTATTCACTAGAAACAAGTTAGAAAAGCACTGTGGCCAGCTTTGGCACGCTTGTGAAAACGCATTGTATTCACTAGAAACAAGTTAGAAAAGCACTGTGGCCAGCTTTGGCACGCTTGTGAAAATTTGTAGCCAGAGCTGTCACCCATCTAGGTACTAAACTCGGCCAAGGCTGCTTAGCTTCAAGGAAAAAATAATATTTCCAAGAATATAAATCCGACAGTAAACACAAGCGTCTAAAAAAAAACTGGTCACTTTTTGGCCGAGAATGGTCTCAAACGATTAGCTTCAACCCAAATACATACATTCACTTTTGGGTCGAAAATAAACAGTTCTGTGTCCGCGGTGGCGTAAGGTCTCATTCAAATACATCCATTCACCGTTGGTGCGAAAATGAACAGTGCTGTGTTTATGGTGGCGTAAGGTCTCTGTCGAAATACATACTTCGCTTTTGGGTCAAAAATAAACAGAGCTGTGGTGTCTGTGGTGGTGTAAGGATCCATTCAATATATACATTTACTGTTGGGTCGAAAATAAACAGGGTTTTGTTAGTGGTGGCGTGAGGACACAATTTAGTTCAATCATACAATTGTGCCATGAAAAAACAACCTGTATAGGAGTGGTTTATTTTCAATAGTGTAATCCGAGAATAATTGCTATGAAAAAAATCAGTTTAATCGTACTGTTGTCCCATGAGAATATATGAGTTGATAATTCGCAATCAACATTCTGTATAGCAGAAACTACGTTTCTCGTAGTTAAAAAAAAACAACTAAGTACATTCGAAAACCGTTTCCTCGGAGTTATTATTTCAATATAAATGAAAAAGAAGTTTGAAATGCTCTGTGGCCAGGGACCCATCCAGTTATTGAACTCGCTCAAAGTTGCTTAGCTCCAGGAAAAACAAATCTTTGCATAATACTTAGATGTCAATAAAAGAATAAGCTGCCTCACATGTATCCGAAGTATTCTCTAATTCTGGCTCAGAACTATGGTAATATAATATGTGTGTGCAATTTGTATACTTAACTCACTTCCTTAAAATCTGAGAATCAACAAAGAATTTATTTAATTGGAACTTTTCTGGGTTTTCTTTCCCAAACTCTGAAAAATTGGCTCAAGCACTGACGTGAAGTCAGAAGCTTTAGCGCGCATGTTTTATTGTCTATTTACCTCTATTGGACACTATTTTTCCTTCATGTGATTCTAGTACATTTCGTACCATTTTAATGACATACAGTAATGAGAGAATCATCTAAGATCTCAGAATTTTTAATATATGGATATACAACATAATATATGGATTCTATCGGAATTGAAATTCGTTAAATATCTAATAACTTAACTGTTCCATTCGGACGCGCAACCTATCCTGATAATTCTCTATTTCTTTCCGTTCGAAAGTTATTGTGGCAACGGTTACCCATGTAGCTACTGAACTCACCCAGGACTTCTGAATCGTGTTCAAATTTTAAACTTGGTAAAGTTAGGTTTTGAAGGCTCTCACAAAATTTCAGCGATAGCGGACAGCTGATAGTTTCAAGTTCAAGAGTTAAAAGCGTAAATATCGCGGAGGAGTTCGTTAACGGGTGAAATCCGCCAAGCGGTTTCGAAAATATGGCCGTTTTTAGTAAAAATATAGTTTCTGAGATATAAAATGTTTTTCAATGATATCTTAAAATTTTTCTAGTGATACGATCCTAAACGGAATTTCGCAAAAAAAATGGCGCGACGGCATCCTAAAACTAATTACCATGTTTGAATTGGATCAGATTAGTATTTCTTGAGTTTTTCAGGAAATAATAACAAAATTTCAAATAAATATAACCCAAAAACCGTTTGGCCGATTATGCCTTTCAACGAACTCAAATGTCACATTTGGATGCGCAGTTTACCCTGAAAATTGCAAGTCACTATCATTTTCCGTTCTCAAGTTTTCGTGAGATAGATAATTTTCCGAATTATTTTAGTGATACGAACTTAACAAGTTACGACATACGTCTTTATGTCGGTATTCTATAACTAGCTACCAAGTTTCAATTCAATCGGATATGTCTTTCTTGATTTATCAAGAAAATAATATTTCACATGGTTATAACTCCGAAACTGTTGGGCTGATTTTGCCCCAACTTAATGGTTCTTTTCGGGTGCGCAACCTATCCTGAAAATTGCAAGTCACTATCTCTTTCCGGTCGGTTATCTTGGCAAATGGTCACCCATTCAGCTATTAAAGTCACCTAAGACTGTTCGGATCTCCAACAATATAATCATGTTCGAATTTGCAACTTGATCGTTTTCGTATTTTTTGAGTAATTGAGGAAATAAGAACAAAATTTTATAGATATAACTCCTAAACCGTTTGGCCGATTATGCCAATGTGCACTATCTCATTCCGTTCTCAAGTTATCGTGAGAGAAGTCATAATTAAATTTTTTCTTTAATTTTCATAGTAACGGCATCGACCGTCTAGAGCGAATCAAATTCGACCTCGAATTATTCATCAGAGACTCAAATCTAATCGTTTGAGATCATTTTTGAATGTTACACATATCTGGGCAAAATAATAGCACGAAAAACAAATCACGGCTGCAGGAAGTGATCCCGGTACCTTCCTATGAGCTTATGAGTCCAATAAATTAACCAATGTGTTATAAGAGCAGTGTGTAGATTTTGCGATGAAAGGGGTATATTAATTAATTTTATTACTTTGTCCCTTTTTTCAGATTTATAATTTTTCAGCTTCCTAATTTCTGGAAAGTATCATCATGATACATATTATTCGACTGTTCACTTTTTTTCTAGTTTCCAGTTCGAAAACATCGGCATTTGCGTGAAAAATTATAACCTCGTCCATTTTAATCCAACCTGACAGATGTCGAATTTTTTGATTCGTCGAAAGAAATTCTAATTCTTCCGAAAAATATCAACTTTCCTTAAGTCGATTTCTAGTATAAACGTTTCGAAAAGGAGAATCCCACATAGTTTATTGAGTAGATCGATCTTTCGACATACTTGCCAGCAAGTCCTGCTTTGAAAAAAAATTGTGATAATCTGGAAAATCCTCAAATAATAATAGCACAACCGTACGATTGGACTGATTTCGTAAATAGAAATTACTCTGGGAATACATTAAGGAAAATAAACCACTGCTATGCAGGTTTTTTATCTCATGGTACAATTGAATAATTGCACTGATTTGTGTCATTACGTCACCGCTAATACCGCGGTTTCATCCTTACTAGGAATCATCAGTGGAGCACAATTCAACGCTGATGAAATCAATATTACGAAGGAACCGGTTCAAAGAAAACCAGCAATCACTTGTGAGTAGAATTTAGACACAAGCGACACCTGGAATTCAATAAACCAAGCTCCTCGCTGTGGCTACCCAAAACTATAGATCTCTACGTATATTCTTTACCCCTATGTGGTAATCAGCAAGTACTCGGATGTGAGTCTCATGCAGTTGACCACTGGGGAGCGAAAACGCCCAGGTTAACACGCAATGCGCATCGGAGCCATACAAAGAGAATAACGCTTTAGGAAAGCTAACCACTAGATGTTGTAGATGGAAGGGCTAGCAGAGACCAAAGTTCTGGAGCAATCCACAGAGTGTGTATGATTTCATCAAAGTTGAATAGCTACTTACCGCGGTTTCATCCTTATTATGAGATATCCTATAATTTTCGACCCACAGTAAATGCATGTATTCGAATTGGTCCTCACGCCACCACAGATACAGCACTGATTATTTTCGACCCAACAGTGAATGTACGTATTTGAGTTGAAACTAATCGTTTGAGACCATTCTCGACGAAAAAGTGAATCAGTTTTTCTTCGACACTTATCCAATTGTTTTATTATTATTTTCCTGGAGCTATGCAGCTTTGGGTGAGTTCAGTACCTGGATAGGTGACCGTTCTGGCTAAACATTTAAACAGTGCGCTAGAGCCCCTGGCCAAAGAGCTCTTCCGACTTGTTTGACGAAGTAATCCATAATTGAGAAAGAAATGCCCATCAATATATTTTCAAATATGAACTGATTTTGTAAACAAATTCAATTTTCACAAACCACAACACTCACGGGGAGACATGGCTTTTGTACTGAGGTGTAAAAGTTCTTGTATCATATGTAGAATTGTATGGTACCCCGTTAAACTAAACCTCTGCTAACACTTACAAAGCTCTCAATCAAAAGTACAGGGTGGTCCAGATCTTAACCAAAAAAATTTAACCACGTATTCTACGTCAAAAATAAGCCCTAGCATGTCATATAAACATAATGTCAAGAAATGCTTCCTCTTTGAGATACAGGGTGTTAAAATTATTAGAAAAAAAGGTTTTTTTTCTTTCACTTCCAACATCTTCTGTGAATTCGTATTTGATTGTGGTTGTTAACGCATATTTTCTTGTAATTTCACGTTTCGTTTACCAAGATAGTTTTATTATTATTATGTACCAATTTTAGCGATTTCCTCATGCATGAGAATGTGTTTAATTTTTTTACTCGGAAACGGTGAAACGGTGAAAATATTCAGTCTCGATGCAGTACGGACGCCACTGGTAGAATAAAAAAAATAGTTTTATTCAAAAAATGCTCCTTGAGCCTTAACACCTATGTCCCAAATTTCATAGAAATATTTTAAGAAGTGTAAAAGTTATCAATAAAAAACATTTTTTGTTCTAAAATTTCAACACCCTGTATCTCGGAGAGAAAGCATTTCTCGACTTACGTTTATATGACAAACTAGTGCTTATTTTTGACGTAAAATACGTGGTTAAAATTTCTTGGTTATGATCTGGATTCTGGATCACCCTGTACAGGTTCCGAGGCCGTAACACCGACACGGGCAAGGAAGTGATAGGGTACCATTAGGGTGTCACAATTCCTGTTGTTAAACTGTCCTCCAGGTCTTGTGATGGAAGTTAGGGATGGTTTAAGCCAGGGCTGAGTTTCCTTATCATGCAAATATTTTAGAAACCAGTTGAGATAGAGCAATGCAATTTGACAGTTTGCGTAAGCAGCTCGAGTACTTTGAAATCCCGATGAAATAAGTTTTTGTAACCCCCACTAAAACAAATGGTAGGGGGTGAGGGTAGTTTTTTAAATTAATTATTTTGTTCCGCAGTAACGTACTAATAGTAAATAGGATTCCGAAACTGCGATATTTTACCTTTCATTCGGTGTATCGTTGATACTTGGGGCTCAAGCGGTTACAAAGATGTTATCAAAAGAATGTCACGTACACACATTTTCGATAACGGGGTAGAGCACTATATACATATCGTCGTTTTTTTCTCTTGCGACTATCGTTAGGGACCATAGTCTCTATATTTTCAAGATATTGAGAAGTATACATGTGTTCCAAAAAAGTCTTGTCATCTCAAAACATCCATATTTTCAATGTGATACCCTGTATACCTTATCATTTTTGTATTCTACGATAAATTTTTACGCAGGTATGTGAGGTGAACTTTTTTTATATAAGCAGCCGTTTTTGATTTATCAATGATATTTTGTAATTTTTGCCTTGAAAATGAGCCTATTTGCCTAAAAAATAAATCAAAAACTTCTGCTTGAATAAAAAAAACTTCTTCTTACGAACTGAAGTTAAAATTTGTCGTAGAATTAAAAAATGACAAGAATACACGGTATCACATTGAAAATTTGGAAGTTGTGAGATGGCTAGCCTTCTTTGGGTACCGTGTATACTTCTTAATATATATATATATATTCTTTTGAACTTGAGCATTACAATTTGTTTTGTATCTAACAATAAAGCATGTGTATGAAAGAAGTGTTAGCAGAGGTTAGTGTAACGGGGTACCATATAATTTGATATAATATGATACTAGAGCTTAGGGAAAAAACCTCAGCAAAAAAACCCTATCTCCCCGTTAGTGTTGTGATTTATGAAAATTGATTTTGTTAACAAAATATGCTGAAATATTAAATATTGAAGGGCATCTTTTTCTTCATTATCGCTTCTTCCTTCAACAAGCAGAGAAGATTCTCCAAGGTCCGAAACCCAATCTGGAAAAGGAAAAAACAAAGGGAGAAAACGAACAAATTAAAATGGAATATTCTATATTTCATTAAATAGATTTGAAACTCGTTACCCATTCTAAAAAAGATTCAGAAACATTATGAATAGCCCTAAAACCATCTTTGAATCTATATATGCGACAATTATTAACTAAATGATCTATGGTTTCCTCTGCTTCCCCGCATTCACAACTAGGACTCTCAACTGAGTTCCACCTGAAAAGCATGATGTTGCAACGACCATGACCGGTTCTTAGACGATTCAGAATACACCATATTCTCCTTGGAAGATCAAATCCCGGAACTCTATCTGAAGGATCAGGAATAAAATCTTTGTTGAATAAATTGCAAGAAATCCATTCAGACCGCCAAACTTCCTTGTCACTTTTATTCGAATTAAGAAAACAGTTGGACCATAAAGGGTTTCGTGACTTCAATCTCGGAATCTTAGTGCCTGGAATGTAGGAGATAATCGGAAATGAATTCGGAAAAGAATGAAATTTATTCCAAGAATTTGAAACAGCAGTGTGCCTGCGAATGTGGGGCGGGACAATGTTTGAAAGAACTGGCAACCAATGAATAGGTGTAGATCTAATAGTTCCAGTGATGATTCGCATAGATGAATTCAACTGTGCATCAATTTTTTGAGTATGAGCACTATTAAACCAGACAGGGCAACAATATTCAGCGGCAAAAAAAACCAAGGCTAAGGCTGCCGTTCGAAGAGTAGCTGCATCAGCACCCCATGAAGTACCAGATAATTTCTGTAGAATATTATTTCTCGTTTTCAACTTCAGACGCAAGTCATCTAAATGGGCTTTGAAATTCAAAGATGAATCTAGTTTCACTCCTAGATATTTGGGATAAAAATTATGTCTCAAGAAAGAATCACCGAAAGTTACACTCAATGTTCTATATTTTTGGTGATTGTTCAAATGAAAGCAAGAAACCTCAGTTTTATTCGGATTCGGACACAAACGCCACTGAAATAGGTACTTTTTCAGAATATCTAAATCTGCAGAGATATTATTTTCTATACTTTCGAAATCAGAATGACGAAATGCAAGGGCAATGTCATCAGCGTATATGAATTTCTCAGACGAAGTAGCAGGAATATCACACAGATATAAATTGAAAAGAAGAGGTGCTAAAACTGAACCTTGTGGGAGACCATTATTTAAATTCTTGAATTTACTACTATTATTATCAATAAAAACACGAAACCCTCTATCCGAGAGCATATTTTCGAGTTAACGAACCATTTTGCCACACTTTAAATGAGTATAAAGTTTAAAAATCAAACCATCTCTCCATACCGTGTCATATGCTGCCGACAAATCCACAAATGCTCTTCCTGTTTTCATTTTACTATTGAAACCTGTTTCGATATATGTAGTTAGACTAAGCACCTGATCACAACAATTTCTATTTTTCCTGAAGCCCCCCTGGCAATTCTGTAGAACGTCTTCTACAGACGATTCAATCCTAAAAAGAATCAATCTTTCTAAAATTTTAAAAGGAACACTCAACAGACTAATGGGTCGATAACTGCTAGGATCAGAAGAATCCTTTCCACGTTTCAAAATTCCTATGACTTTCGCTTTGCGGAATTCTTTTGGAATATTTCCTGTATTCAGAATATTATTATAGAATGATAATAACCAGGACAAGGCTTTTTTGCCCAAGTGTTTGATGAACTCAGGATAAATTCCATCAAATCCTGCTGCTTTTCGAGATTTAGTGCATTTAAGTGCTGCTTTTAATTCATCCAAGTTGAATATATTCGAGATACTGTCTACAGATGAAGATGATGTCCTAAATTTGTGCAAATTATACTTCATATCCTTGATTTTTGATTTTGAAATTTCAACCGAATTGGAAACATCAACTAGTCGAAGAGCAATCAATTCAGGATCAATTTTGGAAGATGACAATGTTAGAGGGGTAGCCTCCCCTAATTTTCTCAAAACATCCCATGTACTCCTACTCGAATGTGTGAAATTCATATCGGAAACTACACTATTCCACTTTTCCTTACGACTTGTATTTATCGAATTTATTAGCTTCTCGCATTTTTCATTAGTTGGGGAATTTTGATAATCCTTATATAAATTTTCTGCTTCAACTGACCAACCAGGAATATACTCTTGACGGAAACCCCTCGGAATGAATTTCTTAGCTGAAGCTTTTACTACACCAACAAATCTATAGTAATTGTCATAAGTTGGTCGAATCCATCTTATGTCACTATCAACTTTTTTCGCGAATTGAACCCAATTAGCCTTCTGGAAATTCCAACGGGGTTTATTCAAACAGGGAGCAAAATGAACCACATTTCCTATAGTTAATAACATGGGCTTATGCTGGCTACGCGGAAAAAAACCTAAAATTTTACGTTTTACTGAAATAGGTTTAGAAGAAGTATCACAGGAAACCATGCATAGGTCTGGGTTATAGCCTCTATTCCATCTTGAAGAATGGAAAGAAGGTGTATCTTTTGCATCGAAAATCAACAAATAATCATTGTCTTCCATCCAATCGGACAAAGCTATACCATTTCTATCATTAACATCATATCCCCATGTTACATGATGCGAATTGAAATCTCCGCAGTAAATTGATGGATGATTAACATTTATATTGAAATTTCTTAGCCAAAAACTATTTGGAGGTTTATAAATGTTGATGACAGAAATGTCACAAAATTTGAAGGAAATGAAGAAAACTCCTTCAATCTCACCTTTCCTAATTAACTCAACATTTTGAACAGAGGAAATTTTGACATAACAAGCTAGACCGTAAATTCGACTTAGAAGAAAATCAACTAGTACATAACCTTTCAAAAGTCCCCTCTCTCGAAGATTTTCCTCTGTTGCTGTATGGGTCTCTTGGAGAAGAATCACCTCTGCACCATGCTGGTCCGCTAATTTACCAAGGTAATCGCACTTATCCTTTGATATCCCTTCAATATTTAAATTTAAAATATAAACTTCGCTACTGCTCTTCTGCCGGGAGGGTTCTTGAAACCTAGTTCGGCAATCCAAGCGATGATTTTTCGGAACTTCAGGTGTTCGAAGACCGCTACAGGACCCTAAAGAAGGGCAACCATCTCCCATAGGTAATAGTTTCACATTCAAATTGAAAATCGATATAAAAATCTCCAAGAAAAATTTGGCATTACTATTTTATATGTCACTTTGATATATATACCGCCGTATTCACAAAGCATTCAATCTCCGTTAAGTCCTAACTGAGGTCCTCATTTAAGGATAAATATGAATCGCAACTTCAGTTTAAGTGAATATTAACGTGAAACAGGCCTGTTTCAGCACCGTTACATACGTTAACTGAGGTTACGATTCTTATTTATCCTTAACTGAGGACCTCAGTTAGGGCTTAACGGAGATTGAATGCTTTGTGAATACGGCGGATAATGTCTTGAATATATGGTGACTAATGTCTCTAACGACACTCCCAGGAGGAAAAATTTCAATATGGCAAAGGGAAGCTGGAAAACGACGATTTGTATGTATAGTACTCTACCCCGTTATCGAAAATGTTGTGTGTTCGTGACATTCTTTTGATTACATCTTTGTAACCGCTTGAGCCCCAAGTGTCAACGATACACAAAATGATAGGTAAAATATAGCAGTTTTGAAATCTAATATACTATTAGTACGTTACCGTGGAAAAAAATCATGTATTTCAAAAAGTACCCCCACCCTCTACCATTCGTTTAAGTGGGGGTTACAAAAACTTATTTCATCAGGGATTCAAAGTACTCGAGCTGCTTACTCAAACTGTGAAATTTCATTGATCTATCTCAACTAGACTCTAAAATATTTGCAAAATAGGAAAACTCACCCCTGGCTTGAGCCATCCCGAACTTCCATCAGAAGACCCAGAGTGCAGTTTAACAACAGGAAGTGTGACACCCTGGCACCACACGTTAGCATTACATAGAAAGTAAGGTCCGCTTAGAGAGGGGGAAGTTGTACGCATGATCGGGGTACTACGACCCTGGTCTGGAATAGACGAGCAAACGTAGTCGCTATTATAGCAAACGTTGAAAATCTGCCAAAAGTCTAACGTAACGCCTTTTTGTGTTTTTTGCAAAAAAACAAATTCTTGTCTAAAATAATTCTGTGAAGTCGAGGGAAACCTGGTCAGCTGATGCATTTAAATATGCAATCGATGCTTCCGCCTAACTCCTACGTAATAACTTTCAAAATATCAGCTGACAGTTTTTCCACCGAGATACAGCCAGCTGACTTATATATTTATCCATAGTTGCATATAAGCTATCATCAGGTAAATTTTTATTTGAGAGTAAATCAGTCAAAGTAAAATTTTTTCTTTTAAAATATCAGCTGACAGTTTTTCCACCGAGATAAAGCCAGCTGACTTATATATTTATCCATAGTTGCATATAAGCTATCATCAGGTAAATTTTTATTTGAGAGGAAATCAGTCAAAGTAAAATTTATTCTTTCATGTTCTAGGCATCAGCTGACGTACAATCCACTATGCTATAGCCAGCTGTTTTTTGGCGCTCTAGTTCCTCGGAACTGAGTGCTTATCAATTTGCCCAAATGTCTGTAATTTTCGAATTTTTGGCTGAAAATGATCTCATACGATTTGATTCGACTCAGTGATCAAGAATCCGAGGTCGAAATCGATTCTGTCCTGCCGTAGGCACGATAACTCTCGTATGAAAGAAGTTAAAGGATTGAAATTTGCAAGATGGGTTTGGAGCGTAAATATCTCGGACAAGTTCGTTAATGGGCGAAATCCATCAAGCGGTTTCGGAGTTATGGCCGATTTTAGTAAAAAGATTTCTTATAAATATTTCCGAAACCGACTACTCGATCTATTTGAAATTTAGAATCCAATTGTAGAATCATGACCTTTATATGCATTCGAAGTTTTGTATTGACCAGGTTACCACAAAGTGTGAACAAAAAATTTTGAAAATAAAAAAAAAAAATTTCTACAATAACTTTCGAATGGAATGAGCTAGGCAGTTGAAATTTTCAGAGTAGGTTAGGGAGATGAATATCTCGGTTATGTTCCTTATTGGGCAAAATAGACCAAATGGTTTCGAAGTAACGAAAAAAAAATTTTTTTTCAGTAACAAATTTCAAATTCAATTTTTATTTAAGATGCAGTTTCACTATAAAAATCCATTGATATCATTTTCAACTCCAACAAGCTAATACTTTCGGAGATATGATTTTTCTAAATTTCAATAATGAATTGTACTTCTATGTTTTCACAGAATGCTATAATTATTCTATCTAAGCTTTATTATATGATCTGTATATCTGTATATACTCGTACATGTCATCCTGTTCTATAAGAGAGAGTCAAATTCATTTCAGCTATTTTAATTTGATTTCTTCCATGGTGCAGTTCTCATTCTCAGATTGCTCATTTAATCTTGATAAATAAACTATTATTTGAATTGAATTTCCTTTATGATGCAGTTCTATCATGAGGATACATTGATATAATTCTCAACTCTGAGAAACCAATACTTTCGGAGATATAATTTGTCTGTTTGAACTAGAGCGCCAGAAAGCTCCTGTCCACAGGGCTTGAACCATTTTTTTTATTCGAGATATAGGGATAGCTACAATTTGACGAATTTTTAACTGGGAGGAAATGACTGAATGTATTTGTATTTTCTTCGTGCGTGGGATGCTGCCGCCGCTCATCCCCCCAACGGGACCGCAGCTGACGTTCACGAGGCTTTATGTTACTATTGTCTGATGCGTCTCACCAATTATCTCTCGAGAGGAAATGATCATCCAAATTTTCACCTGGCTCCCGGACTACTACTTTCTAAACGTAAAAAAAGTCTACCACTGCAAAATCACTTGGAAATATTTTAAGCACGTATCTCAAACACCCCATAGTACGTGATACAGCAAGTAAAAGGATATCCACAATGACGTGTAATGCTTTTCGGAAAACAACAGGTTTTTCCATGGATGGACATCTCGTCGAATTTATGATAGCGAGAGGCCTACACAAGCAACGCCACTACTATTCTGGGAAAGTCGATACGATAAACTCCTAAACTACAATTTCTCCGTATTACATCACTGGATTTTTATGCGATACGAATCAATCTTATCCCAGATAGATCCGAAGATATGCTTTCTGGTAGATCGATCTGTCGCAACTTGGCATTCCGTCTTGGCAAAAATTTGTAACCGGAGTTGTAAAGACTAGCAGGTCGCGCCTGCGGATAGGTCCCTGGAATAATGTTGGAACTCAACCAGAATATCTGAATATGTTGTTCGGTCTGAAGAGTCTAATATCTAAGATCCGGAATAAGGCTTATTATATACCCTACAATGGTATACTGTTAACATTATTAGTAAAAGGCATTCCAAAAATGTATCGCATATAGAATATGGACAATGTGTCAAAAGTTTCATAACTAGAATAATTGATGAAGTTTATAGGCGCTCTCGTTCCTCGGAACAGAGGGCTTATCAATTTGTCCAATTGTCCAAATGTCTGTAATTTTCGAATTTTTGGCTGAAAATGGTCTCAAACGATTTGGTTCGACTCACTGATCAAGAATCCGAGGTCGAAATCGATTCGGTCCGGCCGGACGGCCGTAGGCACGATAACTCTCGAACGAAAAGAGTTAGAGGATTGAAATTTGCAAGGTGGGTTTGGAGCGTAAATATCTCGGACAAGTTCGTTAATGGGCGAAATCCATCAAGCGGTTTCGGAGTCATGGCCGATTTTAGTAAAAACATTTTTTATGAATATTTCCGAAACCGATCACTCGATCTATCTGAAATTTAGCATCAAATTGTAGAATCATGACCTTATATACGCATGTGAAGTTTTGTATTGACCAAGTTATCGCAAAGTGTCAAAAAAAATTCTGAAAATTAAAAAAAAAATCCTACATTAACTCTCGAACGGAATGAGCTAGGCAGTTGAAATTTTCAGAGTAGGTTAGGGAGATGAATATCTCGGTTAATTCGTTATTGGGCAAAATAGGCCAGATGATTTCGGAGTACAGAAAAACAAAGTAACAAATTTCAAATTCAATTTCTATTTATGATGCAGTTTCACCATAAAAATCCATTGATATCATTTTCAACTCCAACAAGCTAATACTTTCGGAGATATGATTTTTCGAAATTTCAATTATGAATCGTACTTCTATGTTTTCACAGAATGCTATAATTATTCTATCTAAGCTTTATTATATGATCTGTGTTCATACTCGTACATGTCATCCTGTTCTATAAGAGAGAGTCAAATTCATTTCAGCTATTTATTTTGATTTCTTCCATGGCGCAGTTCTCATCCTGAGATTGCTCATTTAATCTTGATAAATAAACCATTATTTTAATTGAATGTCCTTCATGGTGCACTTCTATCATAAGAATACATTGATATAATTGCCAACCCTGAGAAACCAATACTTTCGGAGATGTAATTTGTCTATTTGAACAAGAGCGCCAGAAAGCTCCTGTCCACAGGGCTTGAACCAATTTTTGGAAATAGATTCTGCCAGTATTCTGTTCTTGCAATTTTATATAAATGTTTTTGTTTTTGGCGCTCTTGTTCCTCGGAACAGAGTGCTTATAAATTTGCCCAAATGTCTGTAATTTTCGAAATTTTGGATGAAAATGGTTCGGCTCATCGATCAAGAATCCGTGGTCGAAATAAATTCTGTCCGGCCGTTCCGGCCGGTCCAGCTGGTCCGGCTGGCCGTAGGCACGATAACTTTCGAACGGAAGGAGCTAAAAAATTGAAATTTGCAGGGTAGGTTCGGAGCCCAAATATCGCGGAGGAGTTCGTTAACGGGTGAAATCCACCAAGTGGTTTCGAAGTTATGGCCGTTTTTAGTAAAAATATTTTCATGAATATTTTCGGAACCTACCAATCGATCTATCTGAAATTAAGCATCAAATTGTAGAATCTTGAGGTTTGGGAAATTAATATCTCGCTTAAGTTCGTTAGTTGGCTGAATCGGCCCAATGGTTTCAGAGTAACGAAAAACATTTTTCTTTTACCTTACAAATTTCAAATTAAACTTTTTCAAGATGCAGTTCCACCATAAGAATCCATTGATGTCATTTTCAACTTTAACTAGCTAATACTTTCGAAGATATGGTTTTTCAAAATTTCAATAATAACCGTACTTTTGTTTTCACAGAATGCGAATTCTATCTATCTGTGTTGACTGTTCATGTTATCATATCTACCTATGAGAAACGTGTTGGTGAACAAGGTTCCGAATCTTGAATTTGTGAATATATACAAGAATGTTTTTAAACCAAAAGTAGTATTAACTTGTTGCATATTGAATAATTTATGTGCAAATATTGAGGATGATGTTTCAGAAGATTTAGAATTGGATAATTTTAATGATGTAGTTTATGAAGGCAACAGGAAAAAACTACATAATGGAATCATCGAAAGAAATTACTGTTCGTTGACCACCGAGGTTGATATTACCTTTTACTTCCTTAAGTAGTGAGACACGTTTCTATATACAGTATTTTCATAATGTTGATAGCAAAAAAAGGTAAAAATATTGATCTACATTTGTGTATCAAATATTCTTTCTTGAGTTAAGGTTCATAATACAGAATGAATGTGTTAGTGGTATGAACTATCGAATTATGAAAAGAGGATTGTATTTTATTAATATATTTTGAATTATTGAAATATTTCGTGCGTCAGCCTATACTATCCAAATATCAGGAATGAATGGACAATCTGCTATGATTATCTCCAGCCTTGCTCTAAACATTTCGATGATACTTTCTTCAGGTATTTCGAGTTGTGAAAACTATGCACCGAGTGTAAGTTGCAACAACCCATTCCACGAGGTTAAATCATTGCAGACTGCTCATTTAATCTTGATAAATGAACTATTATTTGAATTTAGTTTCTTTTGTAGTGCAGTATTATTATAAGAATCCATTGATATCATTCCCAATTCCCAGAACCCAATACTTTCGGAGATATGGTTCTTCAAATAATGAACAAGAGCGCCAAAGCTCCTGCCACAGGGCTTTCCCCCCTTTTGCTACCGTTTTGCCCAAATGTCTGTAATTTCCGAGTTGTTTACCGAAAATCATCTCAAACGATAAGATTCGGCTCACTGATGATGAATTGAGGCCTCAACCCAAAATATTCATCATAGAGAAAATAGCAGAACAAAAGTTTGCACATTTTTGAAGCTTGATCACGTAATTATTGGAGGCGATTTTATAAGTTTTTTAATTTATTTGGTTTCATGTGATACTCAGGATATTGTAGATAGCACAATGCAGAAGTGCGTTGGGCCAGTCTTGCTTAAGCCAATTTGAACAGACTATGTGTGCCAGAGTGGATTTGTGTGCGACATCTTGTGCTGAATGGTCGAAATAGGCTTGGGTCGTTATTGCATCAGAAAATTTGATTCATTTGTGGGTCGTTCTTGCTATTTAGCCAATGTTAAAAAAAAATCTGGCTTAGGCTACTTTTGCTCTAAACGCTTCAATTCGGGATCACAATTGATTCTGTCGGGCCAGCCTTTGTCACTATAACTTTCGAACGGAAAGAGATAGCGATTTGAAATTTTCAGGAAAGGTTGCGCATCCGAGTGCGATGGTTAAGTTCGTTAATGGGGATAATTGGCCAAATGGTTCTACCTCTTAAAATTATAGAGATAAGACGATATTCTGACATATTTACTGAAATTGAGAACTCATGGAGCAGCATTGAATTTTAATTCATATAAGGGATCCAAACATTTTTTTAAAGCCATTTCATGAATTGACTACGGTACTCGCCGCGAATTCTCTATCTCTAGTTAATTTGAGTTCTGAAAAGAGAATGTTTTGCCGAAAATGGCTTCAAACGATTAGGTTTAACTCACTGATGAAGAATTCTAGGTCAAATTCGACCCTGTCCAACTGGCCGTTGCCAACTTTCGAATGGAAACGGATATCAACTTGAAACTTTCAGGGTAGGTTGCGTATCCGAATGTGACGGTTAAGTTGGTTAATGGTCATAATCAGCCTAACGGTTTTGGAGTACACATTTTGTATTCGAACCATACAGTTTCGCTGGAATTGAAACTCTACGTACCTAACTTTAGTTATATAATGTGAACCCAAACACATACGCGGAATTTAGTGAGCATCGTATCATTAGAAAATTGAAAAAAAAATTATGACATAATATTATTTATCTCAAAAACTATTCGTCCGATAGTTTGCGAGAGCCCTCAAAACCTAAATCTACACCCAAGTTCTGAATTTGAACACGATCGGAACCATACTGTTGGAGATATTGAAGTAATATTGAAAAATTGGTTCAAGCCCTGTGGACAGGAACTTTTTGGCGCTCTTGTTCAAACAGACAAATTATATCTCCGAAACTATTGGTTTCTCAGACTTTGCAATTATATCAATGGATTCCTATAATAGAAATGCATCATGAAAGAAATTAGACTTAAAACAAGTGTCATTAAAAAAAATGCTTCAAAAATTATCTTATAAAAAAATAGAGCAATCTACAATGCTTCAATGCCTTAATGCTTCAAAAATTGTCATTAAATTTATTTATCAAGATTAAATGAGCAATCTGCAATGATTCATCCTCGTGGAATGGGTTGTTGCAACTTACACTCGGTGCATAGTTTTCACAACTCGAAATACCTAAGGAAAGTATCATCAAAATGTCTAGAGCAAGACTGGAGTCAATCATAGCAGATTGTCCATTTATTCCTGATATTTGAGTATAGGTAGTGGATTACGAACAAATTGTTTTAATAGTTCAAGATATATTAAGTAAATACTATCCTCTATTCATAATTTAAAATTCAATAGTTCATACCACTAACACATTCTTCTTCTGAAAAAATGATTGATACTCAAATGTAGATACATATTTCAGTATTTTTTTACTAGCAACATTATGAAAATACTTTATATAGGAACATATATCACTACTCAAGGAAGTAAAAATATTAACCTCAGTGGTCAACGAACAGTAATTTCTTTTGATGATTCCATTATGTTCTTCTTTTCTATTGCCTCCATAAACTACATCAAAACAGTCTTGTATATATTCACAAATTCAAGAATCGAATACTGGCTTTCCAAGAGAAAATAACAACTACAAATTGACAATCTCTAATAGCTAGAAAAGATGACATTTATGAATAGTGATCACAGACAGATTCTGTGTTCACATTCTGAACTTACGATGTATTATTGAAATTTGGAAACATCATATCTCCGAAAATATTAGCTTGTTAGAGTTGAAAATGATAGCAATGGATTCTTATGATGAAACTGCATCTTAAAAAAAATCAATTCAAAAGTTGTAATGTGAAAAAAAATATTTTTTTCCGTTACTCCGAAACTATTCGACCGATTTTGCCACAAAAACGAATTTAACCGAGATATTTATCCCTCCAACCTACTCTGAAAATTTCAACTGTCTATCTCATTCCGTTCGAGAGTTATCGTTAACGGCCGGACTGACGGCTGGCAGGACAGAATCGATTTCGACCATGGATTCTTGATCAGTGAGTCGAACCAAATCGTTCAAGACCATTTTCAGCCAAAAATTCGAAAATTACACACATTTGGGCAAATTGATAAGCACTCTGTTGCGAGGAACAAGAGCGTCAAAAACACGTATGTTATTGCTCTCAGCAAATCAATAAAATCTCCTGTGTGTTAATTCGAGTAACCCTTTCCGCGTGATGCTACTTGCAGAACTCCAATACTTGTTGATTCATTAACAACGGTATCAGCTATTTTTCAATTTTATTCGAATGTATGTTAAGGCCAGTCCATACGCCACGTTTTGCAGAACCTTTTACCTGCGCAGTTCAACACGTTGCAGGTAGAACGTTGCGTGTAGACAGCAAAATTGCGCAGTTTTGAAAACGTCACGGTAACTGTGGTAACAACATGCCAAAATTGACAAGAGTAGTACCTCTTCCATGACGATATCGCTAAAACGGTGCGAAATATACAGATATCTCTGCATCGTGTGGACGCACTAAAATTTGCTACGTTTTCATTCCGTCTTAAGACTGCGCAGACAAGAGGTTGTGCAAAACGTAGCGTATGGACCGACCTCAACTTTAAAGAATTTTTTTGTCACTTCTAAAGGCCGGTCCATACGCTACGTTTTGCACAACCTTTTGTCTGCGCAGTCTCAAGACGGAATGAAAACGTAGCAATTTTTAGTGCGTCCACACGATGCAGAGATATCTGTGTGATAGCGTATGGACCGGCCTTAACTGTTAGTTTATACGGTGAAATATATTTATTATTAAATGGGTGATCGTGCTGAAATTCCTCTCTTCAGATGAGTTCTTTTAGAATTTGTATCGTTCGAATTTGATATATTTTTCGAAAAATAATAAAATATTGAAAAATTAAAACGATCCACGTGAGAATCCAGTCTTGAATTTTTTTTTTCTGGAAATGATTAGAAACGCTGAAATCTCCCAAGCATTCCGAACTGAAAATTGGCCCTTACGCCGGATCTTAGACTATGAATATGTTACTCGATGTGAAGAGGAACGATTGATTCGTACCGTGGATAGTTGAAAACGTTAGTCTGCATTATCTTGGCGTGCTATCGTGGGATGAACCAGAGCTGGGCTCGTCTCTCGCTGTTTTGTGACGTCGTCAGGGTCTAAGATAACGCAAGGTTTATGAGCCGATCGGGTCTAAAATCACTCAAACCAGAAATGTTCTTGTTATATGTTCGAGAACGTTCGAGCATGATTCGAGGAGAAAGTTTTCAGTTAGCCATGTTCAGATTTAGATCCTGCCAAAAACAAATCCATATCAGACTAGTTGGAAAACCATTAAGGTCAGGTGTTGTGGCGCGCTTGTTCAAATTTAAAGCCACAGCGGTGACCCATCCAGCTACTGAACTCCACAAAGTAGCTTGCCTTCCAGAAAAAAAGTGGGAAAGCTCTGTGGACCGGAGCTTTTTGTCGCTTATGTTCAAACAGACAAATTATATCTCCGCAACTATTGGTTCCTCAGAGTTGGGAATTATATAAATAGATTCTTATGGTAGAACTGCCCCATGGAAGAAATTGAATTTAAAAAAAGTGTCGTTAAAAAAATAATGCTTGAAAAATCATCATTAAAAAGAGCAAACTGCAATGCTTCAATGCCTCAAAAATTGCCATTAATTAAACTTTGACAAATCATATCTCCGAAAGTATTGGTTTTCAGAGTTAGGTATTATATCAATGGTTTCTTTATGATAGAACTACAACATAAAATGAATTAAATTCAAACATCATAAAAGAATTCAAATTCAACAAGAGTGCCAAAAATCATTAATCCAAAACCAACTGTCCAATTTTACCCAATAACAAACTTATCCGAGATATTCATTCCTCAAATCTACTATGAAAACAATATTACATCAATTGAAACCAATAATCCAGTTTTGTTCATACTGGAAATATTCTGAATCCAATTTACCTAGCAAAGTATATATTTCCATCATCATATGGATTATCCACGGGCATTATATTATCATCTTAAAAGTACAATATCATAAAATATCCTTAATTCTACGATAGCTGAGGTTATTTCATTGGTAATTTTGTGTTCAATCATACTTTGTTCTCTATAACAGGAAGGGTATTTTATATCAAGAATAACGAACCAGAAAGAAAATTTGAAATGTCACTTAAACCAAAATAAGATGACATGAATGAACACAGACCATATAATAATTAATAGATAGAACAATTAAGTACAGTGACTGAACTCTATACTAACGTAGTATAGAGTTCTATGAGCACAGCATTCTGTACTGCATTTGAAAAAAAATTGAATTTGAAATTTGTAATGAAAAAAACAATTTGTTTTTCGTTATCTCCTTAGCCTACTTTCAACTGCTCAATCCGTTCGAGAGTTATCGTGTTAACGGAGGAACGGTCGACTGAACCGGCCGGGCAGAAATGATTTTGACCACGGATTCTTGATCAGTAAGTCAAACCAAATCGTTCAAGACCATTTTCATCAAAACATTCGAAAATTACAGACATTTGAGCAAATTGATAAGCACTCGGTCCCGAGGAACAAGAGCGCCAAAAATTATATTTTTACAATACCTTCAGCAATATAGTTTAAATTTAGAAGTTGCTTGAAAATTTGAGTTGATGTGAAGTCAGGAGCTTTTGCGCGCATATTCTATTGTCTATTCACCTCTATTGGACACTCTTAATTAATCTAATTTATGATTGATATGGTCCGTATCTCAGCTTTTGTAAGATACCAAGATACATGTCATACCATGACAGCCTTGAGTACTGAGAGAATTGTCTATGATCACAGAATTTCTAATTCTGATATATGTATTCTATCGAAATTGAATTTTGTTAACTATCTATTAATAGGTAGGTATACGAAAAAACTTACGTTTCAAGTAATTTCAGGATATTCACGAAATTTACAGAAAATTAGCGCGTCAGCATGCTACAATAATTACCAAGTTTTAATCGGATCGGATTTCTATATTTTGAGTTATAGAGGAAATAACAACAAAAATTAACATCTGTATAACTCCAAGACCATTTGGCCGATTATGCCTATTAACAAACTCAAATGTCGCATTCCGATGTGCAACCTGCCCTAAAAATTTCAAGTCGCCATGTCTTTCTGTTCTCAAGTTATCGTGAGATGCATAATATTTTTTCATAATTTTTCTAAAATTTTCCGGTGATACGATGCTCACAAACTTTCATACGTTTTCACATCCAAATTACACAACTAACTGCCAAATTTCGATTTTATTGGATCTGTATTTTTTTCGAGAAAATAATATTCCAGTGGGTATAACTCCGAAGGCCGATTATGATCAGCAATGAACTTAGCTGTCCCAGTCGGATGCGCAAACCTACTGTGAAACTTCCAAGTTGCTATCTCTGTTCATTCGAAAGTTATCGTGATAACGGTCAACCATCCAGTTACTGAAATCCCACAAGGCTGCCTGGATCTTCAATAATTTTCAATTTTATCGGATCTGTATAAGTTGGAAACGAAATTTGTACTCGGAAACTGTTGGGCTGATTATGCCCATTAACGAACTCAATCATCGCATTCGCATGCGCCACCTATCCTGAAAATCTCAAGTCGCTATCTCTTTCCGTGGCAACGACCAGCTGGACATAATCAAATTTGAACTAGAATTCTTCATCAGTGAGCCGGACCTAATCGTTTGAGACCATTTTCGGCAAAAAATTTGACTATTACTCACAATTTTTGAGCAAAATTATAGCCCGCTGATCCCAAGAACATGAGCGCAATAAAAAGGAACATCCTGAACTCACATTCTTGAAGTTACCAAAGGAAAGCGTTATGGAATTATTAAAAATTTCATATAACCCATGTATTTATTATTCTTAAATTAGTTTTTCAGGATGTGAACATTGATTCAACTACTTTAAATCAATGTTACACTATGTGCAGTGAACATTTTTCTACGTGTTAACCCCGTAGATTTTTGTAGGCAGGAAGCATTTCCTTGCATTAAGTGAGTAAATGACCACGTACATTGTTAAAAAATGACATCCGGAACACAAAGCAGAGCACCACCTACTTTTGTGTTGTCTTGCAGGATGTTTTCTTCTGGGCACGACAAAACAAAAGTAAGAGGTGATAAGATTTCTTATCTATATAAGTGGTCATTTACTGATTCAATACTTCCTATGTGCAACAATATAAGTTCATGAACACATTTGAATTCCAGCTTATTTATAAGGAAAATGGAATAAGAATTTCGCGCCCTTTTTTGTAATTACAGTTTTCTTTATTCCAGGAAGATCTTGTCACAGCATTTTCAGCGCCATCAGTTGTCTTGGATGTAACAACACTCTCAAATCGTGGTCGGTTTGGGGAAAATTTCAAAGGGTTTTATCGAGGAAAAATACGGTAGTTTCGTAAAGTTTCGCGGTGTATTTAAAAAAAAATCGCGAAACGGCGAAAAAACGCCGATTTTGGCAAAAGGAGCAAAATTGTGGAAAGGAATTCGGAGGAATGGTGACGACGGTATTTGCGGGAACGCGAAGACAAGATTCGAAATTAGTCCGTTACGGAGCCCTTTTTTCTGTCCGCTCTTTCGTTTTCTCAGAAGAACGATAGCGAAAATTGACAAAATTCTGATGTTTCACGTATTCCTGTGGCGAATTTTAACGCGGCTCCTTCAATGTCCACGTTTTCGGTCTGAACGAGCGACGGCAAATGTCAAATTGAATTTCGAACTCCAAAAAGTTGGAATCGTCTATACCTTTTTAAGTTCAATTTCGGAAATAGTAAAACCAATTTCGGAAGAGGTAAAAGCAATTTCAGAAATTGTACTAGTAAATCTCAATATTTTGTCCGAAATTGGATTTACATCTTCCGAAATTGGTTTTACTTTTTCCAAAATTGAACTTGAAAAGGTATAGAAAATTGGTTCAAGCACTGTGGACAGGAGTTTTCTGGCGCTCTTGTTCAAACAGACAAATTTTATCACCGAAAGTATTGGTTTCTCAGAGTTGGAAATTATATCTTTCGATTCTTATGATAGAACTGCATCATAAAGGAAATTAATTCGAATAATAGTTTATTTATCAAAATTAAATGAGCATTCTAAGAATGAGGACTGGACCATGGAAGAAATCAAATTAAAATAGCTGAAATGAATTTGACACTCTCTCATAGAACAGGATGACATATACGAGTATGAATATAGATCATATAATAATTCATAGATAGAATAATTATAGCATTCTGTGTAAACATAGAAGTACAATTCATTATTGAAAATTCGAAAAATCATATCTCCGAAAGTATTAGCATGTTAGAGTTGAAAATGATATCAATGGATTTTCATGGTGAGACTGCATCTTAAAAAATATTGAATTTGAAATATGTGAGTTAAAAAAAAATCCTTTTTTTCGTTACTCCGAAACAATCCGGCCTATTTTACCACTAACGAACTCAACCGAGATATTTGTCTCTCAAATCTACTCTGAAAATTTCAACTGCCTAGCTCATTCTGTTCGAGAATTATAGTAGAAACAAAATTTTAAATTTTTCTTTGACACTTTACGGCTACCCGATCAATAGAAAACTTCGCATGAATTTAAAGGTCATTATTCTACAATCTGATGATAAATTTCAGATAGATCAAGTGATCGGTTTCGGGAATATTCATAAAAAATGTTTTTACTAAAATCGACCATAACTCCGAAACCGCTTGGTGGATTTTACCCGTTAACAAACTCGTCCGAGATATTTACGCTCCAAACCTACCCTGAAAATTTCAATCCTCTATCTCCTTTCGTTCGAGAGTTATCGTCTTAACGGACGGCCGGACGGCCGGACAGAATAAATTTAGACAACGGATTCTTGATCAGTGAGTCGAACCAAATCGTTTATAAGCACTCTGTTCCGAGGAACAAGAGCGCCAAAAACTGCGAGAAATATAAACGAGTAACCGATTTCGATCGATCGCTTGACAGGATTGACGATATTCTGAAAATCAAAAGACGGAAATCATCCGAGTACTAAAAATCTTTATTTGGTACATAATCGGAGTTGATTCACGTAGGCAACGTGGCCGACTGAGCTGAGGCGTTGGATTGGGAATTTATAGCTCCCGAGCCCTCTGAGCCTCGCAAGGCGGCGGGATCGAATCTCGGAGCGTCCGAAATAGCTTTCTCTTAAATTTTTTTCATTTTTACTCCAGTAAACGTATCTTGGATTGTGATCTTTGGATATTTTCGTTAAGCTACGAAATCTATATCGAATATCCGTTCGATCAGACGGATTTTTTCATTAAAATCACTCAAAATATTCAAACACTAAGCATAAAATTAACGGTCGAAAATGAAAAACCCTCAGCCGTTTGTTTATTCATACTCAAAATGGAAAAACAAAAAATATTGTTTATCCAAATGTTTTGTATTAAGTTTTAAGATAGCTAGCAACTAATTAAATATTTTTTTGTTTGTTAAATGAATTTGGTGTTCCCATTAATTTTTTTTATTATTTCATTTTATACGTAGCGAAGCACGTATCGGAACGCTGGTACAACCATAAGTGTATGTTTCATTTGTTGTAGTGGAATTATTTTATTTAAAAATATGTGGAGTTCGACAAAAAATGTAATGTGCAACTCGACGCAAAACTGTTTTTCATCCCGGGTAATAATAATAATAATAATAATAGAGTTTATTGAACAGTTAGTTGAAACTATGACAATTAAACTCAATTAACTGTGAGTTACTCGCTCCGAGGAGCTGATAACTGTGTACAGCTTTAATAAATTAATATTCACATTCTAACGGCAAAATAACTAAATGTTATTATCTAAATGTAGGTGTGGATACTCCATGATTAACAAAAAAATACTAAATAAATATTAAATTCACAATGTTGCTGATAATCCGGGAGAGTTGTCTTCATTGGTATTTTTTGTCATGGTTGGTAAACTGTCTTCATCAATATTTTAGGTCTAAATCACTTCCTCGAGCGGTCGCCAAGGTCAGCATTTTTGAGTCATTACTCTTGGATGTTTATGAGTTGATTAGATCAGTATTTTAGTTTGTTTTCTAGTATGAATTTACTATTTTATGTATCAGATTATCAGAATTCCATATTACTTTTTACATATACTATTGTTCCGTCATTTCTATTATATTTTGCATTATTGTATATTAGCTCATAACCATTTAAATTAAACAAGCCCACATCCTCCACTTGAAAAGTCTCACTCAATATAATCACGTCAAAATCGACAGATATTGTCTCAAGGAACAGTTCAAAATCATTAAAGTTTTTTTGCATACTTCTTATATTCATTTGCATAATCTTGACTTGACATAATTTCATGGTATTTAGATCATTGATATCTTCAATAACAACAGTATCATAGTCTTCATTTTGATAGGCTTTTATGTAATTATCCATATTTATTGATTTTTGTCTTCTTTTTCTTTTTTTATAAAATGAGCTGTACATAAATAACTATTTAATGATGTTTTAAATTTCCTAGTGATACGATTCTCACAACATTTCACAAACGTCCTTAGGTTTATTTTATACAACTACTCACCAAGTTTCAATTCGATCGGATTTGTATTGGTTGAAAACAAAATTATTACCCGGAAACCATTGGTCCGCTTATACCATTTACGAGCTTGTCCGTCGTATTGGGATACGCCATCCACCCTGAAAATTTCCAGTCGCTATCTATTTCCGTTCTCCAGTTATCGTGGCAACGACCGGCCAGACAGAATCAAATTTGACCTCGATCCAGTTATCGTGGCAACGACCGGCCAGACAGAATCAAATTTGACCTCGAATTCTTCATCAGAGAGTCGAACCCAATCGTTTGAGACCATTTTCGGCGAAAAGTTCTGGTCAAAGAGAAACGAAGAAGAAGAAATTTGATGAGAGCTGATGAGAGAAATAATCAACCTGCAGCTTCGGATTGCAGTCATAGTGGCAACACAATTTGCTTGGAATTTACTGAATCCTATGCTTATAGTGTTCCTGGCAAGCAATTGATTCTACGAATTACATACAAATTATGGGCCCATTTAGAATAAATACTAGGTGATCAATTTTTTTTTTAATGTAAACATTATAATTCCCACTATTGAATGGTTTCTTTCTGGGTTTTCTTTCACAAATTCACAAAATAATAAATTTTTATTCAACAGATATTTTTCAAAGTTTGGGAGAGAAAACCCAGGAAGAAACCATTTAATAATGAATGTACCTCCCACAGTATCCTTTAATGATTACTATAATTCCCATTTTGAATTAATACTGATTGATACTTTCTTATGAGGAGAACAAAATATAGGATTGATCGCATAGATATTAAGCTTCGTTATGAAAGAACTGTGAATTTAAAAATGTATGTTTATATTTTCTTATTAGTCGAGTTACATTGGACTGTAATGAAAATTGAGATTAGTATAGGTAAGTATAAATAGAGTTAATGCTATAGTATTAGGAATATGATTTCATTTTGAATTGAGTTATACCAAATGATATTGCTTCATTTCAATAAAATGCCTTATTATATTGAAAATGTTGAATGTTTTGCTCATCCTCATAATTTCAATTTCAGCGATACATTAGTCGAGCTGCCCCTGAGTATGGTCTACCTACCACAGGCCAGGGGTTGATTGACTAAGATTTAGTAGTTTGAAGAACCCATACAATTTTCATGAATACGTTAACCTGAGAACTTAATATGACCTGTTATCTTTTGATCAATAAATTTCATATGGACTGACATAATATTCTTTCCCATCAATTTTGAAACACGAAAAATACAGACAGATCAGTTGAAAAGTGGGCAAACCTCCCCGGTCTCCTCAGTAGATGGTGGTCTACGCCGCATCCTTTAGGGTGTCCGTATCGGTCATGAAGGGTGTCATTTTTTCCATGTACCCCATCTTGTATGGATGTATGTGTGTATCGAACGAAGAGTTACGTAATACACTTCTACAGCAGGCCTCCTTACCAAGCTGTAATGTGAAGTTGAAAGGTATTGAGATGAAACGTGTCATAGGAAATAAATATCAATAGGTAATGCCGTACCTCAAGGCCAATAGTCGAAAAACCACATTATAATAATTTTCTTATTGAACCCTCTTTCATAATAGAAATTTTAATTGGGAGAAGTTTTGGGTTTTACCTTTAACATAATGCTACGTACCAACTGATCTCGAAACAGTTAATTTTGACCCGATTTTATCTGATCGTTATGGACATCATAATATGTAAATGAAAGGAACCACGATCTTTCGCTACTGTGTGAAAGTGTAACAGTCATTCGAGAACCAATCAAAGGAATAATTAACTTTTGATTTATATTCATGACATATCGGCCGAACTATTCTATTGTTAATACGATAGATATCTGTTGGACGAGTTATTAACTCTTACCATAATACGTTACGGTAATGAAAAATGGTCGATGGAAGAACGGAAACGTCAACTGTTTATCAAATGTTCCGATATCTTTTCGGCAGTAATAATTCCTGTTATTAATTTCGAGATACTGTGATGGGAAAGGAAATATTGGTTGGAGTCTCTTTTGTTGATTCTTTTGAAGGTTCATGAAATATGATCCTTTAATAGCAATGATCTAGGAACTTCTAATTGGTTAGAGCCGAAATTAAATTAGTTTATGTTTCCTTCACCTGTGAATTAGAAATTTGGCGACCTTTGAGAACATTTTCAATTTAGCTGCATCACTTGGCCGAGTTCCGAGGACAGCGTGCTTTCTCCATTATACGGGGTGCGGCAATTCAATGAGACGACTATGTCCTTTGCACCTGCTATGTTTTGGTTTTAACGTCATTGGCCTAGATATTTCCAAAGTATCCCAGACAATCCAGGGAGCCCACAGAGATATCTTAGTAACTTCTTGTCGGGAAAATGTGAGAACTTTTTTTAAAAAAGATAAAGGGGTGCTCTTTTTCTCCTCCAAATGTCCACCGCTTGGAATGAGCTCAGCGAGGTCTCTGCCATATTCTATGTGGAAATTCTCAAATATCTCACACTATGTACCAAATGGTGACATTCGCAATTACCTCTCATAGTGAGGTCTCACATGAAGAAATATTTGTGATAATCACGATCACCGCCTATGTATTATTTGTTATATTCGCAATCACTGCCTATGGTGATCAAACCGTTAATTCCCATTTATGCAAGTTAACAAGTTTCTGTAATTGGAATTTATTCTCCTTGCTTTCAAAATTCGGCCAACATTTAGAGGATTAGAATATCCTTTTTTGCGATCATGTTCTGGGGAACAGTGTGCTATCATTTTGCCAAATCTCTGTAACTGTCGATTTTTTTTCCAAAAATAGTCTAAAATGATTATGCTCGACACACTGATGAAAAATTCGAGGTCAAATTTGATTCTGTTCGGCCGGCCGCAGCCACAATAACTTTCGAATGGAAAGAGATAGCGTCCAAATACGACGGACGTTCGTTAATGAGCATAATCGGCCCAACGTTTTCCGAGTACTAAGTTTGTCTTCAACCAATACAGATACGATCAAACTGAAACCTGGTAGTTTGTTGTAAAACACACTGTCACAAAGACGTTTGTGAAATTTCGTGAGAATCGTATAACTAGAAAATTTTTTAATATTATTAAAAATTAATATTTGTCTCATGATAACTTGAGAATGAAAAGAGATAGTTACTCGCAACTTTTAGGGTACGTTGCGCATCCGAATGCGATATTGGAATTCGTTAATAGGCATAATCGGCCATATAGTTTTGGAGTTATACCCATCTGAAATTTGGTTGTTATTTCCTCAATAACTCGAAAAGTACTAATCCGATCCAATTCAAACATGATAATTAGTTGTAGAATGCCAACGCAAAAATTTCGTGAGGATCACTGAAAAATAGAAGAAAAAATTATTGAAAATAAATGAAAAAAATTCTGTATATCAGAAACTGTTCGTCCCACATCGCTGAAATTTTGCGAGAACCTTCAAAACCTAACTCTTAAGCGGAGTTACAAGGTTGAACACGATCGGATCCATATTGTTGGAGATCTGAGTCTTGTGTGAGTCCAGTAGCTGGATGGGTGACCGTTCCCTCGATAACTCGAACGGAAAGAGATAGTTACTTGATATTTTCAGGGTAGGTGGCGCGTCCAAATGTGATGGACCAGTTCGTTAAAGCGCACAAAGGACCCAACGCTTTAGGATTTAAAACCTTCTGGAATATTACTTTAACTTAAAAAATACAGAATACCGGCATAAAGACGTATGTGAAATTGTGAGGATTGTTTCACTAGGAAATAAAAAAAAATATATCAACAAATATTATGTATTTTAAGATAACTTTGAGAACGGAAATTGATAGCGAATTGCAATTTTCAGGGTAGGTGGCGCATCCGAATTCGACATTTAAGTTCATTAATAAGCATATTCGCCATCGGTTAGGAGTTATACTAATCTGAAATTTTTTCGTTATTTCCACTATAACTCAAAATATACAAATGCCTTCCAATTAACTCTTGGTAAGTACTTGTAAAATGCCAACGCGCTAATTTTCTAGTGCTTCACACGAGACGAGAGTAGGCGAGAGCATAAAAAAATTCGTCTCGTTCCAAAAAATTAAGTCTCGTTCTCGTCTCGTCTCGCTTAATTGTGAATAACGAATATAAATATTATAATATGTATATAAACGAAATGGTATATAATAATGAAGAATTTTGTAAAGCTATAATTATTACGCTCTTAAACAAAACTATTCGTACACGTACATATTATTTTTAACTTTAAACACTGTAAATTCCATCTTTCAAATTACTCGATGACCAAGAATTCAAACATAATCACGCTCGCATCACATCATATTTCAATTAAGTATGTACGTGTTTTTGCTATGATCATACCTGCTGTAGAAAATAATCTTTCAAGAGGTACGGATGTAGCCATTAATAAATCACCGGCCATTTTGGAAAGTGTAGGAAGAACTTCTTCATCACTTTCCATCACTGTAAAATATTCTGATTCCTATTTGCTCTTTCTAAAAGCAAATATTTTTCAAACTCAGCTTTCCAATATTTCGAAGGTTTTGTTGATGTTAAATAGGCTATCGATGTCGATACATTTTTTAATGGAATTGGACAAATTGGTATTGTGTTCAATGAATACCTTCCCAGTGGGTAGATCATTGAGGGTGTTCTTGGCGTATTCCTCATAACACTTTTGAACCATTGAATAGCTTAATTTCTTCACCAGTTTTATTATATGCACTTCCACAGATACAATAATTGTTCACATCTTCACTACGGTTTCTGACGAATTTGAATGGTGTTTATCTTCAGTTTATCTACTGAATTCTATTGAATTGGATAAACGGAATATTAACCACATGCTATATTCCTCAGAAACCGGCCCTACAAGAAGCACGAGAAAAAACAATCAATTTCTCAAGATGTTCAAATAGAGACTAAATTTTAAAAGCATTGGGATTTAGGGGCAATAAAAGTTGTACGTTGAGTATTGAATTCATAATCGCATCAGTTTTTATGGTTGTGAAATCTATTTTTCCTTTAAAAATAATCTCAATTCTCTCAAGGTCATAACAACCATAATAATTAATAATCTTTTAAAAAATCGTGTATTTCTAAAACGATTTATGTATAATATAGCCAAAATATATTGGTAATTATAGTGGAAATTCTTCAAATTCAATTGTTTCCTGTGGGTGTTGAAAAAGGTCGAGTCGTATATATGAAAAGTTTACTGCAGTAAATAAGACGGTCTTCCAGGTAGAAAATTTTAAGCCAAAGAAACCCTTTCAATAGTAAACACGTTTATTACTGAGTAGGTCATAGACAAACTCAACCGAGAGTTAAAAATCAATCTTGAAAAAAATACATTCAAACTTAAAATTTAAAAATCTGCAAGGATAAATATTTATGATAAGAGATATGTTACTATAAAAACAGAAATATTTCACAGTCACAAGAGTTGATATTTTGTAAAGTATATTGTTCTCTATGTAGACCTTTCGTAATTTTCTGAATGAAAAGTTTATAAAAGAATTTAACGAGACCAAAAACGAGACTCTCGTGTTGGGCTGTATGTGGTCTCGGCATCGCCTGTAATATTTTTCAAAACGTCTCGTCTCGCTTTTCCGAGACGAGAACGAGACGAGTCGAGAGAAATCTCGCTATCGTGTGAAGCCCTATAATTTTCACGAAACTTCGTGAGTTTCGTATCCTAAAATTATTTGAGACGTAAGATTTTTCGTATATCATCAGATATTTAAGAAATTCAATTCCGATAGATTACATATGTCTGTTATTATAATGGTACAAAATGTATTCATATCTTATAAAAGCTGAGAAAACTATATCGATGGTAAATTCGATTAAGAGTGTAAAATAAAGGTGAATAGACAATAGAACATGCGCACAAAAGCTTCTGACTTCACGTCAGTGCTTATACCAATTTTCATTTACGGCTTTGTTTTCTTATTTCCAGTGCAATTCCTGAACCTTGTTTACTTGCATATTTCAAATGGATGACAAGAATTTTTCTAATTCCCTTTTATTTCACTTTATTTCACTGATCTTTCGTTTGAGAATAGTATATTCTAAAACAAGTTGCAGAATGGGCTCCTATCAAAACACGAATGCGAAATTCGAAAACGAGCGACGAAGTACGCATGAGTGTTGGAATTGCCTTCTGCAACGAGTATTAGACGATATTTTCTCTATTTCAGGCAAGATTTGTGAAATACTGTTGAAATTTAATGAAAAATTCGGATTATACATCCTAGTGACTTTTGTATTGTATCTTGGTAGTTGGTGTGACTGTTACGAAAGTTGACAGTTTACGGAATTTGAATTTGAAACGTACGTAGGGCATGGAGATCAGATTTAAAACAGTTTATTGATAGCATGAATGATTCAGAATTAGCAAGAAGGAAATCTCTAGTACCATATTTTTTAATGAAAATAAAGCTTTTCCTTAACAATTATTTCACTATATCCAGATTATATTGTATTGCCAATTGACGTGTGTTGAAATTTGATAGGATCGAATGTCAGTGCTGACTACCACAAAACAAAAATATAACTAGAAACAATGCGGGAATGAGTTCATTCCAGCACTGTTTTCAGTGCTGGAATGGACTCATTACTATACTGAAATAGAGAAATTTTATTTCAATCCCTTGAATTCATATTTTCGTCGGAATTTCTTTGATATCTCAAAATTTAAAAGTTTATAGGTCATGAATGTATTCAGTACCTGCCTATTGAATTCAGAAGAAATACCAAAATACCTGACAGATAATATTTTGTATTAAAGAAACATCTTGGTAAGTGTTTGCAAAGAATATTTTGTGATTCACAAATCATCAACTGAAATAAAGTGTTATAAAACTTTATTTTATATTTTTACAATTCATTATACCTCAATTTTCATCCCCCCTTCACTCTTTGGGGCAGTGGCGCAGCCAATCCTTCGAAGGCATTCCGATTCGGTACAAAGTTGGTCACATCCCATGCTTCAGTGTACCTAGAAGAAAAACATTTCACATAGTATCCTCACTACATTTATCGTATAATTCTAATTGCTAAGCAGTTTCTTTCAATGAACTGGAAAGAAATATCTAAAATATTTGAAAAAAGTATAAGGAAGTATGGACTCGAAAATTTCAATCAAATAAAAATATTTTATCAGAATCATGAATCAATAGGATGCGCAACCTACCCTGAAAATTGCAAGTCTCTATCTCTTTCTGTTCAAAAGTTATCGTGGCAATAATCACATATCCAGGTACTCAACCCACGCAAAGCTGTTCGCATCTCCAAAAATATAGATCCGATCGGTTTCAAAGTTGGAACATGGTTTTTGGGCGAGTCGGAATTCTACAACTAATTACCAGGTTTGAATTGGATCGGATTCATATTTCTTGAGTTATTGAGTATATATCAACAAAATATCCGATGGGTTCCAAAATCGTTTGGCCAATTATACCTATTAACAAACTCAAATGTCGCATTCGGATGGGCAACCTACCCTGAAAATTGCAAGTCGCTATCTCTTTCCGTTCTCAAGTTATAGACAGATACATAATATTTTTTTTTCTAGTGATACTAACCTCATGAAATTTCAAAGACGTCTTTGTGTTGGAACTCTACAACAAGTTTCAATTTGATTGGATCTGTATTGGTTGAAATACAATTAGTACTCGGAAACTGTTGGGCCAAATATGCCCATTAACGAAATTGTCCGCCGCATTCAGACGCCCGACCTTCCTTGAAAATATTTAGTCGCTATCTCTTTCCGTTTCGACGGACAGAACCAAATTTGACCTCGAATTTTTTATCAGTGAGTCGAACCAGCAAGCTGTTTATCAGAACATGCGCGCAAAAATACTGACGCGAAGAAGGCCTAATATATTTAAAAAATAATTCTGTATCTCAGATACTATCCATCAGATATCGCTGACTTTGCAAGACCTTCAATAGGGCTTCACGCGAGAGCGAGATTTCTCGTGTCATTCTCGTCTCGTAAAAGCGGCACGAGACGAGACGAGACGTTTCCAAAAATATTATAGGCGATACCAAGACCACATACAGCGCAATACGAGAGTCTCGTTAAATTTTTTGTTTGAAGTTTTATATAAGACTCGACTATTGCAACACCCACAGAAAACAATTGAATATGAAGAGTTTCCACTATAATTACCAATATATTTTGTCTATATTATGCATCGGTCGTTCTAGAAATAGACGATTTTTTAGAAGATTATTAATTTGTAATGACTTCGCGATAATTGAGATTATTTTTCAAGAAGAAATAGAATTCACAACAATAAAAACGGATGCCATTATTAATTCAATACTTAACGGACAACTTTTATTGCTCCTAAATCCCAATGCTTTGAAAAGTTCGTCTGTATTTGAACATCTGGAGAAATTTATTCTCTTGTGCTCCTTGTAGTGAAGATGTGAACAATTATTGTATACAGCTGTGGAACTGGTAAAGAAATGAAGCTATTCAATGTTTCGAAAAGTGTTATGAGGAATACGCCAAGAACAACCTCATCCTCAATGATCTACCCACTGGGAAGGTTTTCTTTGAAAACTATACCAAATTGTTCAATTCTATTACAAAATGTATGGAAATGTAGCCTATTCAAAACATCAACAAAACTTTCGAAATATTGGAAAGCTGAGTTTGAAGAATATTTGCTGTTAGAAAGACCAAATAGGAATCAAAATATTTTACAGTGGTGGAAAGTGCTGAAAAAGCTCTTCCTACACTTTCCAAGATGGCCGATGATTTATTAATGGCTACATCCGTACCTGTTGAAAGATTATTTTCCACAGCAGGTATGATCATGGCAAAAACACGTACATCATTGAAACATGATGTGATTATGTTTGAATTCTTGGTCATCGAATAATTTAAAGGTTGAAATTATCAGTGTTTAAAATTGAAAATAATATGTACATTGTACATGTACAAATATTTTAATATAAGAGCCTAATAAATATAGCTTTACAAAATTATCCATTACTGTATACCATTTCGTTTATATATTATAATATTTATTATCGTTATTCAGAATTAAGCGAGACGAGACGAGACAACTGATAACGAGACGAGAACGAGACTTAAACGACACTTAATTTTTTGGGAATTAGCGAGAGCGAGACGAGATTTTTTATAGTTATGCCTACTCTAGTCTCGTTTGAAGCCCTAACCTTCAAGAACATATTTTACAGCCACGTTCAAGATCTAAACACAATTGGTTCTATGGTGTTGGATATGTATGGAATAGTTATTTATGTACCAAGGACGAAAAACTGTCTATTATAGTCGAGTCTGCAAATTGCTATCCGAGGTGCTGCCGAGGATATGAAACAGAAGAGACAATACACAGTTTTTCACCGAGGTGCATATTACATTTTTTCGTCGACCTCCACATATTTTTACGAATTTCGGACCTGTTAAATAATTTCACAATAGCAAATGACACATACATTTATTTTTGTATTGAACCGTATCCATAGTGAGCAAATCACTGACAGTTATTTTTACGAGAAAGTACTTTCTCGTCCGCAAAGTACTTGCCATCAATAATAGTCGATTTTCCGGCCGCAAATTAGTACGTAAAATGTCACCATAGAGGTCGCCGAAATAGTATATTCTAAAACAAGTTACACAATGGGCTCCTATTCAAACACGAATGCGAAATTCGAAAACGAGCGACGAAGGAGCGAGTTTTCGAAGGCATGAGTGTTGGAATAGCCTCCTGCAACGAGTATTAGACGACATTTTCTCTATTTTAGTCAAGTTTTGTAAAATACTGTTGAAATTCAATGAAAAATTCGGACTATACATCCTAGTGACTTTTGTATTGTATCTTGGCAGTTGGTGTGACTGTTACGAAAGTTGACAGATTACGGAATTTGAATCGTACGTAGGGCATGGAGATCAGATTTAAAACAGTTTCCTAATAACCAGGAATGATTCAAAATTAGCAAGAAGGAAATATCTAGTACCTTAATTTTTAATGAAAATAAAACTTTTCCTTTCAACAATTATTTCACTGCATCCAGATTATATTATATTGACAATTGACGTGTGTTGAAATTTGATAGGATCGAATGTCAGTGCTGACTAACACAAAACGAAAAATATAACTAGAAACAATGCGGGAATGAGTTCATTCCAGCACTGTTTTTAGTGCTGGAATGAACTCATTACGATACTCAAATAGAGAAAAATATTTCTTTTTCCTGGAAGCCAAGCGGCGAGTTCAGTCTACCTGGATAGCTGACAACTCTAGTAATGATTCTCTTCCGCAACAAGAGGAAGCTCTGATTCAGAAGGACGGTTGTGTTGGACACTGGTCGATTTTTCATCCTTTCGTACCGGACATAAGAACCATCATCGTTCAATAGAATATATTATTTCCTTGAAAACCGCAGTTTGTGGGAAGCGTTCAGAAAGGCTAATTGGGTTCAATTCGCGAAAAAAGTTGATAGTGACATAAGATGGATTCGACCAACTTATGACAATTACTATAGATTTGTTGGTGTAGTAAAAGCTTCAGCTAAGAAATTCATTCCGAGGGGTTTCCGTCAAGAGTATATTCCTGGTTGGTCAGTTGAAGCAGAAAATTTATATAAGGATTATCAAAATTCCCCAACTAATGAAAAATGCGAGAAGCTAATAAATTCGATAAATACAAGTCGTAAGGAAAAGTGGAATAGTGTAGTTTCCGATATGAATTTCACACATTCGAGTAGGAGTACATGGGATGTTTTGAGAAAATTAGGGGAGGCTACCCCTCTAACATTGTCATCTTCCAAAATTGATCCTGAATTGATTGCTCGTCGACTAGTTGATGTTTCCAATTCGGTTGAAATTTCAAAATCAAAAATCAAGGATATGAAGTATAATTTGCACAAATTTAGGACATCATCTTCATCTGTAGACAGTATGTCGAATATATTCAACTTGGATGAATTAAAAGCAGCACTTAAATGCACTAAATCTCGAAAAGCAGCAGGATTTGATGGAATTTATCCTGAGTTCATCAAACACTTGGGCAAAAAAGCCTTGTCCTGGTTATTATCATTCTATAATAATATTCTGAATACAGGAAATATTCCAAAAGAATTCCGCAAAGCGAAAGTCATAGGAATTTTAAAACGTGGAAAGGATTCTTCTGATCCTAGCAGTTATCGACCCATTAGTCTGTTGAGTGTTCCTTTTAAAATTTTAGAAAGATTGATTCTTTTTAGGATTGAATCGTCTGTAGAAGACGTTCTACAGAATTGCCAGGGTGGCTTCAGGAAAAATAGAAATTGTTGTGATCAGGTGCTTAGTCTAACTACATATATCGAAACAGGTTTCAATTGTAAAATGAAAACAGGAACAGCATTTGTGGATTTGTCGGCAGCATATGACACGGTATGGAAAGATGGTTTGATTTTTAAACTTTATACTCATTTAAAGTGTGGCAAAATGGTTCGATTACTCGAAAATATGCTCTCGGATAGAAGGTTTCGTGTTTTTATTGATAATAATAGTAGTAAATTCAAGAATTTGAATAATGGTCTCCCACAAGGTTCAGTTTTAGCACCTCTTCTTTTCAATTTATATCTGTGTGATATTCCTGCTACTTCGTCTGAGAAATTCATATACGCTGATGACATTGCCCTTGCATTTCGTCATTGTGATTTCGAAAGTATAGAAAATAATCTCTCTGCAGATTTAGATATTCTGAAAAAGTACCTATTTCAGTGGCGTTTGTGTCCGAATCCAAATAAAACTGAGGTTTCTTGCTTTCATTTGAACAATCACCAAAAATATAGAACATTGAGTGTAACTTTCGGTGATTCTTTTTTTTTATCCTAAATATCTAGGAGTGAAACTAGATTCATCTTTGAATTTCAAAGCCCATTTAGATGACTTGCGTCTGAAGTTGAAAACGAGAAATAATATTCTACAGAAATTAGCTGGTACTTCATGGGGTGCTGATGCAGCTACTCTTCGAACGGCAGCCTTAGCCTTGGTTTTTTCTGCCGCTGAATATTGTTGCCCTGTCTGGTTCAATAGTGCTCATACTCAAAAAATTGATGCACAGTTGAATTCATCTATGCGAATCATCACTGGAACTATTAGATCTACACCTATTCATTGGTCATTTATCTCCTACATTCCAGGCAATAAGATTCCGAGATTGAAGTCACGAAACCCTTTATGGTCCAACTGTTTTCTTAATTCGAATAAAAGTGACAAGGAAGTTTGGCGGTCTGAATGGATTTCTTGCAATTTATTCAACAAAGATTTAATTTCTGATCCTTCAGATAGAGTTCCGGGGTTTGATCTTCCAAGGAGAATATGGTCTATTCTGAATCGTCTAAGAACCGGTCATGGTCGTTGCAACAGCATGCTTTTCAGGTGGAACTCAGTTGAGAGTCCTAGTTGTGAATGCGGGGAAGCAGAGGAAACCATAGATCATTTAGTTAATAATTGTCGCATATATAGATTCAAAGATGGTTTTAGGGCTATTCATAATGTTTCTGAATCTTTTTTAGAATGGGTAGCGAGTTTCAAATCTATTTAATGAAATATAGAATATTCCATTTTAATTTGTTCGTTTTCTCCCTTTGTTTTTTCCTTTTCCAGATTGGGTTTCGGACCTTGGAGAATCTTCTCTGCTTGTTGAAGGAAGAAGCGATAATGAAGAAAAAGATGCCCTTCAATATTTAATATTTCAGCATATTTTGTTAACAAAATCAATTTTCATAAATCACAACACTAACGGGGAGATAGGGTTTTTTTGCTGAGGTTTTTTCCCTAAACTCTAGTATCATATTATATCAAATAATATGGTACCCCGTTAAACTAATCTAATGAAGAAAAAGATGCCCTTCAATATTTAATATTTCAGCATATTTTGTTAACAAAATCAATTTTCATAAATCACAACACTAACGGGGAGATAGGGTTTTTTTGCTGAGGTTTTTTCCCTAAGCTCTAGTATCATATTATATCAAATAATATGGTACCCCGTTACACTAACCTCTGCTAACACTTCTTTCATACACATGCTTTATTGTTAGATACAAAACAAATTGTAATGCTCAAGTTCAAAAGAATATATATATATATTAAGAAACATTGATATTCCTCATTACTGAGTGGTTTCGGTTCTCGACAGGCCATGAATTATTCAGGTTCCTTTGTATTCAATTTTTCACAATTATGTGGGTGATTTCTAAGAGGAACTCCCGCGGTGCCAACCTAACATTTTCTTTTCAATTTACGAATGTCGCCCGCTAGCATTGTTGTCGATACATAAATATTCATCGAAATTTCTCTCGACTTAGGCATGAATGAATTATTGCCTCAAAACTCATAAACTTTCATGTTGTCAGTGTGTGCATCAGTTTATTCTTCGAAGTGTGAAAACTTTGCTTTCCGAAGAAATAGGCCTTATTTGAAAATTATTGCGTGTATATCTCTCAACTAGGGAATGCAATCTAGATCTATCGGGATCTCAATCTCGCGAAATATCGTGTAATTTTTCAAGATCTCGTTCTGGATTGACGGGATTGACGCTACACACGTAAAATATTTGCCTAGCAAATATCTCGTCCGGAAATAAATTAAAAATATAATCAAATCATTATGTTGGTTACTGAACATATTTATGGAAAATCCCGAAACACTGTGACGACCTTTTCTGGGGCTTACTGTAACCTGCCTTTCCACAACTTGCTCGGGTGCCAGTTGCAATGTGTTTAGCCAATTTGCAACTCCTTGATAAAATCGGTCACTTATCGTAGTACCTCGATAACTTTTATACCATTGTATATAGAATATTCTATATACCATGTTTATACAGTGGAGAAGGATTCAATTTAATCTTAGATGGTAGCGATTAATAGGTCTTGGTCTCTTCCAGCGAACAGACTCTGACACTGCAAGATGGTAGCAGTAAAACACAGGGATTATATACAGTTTTATTCACAATATTTACATACACAATATCAACAGTGATCTACAGTGCCAGAGTAATCGGGTAGGAGTAGAAATTCAGACAAACAATGTATAACCGTATAAGTTGTAACCAACTTCGGCCGGGTGGACAGCGATATAATGCCCACCCTGTATATAACAAAATATAAATGAATAAAGCAAAGCGTATGAACACAGACTAGCTTATGCAAATGAATGTTACGTGAACTAAACTACTTGTGAATGCGGGGTGAAAGCGGAGGTGAGGAAATGGAGCGGGTATTACCGGACTATGAGAGCATACACAGTGATTACCAGTGAATAAAAATAAGACTGAATGTGTTGGCACGTGTATACGGATCCACACTGTAATTCCGATCAGAAATAACGACACCAATATTGCTACACTAGGATAAGGGTCCATTAATCGGAAGTTGTGTCTCAGCAACGGAGTCAGGTAGCAACCAATCAGTATGCAAAGGGCGCTATCCCTGATTCAATTTACTGGAAGACACTCAGACTCGTACCCAACTCCTTCTCAAACACTCACAAAGCGAGGCCACCTATCGATGTGAGTAGTTGAGGACAGAAATACGAGTGAAGAATCCGACGGAGACGGTATGACCCACCGCACGTCACTCTACACTACTCAACCCACGAAGTTGGGTAACACCCAATCGAGGATGCTCGCCCCGGCTCAGCTCAGTGAAGGGTACTCAGATCTGCAACCAACTCTGTCTCAAACGCTCACAAAGCGAGGCCACCCATCGATGCAACCCCGACTGAAGCTGTGCAGTGTATGTTTTATGACGATTGAAAATGAAATGTATATAACTACGGAGTCTGATCAGAATATAAGAAATATGTGGCACCGGTCGGTCGGACACGGACAACTAACTTACTTGGATTTTCACCACTTCACTGATTCTAATTTGAAGTATCCTCTCAGAAACAGAATTTAAAATAAACGGAAAACTTCTTCAAAACACATAAACTTTAAATTTACATTCTAAACTCAACAATTCAAAACCACAACTCGGAAGACTTACTAGCACTTGCAAAATCTATCTGAAGAATTCGGGAAATATTCGGAAGAATCTCGGAAGAATTATGAAAACTATTCAGAGAATATCGGAAGAATCATGAAAAGGGCTGCACGCAGCCAATTTATATACTTTCCGAATAAGGAAGTCATGTGTCGGCATTTTCGGGAAATTTTGGATGGAGGAGGAACAGCGGAACCACTTATTGGTCGATCACCGATTTGCGTTTGTCTGGAACCTTCTAGAACATTCGAGATCCAATAACGTTGAAAATCGCGCTGCCGTTTTTTACGTTGTTCAAACGACTGAGAAGTACAACAACACGTGCAAGAAACTCGCGGAGATAAGGGCCCGCGTATCGCGTTTTTTCCACATAGGTTCGGTTTCTTAAATGATCTCGAATGATCTGAATCGAATTGAAATGAAAATAGATAATTTCATTTCTCCGGGACTTCATCGTTCCGAAAATCGCATCATTGCATATTTTAACTTAATGTTGGATTGATGTGTGGTCTCGACTGGTCCGAATTACAATTATTCCAGTGAATGGAAATGAATAATTGAAATTCGTATTTTAACTTATAGTAACGAAAAGTATGGGCTTGTGATGCATCGTTTGAAAGGTCGCGTCATTCTCTATTCAGAAATGTTATCAGTTTCATGCTTATTACAAAACTCAAAATCCAAAAGAATAAAATCACTTGATTACCGAAATTCATTATAATTTTCCCTCGAAAATAACCAAATCCTATTACAATAATACCAAACTTATTTGTCTTCAAGATGTGATAGAAAGAAAATTGAAAATAAAACCATAACATCGTGTTTTCCAGATGGCACCATGAAAACTATGTAAAACTATTTCCGTGGCATTGTTAGTTTCTTTAGAACGTCTTGGCAAATTGTTTTGTGCTAATAAGTTGTAGTTTGTAAATTGTCTGATTTGTGTTTGAATTCCATTAACTTATATTTTGAATGATGGTTCGATTAACAGAAATGCACAAAATAACAATTTTACAAATGATTGGTTAAGGAGATAACAACCGAACACAAAAAGAAGTAAGTCGCTTGTTCGTTTGCCGCCTATAACCCAAGGGACAATAAGTTAAATAGTGAAGCAGTTTCTCGAGTTTGGGCATGTAAGGCAGATTAAAAAAGCACCTGCTAATACACTGTGTGAGGATGTGAAATTAGATGTGATGCTTGACTTTGAAGAAAATCCACATAAATCGAGTAGAGATGCCTCCGCAACATTCAATGTCAGCCATACATCGATTATATTTCTAATTCTAATTCTAATCGTCAAAATTGCCGCTATTGCTATCCTACCGAAAATCCTCACTGGATGAGAGGCAATTCCCTCAAAAGGTTAATGTTTGGGCAGGAAATGTTCGAAACCTTATCATCTCTTCCATTGTGGGCAATTTGAAAGGCTATATATATTTAGCACTACTTCAAAATGATGTCATTCCAACTTTGGCAAATTTATATCCTGATCAAGGAAATCAACAAGTTCCACGGAATACGATATTATTCCAACAGGATCATCACTTTACCATAGCAAGGTCCGACAGTAACTCAACACAATATTTCCAAATCGGTGGAGAGGAAGGCGAGGAACGATAGAATGGCCAGCGCGATCCCCTGATCTTAACTCATTAGATTTCTTTTTATGGGAATATTAAGAGCATTGTGTACAAAATTAGACCCCTTCATTTGAATGACCAGAAGATCAAATAACGCTTGCGATTAGGTCGATCACTCCTGAGATGTTGAATAATGTTGGAAGAAATTTTGATTTCAGGTTAGCATATTGCGAAGGTGTTCGCGGTGAACACTTTGAACATCTACTTCATTAACATTCATAACTCTTTCCCTACATTTTGTATTACATTTTAGTTTTTGATATTGTACCAAATTGCGCTGATCACATGAACATGAAAGTATGATAACATTTCTGAATAGAGAATGACGAAATATTTCGAACGATGCATCACAATCCCATAATTCCTATTTGAAAAATTGGGAGTTGTATCTGTCTTTCGAAGGGAGATGCAGGTAGGATTCGCATTTTTACGAAGAAGAATGACAATTTAAAATTAAAATTTGACGTGTTTCGGGATTTTTCATAAATATATACAGTAACCAATATAATGAATTTATTCCATTTGGATTATCCACACTGTATAATACCCACTTGACATTGAGCTTTTTGGCGCTCTAGTTCCTCGGAACTGAGTGCTTATCAATTTGCCCAAATGTCTGTAATTTTCGAATTTTTCGATGAAAATGGTCTTAAACGATTTGGTTCGACTCACTGATAAAGAATTCGTGGTCGAAATTAATTCTGTCCGGCCGGCCGGCCGTAGGCACTATAACTCTCGAAAGGAATGAGCTAGACAGTTGAAATTTTCAGAGTAGATTTGGGGGATGAATATCTCAGCTAAGTTCGTTATTGGGCAAAATCGGACAGATGGTTTCGGAGCAACAAAAAAAAAATTTTTTTTTACAGAACAAATTCCAAATTAAATTTTTTTCAATAAGCAGTTTTACCATAAAAATCCATTCATATCATTTTTAACTCTTACAAACTAATACTCTCGGAGATATGATTTTTCAAAATTTCAATGATAGAATTATTCTGTGGCTATTCTATGAATTGTTATAATGTCAACTTTGACGTTGTCTCATTATCATTCATTCCAGTAATGGTATCAAAATGAGAATTATAATATAATATCATACTTTTTGTTGGTTGATATTTTCATGCCGATGGTCAATCCATATGATGATGGAAATGGTAATGGTAAGTTGATAACATTGTCATTCATTCCAGCAATCGTATAAGTATGAGAATTATAATATAATATCATACTTTTTGTTGGTTGATATTTTCATGCCGATGTTCAATCCATATGATGATGGGAATGGTAATGGTAAGTTAATAATATTGAGTTCAGAATATCTCCACTAAAAACAAAACTGGAATATTGGTGTATTGGAGTAGATTTCAGGAAAGATATATATTATCGTTCATCATAGAATTGAGGAATGAATATCTCGGATGAGTTCGTTGTTGGGTAGAATTCGTCTATTGGTTTTGGATTGATAATTTTTGGCACTCTTGTTGAATTTAAATTCTTCTATGATGTTTGAATTCAATTTCTGCTAAGATGAAGTTCTAAATTTCAATAATGAATCGTACTTCTATGTTTTCACAGAATGCTATAATTATTCTATCTAAGCTCTATTATTGCTGCGTTTGTTTAATCACATCAGATACATCTTGAGATGTCTCCGATTTTTTTGTTACGTCTCGCAGATGTAATCATAGAATATTTTAAACAAACGCTCATGACAGTTATTAGATGTAAACAAAAACTCATAACAAAACAATAATTACTTGTGAGTCGCCGGTAGTTTTCAAATGTACCTAATTATTTATTTGGAATTACTTTATATTTATTAAAGAGACACTTTAGGTACCTGTAGTTAAGAATTGCGAAGCTAACTTAGCATTTCATTTAATAATTCGATTAACGGTATACCCAATTATCATATTGTCACTGAAAGAACATTAAAATATGTTGACATACAAGATGAAGAGGATCCACCAGAAGTCTTTGCAGAAGAAAATAATGATAGGGAAGCTCAAATGAAAAGGGAAGATCTGAAAAATTTGTTTTATTTTAGAAACCTTGATTAAAAACTAATTTCATTATGTTCGTCTTTTCTTCCCTGGAAACTGTGAAATAAAGTTTGGTACTATGACTTTGTAGTACATTTCATAAAATAAAACAAACAGGTAAATAGAACTTTGTAGCATATTGCAATAAGAATAAAAAAAATACTTCAGCCTTTTTCCATGGCATTGCAAAAATAATAATAAATACATAAAGATAATAACAATAACTCTTATAAAATAATAGTACAAACTTAATGATACAGGACTTTGTTAAAATATCTATTAAATTATCGAAACTACTCTGTAGCTTATCTATTCTCTGCATCTTCTCTTGGTGCCGCCTCTCTATTGCATCTTCTCTTTTTGACATTTTTCTTGCCATTGAAGACACTACAGAGCTTGCATTTGAAGTTGAGCTATCTCCATTTTCCCTTTTATCTATATTATGTACAATAAGGCCTTTGATGCTACTGCATGTTGCAGGCGCCACTATTTCAGGCATTTTATGCAAGAAATCATTCATGACATCGAAATATTTCCAGTATGCTCTGCCAGTTCCTGTAGTGTCAATAATTTTTTTGTGGTTTTTATATTTATTCAGAGAGAGTGTCCTATTGAAAGTACTGGATAATTTGTTTCCTATTTTTTCATAAACTTTCTTTTTTCTGAAAGTTTGCAAACCTTCCCAGTTTGCAACAATCTCGTTTATTAAAAAGAGGTCAGATTGTTCACACCAGAGCTTCTTCTCCTGGTGTTCTGTAAGAAATAACAATCAATATTAAACAGTTGTATGAATAATTAGCAAATTTGGCGATTTGGCTGAACTTTATACTGAGAGGGTTTCAAATATTCTATATATGATATATCGTAAATTATCTTACCATTATTCAACATTTTCACTCTTTCTGGGGTTTCTTCCACTTCAACTATGTTCTCATTCTTTTTTAATACGAAATACATTTTCAAGAATATTTCCTTCAAACTAGTCGTCAGAGGTTTATTAGTTTATCAACACAGAATACAAATATATTTATTCTTATATCATCCCTAATCAAAGTATTTATCAATACCAAAACCCAAAATGCCATTCAACAACCTCAAATGAATAATTTCATATGACAACTTTGACAATTCAACTGGTTACAGGGGTTACATCTCATTTTAAATCTAGATGTGAAAAATGTAATCTGATTCTAATAACAAACGCTATTTCAGATGTAAAAGATGCGAAAAATGCGGCTAAACAAACGCTTGAAATGTAAAAGATGCATCTGATGTGGGTAAACAAACGCACCATATATGATCTGTGTTCATACTCGTACATTTCATCCTGTTCTATAAGAGAGAGAGTCAAATTCATTTAAGCTATTTTAATTTGGTTTCTTCCATGGTGCATTCTCATTCTCAGATTGCTCATTTGATCTTGATAAATAAACTATTATTTGAATTGAATTTCCTTTATGATGCAGTTCTATCATAAGAATACATTGACATAATTCTCAACTCTGAGAAACCAATACTTTCGGAGATATAATTTGTCTGTTTGAACTAGAGCGCCAGAAAGCTCCTGTCCACAGGGCTTGAACCCAGTTTCATACACAAATTGTTGTGTGATAGTATATATCATTACCATTTATGTGCAAGTGAATTTAATTTATGGTAATTTAAATTTAAACGTGTTTTCACTATATCTGCTGCGAAGGGCATATGAGGTTAACAACAGTGAAACAATAAACTGTCTGTGGATAGAAGAGTGAATGGTGAGAATTACGCCGAGCAAAAATAAACTCCAAAAGTGAGAAAGACCTGTGGACAGGAGCTTTGGCGCTCTTGTCCAAACTTTGACAAATCATATCTCCAAAATTATTGGTCTCTGGGAATGATATAAATGGTTCCTTTCGATAGAACTGCATCATGAAAGAAATTAAATTGAAACAGACCGATTCTCCCTGATAACGAACATATCCGAGATATTCATTCCTCAAATCTACTCTGAAAATTATATTATATCAATTAAAACTTAGACAATATTGCAGTTTTGTTTCTACTGGAGATATTCTGAACCCAATTTGATTATGTATCTTACCAAAGTGTATATTTCCATCATCATATTATCCACGGGCATTATATTTTCACCTCAAAGGTATAATATCATATGATCCTCATGATTCTACGATAGCTGAGGTTATTTCATTGGTCATTTTGCATTCAATCATACTTTGTTTTATAGAACAGGAAGTTTATTTTATATGAAGAACACCAAACCAGAAATAATTTTGAAATTTATATCTCATAGGAAAATAAGATGACATGTAAAAACACAGATCATTTAATAATTCATAGATAAAAAATTAAGTACAGCATTCTGTGAAAATGTAGAAGTAGGATTCATTATTGAAATTTCGAAAAATCATATATCCGGAACTATTAACTTGTTAGAGATGAGAATTATATCAATAGATTTTTATGGCAAAACTGCATCTTAGAAAAAAATTGAATTTGAAATTTGTAATGTAAAAGAAAAAATATATTTCGTTACTCTGAAAGCATCAGGCCGCTTTTGCCCAGTAACAAACTTTGCCAAGATATTTATCTCCCAAACCTCCTCTGAAAATTTCAACTGCCTAGCTCATTCTGTTCGAGAGTATGTGTAGAAACAATTTTTAAATTTTTCTGACACTTTACGGCAACCCCATCAATACAAAACAATGCATATAAAGGTCATTATTCTACAATTTGATGCTGAATTTCAGATAGATCGGGTGATCGGTTTCTGAAATATTCATAAAGAATATATTTACTAAAAACGGCCATAAGTCCGAAACCGCTTGTTGGATTTTGCCCGTTAACGAACTTGTCCGAGATATTTAAGCTCCAAACCTACCCTAAAAATTTGAATCATCTAACAGCTTTTGTTTGAGAGTAATCTTGTTAACGACCGGACGGCCGGACAGATTGATTTCGACCACGAATTCTTGATCAGTGAGTCGAACCAAATCGTTTAAGACCATTTTCAGCTAAAAATTCGAAAATTAAAGACATTTGGGCAAATTGATAAGCACTCTGTTCCGAGGAACAAGAGCGCCAAAAACAACATGAAAAACTGTTAGCAAGTATTTACCCTTCACAACTTAACAAAAATATCAAGAAATTTGCATGTGTTAGTTTTATTCCCTAAATAAGCGAAAAGATTTGTAATAGATTAAGACGAAATAATGTAGATACTGTTTGTACCAATAAGAAAAACTTAAAATCAATGTTTTGTAATGTTAAAGATGTTTCAACAGTTTTTGAAAAGAGTGGGGTCTATAAATTGTTTTGTGACGAATGCCCAGCTTTTTACATAGGTCAGACTGGTCATTCTCTTAAGGTAAGGGTTTATGAACATAAAAAATTAATTCTTCAAAACAAATATAATACTGGTTTTTCTAATCACTGTATCACTTGTAACCATTTTATAGATTTTGAAAAAATTGAGATTTTACATGAGGGCAGACGCTCGGATCTTTACGAAATTTTGGAAATATCTTCAGCTTTGAAACAGAACCTACCAATTGTGAATGACCAATTGGATTTTCACTTATCTCCGGTGTTGACATCTGTTGTTTGATAGTATATCTGTGTGTCTTATGTGTTACTTTTCAGTCTTGAGAATGGGGTAAAACCTGAAACATGTCGACGTATTGAATATCAGAATTAAAATTTGTGAATGTAGTCAAGAGTTTTATTTTACAATTTAAATTAGATGACATTTGAGAACACAGCTCATATAATAATTCATAGATAGAATAATTAAGTACTGCATTCTGTGGAAACATAGAGGTACGATTTATTATTGAAATTTTGAAAAATCATATCTCCGAAAGTATTAGCTTGTTAGAGTTGAAAATAATATCAATGGAGAGAATGGAGAATGGAAGAGTTATCGTGTTAACGACCGGACGGACGGACGGCCGGCCGGACAGAATCGATTTTGACCATGGATTCTTGTTCAGTAGGTCGAACCAAATCGTTTAATACCCTTTCCATCCAAAACTTCGAAAATTACAGACATGTGGGCAAATTGATAAGCACTCTGTTCCGAGGAACAAGAGCGCCAAAAACCAGTATTGGTGTTTTATCATTACAAGAGCTCCTTTCATGGTTTTTGTCTAATTTATCTGACAAATAGCACGTATCGGCGATTAATTAAGCGCATCATATACCGCCCATTAATCCCACTGGGCCCACGATGCTCGTAAATAACGCATGAATAATTACGTGTTAACACTTTATTATTAAGAACATCGAAGCGAACACAACGCAATTGTGTAGTAACAACCGGAACCGGAAGACAGCAGCGCCATCTGCGGTTGTAATTACTCGCCAATCTCTCGCCGAATGCATCATATTTATGTGCTTGTAATAATCGGAGACACGGCTCAAGCAATATTAACTCTCATTATTTTCCGATTGACATAAATTTTACAAAATATAATATTAATTGTGACTAGAGCGTGACCGGTGGTAGAATTTACAATTTCAAATTTGAAATGCCAGTTACTTCTTTAGCAGGACATTTTTATTAAAAATACAGGATGTCTGAGGTCATTTAGATGGACTCATGTCGAGGGATTTTAATCACCTGAGGTCCTTGGTCTTGGATCTACAGGGTGATTTTCGGATACTGGGTGAAATTCCAAACTTCAATAAATATTGAACAAATCAACTGAAAAATTTCAAAGGTTGCAGTTAAGTGACACTTTTCGACCCCTTTCGTTTACCATTTCTGATGTTAAAGAACCGGAGTAGGGAAATTTTGGACATTTGCTATATTTATTAATATATTATGTGACTGAACTCCTCCTAAACGACTGGACCGATTTTGATGAAATTTTTTGTGTGTTTTTGGCGTTGGAGTTTGAGTTGGCGTTGAAGTTGGCGTTGGGGTTGGAGTTGAAGTTGGAGTAGGTATTGTGGTTGGCATTGGTTATGGAGTTGGCGTTGTAGTTGGAGTTGTAGTAGTTGTAGTTGGATTGGAGTTGGAGGTGGAGATGGAGGTGGAAATGGAGATGGAGGTGGAAATGGAGATGGAGGTGGAAATGGAGTCGGAGTCGGAGTCGGTGTCGGAGTCGGAGTCGGAGTCGGAGTCGGAGTCGGAGTCGGAGTCGGAGTCGGAGTCGGAGTCGGAGTCGGAGTCGGAGTCGGAGTCGGAGTCGGAGTCGGAGTCGGAGTCGGATTCGGAGTCGTCGGAGTCGGAGTCGGAGTCGTCGGAGTCGGAGTCGGAGTCGTAGTCGGAGTCGGAGTCGGAGTAGGAGTCGGAGTCGTAGTTGGAGATGGAGTTGGAGTTAGAGTTGGATTTGGATTTGGAGTTGGCGTTGGCGTTGGCGTTGGGCAGGCGTTGAGGAGGCAGTACGAAGTCTGCCGGGCCAGCTAGTTTATTAATATTTTTTTTTCTGTGACGGGAAAAAAATTTGACATTCCATCTCTGTTGACAGGTAACAAAATATAACTTTTCACGAAATTACTTTTTTCCCCGGGAAAAAAGTGAATACTTTTTTCCCGGATATATATACATATAGATAATGGAAGATATTTGCTACTTGCGCTGCTTCTATCAACTTCGGTGGAGTCAGAGAAAACTCAGAATCAAGCATTTTTAACTTTATAGTATTCAAAATAACTACTAAACAATTACTGAGTTCGCAATTTTTGAATCAAATCACAAAATTAAATTGACAGATATTTGATTACACTGAAGTCTTCCTTAGCAACGCAGGTCTAATAGCTTACTAGTTTAAAAATTCAAATTTCATATCGATAACATTCTGACTTTAATATATTGTAATAATATGTTCTTTCACTATTAAATCGTCGTTTTTCCTGTCACAGAAAAAAATTGTGTATTATACACGGGAAAAATATTAGATTTCAGCTCTCGGTTTTTTGTCTCCCTCCGCTTCGCGTCGGGAGACAACATAACCTCGAGCTAAAATCTAATACTTTTTTCCCTTGTATAATAAATAACTATTTTTCCGCTCGAAAGGAAAAACCTTTTATAGGCTTACCCTGAGAGGGTCCGCTTCTCTCAGGTGTGTGAAACTCCAGTAGTTGATTGGTTACTCCCTAAAAAACCTCTCACACGTTCTTTGGAGTAATTCTTCGTTCAAAGTTACAAACATTTTCAATTTTTCCTGAGTTCTTTCTGAGTTCACCGTCGAACGTCCAACATTAACAAACATTCCTTATTTGGATGTTCAGTTCATACAATATATGCCATCTTATCTATCTATAAGAGACATGTCACATTTATGCCTGGTCGTTACTCATGAATTAAAATAACCCTCCAGTTCTAGAAAACAAAGTATTATTAAATGGAAAATGACCCATTGGTCATTTTGATAATATAATGTCTTTGGATATTCCATGTGATGATGGAAATACAGTGTAACCTCTTTAATTCGGAAAGTTGCTGCCAAGGTGGGTGTGCAGATTATAGAAAAATAGAATGATTCTTATAGGTTGTTTATAAATTAAAATAATTTATTCATAAAAGTAACAGAAAACTAAAATAGTTATTTATGCACTAATGACGAAAAATTTTCTATTATAGTCTATATTCTTAAATAATTTCACAATAGCAAATGAAAAATAGACTTATTTTTGTATTGAACCGTATCATATCGTATTCACAGTGACCACAGCGGACGAGAAAGTTTTGCAGAGGAGAAAGTAATTTCTCGTCCGCAAAGTAACTTGCCTTCAATAATAGTCGATTTTACGGCCGCAAATTTCGTAAAATGTCACTTTTCATAGAAAACGACGAAAAAATATATTATTCAAAAATGGGTTCAAGCCCTGTGGACAGGAGCTTTCTGGCGCTCTAGTTCAAACAGACAAATTATATCTCCGATAGCTTAGATAGAATAATTAAAGCATTCTGTGAGAACATAGAAGTACGATTCATTATTGAAATTTAGAAAAATTATTTCTCCGAAAGTATTATCTTGTTGGAGTTGAAAATGATATCGATGGATTTTAATGGTGAATCTGCATCTTGAATATAAATTGATTTTGAAATTTGTTGCTTAAGAAAAAATATTTTTTTCGTTACTCCGAAACCATCTGGCCTATTTTATCCAATAACAAACCTAACCGAGATATTCATCTCCCTAATCGACTCTGAAAATTTCAACGTCCTAGCTCATTCCGTTCGAGAGTTATTGTAGAAACATTTTTTTTGTAGATTTTGAAATTTTTTTATGTCACTTTGCGGTAACCTGGTCAATACAATACTTCACATGCGTATGAAGGTCATAATTCTACAATTTGATGCTAAATTTCAGATAGATCGAGTGATCGGTTTCGGAAATATTCATAAAAAATGTGTTTTACTAAAATCGGTCAAAACTCCGAAACCGCTTGATGGATTTCGCCCATTAACGAACTTCTTCGAGATACTCACGCTCCAAACCCACCTTGCAAATTTCAATTCTCTAACTCCTTTCGTTCGAGAGTTATCGTGCCTACGGCCGGCTGGCCGGACCGGCCGGATATAATAGATTTCGACCTCGGATTCTTGATCAGTGAGTCGAACCAAATCGTTTGAGACCATTTTCATCCAAAAATTCGAAAATTACAGACATTTGGGCAAATTGATAAGCACTCAGTTCCGAGGAACTAGAGCGCCAAAAAGGTAACAGAAAACATAAATTGAATTCAAATTTTCATAAACAAGGGATCACATTTATATTAATTAATTTATTTATTTTCAATTTTGAAGTAATCTGAATTTTTTGTTTGAACTTTAGAGTCAGCTCCATTTTTCACTGCTAGATTTTTCATTTTTAACAGCATCTTCGAACGTTGTGTGCTTTCTATTTGGAATTTTTGGACAACAATCGTTGCGATAACAATCTGAATCATGTCTCAACTCGTAAATTTTAGACGTGGTCATTTGTGTGCGTTCGGATTATAGAGATGCGTCCGGACTATGGGTTTTGAAATCGGGCTTCCGATTTTACAGGTTATATTGTATATACTTTGGTAAGTTAATCAAATTAGGTTCAGAATAGCTCCAGTAAAAATAAAGCTGGAATATTGCCTAAGTTTTAATTGATGTAATATAATTGTCAAAGTAGATTTGAGGAATGAATATCTCGGATAAGTTGGTTATTGGGTAGAATCGGTATAGTGGTTTTGGCACTGTTGTTTTTTATCCAGAAGGCACTATTTGAATTTTTTTCGTTTATATGCAGTTCTGTCATAAGAATCCATTGATATCATTCCCAATTCTGAGAAACCAATACTTTCGGAGATCTAATTTGTCAAAGATTGAACAAGATCGCCTAAGCTCTTGTTCATAGGGCTTTCCCAGTTTTTCCTATTATGCTCGTAACAATAATTTCAGAATGTGGCTGCATAATTTCTTGATTTCTCAAAATTTGAATACCTCTCCTCTCCAGGAAAATTCTCTTCTATACGTTCACCCCTAAAAGAATAGGTTCAGGGTGTTACCAAATTTTTGAACCAAGTTCAATGAATTTCCCTTCGGTTGTTGAAGGACTTCATTATTAGATATCAAAATTGTGCATAGTTCAAAACGTGGATTGTGAAAATTTCAGGGGGTAACATTGAGTAACCTCAAAACTGAGAATTTATTGAACTAAACTCAAATCGGTTTCATTATTCGTCAATAATAATTGATGTTCGCATTCAGTTGCTCAAAAGAAAGGAAATGAAAAAAAAATAAAAATATAAAAATCTAATCTTCATCGTAAATACTGATACTTCAGAAATGTCCTGAAACGACAAGCGACGCTGATATTTCCTGCAACGTGAATCAAATGCCCACGACAGATACTCTGTTCCAGATATTTTATCAGCAAATTCATCATAGTTCTTGTGCTGTTGCTTACCCCCCAGCTCTGTGGCAATTAGTAATAAATCAATGTGGTCGTTGATTCGCTTGTCGAGCATTAACAGTAGCTATCGTCCTTGCCAATTTCTCTTGATTATTCAATGATTATTATGATTACTTTATGGCTTCTGCAATTTCTATCAACGTCCAAGTAGCTGCATCACCCTGCGGTCATTTGGTATGTTACGGCCTTCTACGGGGGCAGCGAGATAAGTATGAGAATATTTTACAACCGAACACAGGAAAACGCGGTCCATACATTCGAAGTTTGTTTATAATTAATCATATGGGAACAATATACAGGCTGGTTCACTTATTATCACCGCAGAAAAAAATGAGCAGAATTCATAAAACACACTCTATCTAGATTACTGGAAAAGTCAGGGCCAATAAATGTGGTATATCTAGAACCACCTCGGTGCCCTATATTCGCCTTTTAAGTATTTTCGTTTCCCATTGAAACACGCCGTATAATATAAGAAACCTTCTATATATAGGAAATAATAATATCAGTCTTAAGGAACTAATTTATAAAAACTTATTCGCAAGCAACGTTTCGAGAAACTTTTTTTCTTCCTCAGGCTAAAACACAATAAAAAGGTCTGAATAATCAGGACAGTACATATCTAAGGGCCGATATATTCGCCTATCTGTAAACTGTCAAGTTTACCTTACTGTCAAGTAGCCTTACCGAAAGGAAAGTAATATGTAACTGTATATTCACCTCTCAGTTATACGAAGTGATCTGTAAATCTGTCTTACCGAACACTTAAATTTACAGACTACTCCAACTTCTCAGTAAAAGCTTACTGAAGAGATTCTAACCTAAAATGCCTACGTCATTTGAATTAATAAATAAACAAAACAAATAATTTGTGTAGTATTTTTAACTATTTGGAACTAATTGGGTTAAGGAATTCGTAACAATGGATCTTGTAGATGATTTGAATCTAATAATTATTGATAATTATGATGAAGAGCTTATGAATGCTAGGAGACCTTACAAAAGTTCGAATCGTTACAACCATTGGGACAATTTAAATCGATGGGACGAATTGGAATTCTACCAAAGATTTCGTCTAACAAAACAATCTGTTTTGGAAGTTCTTCCATTGATAGAGCAGAGTTTATATTACGAATCTAATAGGTGAATACTGTGAAAACACCAACATAGCTCAATATCTCAGAATTTGAACGGAAAAATATATGCATGTTATATTTTCAGAACAATCCATTACCGCCTTCACAGCAGTTGTTATTAACACTGAAATTTTTTGCAACTGCAGGTTTCTATGTAAGTGTGGGAGACTTCGGTGCGATTCATAAATCGACTGTATGCAAAATTGTACATAAGGTTACTGAAGCTCTAGCTGTCTTGAGACCAACTTTCATCAAAATGCCCCAGACTGATGATGAAAAGTTTCTCATTCAGAAAAAAATTATGGATATTTCTCGATTTCCGAGAGTTATAGGGGCGATAGATTGTACTCATATAAAAATTGAAAGTCCAGGTAGGCAAAATCTCAACGCTTTCTGTAAAATGTTTTCAAGAATGTTCTTTCTAGGAGGTCCGAATGCAGAAGTTTTCCGTAATAGGAAAGGCTATTTTTCATTAAATGTACAGGCCATTTGTAATGCAAATTACAAATTCCTGGATATCGTTGCTCGTTGGCCAGGATCTGCTCATGATTCCAATATTTTCGATAATTCCATTATAAAAAACAGATTTGTCGCAAAAGAATTTGGAAAAGTTGTTCTATTGGGGGATAGTGGATATGCTTTAAGGGAATTCATGATGACCCCAATACAGACTCCGAGGGATGAAGCCGAAAGCTTATTCAATGAATCCCATATAAGGACAAAGGTTGTTATTGAAAGAACTTTCGGAATTTGGAAAAGGCGATTTCCTTGCTTGTCAATGGGTTTGCGGTGTAGAATACCTTTGGTGCAAAACATTATTGTAGCTAGTGCAATATTGCACAATATTGCTAGGGATGATGCCAATGAAAGTTTGGAAACATTTGGAGATAATCATGAAGAAGAACAAGATGTTGAGCTTAATACTGATCATGGACATTTTTATCGGGCCGATTTTTTTTAACTATTTCCGTAATTTGAGAAAGTTTTATTGTATTTAATCCTTTTTGCGCGTATTTTCTGGGGAACATCGCGTTATAGTTTTGCCCAAATGTCTGTAACTTTCGAATTTTTTGACGAAATTGGTCTCAAACGATTCAGTTCGACTCCCCAATGAAGAATTCGAGGTCAAATTTGATTCTGTCCGGCCGGCCGTCCGTTGCCACGATAATTTGAGAACGAAAAGAGCTAGCGACTTGAAATTTTCAGGGTGGATGGCGCATCGCAATACGACGGACAAGTTCGTTAATGGGGATAATCGACCCAGTGGTTTCCGAGTAATAATTTTGTTTTCAACCAATATAAATCCGATCGAATTGAAACTTGGTGAGTAGTTGTAGAATATGAACCTAAGCACGTTTGTGAAATTTTGGGCGAATCGTGAGGCTAGAAAATTTTAAAAAAATTATTAAAAAATATTTTTGTTGTCACGATAACCTGAGAACGGAAAGAGATAGCGGCTTGAAAATTTCAGGTTTGGTTGTGCATCTGAATGCGACATTTGAGTTTGTTTATGAGCATAATCGGCCAAACGGTTTTAGAGTTATAGCCATCTGAAATTTTCTGAAATTTGGTGGTTTTTTTTTCCTCATTAACTCGAAATACACTAAACCGATTGAATTCAAACTTGGTTATTAGTTGTAGAATGTCAACGCAAAAATGTTTGCAAAATTTGGTGAGGATAGCATTTGTAGAAAATTTTTAATAAATCATTGAAAATAAAAAAAAAATTCTATATATCAGTAACTATCCGTTCGAAATTGCTGAAATAATTCAAGAGCAATCATAACCTAACTCTACTGCCAAGTTTCAAGTTTTAACACAATCGGTTGAATATTGTTGGAGATTCGAGCATTCTTGTGTGAGTTCAGTAAATGGGTGACCGTTGCCTCGATAACTTTCGAACGAAAGAAGATAGGGACATGTAATTTTCAGGGTAGGTTGCGTATCCGAAAAGGAGAGTTGACTTTGTTTTTGGGCATAATCGGTTTAACGGTTTCCGAGTTATATCCACCTGGAACCTTGATAACTAAAAAAATAAAGATTCGATTGAATTGAAGCTTGGTAACTAGTAGTAGAAAATCAGCATAAAGACGTGTTTAAAATTTTGTAAGAACCGTACCCCTAGAAAATTTGAAAAAAATGACGAAAAAAAAAAATTTAAGAACCGCACCCCTAGAAAATTAAAAAAAAATCACGAAAAAAAAATTGGTTCAAGCACTGACGTGAAGTCAGAAGCTTTTGCGCGTATGTTCTATTGTCCATTCTTCTGTATTGGACACCCTTAATCGAATTTACCATGGTTAATTATGTTGTCGATTCTCCTGTATTGGACACTTAATTCGAATTTACCATGGTAAATTCGAAATAAGAGTGTCCAATATAGGAGAATGGACAACATAATTAACCATGGTAAATTCGATTAAGGGTGTCCAATACAGAAGAATGGACAATAGAACATACGCGCAAAAAATTCTGACTTCACGTCAGTGCTTGAACAAATTTTTTTTTCGTGATTTTTTTTAAATTTTCTAGGGGTGCGGTTCTTAAATTTTTCTTTTTTCGTCATTTTTTTCAAATTTTCTAGGGGTACGGTTCTTACAAAATTTTAAACACGTCTTTATGCTGATTTTCTACAACTAGTTACCAAGCTTCAATTCAATCGAATCTTTATTTTTTTTTTAGTTATCAAGGTTCCAGGTGGATATAACTCGGAAACCGTTAAACCGATTATGCCCAAAAACAAAGTCAACTCTCCTTTTTTGCGCGTATGTTCTGGGGAACATCGCGTTATAGTTTTGCCCAAATGTCTGTAACTTTCGAATTTTTTGAAAAAAATGGTCTCAAACGATTAAGTTCGACTCCCCAATGAAGAATTCGAGGTCAAATTTCATTCTGTCCGGCCGGCCGTCCGGCCGTCCGGCCGTTGCCACGATAACTTGAGAACGAAAAGAGCTAGCGACTTGAAATTTTTAGGGTAGGTGGCGCATCCCAATACGACGGACAAGTTCGTTAATGGGCATAATCGGCCCAGCGGTTTCCGAGTAATAATTTTGTTTTGAACCAATATAAATCCGATCGAATTGAAACTTGGTGAGTAATTGTAGAATATGAGCCTAAGCACGTTTGTGAAATTTTGTGCGAATCATATGGCTAGAAAATTTTAAAAAAATTATTAAAAATATATTTTTGTTGTCACGATAACTTGATAACGGAATGAGATAGCGGCTTGAAATTTTCAGGTTAGGATGAGCACCAGAACGCGACATTTCAGTTTGTTTATGAGCATAATCGGTCAAACGGTTTTAGAGTTATAGCCATCTGAAATTTTCGGAAATTTCGTGGTTTTGGTTCCTCATTAACTCAAAAAGTACTGAACCGATTGAATTCAAACATGGTTATTAGTTGTAGAATGCCATCGCGAAAATGTTTGCAAAATTTGGTGAGGATAGCATTTGTAGAAAATTTTTAATAAATCATTGAAAATAAAAAAAAAAAAATTCTATATATCAGTAACTAATCGTTAGAAATTGATGAAATTTTGCAAGAGCCTTCATAACCTAACTCTACCGCTAAGTTTCAAGTTTTAATACGATCGGTTTAATATTGTTGGAGATTGGAGCATTCTTGTGTGAATTCAGTAGATGGGTGACCGTTGCCTCGATAACTTTCGAACGAAAGGAGATAGGGACTTGCAATTTTCAGGGTAGGTTGCGTATCCGAAAGGGAGAGTTGAGTTCGTTTTTGGGCATAATCGGTCTAACGGTTTCCGAGTTATACCCACCTGGAATATTATTTACTTGATAACTGAAAAAATAAATATTCGATCGAATTGAAGCTTGGTAACTAGTAGTAGAAAATCAACATAAAGACGTGTTCAAAATTTTGTAAGAACCGTACCACTAGAAAATTCGAAAAAAATGACGAACAAAAAAATTTTAATAACCGTACCCCTAGAAAATTTCAAAAAAAATCACGAAAAAAAAAATTGTTTCAAGCACTGACGTGAAGTCAGAAGCTTTTGCGCGTATGTTCTATTGTCCATTCTTCTGTATTGGACACCCTTAATCGAATTTACCATGGTAAATTATGTTGTCCATTCTCCCGTATTGGACACTTAATTCGAATTTACCATGGTAAATTCGAATTAAGAGTGAAAAGCTTCTGACTTCACGTCAGTGCTTGAACCAATTTTTTTATTAACAGATTTTCTCATTTCTTTGATGTGATTTTCTCAGTTAATGCTATGGATACTGTTGTATCTTATGAGTGAGATAAGTAAAAAGTATCCTGTTAATAATAAAACGTATGAAGTATGATTTGTTGTATTTATGTATTTAATATTGGCTGCTGTATCAACCTATAAACCAATAAATAAAAATGGAGGTAATCTTAATAATCCTTTATTCTTCTAATTTGAATAATTTAATTTTTTTCTGTCAACATTTTCATTTGTTGAGCATGAAGTTCTTCTCTGCGCTCTTCATCCCTTATTAAATTTTCCTTCTCCATTTCAATTTTCTCTATTTTTTCTCAGAGATAGTTGTCAGATATGCCTTTTTCAATAGAAGATTTTCTCTCTCTAAAGCTCTGTTAGAGAGATCTTCTTCAGCAAAATCAAATCTTCACGAGCTTTACTCATTTCTACGTATTTGTCTTGGATTAAAGGAGGTGCCCTCAGCTTTTTGTTGATTGGAGTCCTCAATGACTTTGGGGTCCAAGAACTCCATTTAGTGTCTGTAAAGAGGAAATTCTAAATTAAAATATATAGATTTCTTATGTTAGAAAAGGAAAACATGACATATCGTCGGCACAATGACACAGAAAAGTATCTGTTAAATTTCTCATTTTGCGCTTCCTTCATTTTTAATATCACATGGAGCCTGTGCATGGTGATAACTTCCTTGAAAGGTTTGCTAAACGAAGTAAATGAATATATTTGATTGATTTCATCGATTGGATGATTTATAATTTGCCTTCAAACATGAATATCTTGAAACTTGCTTCTTGCAGATATCATTGCGCCCACAATTTCAGTTTATAGTTTGATGATGTAATTTGACTGTATATCTAAACATAATCAGCATAATATGAAATTTCTGCTAAATACCTCTTGACGATGCCGAATTGGTGGATGGGGGTTGTTCGATGATTATTTCATCTTGATTGGCATTGGCACCAAGCCCACTAGTACTTGGAAGTACAGTGAAGTCTTCTTCGACCATGGGTTGGTGCTCGAAGACCACATTTGGACCATCAATGTCCACCATTGCATTGTCTATGTCCACCATTGCATTTTCTATTTCCACAATAATCTCTTCTGATTGAGAAGTAGAGGTAGAGGGACAAGCATTTTGAGAATGCCTGATTGCTAGAACAATTTAAATTTTTTTAAGTATAAAAATAAAAATTAATTTTTTCATATTTACCTATATCACTATCATTTTGATGAGGGAGACCGTCTACTCTCAGCGACATAAATTGTAGAAGTTTCTCCTCCCAGAGGAAAAACCTTAAGTCTACAGGTGGTCCACCTCCTGTTTTAATTGTTTCAGCTTTCATCCTAGCTGCTTTTGCCTTTATAGATCTTTTGATGCCATCATACTTCGTCTTCAAAATTTTAACCGTTCGAGTGCCTCCAGTTGGTATGTTGAAGGCATTAGTCACTTCATTCCACTTCTCCTCCTTTTCTTTCCACGTAACTGCATCAGTTGTTTTGTTTTCAATAACAGAGGCTCTTTTCACCACTTCATTTATCAGACACTCGGTTTCTGATATTATTGAAAAGTTTATTGAGCGATTACGCTTCTCACCTACAACTGAAAACCGTGGTTATATAAGGAACATGTATATGTACCTATATTAATTCGCCTAAAACTTACCTTTTGTAGCCATGATATTCAAAGTTTTTAAACACAGTTTAATTTACACCTCGATTGGACAGGAAACTCAAAACTCAAACTTGAAATGAAATGTGTTTCACTATTTCGTAAATTTAAGGTTATGCACCTTTTTGCCGACAAACATAGAAATTAGTATTTTCTATTTCTAGTGTTCTTTTTTTTTTTTTTTTTTTTATATCCTTTATTGTGCCAGGCAACTAGGGCCATCTACACAGTTCTATATATATTGCATTGAATATAGAAAAGTGTATTTGTTCTCACGTACTATGGTCGTTATCTCTCTCTTACACTATCATCTTATATAGCGTTATCTTTGTTGTCGAATTCTACTAACCGCTTAAAAACATCGACTCTTCGGTAATACTTCCGAATCCCTTCGTTAACTACGGAAAGGATACATGGACATGAATATACGGTTATGAGTTAAAGGTGATCTGTAAATTTAACGAGCACGTAGTTAACGAAAACTTTACAGAGAGGTTCAATATATCGGCCCTTAGTGAAATAACACACATCAAAATGAAACCACAATAATGGACATTAATAAAACAGTCAGCAGTAAATCCACCAAACGCAGAACAACATCTTCTATACATAATTTTCATAAAACTTTAACAAAAAATGTTTCATGAAAATTTCCATTAAGGAAAAAATTTATTTCTATTTCAACCATAAGAATATACCTACCTCTACATCTTTAGGAAATTTTGAAGATTAAACCAGACTCATTCATGCCAGACAAATATTTTAGTGAAGAGAAGCATAGCTCATTTGCATTTTTTTGGCACAATATTCAATGGTTTCCTTTCCAAATTCTTTTTGGCTCATATATAAACAAGTTTGTAAAATCAGTCGCGGTACATGGGACAATGCGTTTGAAAGAACGGCGGTCCGCCAGTCGACCAGCATGAAATAGAAAAAGACTTAATTTTTTGGGAATTAGCGAGACCGAGACGAGATTTTTGCGCGTATGATCTGGAGAACATAGTGTTTTCATTTTGCCTAAATGTCTGTAATTTCCGATTTTTAGCGACTTGAAATTTTCAGGGTATGTGGGGCGCCCCAATACGACAGTTAAGTTCATTAGTGGGCATAATCGGCCCAATGGTTACCGAGTAATAATTTTGTTCTCAACCAATACAAATCCGATCGATAGAAATTTGGTGAGTAGTTGTAGAATACAAACATAAAGAGGTTTGTGAAATTTTTTGAGAATCGTATCACTAGAAAATAAAAAGAAAAATAAGAACGGAAAGAGATAGCGACTTGCAATTTTTAGGGTAGGTTTTGCCTCTGAATGCAACATTCGAGTTTGATAATAGGCATAACCGGCCAGATATTTTTGAGTTCTACCCATCTGAAATGTGGTTTTTATTTCCTCAATAACTCGAAAAATACGAAACCGATCAAATTCAATCATGGTTATCAGTTGTAGAATACTGACGTAAAAATTCTTGCAAATTATTCTGAGGATCGTAGCACTAGAACATTTTTAAAAAATCATTGAAACTCATCGAAAAAATTTTTATATATCAGAAACTATTCGTTTGACTTCGCTGAAATTTTGTGAGACCCTTCAAAACCTTAGTATACTTTCAATTTACAAGTTTGAACACGATCAGATCTATATCGTTTGAGATTCAAGGTAACTTTCAAACAAAAAGAGATAGATTCTTGCAATTTTCAGGGTAGGTTTCCCATCCGCATGGGAGAGCTAAGTTCGTTGTTGACATAATCTGCCCAACAGTGTCGGAGTTATACCAATCTGGAATCGAATTGAAGCTTGGTAACTAGTTGTAGAATATCGACATAAAGATGTGTGTTTATTACAACAAATTATTGTGCGTTGTATTGTATTTTCATAAATTCAAATTTATTGGTAAGCAAATATAATTCACGATAAATTCAATTCAGTAATTTTTCAACAAGTTCCATTTTCTTTTTAATAGATTTCGGATCTGCGGTCAGATTATTGATAATAAAAGAGAAAATAACGCTTTTAGGAAAGCTAACCACAAATCGAAGATGAAAGGACTAGTTGAGACCAAAGTTTTGGAGCAATCCACAGAGTGTGTATGATTTCATCAAAGTTGAATAGCTACATACCGCGGTTTCATCCTTATTAGGAATCATACACACTCTGTGGATTGCTCCAAAACTTTGGTCTCTACTAGTCCTTTCATCTTCGATTATTGATAATTATTATACAGTCAGTTATTCCCACAAGAGCATGAAAAAGACTCATCGTGTTCCTGATACGAATTTATTTCCGTTTTTTTCGGTTTATGAGAGTATTTCATTCAATTTTTCAACGAACAAATTAAAGATAATAACAAGATTTATGCCTTGGTTCCGCAAATATTTATTATATCAACCCATTTTTTATGGTACCTACCTTATCCGACACTTAATTTTGTAAGTGAAAAAATTGAAAATAATTATTTATCACGGAATAACTGATTTTGTGCCAGAAACAAGAGATGTTATCCTTGGATTTCGAATCTGAACTAAAATCTTTGATAATTATTATACAGGGTGAGTCATTCGTACAAGAACTTAACATAAAAGAAAAAGGATATCACGGTCCATATATTGGTTTCATTCAAAGGCATTTTAGTTCAAGCCATGTACAAAATTTGAACCAAATTGGCTAATCCCTTTATACAATATGGCGGATTGAATTTTTTCTCTCAATTCGCATATCACTATGTATGTATTATTTACAAATTTGTCGACAATCCACGACAAAATGTGTAGTGGACAAGAGTGTAGTTCAGTGTTTATAATCAGTACACAGATAACTCAAACCCGAATAGTCATCTATGACTACCTGTTGAGAGTAGTTGAGAAGCCTGAACTCCTATATTTCTACCTTTCAAAACTCATTGTTATGAGTACAAGTTTATTATTATGAATAAGATAAAATCATCTTTATTTGAGCCAATATAATGCTGTGCCAAACAATTTTTTTATTATATCGAAATCTTACCCTTATTTCAAGCTCTGAAATTATAAGGGTTTTAATATTTAGCAATATTAAAAATCTTTTTAGGATGTTCTTAAATGATCTCAACACGTGTATTTAGTAGCTAAATTATCACTACGTTTCCGTTACCCCACTCCCTTCCAAACTGCACTTTCCCAAACAGCCCCCAACCCCACCTCAGTATATGGGACAACGGCGCCAACCTCAGGCTCCGCAAAAAGCCTTCCTAAGTCAATTTTTAGTTTTCTTGAAGAAAAATAATTACAACTTGGAAAGTTTAATTACTGTTAGTTGCGATGGAACAGTAGTTAATACTGACTCAAATGGAATTGAATCGTTCACAGCAGTGGTTTATTTGTCAACTGCATGGGAATGAGCTTCCATTAAGACACTGTATATCGAAATTGTGGCAACTGGTCCCCGAGGATCTTCAGGACCTATCGGTAAGCAGATAGCTAATTGTCATAATCGTCCAGGTGTAGCATTTGAACCAGTCTCAAGTGATTTACCGGTTGTTGCCATTTCTGAGTTGAACATAGACCAAAAATACCTGTATCAACTGCAGTATCAAGCGAAGTTTGAACTCCTGATATATTAAATTTAGATCCTGGGTAAATGATTCATTCACGATGGCTTGTAACAGTCAATAGGGTTCTGCGACTTCACGTTAGTACTGAAAATCCCAGTGAAAATCTAAAGGAAATTACTCGGTTTATATATATATATATTCTTTTGAACTTGAGCATTACAATTAATTTTTCATCTAACAATAAAGCATGTGTATGAAAAAAGTGTTAGCAGAGGTTAGTGTAACGGGGTACCATATAATTTGATATATGATACTAGAGCTTAGGGAAAAAACCTCAGCAAAAAAACCCTATCTCCCCGTTAGTGTTGTGATTTATGAAAATTGAAATTGTTAACAAAATATGCTGAAATATTAAATATTGAAGGGCATCTTTTTCTTCATTATCGCTTCTTCCTTCAACAATCAGAGAAGTTTCTCCAAGGTACCCGAAACCCAATCTGGAAAAGGAAAAGGCAAAGGGAGAAAAGGAACAAATTAAAAATGGAATATTCTATATTTTATTAAATAGATTTAAAACTCGCTACCCATTCTAAAAAAGATTCAGAAACATTATGAATAGCCCTAAAACCATCTTTGAATCTATATATGCGACAATTATTAACTAAATGATCTATGGTTTATACAAAACATGTATTCACCCATGTGGTTTGAAATTGAATTGATTCCATCGTGCAAAAATGGTGCAAAAACTGTTTGGAAATTAATTAAGCGAACTCGATATTTAAGCTAGGGATTCACACGAGACGAGAGTATAAAAAATCTCGACTCAGTCTCCACAATTCCCAAAAAATTAAGTCTCGATCTTGTCTCGTCTCTGAATAATTATAATAAATATTATAATAAATATAAACCAAATAGTAGATATCGATGAATAATTTTGTGGAGCTATATTCATTACGCTGTTATACAAACATATTTGTACATGACCATATTTTTTTGAATTTTAAACACTGTTAATATCATCTTTTTAGATACTTGATGACCAAGAATTCAAACATAATCACGCTTGCATCACATCATCTTTCAATGATGTACATGTTTTCGCCATGATCATACCTACTGTGGAAAATAATCATTCAACAGGTGAGGACGTAGCCATTAATAAATCATCGACCATCTTGGAAAGTGTAGGAAGAACTTTTTCATCACTCTCCACCACTATAAAATATCTTGATTCCTATTAGCTGTTTCTAATAGCAAATATTCATCAGGTTTCCATTGTTTCGAAGGTTTTGCTGTTGTTTTAAAGAGGTTATCGATGTCGATACATTTTTTAAAAGAATTGGACAAATTCGCATCGTTTTCAATAAATACCTTCCTAGTGGGTAGATCATTGAGGGTGTTTTTGGCGTATTCTTCATAACACTTTTCGAAACATTGAATAGCTTCATTTTTAATTTGTTTACCAGTTTTATTATATTTACTTACACAGATATATACAATAATTGTTCACATATTTACTACAGGAAGCACAATAAAAAACAATTGTTTAATTAGGTACCGTGTCATACAAAGATGCATCTTTAAAATTTGTGGGAATGAAATCGGGTCGGGTTTATTAGAGTAACTTTAAAATCTAGGGAATAATGCTTTAGTTTAACAACAAACAAAAATTAGTTCAAGCACTGACGTGAAGTCAGGATCTTTTGCACGTATGCTAAATTGTCCATTGTGCCATTCTCCTGTATTGGACACTCTTAATCGAATTCACCATAGTAGATTAAAAGTGTCCAATACAGGAGTATTGACAATAGAACACACGCGCAAAAGCTACAGACTTCACGTAAGTACATGAACCAATATTTTTCTCGTAATTATTTTGAAATTTTCTAGTGGTACGGTTCAGATAAAATTTTACACACGTCTTTATGTCGATATTCTACAACTAGATTCCAAGCTTTAATTCGATCGAGTCTATATTTTTTGAGTTATCGAGGAAATAATTGGTGTCCGACCGAAACTGGTTTTTCAGCCGAAACCGAAACCGAACTTTCGACCAGGCTCTCAGTTTCGGCCGAAACCGAAACCGAAACTTACATACACATATTTTAAAATTCATATTTTAAATCTAGTGATTGTTTTACACATTAATTTGCATAAGTATGCATAGAAACAGTTGAATACTGTTAAATAAAATGAAAAGACAATTTTTTTGAGTTCTTTATTAATTATTTTGCTCTTATCAAGTTATCAAAATAATCAGTCGAGGTATACCTACGAGTATAATCTAATTAATAATCATTAGAGTAAATACTCATGAATTCTCAGTCTTAAAACAAAGATAGACTACAATTACTTGTACGACAATACGAACCTACTTATAACTCAGTAAGTTACCGCTTATTTAAAAAAAAAATTAAAATGAAATAAAGAACAAACGAAATATGTTACTAATATTAAATAAAGAAACAAACGAAATATGTTCCTAGTTTTAAATTAGTACCTATTTAAGTAATAAAAATTGAAAAGTCTTATATTGTACGCTAAGAAAAGCCGTTCACCCAGTGGAATATTCGGACGACCTGAGTAAATTTGTGCAAGTGTTAGCCACTAAGTTGGCCAGAATAGTTCACGAACAGTCAAGTTTTGGCGCGGCCGAAAGTTTCGGCCATTTATTGGCCGAAACCGAAACTGAGACCGAAACTAGATTTCTTGGCCGATACTGGCTGCTAGAAATAATATTCCAGGTGGGTATAACTCCGAAACAGCTAGACCGATTATGCTCAAAAACGAACTCAACCCTCCCATTCGAATGCGCAACCTACCCTGAAAATTGCAAGTCCCTATCTCCTTTCGTTCGAAAGTTATCGAGGCAATGGTCACCCATCCAGCTACTGAACTCACACAAGGTTGCTCGGATCTCCAACGATATAGATCCGATCGTGTTCAAACTTGGAACTTGGTGGTAGAGTTCTGAAGGCTGTCGCAAAATTTCAGCGATGTCGGACGAATAGTTTCTGATATATAGAATTTTTTTTCAATTTTTTAATAATTTTCTAGTAATATGAAATTTTGCAAGAATTTTTGCGTTTGTTACTAATAGCCATGGTTGAATTGGATCGGTATTGTATTTTTCGAGATATTGAGGAGATAACAACCAATAATAATGAAAAGTGGCAATACCGTTGTTAATGAATCAAAAAGTCCAGAGCGTTCCTGCCAATAGGGTCTTCATAATGGCTTCGTATAATAATAATATAGCTTCACAACAAATTCAACTAAACTGAATCGTGTTAAGCCTCCCCTGGGGTTTATTTGACTGGAGAAATATATGCATAAGCATATTAATTATACGAAGCCATTATGAAGACCCTATTGGCAGGAACGCTCTGCACTTGTTGATGTGCCATCTGCCCTGAAAATTTAAAGTCACTATCTCTTTTCCTCATCAAGTTATCGTGGTAACGGCCTCGATTTCTTTATCAGGGAGCCAAACCCAATAGTTTGAGACCATTTTCGGCGAATTTTTCGATAATTAGAGACATTTAGCAAAATGATAACGTGATATTCCCTAGAACATAGACGCAAAAACAATTTCAACAATAAGAAAAGATAGGGAGGGTGGGTGCTGTTAAACTCGCTTAGCAGCTCCCCGTGGTGAGTTCTGGGTTGATAATTATTTTTTTTATATTATAGTCGAGTGAAGACCTGCTATGTAAAATGGCGTGATAAAACATGGAATATTTTTTTGTTTACCTAATTCTGAACTCGAAAGAAAAAGTGGTTTCTTTATTAGGGGATGGGTGGGTGAAGAATAGATCAACATCAGTAAAAGGAAAAATTAACCCAAACAAGTGTCTCTTTACTAAATTAACCAAATACAAATAAAATAAAAAATATTTATTTTTCGGCACTTTTGGGGGTTAGTAGAGGGTAGAATAGTGATTTAATTCAAATAAAAAAATAACAGGTGCTTATGGGGTCCTAGTATAAAATTGTTTCCACTATTAGAAGAAGTAATTTCTTTTTACAGTCCATCCTAATAGAAGTGGAGGAGAAAATTTTTCACCGGCACTTCATAGGAAGGTATAATTCCATACAAAGTTTTAGTTTAAATCTCAATTCAATCAAGGGTACGAAATTGTCAGCTACACCTTGTATTTCTTGTAAGCATGAGATACTTACATTACCACTAGGTACATGCAGGCTTCGCAAGGATGCCTATTATTATTACGCATTGTGTTGGTTTATGAAATGGCCTCATGATAGGGAGACGGAATGGATAGTTGGCGTGTTATAGATAGATTTCCATGATTCCGCGGTAATTGGACTGCTTCCTATCTTGAATTAAATAACTCATGAATCTTCGATAACCCAGTGTTATTATTGGTAGACAGTAATTGACATGAAATGAATGTATGATTTCTATATCTTCTACGGTAATTTCATACGAGAACTTTGCGGAATGTTGAAACTGCATGAATAATCTTAGCTGTTTTGTTCTGTATGCTTGTACATATTGTATCAGAAAATATTGCACATTTTTTTGTTCGATGTTATTCATTTTTATTTTTTATTAATTACCAAAAAAGGGGTACACACAGGTATTACAATATTTAAAACCCAGAAACAGAGCATCCACAGAATATTAAATTATCATACAATCTAAAAAATAATACATGGAAAGTTATTAAATATAATGGGTAGATTCAAAATTCAAGTGTATAACTTCTAACATCAAAAATATAGAAATCGATAAATAAGAAAAAATCATCCATATTACTGTAAGCAATCAAAATAACTTGAACTCTAATCAAACTTCGTTTGTTTGCCTCTGACCTCAACATAAATCACAGATCAAGAACGTCTACCTAAATTTGCATTTTAACTCATTCTCAAACTGAATGGGGGATACATTGAATAATAAGAAATAATAATAATAATAATAATAATTTATTTGCAGATATTATACAGGTACAATAGTCTACAAATAATAGTGATTCCCACAAAGGCTTAGCCTGTCCGTGGGGTGAACCACCGAAATTAAATTAAATTCCAACTGCTTAATCAAAACAAAATAATGAAACAATAAAGGCACCATATGCAACAAACAACAATCCTTGTTTTATTCAATATATCAATATCACACGATTTGGAGTTGAAAATCATCAGAACTCTACAACTAAATATTGGTGGGTGACATTGAACCTCCAAAACGGTATGGCGAACAACGTTCTCGACCTCAGTCTTTTCTGACCCTGAAAGTTATCAACTGAAGAATTGCAGCAACCGAAAGAAGGTTATTCAAAATTTTGTACAGTAGACAAATACCATTTATTAGCCTGCGGTCCTCCAAACTGAGCATGTTAAATTTAAATTGGTCTTCCGAATAGTCAATTTATGTTGATCATTCTCCAAATGATCCACGTATGGAGGGTTCAAATGGAAGATAACGAGTTAAGTTTAGCTAATACGAAGGAATAATATATAATAATAATAAGGTAAGAACTTTTGTAGGTGTATCTACCTACCCCACAGTGTGTTGGCCTCATCATTTCATTCAATTCCCGAGTGACTAGGAACCTAGACCAAGGAGACTCTGTTGTTCTTGTCTACTTCATCAAGTTTTCTTCGGCACTCAGACTGTCTTAATGGATTGCTGTATCACACCTCTGATAGTTTCTTTCCAGGTTCATTTCCACGCATATTTCGATTGCAAGTTATTTCAGCCTGAAAGAAGCTCAGATAGGAGCCTAGCGATAGTGAGCATTTGGTGTCTGTCCCATATACTCTAGCGCCAGATCCTATTTTGGTTATTGAACCGTCTGTGTACCATTAAATGGCATTTTTTTCAGAATTCGGGTGGTTGATTCCCTGTCCCAGTTTTTCTTCCTACCTAGCATCGTAGTGAAGTTCTTTTTGATAATTACTTCCTAGATCATTTCGTCACTAGGAAGATAAGCTGATGAAATATACCTGGTAAAAGAAGATCCAGCTTTCTGGTATTTAATACTCTCATTACCTGTTCCCTTGATATTCTGAGCAAGGCTTCATGGTCCATTTTGTCTATCACTAGATGAAGGAGTTTTAAATTCATGATAATCTCCAGTGCCCTGGTAGGACAGGTTCCCATAGCACCAGTAATACACACACAGGCAAGCCTTTGTACTTTGTCAGACTACTGCCACATACGTGATTATGGCTCTCACAATCATGGCATACATCCATCGCATTATCTTGGGGTTGCAGCACCAGGTCTTACCGGCTAGATTTCTGCACGCCATTGAAGGCTTTATTGCTCTACTAGCAGTTCTTTCAACATGCTTATTCCACAGAAGTTCAATATCTTGTGTGATCAGCAGTGCTCAGCCCCACTGATAATTCGAAGGCCCTCCTGTAGTGAGTCACACAAGGTGCCCTTGAATTTACCTCTGACCATTAGGACTGTGTCATCGGCAAAGCCTATACACCAGAAGCGGAGCTCCGTTAACCTGTGGAGGAGCTCATCCACTACTAGGATCCAAAGAATGGGAGATGTTACTCCACCTTGTGGTGTTCTATGAGTGGCTTTGACAGAAGTGGTCTCATTACCCACCTGTGTCTCGGCTATACTCGTCATTTCAAGTGCTTCTATAACAGGCACATGTATTGTGTTGTCAAAGGTCCCAGATATGTCCTCAACACTACTCGCTTTCGAAAATATCTTCAGATCATCTGTATATATGAGGCACTTGGTGTATTTGAAACACTTTTTTTTTGAATGACTACATATTATTCAAATTAATAATTATAAATAGGGTACCTAGATGAGAGACATGTGAAACACCAGAATCAATGTCGAAGAACACTGACCTGTATCATGTATACAAAACAAATTGAGACCGATTCAAAATATAGGACTCAATCCATCTGAATTAAAGAGTCGTCGCAACAACATTATGGGCCATTTACACCAGGCCAATATCCTAGACAATCCACTAAGCAAATCCAATATTGGTCAGCTGTAAATAAAGACATTCCACTGCATTGGATTTTCCCATCAACTGTCCTCAAGCTATGTCAATGAAATAGAATGATTTCAAAGTTTGCGTTAATGTTTAGTGGATTGTCTTGGATATTGGCCTGGTATAAAAGGTCTATAAATCATAAAAGTGCATTATTCTAGGCCAGTAGCTTACGTAAAACGAATAGTCATAACTTTCGAAACACGATTCATAGAAGATTTTTGCTAGCAGACAAATTGTCAGAGATTTTTGAGCACATTATTATGGAGATTGAATGAACACTTATAGACATAAACGATTTCAATATAATATTGAAAGATGGCTGATACCGTTGTTAGTGAATTACCAAGTCCATAGTTCTGCCAATAGGGCCTCGAAATGGGTTCGTATAATTAATATACTTATGCATAGAGTTCACGAATCAAATTAACACCCCACGGGATTTCACTGATTTGCCGAAAAGCAAGCATATACGTATTTATGGCTTCTTGGCCTTCATCAGTTTTCTGTAGCTGTATCTGTTGCGACAAATTCAACTAAACTGAGCCGTGTTCAGTCTCCCATAGTCGGACTTAGCGAATATATATACTTAAATGCTCACGCTTCCTATGAGACAAAACAAGGATCTCAGCCTTCCCCACATTGAAAATTTGAGCCACCATTAGCACGCTTTTCGGCATATCAATGAAATATGATGAAATGTATGAAATAATTATACGAACACATTTCGGCAGAACGGGCTAGTTGATTAATTAAAAATTGATTCAAGCCCTATGGACAGGAGCTTTTTGGCGCTCTTGTTCAAACAGACAAATTATATCTCCGAAAGTATTGGTTTCTCAGAGTTGGGAATTATATCAATGGATTCTTATGATAGAACTGCATCATGAAAGAAATTAAATTTAAAAAAAGTGTCGTTTAAAAAATTTTTTTCAAAAATTATCATTTAAACAAGGGAGCCAAAAAACAGCAATCTACAAAGCTTCAATGCTTTAATGCTTCATAAATTGTCATTAAATTTTATTATCAAAATTAAATGAGCAATCTGCATTGATTCAACCTCGTGGAATGGGTTGTTGCAACTTAAACTCGGTGCATAGTTTTCACAACTCCAAATACCTAAGGAAAGTATCATCGAAATGTCTAGAGCAAGGCTGGAGACGATCATAGTAGATTGTTCATTTATTCCTGATATTTGAGTAGGTAGAGGCTCACGAACAAATTATTTTAATAATTCAAAATATATTAACTAGCAACATTATGAAAATACTGCATATATGAACATGTCTTACTACTTAAGGAATTATAACGTAATATTAACCTCAGTGTTCAACGAACAGTAATTTCTTTTGATGATTCCATTATGTTCTTCTTTCCTATTGCCTTCATAAACTACATCATTAAAATGATCCAATTCTAAATACTCTGAAACATCATCCCGAATTTATACGTAAATCATTCAATATGCAATCAGTCAATATTATTTTCAGTTTCAAAACAGTCTTGTATATGAATTGATTGAGGCTTTCGCGGCCAACCTTGCGGCTGCGGCGACGAGCTCAGTAGTCACCGATATAATTGAAGGAAGACATCTCCTGAAGATGCCGGACACTCGGACCGGCGAAACGTCGAGCTGCTTAGCCCAACGACGGCCTAAACACCCGATGGAATAAGTCTTGTATGTATTCACAAATTCAAGAACTTGTTCTCAAACTACGAATTGTCATGACTCTAATAGCTAGATGAGATGACGTTTATGAAGAGTGAACACAGTCAGTGAATACATAGAACTACGATGTATTATTGAAATTGTGATAAATCATATCTCCGAAAGAATTAGCTTATTAGAGTTGAAAATATTATCAATGGATTCTTATGATGAAATTGCATCTTAAAAAAAATTGAATTCGAAATTTGTAATGTAAAAAAAAATTTTTTTTCGTTACTCCGAAACCATGATTTTGCCCAATAACGAACTTAACTGAGATATTTATCACTCGAACCTACTCTGAAAATTTCAATTGTCTAGCTCATTCTGTTCGAGAGTTATCGTGTTAACGGTCGGACAGAATCGATTTTGACCATGGATTCTTGATCAGTGAGTCGAACCAAATCGTTTAAGACCATTTTCAGCCAAAAATTTGAAAATTACAGACATTTGGGCAAATTGATAAGCACTCTGTTCCAAGGAACAAGAGCGCCAAAAACGGTATATACTGTCAGAGCTCTGTGGCAGTCGTTTCTCGATTAATATCGTGCGGATTGGGACATGTTTTCATGAGTGAAAAACTTGTGAAAATTCGAAAAAAATTATAATATTTTCATCAAAATATTACAAAAAGTGACCGTGTGCTTGTCATGCGGAAGATATGATTGTCGTGGAAACATTTGCCATATAACGGCAAAAAAGATTTCACTATCATACCATGCTGAGAAACTATTTTTGGCCAGAATTCGAACAGCTGCCATTTGCAACAAAACCAGTCAAAGAATTGATCTATTGAAGACTTTCAAACTACTTACATTCATTTCATAACATAATGTGATTATTATTGGTTTCATTACACCTTCGATCCAACTCAAATATGTTGAATATATTAACAACACAACAAATCACGGAAAAAGAACCAATACTCACAAGACAGAAATTTATTAAGAATGAAATCAATATAGATAACATAAATCATCTAATACACCATCATTATCAAGAAGAAGCTTTACCTAGAAACAAATTACCAGCTCTCCCATGAATGGAATACCTGCAAACTATATAATACCGTAATCTTATAATAAAATGATATTACGGAAAATAAATCAATTTTAACGTGCAGGAAGACCTCAGTTGATAGCCAATTGATACTTAATTACTAAAGTTTATTACTACTTACTAATAATAATCTGTGGTAAAATTAGCAATATAAACATTGTATGAATATTATGTCCCAGGAACCTAGATCCTATCGAAGAGGAATCAAAATTTTATCAAGTTATAAACAGGTTAACTTATTTTTTTTTGGAAGTAGCGAGACCGAGGCGAGATTTTTGCTCGTATGTTTTGGGGAACATCGCATTTTGCCAAATATCTGTAATTTTCGAATAGTCTCAAACGATTGGGTTCGACTCCCTGATGAATAATTCGAGGGCAAATTTGATTATGTCCGGCCGACCGGCTGTCGCGCCGTTCGTTGCCACGATAACTTGAGAATGGAAAGAGATAGCGAAATTTTCAGGGTAGGTGGCGCGTCACAGTACAACGGACAAGTTCGTTAATAGGCATAATCGGCCCAACGGTTTCCGAGTAATAAATTTGTTTTCAACCAAACAAATCCGATCGAATTGAAAGTTGGCGAGTAGTTGTAGAATACAAACTTAAAGATACTTGTGAAATTTTGTGAAAATCGTATTACTAGAAGATTTAAAAAAAATGGGTTCAAGCCCTGTGGACAGGAGCTTTCTGGCGCTCTAGTTCAAACAGACAAATTATATCTCCGAAAGTATTGGTTTCTCTGAGTTGGGAATTATATCAATGTATACATATGATAGAGCTGCATCATAAAGGAAATTCAATTCAAATAATAGTTTATTTATCAAGATTAAATGAGCAATCATGAGAATGAGAACTGCACCATGGAAAAAATCGAATTAAATCTGGCCAATTTTGCCCAATAAAGAACTTAACCGAGATATTCATCTCCCTAACCTACTCTGAAAATTTCAACTACCTAGCTCATTCCGTTCGAGAGTTATTGTGGAAAAACTTTTTTTAATTTTCAAATTTTTTTTTTACACTTTGCGGTAATCTGGTCAATACAAAACTTCACATGCGTATAAAGGTCATGATTTTACAATTTGATGCTAAATTTCAGATAGATCGAAAGAACTTGTCCGAGATATTTACGCTCCAAAACCACCTTGCAATTTTCAATCCGCTAACTCCTTTCGTTCGAGAGTTATCGTGCCTGCGGCCGGTCGGCCGGCCGGACAGAATCGATTTCGCACTCGGATTCTTGATCAGTGAGTCGAACCAAATCGTTTGAGACCATTTTCAGCCAAAAATTCCAAAATTACAGACACTTGGGCAAATTGATAAGCACTCTGTTCCGAGGAACTAGAGCGCCAAAAAAACAAGTTTCGTATGACAATTGCCCAAAACAGGTTTAAAGTACCTACAAGTAGTAGGTATTCCATAAAACAAATATGAAAGAAGATAAGTAATAATAAAAAATTACCTTGTAATCGATCAAAAATTTCCTGATCTACGTTGACCAAATTTTCTCCTCTCTAGAACTACAGAATTATGCTTTCAATATTTACGTAATATTTTCAAACATTTTCGGGTGAGGTCCCCGTTGCATCGCTAAAATACGAGTATTTCAACCCCAATATTTTTGAAGTTACAATATTCCCTTCTTTCAAGTTGACATTATGAGAAATCATACATAGAATAATAATTATATCAATCTGTGAAATACGATTTACATTGAAATTTTAAAAAATCATATCTCCGAAAGTATTAGCTTGTTACAATTGAAAATAATATGAATGGATTTTTATGATAAAACTGCTTATTAAAAAGAATTTAATTTGGAATTTGTTCCGTAAAAAAAAAATTTTTTTTTTGTTACTCCGAAACCATCTGTCCGATTTTGCCCAATAACAAACTTAGCTGAGATATTCATCCCCCAAACCTACTCTGAAAATTTCAACTCTCTAGCTCATTCCGTTCGAGAGTTATCGTGCCTACGGCCGGCCGGCCGGACAGAATGAATTTCGACCACGGATTCTTGATCAGTGAGTCGAACCAAATCGTTTAAGACCATTTTCATCGAAATATTCCAAAATTACAGACATTTGGGCAAATTGATAAGCACTCAGTTCCGAGGAACTAGAGCGCCAAAAATATTAAAAAATATTATTTGCGTCACGATAACCTGAGAACGGAAGGAGATAGCGACTTGCCATTTTTAGGTTCGGTTTTGCATCTGAATGCGGCATTTAAGTTAGTAGACAACACCGGCCAAACGGTTTTGGAGTTATGATGTGAAATTCGGATATTTCCTCAATTACTCGAAAAATACGAAACCGATTCCACTCAAACGTGGTAATTAGTTGTAAAATACCAACGCAAAATTCGTGCAAAATTACGTCAGCATCAAATCACTAGAAATTCTATGAAAAAAAGAAATTTTGCGAGAGCCTTCAGAACTTAACTCTACTGCCTAGTTTCAAGTTTTGAACAAGATGGGATCTATATAGCCGGAGAGCCGAGCAGCCTTGTGTGAGTTCAGCAGCTGGTCGGATGGCCGTTGCCTCGATAAGTTTCGAACGAAAGGAGATGGGGACTTGCAATTTTCAGGGTGGTTGCGAATCCGAATGGAAGAGTTGAGTACCTTTTTGGGCATAATCGGCCCAACGGTTTCGGAGTTATACCCACCTGGAATATTATTTCCTCGATAACTCAAAAAGATAGACTCTATCGAATTGAGGCTTGGTAACTAGTTGTAGAATATCGACATAAAGACGTGTGTAAAATTTCGTGAGAATGTTACCCCAAGAAAATTACAAAAAAATTAGGAAAAAAAAATTGGTTCAAGCACTGACTTCACGTCAGTGCTTCTTTATACTATTGCCATCTCTCGTTTCGTGTGAAACCCTGAAAAAAGTGGGAAAGCCCTGTGGACAGGAGCTTTGGCGCTCTTGTTCAAACTTTGACAACTCATATCTCCGAAAGTATTGGTTTATCAGAGTTGGGAATGATATCAGAGAATTCTTATGATAGAACCCCATCATAAAATAAATTAAATTCTAACATCATAAAATAATTTAAATTCAGAGTGCCAAAAATCATCAATCCAAAACCAAGAGACCAATTTTACCCAATGGGGAACTTATTCGAGATATTCATCCCTCAAATCTCCTATGAAAATTATATTACATCAATTGGAACTTAGCCAATATTCCAGTTTTGTTTATATACTGCAAATATTCTGAACCCAATTTACTTACCAAAGTATGTATATTTCCATACAATATGGATTATACACAGGCATTATATTTCCAGAATAGAAGGGGGATTTTATATCAAGAATAACGAACCAGAAATAAATTTGAGATGTCCCTTAAGGCAAAATAACATAACATGTCTCTTATAAGAAAATAAGATGACATGTTGAATAATATGAATAATAATTCATAGGATAATTAAGTACCTATAGCATTTGTGATAACAGTACAGAAGTACGATTTATGATTGAAATTTTGAAAAATCATATCTCCGAAAGTATAAGCTTTTAAGAGTTAGAGAAACCATCAGTCCCATTCTGCCCCATAAAGAACTTAACTGAGATATTTATCTCCTGAACCGTCTCTAAGTATTTCAACTATCTAGCTCATTCCTTTCGAGACATATCTTGTTAAAGGAGGGCTGACCGGACCGGCCGGACGGCTGCACAGAATCGATTTTGACAACGGATTCTTAATCAGTGAGTCAAACCAAATCGTTCAAGACCATTTTCTTCAAAAAATTCGAAAATTACAACATTTGGGCACTCTGTTCCGAGGAACTAAAGATCCAAAAATACATAACCGATCGAATTGAGCAACACTGCTTTTTAAGAATTTTATAGATTTTCGAATTCTACATACCTGAGAACAATAATTTAATGCTTAACGGTTTAGAACATTTTGTCCCAACACTTATACTCCATTCACATTTATAAAGTCTCCCGGTTGGCCATGATAATTTGACACATTTCACCATGTATATTCTGAAAATGTTAGGTTATAGTCATTTTCCTGTCAGATAACTACGCAACGTTGTCATCTCTACATAGAAGTCCTAGTAATTACGTATTTTCACAATGGGAGTTTACTTCGGAAAAATAATGAGTTCGAGAAGATATTATGTGAATTCAATAATTCCACGGTCCTGGCGACTGTAGAAGAAATTTTTTCCTCTGTTGTTACTGGAAATATTTCATGTATATAAACTGGTGGGAAGAATCAATTATGCTATTTTCTTGTATGGAAATCAATAATCAAGTGTTGGAATTTTATTGAAAAATAACGGATAGAGTACTCCGTTACTTTGTGATAGTTCATTTGAAATAAGAATAAAAGTACCTGAATAACCCGGAACCCGGCATGAAAACTTCTAAACGAACAGACGTACCTATGGAATTCCCCACTTTTCGAAATTCTCAAGGAATAAGCCTACAGAAGACATTCAAATACCTTGTTGCACAACTTGAAATACACCAGTTTCAAAATGTAGTAGGACTACGAAACCCGAGTCATTCTTACACCTTAATAAAATATAGTGCATGTTATCTATGATATAGTGATAGGAAACTAAGTCATTTCATTCGAGTGTTCAACTTGTCAGAATTTAGTTTTCCTATTGCAGATTTAGGTTCTGTATAGCACTCCTACTTTCGGCATTCTCAATTCCAAAGCGAAGAGTTCTTTATTATATTCGAAGATAATGGTCTGTTATGATTATGTTGAGAGTAGAAATTGGCAACGTCTCGAAGAATTGTTTTGACATTAACGACATTTCAGTAATGCCAACCAGCCTCTGCCTTAGTTACAAAAACATGATAGACCTAAATCATGGCCAACCGGGAGACTTTATAAAAGTGAATGGAGTATACTTAGGTTCATCATTCAAGAAAATATTGATTCAAAATTGTAGGACTTGTAGCAAAAGCAAACTTTCTCAATCCAATAATCTAAAACCTCGTTCCTCGTATATTTAATTAATTCATCAATTAATGAAAGCTTTTAAATCCTCATTGGTCTCACTTCTGCAGTGTAAGACTGCAGAAGTGAGACTGATCCAACGGATGCATTCGTTTTCGATCTGACAATCGTTTAATTGCATTAGTGCTCAATTATAATGAATAAGTCTCAACTCTTCCACTTCCTCGGTGTAGAACAAGCATTAGGTTACTTAATTTGACGCAATTATAATCGAACCAGAGCAAGCATTCACATTTATTACTTGTGCAGATTAAAAACAGCTGATTCACATTGCACTCCACTTATCTAAACCATCAACGTCTTCATACCCTTTCCGCAAGTTCATTTCGGAGAAATGCCTCTTCTTAATTGCGCTTCTGCTGCATTCTGCCTCACTCACTCCGAATTGAGTCGGCAGGTATTAATAAAGAATAATAAGTACACCCGTTAATTAAATCTCAAGAATTCCTGACTCCATTTCTCATGTATAGTCGTATGCACATCGAGAAGTTTAGAGTTGCGATGGCGAAATACGAATCAAAGAGGAGTGCACATCGTATTGATGAATGGTCATATATCAGAGAAATTAGTTTATTTTATTTGATTATACAGTGTGGAAAAGCCAAATACAATACATTTATTATCTTGGTTACTTTACATATTTTTGGAAAATCCCGTAATACGTCAAATTAAAATTTTAAATTGTCATTCTTCTTCGTAAAAATGCGAGCCCTACTTTCAACACCCTTCGAAAGGACAACCCCCGATTTTTCAAATAGTAGTTCGCTGATTGTTTCCGAACAATTTCAGATGACTAATATTTATTGAACAGCTGTTACTTACCCCAAAGGGCTGAAGAAGAAGAGTCCTCACTAGTCTGGTAGCAGAAGGAAGGGATGTAGAGGAAAGGAAACAGGAGATTAACCTCCCTTCTGTCCCGGAGTAGTTTTGATATTGGCAGGAAATCACAAAGGCACTTCACTTAAAGTTGCTCAATATTTATTTTCACAGCAAAACAGATGAAACAGCTGATCACAGCCAATTAGATGAAACAGATGATCACTATGTTCGTGTACTACAAAATCATTTGATTTTTCAATTCATTCGAGAAGAGCACGAAACGTACATCAGACGTTAGAAAAAAGTTGTATGTTTGACGGATGATCAAAACTGGTTAGCCCCTGTATGGCGCCGCAAGGGGTCGCTCTTCATCGGGATTAAATTGAGTAAGGCAACCTACATCACATCCATTCGGATGTTCACGATTGACCATGCCGCTCACCCTGAAGTATCCCTTCAGCGAGATGACCTGAAAGGAGTGAACAGACGAAAGAAGCCAGCAGCAATCTACTGAGTGGGGAGAGGACATAATTTGACGACTGGTCGTCGAATTGTCCCAGAAGCAGTAACAACATCAGCTACAGGAGTTGTGGAATCAGCTCCTGGAAAAACAGTTGATATACGGCCGATAGAACACTTTAGAGGAGGAAGATTGTCATCTCAAATGATGACAACAGTACCTGGAAGAATAGCAGTAGATGGAGACAGCCACTTGTGACGTTGCTGCAAGGTATGCAAGTATTCCTTACGCCAACGCTTGTGATACATCGTTTGAAAGGTCTCGTCATTCTCTTTTCAGAAATGTTATCACTTTCATGTTTATTGCAAAAATCAAATTAGAAACAAATTAAATCAAGTGATTAGTGAAACTTGATACGATATCGAAAACTACAATGTAAAACAAAATGTAGCGAAAAAATTATGAATTTTAATGAAGAAGATCTTCAAAGTGTTCACCACGAATGCCTTGACGACATCCTAACCTCAAACAACAGTTTCTTCCAACATTATTCAAAATCTCCGGAGTGATCGACCTAATCGCAATCGTTAATCGATCTTTCAGGTCATTCAAATCAATGGGTTTAGTTTTGTACACAATGCTCTTCATATATTCCCATAAAAAGAAATCTAATGGGTTAAGATCAGTGGATCACGCTGGTCATTCGATCGTTCCTCGCTTTCTTATCCACCGAGAACCAAATATTGTGCCGAGGTATTGCCGAACATTGCGGTGGTAATGTGGTAGTGCTCCATCCTGTTGAAACCATATCATATTCCGTGGAACTTGAGGATTTCCTTCATCAGAATATAAATTTGCCTAAGTTGGAACGACATCATTTTGGAGTAGTGCTAAATAATTATCGCCATTCAAATTGCCTTCAATGAAAAAGGGGCCTATGATATGGTTTCGAATATTTCCTGCGCAAACATTCACCCTTTGAGGGCACTGCGTGTTCCTCTCTCATCTAGTGAGGATTTTCGGTAGAACAGTAGCGGCAATTTTGACGATAAGCATGACCGTTGAGAGAATAAGTGCACTCATCAGATAACAAAACGTCTTCTAATTGGATAATATTGTTCACAAAAATAAGTTCTTCTATGAAAATCATCTTCCAAGAGCTCCTGGGTAGGTAGATATCATTTTAAAGGGATTCATTTCATTTTGTTTTAATATGTTTAGAATCGATGTATGGCTGACATTGAATGTTGTGGCGGCATCTCTAGTCGATTTATGTGAATTTTCTTCAAAATTAAGCACCACATCTTATTTCACATTCGCACGCAGTGTATTAGCAGCTGCTTATTTAATCTGTGTTACATGCCTAAACTCGCGAAACTGCTTCTCTGTTTTACTTCTTGTCCCTTGGGTTATAGGCGGCAAATTCGGAAATTTCTCATGAAACAAAAGACTTACTTCTTTTTGTGTTCAGGTGATATCTCCGTAACCAATAATTTGTAAAATTGTTATTCTGTGCATTTCCGTTAATTGAGCCATTATGCAAAATTGAAGTTAATGAAATTCAAACACAAATCAGACAATTTGTAAACTACAACATTTCAGTAGAAGACAATTTGCGAAGGTGTTCTAAAACTAACTTCAAACACGAATGCGAAATTCAAAAACGAGCGACGAAGGTTGCTCGTTTTCGTACGCATGTGTGTTGGAATTGCCTTCTGCAACGAGTATTAGATGATATTTTCTCTGTTTCAGTCAATTTTTGTAAAATACTGTTGAAATTTAATTAAAAATTCGAATTTTACATCCTAGTGACTTTTGTATTGTATCTTGGCAGTTGGTGTGGCTGTTACGAAAGTTGACAGATTAATGAATTTGAACTTGAATTGTACGTAGGGCATGGAGAGCAGATTTAAAACAGTTTTCTAATAGCATGATTGATTCGAAATTAGCAAGAAGGAAATCTCTAGTACCTTATATTTTAATGAAATGAGAACTTTTCCTCTCAACAAATATTTCACTATATCTAGATTATGTTATATCGACAATTGACGTTTGTTGAAATTTGATAAGATCGAATATCAGTGCTGACTACCACAAAAGGAAAAATATAACTATGTAATAAGTTCATTACAGCACTGTTTTTATTACTGTAATGAACTCATTACGATACTGAAATAGAGAAATTAGTTATCGCAATTTCAATCATTAGATAATAAAACTTTTCGGTTATTCTACAATACAGATTTCATGTAGGAGGTATCTGTCATGAACGGGTAAACAAAGTGCAGCAGTATATTAGCACATTTTAAAATCTTTAACCGCTTGTAACTTTTCTGGAAAAAAGGCAAATGAAAAAAATTTCATTTGAATGGTGCAATCTATGGGTAAAATTTATGTGAAACTTAAATACTCACCTGTTTTGTTCCATAATAAACATCGAACGACTCAAAATTGTGAGACTATCGGGGTCAACAATATACTCGAATGTCGGGCAAAGAACTCGTCCAATCGCTTCTGTAGCATTCTCAGACGGTCTTCAGCTCCGCCCCAAGACAAAACACATTTATTAATCACAAGGAGATAGTTATAAATCTGCTAGAGTTCCATTTTATTACTACTAATGCATTTATATATCATTTAGCGTATCCAATAATTTAGCTGAAAGTCTAAACGAGAATTATTCCGCGAATAATCTGCATCTCCAAACGTTCCATTCCGTAAATATAAAAAGTAATAATGCGATCATTACAGGCCGTGCGTTTTTCCGCAGACCAAAACATATAAATTTGTGAAATCTGTAGGGCGTCTTCGTTCTTTCGACCGTCCATTATTCATGCCATTGGGCATAAGACGTGGTATCATTCGGATGAAATTACGATATATTAAATGTATCTCTGTTTCGATTCACATTTATATGAATTCTGGCCATAATGTTGGAAAAATTAAGGGGATGGAAAGACTGGTTTGAGTTGTTGGCGATTTGCCTGCTGATTCGATCAAATCACGAATATTTATGATATTCGGAAATTGATCATTAGGTGTTCCTTTTGATTTGTTATTTCCTCGAATAATATACTTTTGGAATACTGCAGTGGAAAATGATATAGACTATAACAAAAAATTGCTTCAAGCACTGACGTGAAGTCAGGAGCTTTTGTGCGTATGTTCTATTGTCCATTCTCCTGTATTGGACACTCTTAATTCAAATTTACCATGGTGAATTCGATTAAGAGTGTCCAATATAGAATGGACATTAGAACATACGCAAAAAAGTTCCTGACTTCACGTCAGTGCTTGAACTAATTTTTATTTCGTAATTTTTCAAAATTTTTCTGGGGTACGGTTCTTACAAAATTTTACACAGCCCTTATGTCGATAATCTACAACTAGTTACCAAGCTTCAATTCGATCGAGTCAATATTTTTTGAGTTATCGAGGAGAGTCCGTATCTCCTTTCGTTTGAAAGGTATTGATGCAACAGTCACCCATCCAGTTACTGAACTCACAAAAGGCTGCTCGGATCTCCAACCATATAGATCCGATCGTGTTCAAACTTGGAACCTGGCACTAGAGTTAGGATTTGATAAAAAAAAATACGTAAAAAATAATACTTAACCTTTCAAAAGTCTCCTCTCACAAATATAATCCTCTGTAGCCTCATGGATCTCTTGCAGAAGAATCGCCTCCGCTAGTTGTCAAAGATATTCACTCTTGTTCTTCGAAATCCCTTCAATATTTCAAAAAAGAAAATGTCGTAGCTCATAAGGCCAGGAGGGTCTCTTTCGAAACCAGGTCTGGCCAATCCAAACCATGATTATTCAGAACTTCAGAAGTTCGAAGACCGCTACAGGACCCTAATGTATGGCTATCATCTCCCATAGATACATACTTCACTTTCTATTGTGAATCGGCCCGAACATGTATGTTATAATCTAATTTGTAATGGGAAATAGTAGAAAAATAAGAACTACGGGAAAATGTTCCGTACAAAAATAAGTTACTTTTACCTATCAAATATGTTTCGTTAATCCTGAAAGGGGATAAAGTAAATATAGTATTCCATACTTTTGACGCTCACGGTATAGCATCGGATTAAGTTCATATTAGAAAATATTAAACTTCTGTAGTAAATTTCACAGGGACGGAATAAAAAAAATCAACTATGGTTTTGCCGAAGTTTCAGAACCATTCATTCCTTTTTCAAGGCTGAAACAACATTTATTATTACAATCAAAAATGCTGAATACACCTCATCAAATAAAATTACAGTTATTTAATATTAAAATAAAATAATAAAAGGAAGTCAGAAATGAATTATCGGATACAATCTGTGTTGGTCAGTATAATGAAAAAAATTCAGTTATAACAAAGAGCATCCATCAAAACATATACGCCGCCGCGGAACGGACTCTTCATTGACACAAATTCTGGTGATTAATCTCAGTACAGTCATAATTTAACCAACAAATATACAGTGTGGACATTATATACAGTTAAAACATCAATCCGCGGTCACAAGCAGGAAAACGAATCTCAATGTACTGTCTACCTATTAGGTATTTTTGGCGCTCTTGTTCCTCGGAACAGACTGTTCATAAATGCCATCTTATCTTATATCTTAGTGTTCTGTGATCTTATCTAGCTAGCTATTAGAGACATGTCAATTCGTAGTTTGAAATATTATCTGTTGGAAAACCAGTATCCGATTCTTGAATTTGTAAATATATACGGGACTGTTTCCGAAAATAATATTGACTGGTTGCATATTGAATAATTTATGTATAAATATTGGGGATGATGTTTAAGAAGATTTAGAATTGGATCATTTTAATGATGTAGTTTATGAAAGCAATAGGAAAGAACATCATCAAAAGAAATTACTGTTCGTTGACCACTGAGGTTAATATTACCTTTTACTTCTTTAAGTATTGAGACATGTTCCAATATGCTGAAATATGGATCTAAATTTGTTTATCAAACATTTTCTCTTAAGTTAAAGTTCATAATACAGAATGAATGTGATAGTGGTATGAACTATTCAATTATGAAAAGAGGATTGTATTATATTAATTCATTTTGAACTATTAAAATAATTTGGGTGTCAGCCTACACCTACTCAAATATCAGGAATAAATGGACAATCTGCTATGATTGTCTCCAGCCTTGCTCTAGACATTTAGATTATACTTTCCTTAGGTATTTCGAGTTGTGACCACTATGCACCGAGTGTAAATTGTAACAACCCATTCCAGGAGGTTGAATCATTGAGATTGCTCATTTAATCTTGATGAATAAACTATTATTTGAATTTAATGCAGTTATGGTGCAGTTCAATTATAAGAATCCATTGGTATCATTCCCAATTCTGAGAAACCAATACTTTCGGCTATGGTTTGTCAAAAATTGAAAAAGAGCGGAAGAGGGAAGATAAAAAAACCTCAGTATTGTTTATGACTGCATGATTTCCATGATTCCCTCTTCCCAAAGCTCCTGCCACAGGGCTTTTCCCCTTTTTCATTTTAGAAATCATGGAGTCATAAACAATACTGTGGTTATTTGTATCTTCCCTGTAGTTCAATTGTATTTCCGTTATTCTTTTAATTTTTTTCTCCTCGAACTTTTTATGACTAAGTGATATTATGAACTTAAATTGGCAGCAACATTTTTGTTTTGTTGGGCACTATGATTCGAGAAGAGGTTCAGACATTGACCGGAATTTGGCGGCTTCGCACACCAATATGTGATAATTTTGTCTTTTTCCCTTAACACAAGCACATCCAGAAAAGGTAAGCTTTAATCATTATCCCCCTCTACAGTGCGAACATGTTTTGAAATCACTGAGTCTTGATTCTTTGTGATATCCAGGTATTAGTAAAATTGTAGCGTCAACATATACTTTCATTAAAGTTCTGTCCAACTCCCTCTGAAATTTACTATATTAGTCGAACACGGACGTGAACACTGCAGAATTAAACTTTTTGTTTAATCTGTAGCGTGTTTTTGCGCTCGTGTTCCGCAAGGAACAGCGTGCTATCATTTCGTCACAATGTCTGTATTTTTCGATTTTTTTACCAAAAATGATCTCAAACGATTGGGTTCGACTCTTTGATGAAAAATTCGAGGTCAAAGTAAATTCTGTCCGTTCGGTCCGGCCGACCGTTAGCATGATAACTCTCGAACGGAACGAGTTACAGCGTTGAAATTTGCAGGACATGGTTTGGAGCGTAAATATCTCGGACAAGTTCGTTAATGGGCAAATTCCACCAAGCCGTTTCGGAGTTATGGCCATTTTCAGTTGAAACGTTTTTTAAGAATATTTCTGAAACCAATCACTCGATCTATCTGAAATTTAGCATTGTAGAATCAAGACCTTCATATGAAAAAAAATGTCAAATATTTGAAAATGAAATTGAAATTTTGTTTTCACTATAACTTGAAAAATACTGATCCGATTGAATTGAAGCTCGGTAGTTAGATGTAAAGTACCAACGAAATCAATCGTGCGTTGGGATAGCATGATACTTGGGAGGGTCAGTATAGTCATAATCATGTTTATAGCAGGCACGCCAAGCGCAGATTGACTTCATAATGAAAGAAATAGGCTAAAAGAGCATTTATTTGGGGTCAATCTGCTTTGGCGCGCGTGCTATAAAGATGATTATGACTATACTGACCCTCCATAGTCTTCCCCAAGGAGATACTTCAGAAGCTCCTAGGAGCTTGTGCGACTGAGGAAAGTCAGTTGTCTTCTTTGTCAACTTTGTTAATCTATCCTTATGCCAGCTTAGACAAAGCACTCTTAATTTATGACCTGACAGTGAATGGTGTCCATTACGCTCTGGGTAGATCTCCAGCTCGTTCTATCCACTTAGCGTGAAACACTCATAATTCAATTCAAATTAGCCAACGTGAACACGCGCGCCAAAGAGTACTGACCTCACGTCAGTGCTTTTTTATATTTTTGATGAAACGCTCACGAATACGAGCATACGACATTCTCGGTCAAGACCGATTTGCTCCATCAAAAGCGCCACACAACAACGTAACGTAAAAAAAAACAATCCTAGTTCGAATCCATTTGTTCTCTGGAGATACAGTTTTACTGGCTGCGTAGGACACGGCGAATTACACGCGTGTCACAGTCGGAGGTAATAAAGCTGCACTGGACAAATTTTCAACGCATTCCTAGATGCCGTTTTATAAATTCGGATTATAATGTTCCTCGGCACAATAACGCATTGTGTCAAACGACTTGCGTTTTATTGCTTTAGCGATGTACAAGACCTCCGTATAAATAACTCCCCGCCACGTATTGTTCGCTGTTAGGTATGTGCCAATTTTAGTCATCTCTTAGGAAAAAGAACAAATGGAGCAGTTCGATGCAAGGACCAAGAGAATTGAAAGAGGGATACAACATGCACGTCCATAAAATATCTAGAATTCAGACATATGCGCTACAATAGCGTCTGCGACACGGAGAATGTGATATCAATTCAGGCTCAAATTGGAAGATGAAGATCGTGAATGATCATCTGTTTATTGGCCCCTGAAATATACTGCTCCACAAAAGTTAAGGAAGTTCAAAATTTTTGAGACTGTTTCAAAAGTTTCCATTTTGCGCGTATGTTCTGGGCAACATCGCGTTATCACTCTGTCAAAATGTCTGTAATTCTCAAATTTTTTGCCGTAAATGTTCTCAAACGATTGGGTTCGACTCCCTGATGAAGAATTCGAGGTCAAATTTGATTTTGCCCGGCCGGCTTTTGCCACGATAACTTGAGAACGGAAAGGGACAGTGACTTGAAATTTTCATGGTAGGTATAGCGCATCCCAATACAATGGATAAGTGCGTTAATAGACATAATCGGCCCAACGGTTTCCGAGTGATAATTTTGTCATCAATCAATACAGATCCGATCGGATTGAAACTTGGTACCTAGCTAGTTGTAGAATACTGACACAACAGCGACTGTCAAAAAAAATGTTATTTACATTACGATAACCTGAGAATGGAAAGAGATATCGACTTGCAATTTTTAGATTCGGTTGAACATCTGAATTTGACGTTTGAGTTCGATAAAATAGGCATAATCGGCCAAACGGTTTTGGAGTTATACCCATCTGAAATTTGGTTGTTATTCCCTCAATAACTCGAAAAATACGAATCCGATCCAATTCAAACATGATATTTAGTTGTAGAATGCCGGCGTAAAAATTCTTGCCAAATTTTGGAGGATCGTTTAACTGGAAAAGTTTCAAAAAATCATTGAACAAAATTCTATCTATCAGAAACTATTCCTCCGACATCGCTGAAATTTTGCCAGAGCCTTTCAAACCTAACTCTACTGCCAAGTTCCAAGTTTGAACATGATCGGATCTATATTGTTGGAGATCCGAGCAGCCTTGCATGAGTACAGTTGCTGGATGGGTGACCGTTGCCTCGATAACTTTCGAACGTGATAGACGTATAGGGATTGCAATTTTCAGGGTAGGTTGCGCATCCGAATGGGAGAGTTAAGTTCGTTGTTGGGCATAATCGGCAAAAAGATTTCGGAGTTATACCCATCTGGAATATTATTTTCTCTATAATTAAAAAAATACAGACCTGATCGAATTGAAACTGGGTATCTAATTGTCGAATATCGAAGTGAAAACGTGTGTGAAATTTCATGAGAATCGTACCACTAGAAAATTAAACAAAAATTTACGAAAAATTATCATATATCTCACGATAACTTGAGAACGGAAAGAGATAGCGAAAGGTTGCACATTCGAATGCGACATTTGAGTTTCTTTAATTAGCATAATTGGTCGAACGATTTTGGGGTTATGCTCATGCGAAATTTTGTTGTTATTTCCTCTATAACTCAAAATATAAATATCTGATCAAAATATAACTTGGTAATTACTTGTAGAATGCCACCCAACCCATTTTTCGTGAAATTTCGTGAATATCGTATCCGGAAGTTACTTGACGTGTAAGTTTTTTGTGCATGATTAGATATTTACGACTTTCATTTCCAATAGACTACATATGTCAGAATTAAAAATTCTATGATCATAGTAGATTCTCTCATTACTCAAGTATGTTATTAAAATGGTATGGAATGTATTCATATCTTATAAAAGCTGAGGAAGCGGCTTATATCGATGCTAAATTCGATAAAGAGTGTCCAATAGAGATGAATAGACCTCACGTCAGTGCTTGAAACATTTTTGGCACTCAGGTTCCTCGGAATAGAGTCCCTATCAATTTGCCCAAATGTCTGTAATATTAGAATTTTTGATGAAAATGGTCGTAAACGATTTGGTTCGACTCACCTATCAATAATCCGTCCGAGAGCCTTCCAAACCTAACTCTACTGCCAAGTTCCAAGTTTGAACATGATCGGATCTATATTGTTGGAGAACCGAGCATCCGGGCATGAGTACAGTTGCTGGATGGTGACCGTTGCCTTGATAACTTTCGAACGTGAAGAAATAGGGACTTGCAAATTTCAGGGTAGCTTGCGCATCCGAATGGGAGAGTTAAGTTTGTTGTTGGGCATAATCGGCCAAACGATTTCGGAGTTATACCCATCTGGAATATTAGTTTCTCTATAATTAAAAAAATACAGACCTGATCGAATTAAAACTGGGTATCTAATTGTAGAATATCGACATGAAAACGTGTGTGAAATTTTATGAGAATCGTACAATTAGAAAATTAAACAAAAAATTATCATATACCTATCTCACTATAACTTGAGAACGGAAAGAGACAGCGAAAGGTTGCACATTCGAATGCGACATTTGAGTTTCTTTCAAAATATAAATATCTGAGATGAAAAGATGAAAAGACCTCACGTCAGTGCTTGAACCATTTTTGGCGCTCTGTTTCCTCGGAATAGAGTCCCTATCAATTTGCCCAAATGTCTGTAATATTCGAATTTTTTGATGAAAATGGTCGTTAACGATTTGGTTCGACTCACCTATCAATAATCCGTGGTCGAAATTGATTCTGTCCGGCCGACCGTAGGCTCTCGAACGGAATGAGCTTGACAGTTGAAGATTTCAGAGTAGGTTTGGGAGATAAATATCCCGGCCAAGTTCGTTTTTGGGCAAAATCGGTAAGATTGCTTCGGAGTAACAAAAATTTTTTTTTTTTACATTACAAATTTCAAATTGAATTTTTTTCAAGATATAGTTTCACCCTAAGAATCCATTGATATCATTTTTAACACTAACGTGCTAATACTTTCGGATATATGATTTTTCAAAATTTCAATAATGAATCGTATATGTTCTATAATTATTCTATCTCTGAATTATTATAATATGATCTGTGTTGATACATGTCGACTTATTATCCTGAGACATGACATGTCAAATTCATTTCAACTGTCGTAGAATTATGAGTATTATAATAAGATATAATAATTTTTGGGTGATATTTTAATGCCCATGGTTTATCCATATGATGAAAGGAATGGTAATGGTAAGTTTATAATATTAATTTCAGAATATTTAGATTAAAAACAAAACTGGAATATTGGCTGAAGTTTCAATTGATATAATATAATTTTCAGAGTGGATTTGAGTAAAGAATAAATATTGTTCATCATAGAGTTGGAGGAATGAATATCTCGGATGAGTTCGTTGTTTGATAGAATTGGTTTATTGGTTTTGGATTAATAATTTTTGGCATTCTTGTTGAATTTAAATTCTTTTATGATGTTAGAATTCAATTTCTGTTTTGATGAGGTTCTATCATAAGAATCCATTGATATAATTCCCAACTCTTGCCAATACTTTCGGAGATATGATTTGTCAAAGTTTGTACAAGAGTGCCAAAGTTCCTGTCCATAGGGCTTTCCCACTTTTGTTTTTCTCTTTTCACTTCCAATTACTAAAGATTCCCTATCTATGGCAGGACAACCTCTACTGGGCCATCTACTTGTTAATAATTAGCATCAAGTCGTTAGTAAGAAATATCCCATAGAACTTGTATCACAGAATGAAAACATGATAACTGAGCATCCTGCATGATTGAGTGCTGAAATTCTACGCGTTCTAGTGTATGTCACCAGCTCAACTGCTCTTTGAAAGCAATTATGTCGTTGAAACAGTCCAGAACCCCTTTGTTGATCGAAAAATGTTGCAGCGTCAAACAGGAGTCACCTAATGCCGGTCCAAAGAACATCAAACGACTCCACTAATTATCGCGAGTAAAACATTATTCTAAGAAAAGGTTAACCAGGTGCGCCTGGATTCGCGGTAGCCAAGAAAACGTCCAAATGAACTACTGGATTGTTTAGTCTGCCCACATCAGGTCTAATTACCGCTACTTTAATGTAATAATTGCAGTTGTGTTTGAAGAACGCGAACATTTCGTGCTGTAGGAAGGCCCTTTGTTCGTTTTCTGTGATGCTCCCGGAGAATAATTGCTGGAGATGATAGTTGGCGATTATTGGAACGGCTGTTTCGGAGTTGGCAGAAATGCGCTCTTCATTGTAATCATTTCGCAGATTGAAGACTAAGGATAACTTCGATTAGAGTTTGGATAAAGAGAAGTGGCCGGCCATATGCTATTGTCTTAATTAAGATGCATGATTTGCAATTCATAAAACAACACCATAGATTTACCATTTGATATTTTGATGAAGAAATAGCAAATGATTGTGAAAAAAAAAATTGCCTGCAATTTTATGTATAGACAAGTGCAGAAGACTTTTTTTGATCAATATATTATCTCAAAATATAGAGAAGATTTTGCTGAAATTTTTCATATACATCTAAAGGCATCAATTGAATCATTGAAGATGATTATGAGAAAAAATTGGACAATAATAATTGCATTAACTCAAAATATAATGCAGATTTTGATGACATTTTTCATATACAGGGTGTTTCAGAATAAAGTAACGTAAATTGGGGATTGTTTAGATCTGGACGAGAAATTACGAAAAGCTAAATAAGATTTTTCGGTAAAACTTCCCGTTAACATTCTACTGGGAGACGAAGTGAAAGTGTTAAACACTTATTTTTTTAATATTTTCCACTTAGATAACTTGAAAACCGGCATGTATTAGTTGTTTATCAGTACGAATCAGCACATGTCATTTCGACAAATTTGGATTATCCATTGACGTATTACAGCGGGGTTACCAAATTATTTTGATCTATACTTTTTGCGCACCCTGTATATTATAAAAATGTTTACTCATAATTAATCCCCATACAGTTTTCCATCGACAAGATACTCTTAGTTCATGTCTCTAGAGCCTTCCGTTTTTGAGATATTTCAAATTTAATCCTACAAGTACATGACAGCAAACGATAATGATCATCAAAAATTAAAATTTAAAAAAAAAATAATATAATGCCAGATTCGAATGAAACACATGAAACAAATACAATGCCAAAAAGCGTGAAACGTGTCGATTTTCTTAATACTAAGTATTGGAATTCCGTATTTAACACTTTAACTTCATAATATGAAGTTTGCAGACAAAATTGTCTGCAAACTGAATTGACCTGTTAGGTACATTCATAGAGAAGTTCATCGTTCAGATTATTCTGAAGAATAATTGACAGCTCAATTTAAACTAGTGTTGAAACCTAATAACATTTTAAAAGCTCATTCAACCCCTTCTTGTGCTGCCGATGTTCCATTTCATGGATATTTCAGTTCTTGATAAGTAATAATGTGGTATTAATCTGAAAATAATACTTCCTAACCATTTTTAAATCGGTTATATTATTCTAAATAAAAAAACCAAAATTAAACTTTGCTGAAAATCCTTCATTTCTTCGAGCCGTATCGGAAACAGTTCCGTAAGACCTATTCTTTTAGGGGTGCAGCTGGCCCTGGGGCAGGCTAAAGGCCTATCCGTAGGCACCTGCCACCGCTAACACTTAATTAGCAATTAACACAACCTGTGCTCGGTTATGCTCGCACCGCCAATAAAGGGGGTTATACAAGTGATGCCCAGGTCGAGAGTTGTGGAATCACCTGTAGATCTGAGGAACTTTGGACACGGTCCGCTCATTTTCAGACAAATGGGTGATTCCTGCCGACTGTTTGTTGAGGAAAAGGACCTTTCTGATTGATCGCCGATGTCTGTTTAGGGATGCAGAAACCATTATATTCTTTGGGTGAAGGGGGTTGAATTAATTAGTTATGCGAAGGGCGTTTAGGTTACACGGTAGGACAGATTTACTAATGATCCAAAAAAAATGGTGATTTAATTGGGCCAAGCTACTTTTGACATTTTGAATCTTTGTTTTGGGGTTAAGTTGAATTATAGCGATTTCGAATATAAAATAAATTTCCAAAGTTGTGAACTTAAATAGTCTAGTCTTTTTAGGTCAAAATTTTTTTTGGCGTATTCTCCGAAAATTATGATAGACGAATGGCATGTAGATAGTTTTTGAGAAAATGCTAAGGCCGCTCGCAAAAATTGCAATAGTTATAAACAATTAACTGAAAAAATGAAGGAGGTTTAGGTTTTCGCCAAAATCTCAAAAACTATTTGTTTTTCCTTATCATTTTCCTAGAGGGTTGAAAATATGCCCGAAAACGGGTACTGCGGCTTGCACAAGCCTCGCCCTCTTCGTACCTTTGATGAATAAATAATATTTAAACTTATTAAATATGAAATTAAAAAAATTAAAAAATTCAGGCGACTGCAAGATAGATCAATGAACAATAATCCGTGGTCCAAAAATGTTTATCCAGATTTTTCAATTAGTTATCCATTAGTCAATTAACAATTTTTGTAACATTGCAAGTACGATAATTGTTAAACTATTAATCTGAGATTTTTTTCCTTTCGTGGAGCTATATTTCAAAGGTATTGGAATAGATTTCTAATGGAAAATTTCAAAAATTGTTAATTTTCGTTTTGTTATGAACAATTCACTTAAGTAAAAAATTATAAGGCTTCAATTTATAATATCACTATTGATCCGTTTTCTTATGATCAGAAACTACTCAAAAATGATTTTTCATAATCATTATTTCCTAATGTTGAAAAAATTGTTATAAACCAATGCGTTGTATATGAGATAATTTTAAGTTTTCTTTTGAAATATAATTGAAGCTTTGTAATTTCTCACTCAAGTAAATTGTTAATAGCAAAACTAAAATTAACAATTTTTCAAATTTTCTAACGGGAATCTATTCCAAGACCTTTGAAAAATAGCTCCACGAAAGAAAAAAATTATCAGATTAATAGTGTAACAATATCGCACATGCAATGTTAATTAATCATTAAAGGATACTGTGGGAGGTATACTCATTATTGACAGGTTTTTTCTGGGTTTTCTCTCCCAAACTCTGAAAAATATCTATAAAATAAAAATTAATTATTTTGTGATTTGCTTCTGCGTAAGAAACACAGGATATTTGCCAGAAGCAATCAATTGAACAATGTTACCTAACAAACAATAACGAAACAACATCAACGAAGAAACAACTATATCGTAACGTTTCGGAGTCTATATCAGACTCCTTCGTCAGACTCTCAATGAAAATCGTTAGATTAATTCTAACGATTTTCATTTTCAAAACCTTTCATTAATGAGTATACCTCCCACAGTATCCTTTAATGATTACTTAAAACAAAGGTATGGGCCTTTTTCAATCATCCTTTTCAGAAAATTGGAAGAATTATAGTGACAATTCTTGAATTTCACAAAATAACTATCATCAAAATAATTCTAACGATTTTCATTGAGCGTCTGACGAAGGAGTCTGATATAGACTCCGAAACGTTACGATATAGTTGTTTCTTCGTTGATGTTGTTTCGTTATTGTTTGTTAGGCAACATTGTTCAATGGATTGCTTCTGATAAATATCCTGTGTTTCTTACGCAGAAGCAAATCACAAAATAATTAATTTTTATTTTATATTTATTTTCCGGGTTTTGGGAGAGAAAACCCAGAAAAAACCTTTCAATAATGCAATGATAATGTTCGTGCTACAAAAAATTGTTAATTAACTAATGGATAACCAATTGAAAAGTCGCGATAAACATTTTTGGACCTCAGATTATTGTTCATTGTTCTATCCTGTAGACGCCTGAGTTTTTTAAATTTTTAATTATGATATTTAATAAGTTTAAATAATATTTTTTCATGAAAGGGACGAAGGGGGTGATGCTTACTCAAGCCGGAGTACCAATTTACAGGAGTATTTTCAACCCTCTGGGAAAATTATGAACATTGGTCCTATTTGCAGGAGTACTTAGGAAATTACTTCCTCTTCTTGAATATTTTTTTCAAATTTGAATTATCTCAGATAGTTTTTGAGATATTGGAAAACAAACTCCCTTCTTTTTTTTCACTTAATTGTTTATTATTTTTGCGAGTGGTCTTAGCATTTTCTCAAAAACTATCTACATGCCATTCCGAATCGAATGATAAATTTTTACCTAAAAAGCACTTGTTGACTAGAATTATACGGAATTCAAATTTGATTTCATTTTATGATCATAATACTGATTCTTTGGAATCACATCGAAATCGAATCGAAATACTCCTTCATCAAATTACTTTCAACAGAAAATATAAACGTCGTCAAATTTACAGAAACCATTGTGTTATGAATTTACATTAATTATTCATTAGTAAAAATTACAGTTTGACCAGTAGTTGAGTAGGTATTCGGTTCGTATAATTCAAAACTGAAATAGACCAACTTGAATACTGTCATTGTCGGAGTTGTCATAATTTCGTACGGTGATGTTAGGGATCATTCAAGGATGAATTGCTGAGGTGATAATCCATGTCGTGCCCTGCAAGATGATTATACGGGACTTCCTATAAACTGCACATTGAACCATATATCCAAAGATAATTATTTACAAAATATAAAAAATTACGGAAAAAATTTTGTCGTTGGACCAAGGTATGAATGAACCTTATCGCAAAAAAATTATAATTTTAATTTTCGCGAGACGAACTGCATTGTGTTTCTATTCTCATTTGTAATTTTATACAATTGTAGGTCACAGGAATGTATTATCTCAAAACAAAAAAAATATATAGTGCACTGAGCACTGAGAGCTTTTGCGAGCATTTTCCATTGTCTATTTATGCCTCATACGAAGTCGATGGAGAGGAAATTCGGCAATCGATTGTGAAATGGTGGCTCGAAGGTAGGTGCGGAATTTCAGCTGATTCTGACGTATGGTTTCGGGAATGAGTAAAATTTTTGAAGAAAAATTTTTTTTATTTTTTTGCTAGTGATACGATATTCACGGAATTTCGCGAAAATTAGCACGTCGGTAAAAAATACAAGTAATTAACAAATTTTAATTGGATCAGATTTGTACATTTCGAGCCATAGTGGAAATAACAAATAAATTTTGGAAGGGTATAACTCTGAAACCGGTTGGCCGATTATGCCCAACAACAAACTTAACTGACCTATTCAGATGCGCAACCTGACCTGAAAATGGCAAGTCGTTATCGTTAAAGATCCAATCGTATTCAAATTTGGAACTTGGATGTAAAGTTAGGTTCTGAAGGCTCTCGCAAAATTTGAGAGGTTTCAGGAGGTTAGTTTCTGAGATATAAATTTGTTTTCAATGATTTTTGTAGAATTTCCTAGTAATACGATCCTCACAAAATTCCGCAAAAATTGGGGCGTCGACATTCTAAAAACTATTACAAGGTTTGAACTGAATCAGATTCGTAATTTTTGAGTTATCCAGGAAATAACAACAAAATTTCAGAAGGGTATAACTCCGATACCGTTAGGCCAAGATGCCTACTAATGAGATTAAATGTTGCATTCGAATGCCCAACCTATAGCCTAAAAATTGCAAGTCGCTATCACTTTCCGTTCTCAAACAAAACAAAATTAGTACCATTTGGCCAATTGAGCCCATTAACAAACTCGTGTCCATTTCAGCGGAATCTGACATTTTTTGAAATATAAAATATTTGAAGAAAAATTTAAATTTTTTTAATAGAAACATTTGTATTTTTCTGACAAAATATTAGAACCAGTTCAAATTTTACTCCCACCTGCGCCGGAAAAATCGCTAAACGCAATTTTTGCCACTGTAAAATTTTTGTCCGAACTAATTTTATGATAAAACTTAATCTTTTGCTGGAAATCCCAAAAACCTCATTTTTGTGACCTTTTTATTATTATTATTATATGGGTTGAGCTGGGCAGACGAAACCCGTCCCTCCACTGCGATCAATGACCAATCGGTCTATTGTGGCACACCTATAGTATGTAACCTATACTTCACCCACAAACTCAAGTCTCTTGATGAGGGATATGAGTCTGGTGGGTAGAACTTGTCTAGTTCCCTCAGTGTCAGTTTGTGGACTCCTTGTTCCTCCAATCTGATCCTGTCCCCAGCGGGGCAGTCACACATGATGTGTTCGATAGACTCGTCGTCCTCCAGGCAAAGTCTGCACTCGGAGTCTTCAGTCAACCCTAGTATATTGAGGTGTTTCCTGAGGCCACAATGGCACGTGTATACAGCTGTAAGGATTCTCAGGTCGACCCTAGAGAATTTGAGCAATTTTCTGGCTCTTTCAGCTGATTGGCCAGTAATTATTGAGCAAGCATGTCTGTGTCCAGGTATGCTGCTCCAGATTTCTTGGACCTTTTGGTCCACCCATCTGTTCTTTTCCTTCGCTGCTGCTCTGAGAGAGATACCGCAGGCCGGTTCACGTACAATGAGCCCAATAGAAGCCCCCCGTACCACCAATGAGTCCGCCATCTCATTACCCTTTATGCCCGAGTGGCCCGGGACCCACAAGAGCTGCAGCCTGCAGTGCCCTCCAAGTTCAGCGAGTGTGGTCCGGCAATCCTGCACAAGCAAGGATTTGCTCGCGAGATGTATGAAGTCAAGGCGTTCGAGGCAGCTTGGTATCCGATAGGATCTTGATTGATCCGTGAGCCCAACCTCTCTCAAGTAGCTTCGCACAGTGATCAATGGCGAGAATTTCTGCTTGAAAGACAATCGCAAAACTACCCAGGCTGATGGATTCACCCCTAGCAATTCTACAACCTCTGACTTCTGCTCCCACCCCTTGAGTGGTAGCGGAGCCATCTGTGAACCAGCAGGGAACCTCAAGCAGTCGGGTCTCAGAGACGGCCCATTTGTCTCTGCTGGGAAAAACGACTCGGTAGGGCCACTCTGTGAAGGTTCTGGTTTTAGATACGTCCGATCGCATGCCCATTATCTCATTGGCCTCCAATTCAGCCTGCAGAGAACTAAGCACGTAGCCGGTCGCATCTGGCTCATTGTGAGCCGTATGCAGAAGTCTGTATGTCGCCATCCGGGCCACGCTCCTGATCAGCAGGTGGATAGGGGCGAGGTCCATTAGGCGTTCCTTGGCTGCCACGGGGGTGGAGCGAAAAGCCCCTGTCACCATCAAGCACGCAGATCTCTGAATTTTTGCAAGCTTCAGCTGAGACTGCACTTTTACAGTACACTCCCACCAAGCAATGCTGCCGTAAGTGATTTGTGGTCTCACCATCATCACGTACAACCAGTGGAGCTGTTTCGGAGCCAGTCCCCCACCTCTTTCCACAAGTCCGCTGGCACGCCCAGAGAGTGTGCCTAGCCTTATGGATCACCCTATCCAGGTGTGAGTTCCAGTTCAGCTTTCTATCCAGGATAACACCCAGATATCTAGCCTCATCTGCAAACGGGATGTTAATTCCACTGATGGAAACTATATTTAGTTTCCTGTTCCTAGTGAATGGTAAAATCAAGGTCTTTCGAGGGTTCACGTTTAACTGTACCTCTTCACACCAGCCTTGTGTTGCTGTCAGAGCCTCCGATAGGCTCTCGACCAGTACTGAGTCATCCCGGTCCGTGGCCATAATGACTATGTCGTCGGTGTACGCTTGGATATATACATCCAGCGTGCCTATTATGGCCAGTAAATCGTCCACCAGAAGAGACCACAGCAGGGGGGAGGGTACTCCTCCCTGTGGACAGCCCCCTCTGGGGCTCACAATGTCCCCACACAGGGACGTGGAGATGAGTCTGTTAGTCAGCATGGATCTTATTCATTCCACAATGATGTCTGATACTCCCCTGGCCCGCACCGCTTCACAGAGCGAGTACGTGAGCGGTGCATTAGAAGCACCCTCGATGTCCAGGAACGCCACTAGAGCAGTGTCCTTGTGGTCCAGAGATTGCTTCAGCCTTCCCACCAAGTTGTTTAGGGCCAGGTCAGTAGATTTACCACTCTGGAAGGCGTACTGATGCTCACTCAGAGGATTCAGTGATAGTACACTGCCCCTGACGTAGCGGTCCAGTATCTTCTCGAGGGTTTTCAGAACGAAAGCCGGTAGACTTATCGGTCTGTATGAGTTAGGTTGTGAGCAAACTTTGCCCACTTTAGGGATGCAAACAACCCTAACCTACGCCAGCTTGTCGGGATAAAGTTCCAGGCAACACTGGCTCTAAAGAGTCTGATTAAGTACGGAAGGAGATCATCTTACCCCTGCTGAAGCAGAGCAGGGAAGATGCCATCCTCGCCGAGGGCCTTGAAAGGTTTGTGCGAGCGAATCGCCCATCTCAAGGTCGCAGGGTTGATGATCAGTTTGGCATTTCTCCAGTCTTCCCGGCACGGCCTACAACGCCACTCCTGGGAAGCACAGGCAGAACCACTATCTGACTCATCAAGTATGAGACAATCTTGCAAGTGTGTCCTCGCAAGGATCTCTAACGTCTCTTTTCCAGAGTCTGTAAGACGACCATCAGATCTAGAGATAGATCCCAGCCCACCTGACGGATCTCTGGAGAGGATTCTGTGGAGCCTGGCACTCTCCGGGGTAGCCTTGACTTCCCCGCAGAACCTCCTCCAGGAATCTCTCTTAGCCCTTCTTATTTCTTTGTTGTAGTTTGTTAGAGTGTTTCTATAGTTGTCCCAGTTGCCGGATACCTTAGCTCGGTTGAATAGTCTCCGAACATAGTTTTTTCGTTTTTCAAGGGCAGGGTTCCACTAAGCAGTTTTCCCCTCCTTTAGTGGACAGAAGAAATGTTCCACAGGTGGGCACCTGAGGAGCGTTTAAAACTGCCCCAATCAGTGGTTCTAGGGTTTCTATATTCCACCGTCACTCTTGGGCCATACCCAATTGAAAATTGAGTATGTCTGTGGTCCGAGCCTGAGGGTTCACGGGAAACCCTCCAATCTGAGATTTTGTTCCCCAGAGAGTTAGAGCTGAACGTAATGTCCAGTACCTCTGAACGGTTTTTAGGCACAAATGTTGGTTCGGCTGCCTTGTTATTCACTAGGAGAGCCTCTGCCATGAGGAAGTCCAGTAGACGTTCCCCTTTCCAGTTGACGTATGTGCTGCCCCACACCGTGTGGTGCGCATTTGCGTCACATGCCACCAAGAGGTGGTAGTTTTTCCTACTGCAGTGGTCCACCAGCTGGCGGACCACTACAGGTGGGCATTCTATCGAATCCCCCGGAAAGTAGGCTGAGCAGTCCATCTCTAGTCTGCCACAGTCCCCCGGAACATTCACAAGAACTGTTGTCACGTCTCTTGTGCAGGATTTAGTCAGGATGAATTTCTCTTTCCTGTTGTTGATAAATATACACGCTCTGGGTTCGACCCCAGGGCAATTGTAAATCATCTTGCCTGGCAGGTTACTAAGCTCACAAACGCTTGTGCCTGCCAGCCATGGTTCCTGAAAGAAGGCTATATCCAGTCCTTCACTGCGGATACACTTCCCAAGGAGGTATGATCCTGCCTTGGAGTGTTGTAAGTTTGCTTGTAAGCACTTCACCCCTGGGGGCATCATGTTGACGGCCCAGGGGGAGGGGCAGCCTTTCCCTGTGAATCCTTTTTGCTGGTCTTCACAGGTGCCGGTCTTCCACTGGCAGGTTGTTTGCCCTTCCCAGTGGGTTTGCTGCTGGCAGGTCGTTTACCCTTGCCAGCGTCTTTGGTCCCTGGCTTAGTTGTGCCGGGGGCGGAGGCACCTTGCCTCCACCACCAGACCCAGACGGGCCAGCGACCATTCCGGGGGGCCCTGCTGGGTCCCCCCCTTTGCTCCCGACCTCGGCAGCCCCAGTATCACCCCCGACGATGAAGCACAAGGCAGATTTTGTGGTCTCCCACTCCAGAGGGGCCCGGAGCCACAAGAGGTGGGGTTGCTTGTCTCATTCGGAAGGTTACCCTACCGAATCCGAAGTAGGGTCTTATTTCGAGAGCCCTCTGGGCCGAAACAGATGGGCCATCCATAGCGAAGACCAATGTCTGTCCCGGCCCCGACACTTCGTGTCTGACTACATTCCAGCTCTGGGTTGTAAGCCCAGAGTTAGAGCGTCTGAGGCCTGCGAGCACCATATCCGCCCTTAGACTTTTATTAGCCGATGGGTCCGGAATGTACGCTACACAGACCTGCGGTTTTGGTAGGTCCGCTCCTTGAACCAGGCGTAGCGTTGCCCCGTCCCACGGAATCAGAGTCGGTACTCGGCTCCTCAGCCACGAGACGCTGGCCTCGTCTGCGCAGGTAATATGGAGCCACCCTGGTCTAGGGGCAGAGCCCAAAAAGCGGACCTTCACCCCCGTTTCGACTCCTTTGCATAGCTGCTCCAGTTTTGCCTCTTGCAGTAGCTTGTTTTGCTCTGCCGTGAGCTGTGCAGGCGGGTATTCCGAGTGGACTATGCCAATCTTAATCCCAGCCACAGCATCTTTGTAGTAGGCCACCTTAGCCCCCTTGTCGGATGCTTTCTTGATTTCTGGGCAGTGACTTTTTGGCTTCTGCTCAGGGGTGCCGTCCGACAGAAGACGTTTGCCCATGTCGGAGGAACCCTGGGAAGGATTAGTTTCCTCTCCGATCGGCCCTAAGTGTCGGTCGAGGTTTCGTGCCTTTTCCAGGGCGGTGTTAAAATCCAGCCCTGTTTTCATCCACAATTGGTCCTCCCCTATTCGCCACCTGGGGACGCTGGAATTGGTGCTTCAGAACCGCCCTGTTGATCGTTTGGATTAATCAGGGGGCACCACGAGCAGGCGATCAACTTCACCCCCTTTTTTTGTGACCTCTGACCACGAGTAAATTTTTTTCCGGATATCGGTTCGATGAGAACATTTTAGATTTAATTTATTATGGTGGTATCGTACCAATTTTCAGATGGGTACGAAATTCTGTAATTTTTCTCCTAGTTTTTGGACTAATTTGACTGGACTAGATACGAAGTAATAGGTCAAGAATTTTCGCTTGGTTTTGTTGTGTTTTTGTTGCATTGTGTGCATTACTGAATTAAATGAATGCAATTGAGTGTGCAATTGAGTGTAAGATAATAGTTTATTTATCAATATTAAATGAGCAACCTGAGAATGAGAACTGCACCATGGAAGAAATCAAATTAAAATAGCTGAACTGAATTTAACTCTTTCTTATAGAACAGGATGAAATGTACGAGTATGAACACAGATCATATAATAAAGCTTAGATAGAGTAATTATAGCGTCTTGTGAAAAAATAGAAGCAGGTACGATTCATTATTGAAATTTAGAAAAATCATATCTCCGAAAGTATTAGCTTGTTGGAGTTGAAAATGATATCGATGGATTTTAATGGTGAAACTGCATCTTAAATAAAATGGGTTCAAGCCCTGTGGACAGGAGCTTTCTGGCGCTCTAGTTCAAACAGACAAATTATATCTCCGAAAGTATTGGTTTCTCAGAGTTGGGAATTATATCAATGTATTCATATAATAGAACTGCATCCTAAAGGAAATTCAATTCAAATAATAGTTTATTTATCAAGATTAAATGAGCAATCATGAGAATGAGAAAAGCACCATGGAAGAAATCAAATTAAATCTGGCCAATTTTGCCCAATAACGAACTTAACCGAGATATTCATCTCCCTAAACTACTCTGAAAATTTCAACTACCTACCTCATTCCGTTCGAGAGTTATATCTATGTCTATGGATGAAAAGCAGTCTCACCACTCTCAGATCTCTTACTTCATGTTCAGTTCCGAAATGTAAGAATTTTCTGAGAAAAACTAATTTGGGAGCAAACAACTGAGATTTTTCTCACTTCGCTCACAATTCTTCGACTGATTAGATTTGTCTCAGGAACATCATTTGACATTATGACAATTCATATTCATACATAGAATAATATAATTCTGTGACAACGTTGAAATACGATTTATTATTGAAATTTTGAAAAATCATATCTCCGAAAGTATTAGCTTGTTAGAGTTGAAAATGATATGAATGGATTCTTATGATAAAACTGCTTATTAAAAAAAATTTGATTTGGAATTTGTTTCGTAAAAAAAATTTTTTTTTTTTGTTACTCCGAAACCATCTGTCCGATTTTGCCCAATAACGAACTTAGCCGAGATATTCATCCCCCAAACCTACTCTGAAAATTTCAACTCTCTAGCTCATTCCGTGCGAGAGTTATCGTGCCTACGGACGGACCGGCCGGACCGGCCGGCCGGCCGGATTGCCGGACAGAATGAATTCCGACCACGGATTCTTGATCAGTGAGTCGAACCAAATCGTTTAAGACCATTTTCATCGAAATATTCCAAAATTACAGACATTTGGGCAAATTGATAAGCACTCAGTTCCGAGGAACTAGAGCGCCAAAAATTACAGACATTTGGGCAAATTGATAAGCACTCAGTTTCGAGGAACTAGAGCGCCAAAAAGTGTAATTCCCTTTCCGGGATTGAGCCCGCCTTCTCTCGTTCCGAAACCGAAAACCCGACGGCGCATAGACCAACCGGCTATCGGGCTCCTCGTACGATCTTGTCGATCTCCGGTATTAGAATAAAACGTTGGTACTTACCTGGGATATATATTCTTAATTATCACTTTTCGACAATAAATCGCCACATGGGGGTTTATTTGACGGTTTTTTACCATTGTCTCTCTAAGTCAATTTTGACGTTTCTCGAACCATCTATTAGCAAGGAATTAGACAATGTCCTGTCTCAGGAAAATAAGTTGACATTATGACAATTCATACATAGAATAATTATATAATTCTGTGGAAACGTAAAAATACGATTTATTATTGAAATTTTGAAAAATCATATCTCCGAAAGTATTAGCTTGTTAGAAATAAAAATAATATAATTGAGTTCTTATGATAAAACTGCTTATTGAAAAAAATTTTATTTGGAATTTGTTTTGTGAAAAAATTTTTTTTTTTTGTTACTCCGAAACAATCTGTCCGATTCTGCCCAATAACGAACTTAGCCGAGATATTTATCTCCCAAACCTACTCTGAAAATTTCAACTGTCTAGCTCGTTCCGTTCGAGAGTTATCGTGCCTTCGGCCGGAGGGCCGGACAGAATGGATTTCGACCACGGATTCTTGATCAGTGAGTCGAACCAAATCGTTTAAGACCATTTTCATCGAAAAATTCGAAAATTACAGACATTTGGGCAAATTGATAAGCACTCAGTTCCGAGGAACTAGAGCGCCAAAAACAGTTTTTGAGTGTTATTTACACTACATATTCGGTGAAAAGTTGTATCTGGTATAATTCACAATGTCATCTATGTTGTGTAATAGGATTTGATTTAACACCCCATAATGGGAATGTGTCAATTTTTAAATTCCCGAGAAACCCCAAATTGAAAATGAAATGTGAACATTCTGAACGTAACCATATTTATTACCATTATTTATCAGAGTTCGGGTAATGAAAATATCGTACGATCTAGGATATTTTTTGATGATATTTTCATTTTGATAATTTTGCATATTTTATACAGGGCTAGTAATTAAGTTGCACATTAATTTCAATCTTAGATTCCCAAATTCAGCACAGGTAAAAGGTCATTTCTTTACCTATGATGCATATTCTCCAATTAATATTCTTTCCTAGTTTTCTAGTTATAGACTCCCGTATTCATACATTTGAATAAAATTTGCAAAAAAAAAGGAGATGAAGTTTATCTATTTTAATAATATTTATCATTTCAAAAAATTGAATTAGTTCTCATCATTTCTACGTATTCGAGATAATCATCATGGAATGCTAAAAAATCTGAAATTCCAGAAATGCCACTTCTTTTAAGGATCTGAGGTTTGGAACCCTCGAATTAAGATGTAAGACACTTTGCCGTACTTTATTCTCGTTCGTCATAGATAATTTATATGCAGGAGTGCATTAGCTGATTCTGAAATAGTTAAACGCTTGTAAATTTTTACCTGAACCGAATCTGGCTTATCGTAGTATTCAATTTGTTGAGAGGAATCTCTGATTGAAATTTATGAACAACTTAAAGCCTCGCCCTGTATAGGAGATTAGGAGAAATTCTTCATCAGGGCCCCTATTCTCGAAATGTTGAAAGAGATCTCTCGTGCGACATTTAGCACGTGATTGATGTGACAGTGACTCTCCGTATGAGAATTGTCGGTTGAAATGAGTTTCTCTACTACCAAATAGTGAGCGAGAAGTGAGATGAGATTTCGTGTAGGAGTTCTCGCATGAGAATACTCATCTCTATGAAAGTCGAGTATACGGGGCAAGCAGGTAAAACGTCTGAAAATAATTGTATTTCCCTAATCTTGTGACCATTACACGGTAATTCGTATGAAAATAAGAAGTAGCTAATGTAACTAATGCATCAGAGTGAATACTTTTTAGCGACAAATTCACACGAATATTCGGCTGTTCGGCGTTATTATAGTGTTAATATAGCCGCAGGTGCGGCACCAGCATTACCGATTAAGAGATAGCGATAATCACCGGAACGAAAATTCAAGACCTGTGCAGATCTTACGCAATATTAGCTACACACAATTGATTCGATAAGGTTTAATAATCTATAGATCATTAAAAAAATATTACTTTATACTAAGGCAACATGAAGTGAAGAAATACCATAAAACATATAGTTATTAATTAATGATCTACAGGTGCCACGCAAAGTTTAGTTTAGCGAAAGTCTGGCACACCTAAAGGTTCAGATATTGCCTATACATGTTAGTCTTGTTGATGATTAAATTTTTGTTTGACATTATTTTGAATAATGAGCTTTTGTAATCACGCAACAGAGATTTTTTTGTAACCCCCTTTGAAATGTGCATGTTATATGATGTATAATATAAGATAGTATAAGATATGTGTTGTGTTGGGCGGATGAACTCTGCCCCAACACTGCGACCAGTCGGCCCATCGTGGCACACATGTATACTTTGTAACGGTATACAATCCCGTCACGCTGAATTCTAGGATATATATTATTTTATTTTAATCATATCAATATTATATATTTGAAATTCATCCTCTATCTCTAACTTCGCAGTTCAACATACCCCCTGCTCACGAATTCTGGTTGCAACCAGCAAATCGTTATAATTTGAAATCGCTCATTTATTTCAATCTGAATTTACATATATTTTCTCACGAATCCCTGTTGATATTCTACAGTTAATATTAGGTACAATATATTCTAGTGGTTATTTTAATATAGTTTAGTTCACTACAGTAAATTTATCGTTTTGATTCTATGTATATATAAAATAATTTAATTTTCTGTGGTGATATATGATGATGGATCAAGTTCGATGGTTCGTGCTTTCGTAGTTGAGGTCTCGAGGGAAATACTTGTCTTAACGTTGTGTGATTATTTGTGAAAATATACGTTTTGCCTTTTTGGATTGGAGCAAAAGTCTACCTTACGTACCAAACATATATTTTAGGCTTGAGTTGGAGCTAATTTCGACTTGAAGCAAAATTTAGGGACTGATTAATACATTTTCCATTCGTTATCTTGAGAGATCACCAGTTTCTATTTGGAGAGATCCTGAGCTTCTACCTAGAGATTCTATATACCTTACCTGGAAGGATCCTGAGCAGTCATTTGGATAAATTGCCTGTGTCTGGTATAACTGGAAGAGTACCTTAGTTTTTCCCTGGACGAAGTCCCAGGAGAAGATTAATTCACTAAGCAGATTGTATTTTCTTTTGATGTAATCAAAGGAATTTTTGATAAACCCTTTAATAATCAGCTTATCAGTTATTACCTTATATCCCAGGAAATATAGATATATGGTTGCGCTCCGAGCTAGTCAAGCAGACATATTTAAAGGAGTAAAAACTTTATAACTTCGCCCACAAGCTCAAGCCTTCTGATAAGGGAGGTGAGCTTAGTGGGTGAGAACTTGTCCAGTTGTCTCAGTCTCAGCATGGGACTCCTAATTCGTCAAATCTAATTCTGCCTCCAGCGGGGCAATCACATATAATGTGCTCTATAGAGTCGTCGTCCTCCAGGCTTAGTCTGCACGCAGAACCAACCCCAACTTACTCAGGTGTTTTCTGAAGCCACAGTGTCCCGTATACGTAGCTGTTAGAACTCTCAGGTCTGACCTGGAGTGTTTGAGCCATACTAAACTAATTGAAATGGGTCTCTTGTATATCTCGCAAAAACTGCAGTGCTATCAAAAAACTTTTGATATTGTTAGTGATAAGAGCAAATATATCAAAATCAATGAAGTTTCCAGTTCTGTATCACAGAAAGAAATTCGAAACATTTTATCAAAACATTCGAGAAACTTACCATACAGACAGTAAAAAGCTACACCATCTTACTTAGTAGGCCTCCACATTTATACGGTTTTCCAAAAATAGACAAACATCTAATTTCACTGAGACCAAAAGTGAGTTCTACTGGATTTACTACCATTTTCAAACCCATTAACAAGAAGGGAAGATAGTGTTTCACACCAAATACTTTCTTGAATAACTAGAAAATTAAAATTTGAACCAAAATTACATTCCAGGAAGTTTTGATGTTGGTTTATCACTAAATGTTCCTATCGATAAGTATCTTCAAATAGTACGAACAAAATTAGAAAATGATTCAAAATTTAATACCGATGATATTATGTAGATGCTTGATGTATGTTTGAATACAACCGATATTCAACTAGGAGATATTTTTTATCGACATTATTTTGAAATGGCAATGGGTGCTTCTCTATCACCTGGAAGGATAATATATTCAGGAGAAAATTCGATGAAAAATTTGTGGCAAGATATTCGTTGAAAACAAAAGCTTGTTGGTGATATGTTGTTGATATATTTGTAATGTTTCAACATAATAGAGAAGAGTTAGACCAATTTCTCGATTTCATAAAACCAGAAGAAACGACAATAAAATTCACTTGGCAAAAAGAGAAAAATATGAGCAATCTTTTCTAGATGCCTCGATAATTAAAGTATCCGGAGCATTTCGAAACCAGTGTATTCCAAAAACAGACACATACAATTATTAAACATTCACATTTCTGTTGAAATTATCATGAGTAGAGAAAAATATGTTATTAAAACACTTAACGATAAAGCTCATCTCATTTGTCTTGAAATTCGAAATATGTAATTGATCAAAAAATTTGTTAAAGCTAATGGATATCCATAGACAATTCATAAATACATCTATCATGAACAATAGATCAATTACAACATACCAAGCTATGCGATCCCTTATGTTTCAGCAAAAATCAGGGGAATTGTTTCTGAGCTTCATATAAGAACCACGAGAGTCAAAATGATCTGAGGTCGCAACCGGTTGATGAAAAAGTATTAATCAAAACCGGTTTATACAATATTTCTTTTATTTCTGTTAAGTTTTATACAGGAGAAACATCGAGAAAATCTGAAAATTTGAACATAAGAACATCTTAATAAATAGAGACATGCATAAATAAAAAAATCGAGGAATGCACAGACGTAAATTCAAGAGCTTTTGTTCGCATGTTCTATTGTCTATTCATACCTTAGACGCCCTCACGAAATACTGCAGGAACCTGCTAGTCAAATTTTAAAATAAATAAAATAGTGAACTTCCTCGTCGCGGATTAGAACCGGAAAATCCCTCGCGCAGACGAGCTCGCTAGCTTCTCAGCCATCGAGTTATTGTTACAATTTCAGCGGATTCTGATAAAATAGTTCAAGAAACATAAAATTATTGGAGGAAAAAAAATTTTTAGTGATGCGATTTTCTAGTTTTACGACATTTCGCAAAAATTAGTGCCTTGGTTTTCTTTAAGTAATTACCGAGTTTTAATTGGATCGGATTCGTATATTTTGAGTTTCTGAGGAAGTAACAACAAAATTCAAGATGGGTATAACTCCGAAACCAATTAGCCGTTTAGGCCCGAAAATTATGGCCTATTTGGATGTGCAACCTAGCCTGAAAATTGCTAGTCACTATTTCTTTCCGTTCGTAAGTTATCATGGCAACAGTCATCCTTAAAGCTACTGAACTCACCCAAGGCTGCTCGGATCTCCAATATAGATTCGATCGTGTTCAACTTTGGAACTTGGCTGTGAAGTTAGGTTTTGAATGGTTTCTTAGGTACAGATTTATTTTCTTTGATTTTATAAACATTTTCTAGTTAAACGATACTCACGAATTTTACAAAATTGCAAGTCAGCATTTTACAACTAATTACCATGTTTGAATTGGATAGGATGGGTATTTTTTGAGTTATCGAGGAAACAACATCATTTCAGATGGGTATAATACCAAAATCGTTTGGCCGATTAATCCTAATCACAAACTTGAATGTCGCATTTGGATGAAATTGCTCTTTCTGTTCTCAAGTTATCGTGTAATACATAAAATTTTTCAATGGTTTTTTAATTAAATTTTCTAGAAATACGATCCTCACGAAATGTTACATACGTTTTTGTGCGGGTATTCTAGAACTAGCTACCAAGTTTCTATTCGATCGAATCTGTGTTGTGTGAAAACAAAATTACTACTCCGAAACTGTTAGGCCCATTATGCCCATTAACGAACTCAACCGTCGCATTCAGGTGCACCACCAAGAAAATTTCAAGTCGCTATCTCTTCCCGTTCTAAAGTTGTCGTGGTTGGCATTTCTGTTCAACATTAAGCTTGTTTCAATTCAACATTTTTTATAGTAAGGTTCGTCAGTTATATGTTTTCACAGTCAGGTTTCTTCTTTTTTGGCGCTCTTGTTCCTCGGAACAGAGTGCTTATCAATTTGCCCAAATATCTGTCATTTTCGAATTTTTGGCCGAAAATGGTCTTAAACGTTATTGTTCAACTCACTGATCAAGAATCCGTGGCCAATATCGATTATGTCCAGCCAGCCGTCCGTCAGGCCGTTAACAGGATAGCTTTGGGAGATAAATTTCTCGGCTAAGTTAGTTATTGGGCAAAATCTTAAAAGACTGGTGGATTTGGAGTAAAGAAAAAAAATTTTTTTTTTACTTACAAATTTCAAATTCAATTTTTTTTTAATATGCAGTTGCATTATATTCAATATCAATAATTAATCGTATAATATTAGTGTTTCATCGAATGCTCTGTGACGGAGGTTACACGGTCAATCTGGTTCAGTTTGACATCAATCATGGATTGATGTCAGATTGACCGGAGAGTGATTGTATACGCGTCGACTGATGATCCGGATTGATGGCAAGATTGATGTCAGATTGATGCCAGATTTATACTAGATTAATCGTGTAACCTCGATAGATAGCATTCCCAACTCTGAGAAAGCAATACTTTCGGAGAATTTTGTTCACATGGAATGCCCCTTTCAGCAGTCGTTTTCCTCGGAATGACAGAATTGAATTTTATCACGGATTCTTCACAAATTTTTCATCAGTTAGTCCAATATAATCTTTTGAGTACATTTCAGGTCTCGAAATTCGCGAAATTCAGACATTGTAACGGAAGGATAGCGCCCTGTACCGATAATACAAACAGTTTTATCTATGCTTCATGGGTTTCCGACTCTTTGTCCAGTTCCTGAACATTAATACTGATTGGTTCGAGGTTAACGTTACAAGAGTGTCATCTAATTGCTAGAACTTCAGGGTATTGAAAGATTTATCGACAGATGTACGTCCTAAAATCAACACGGCTGTAAAAATCAACCCTCATCTACTGTTGAATCCCTAATGTGCTCGATGCTTTCGAATAGCGAAAGAATCAATGACTCAGATTTTATCTAACGAAAAAGGTTGAATGATTTCCTATAGATTTCTATATCATTAAGTGGCATGCCGGATTGCATGATCTTAATGACGGTGACAGGCCCGCTTCCGCATCCTGTTAACAATTGGTTAGATGCAAAGGATGTTTTCCAATTAATTCGATAAGAAATCGATTTTTCTCCAATTAGAATTCAGTGAACGGACTTTTGTTTCGGTGTCACCTGTTAATTTAGCGTTTCAGATATTGATATCTCTCCTATAAGTGGGTATTCATTTTGATATTTTGGACGAACTCATACAGTGCGTTTCAAAAAGTACGCACCAAGAGAAAATTTTCTGACCTGTATAGTTTTTTGAAATTTGGGATTTCGGGAAAGTTGGTGCTCAAGAAACGATGATTTTTGACATAATAATAATAATAAAAATAACCTTTATTCAAATCATTGTACAAAATTACTAGTTGTACAAGAAAAAATGTCAAACAAAAACTACCCTCGCATAGAAGGTAACAGTTTACAGAGCATTAAGCAACCAACATATTTCCATACAATCTGCAATATTTCAGATTTACACACTCACATTGTATGGTTCACAATTTATTATCAATGAATAAATCTCCTTGATAAATATTCTTTCACTATCTATAAAATGGAAATTTCTTGGTAAAGAGTTGAACAATTTAATACACATATACAAAGAATTATTGTGTGTAATAGCCAGTGAGGGAATGCGGTAAAAATATTGATCCATTTGTCTCGTTCTATTATTGTTATTTTTATAATTTTCAAATAGTTCCTTATGTTGAACAATAAACATAACACTATTATATACATAAAGGCCCGTTAAAGTAAGTATATTATTAGCCTTGAAAACTCCCCTACAAGTCTGCCTATATTTAATATTAAATATGGATCTAAAGGCCATTTTTTGTTTCACAAATAAACTATAAGAAAAAGAACTATTTCCCCAGCTGACAATTCCATATGACAAAACAGATTGAAAATTTGCAAAATATACCACCCTCAGAGTGGATACATCAACGGATTTTTTTAATACATTGATTGCATATAAGTTGGAATTTAATTTTTTATTCAGGTATTCTATATGACTTTTCCAAGTCAAATCATCATCAACATATACCCCCAGAATCTTGGTGGTGCCAGCTATTTCAACCTGAGTACCATCTATTGAGATCGTCTTCGGCAATTCGATTTTTGATCTAGATGTACGAAAAATCACACATTCTGTTTTCTTTGCATTTAGTATCAGACCATTTCTAGAACACCAGTTATTGACATTTATGAAAGCATTATTTCAATACTCAGTCAAATCTAAGGTGTTACTTAAGAGTTTTATTACATTAGTATCGTCCACATACATTATCAGATTCAGTAACTGATCAATATTATTTGGAAGATCATTTATGTATACTATAAAGAAAAGTGGACCCAAAATACTACCTTGTGGAACGCCAAGATTAACCACTTTGTCTTCCGTAATGAAAGTTTCAGAGTTTACTGTAATGCGTACCTTTTGTTTTCTACCACATAAATAGCTTCGTATAAGTTCAAGCTGTTTGTCTCTTATACCATAAGCTTCAAGTTTCTTTATCAATCTTTCATGATTCACAGAATCAAACGCTGTTTATAAATCAAGAAATAATGCTACAGGAATTTGCCCTTTCTCTATCACTTCTATATATATATATATATATGTATATATAGTAGAGGGGTTTCGTGGGATTTCAGTCAGGTAAATTAAGAAAGACTCTTTTTTCTTTACTCGAGCTTTCGAGACGTATATTTGTCTCTTCGTCAGGAGAACTATAAATAAATTAGTATTAACATAGTGCATAATTTAGGAATATAAGAACTTACGAATTTGAGATTATTTGGCAAGATGTTATACATTGATATTAAAAACACTAGAGAAATAAATATTCAAAAATAGCATATAGGTTTAGCATTTCAACATCATGTTGACAACTGATGTCAAGAATAAAGACAGATGCTATAAAGAAATCTTAGATAAGTCTTACAGTCATAAGCCTTAAAAATATCTGATTCAGCGCTGGACATCATCAGTTCCTGATGCAACGGTGTGTTGGATTTGGTTGCGATTTCTTTTGTCCTTGTCCAACTGGATCAGGTTGGAATAAATGCTGCTCAGGCTGTCTATATCTTTTCCTAAATTATGCACTATGTTAATACTAATTTATTTATAGTTCTCCTGACGAAGAGACAAATATACGTCTCGAAAGCTCGAGTAAAGAAAAAAGAGTCTTTCTTAATTTACCTGACTGAAATCCCACGAAACCCCTCTACTTCATCATACTCAGTCACGAATTAACATAAATATGTATATATATATAGTTCATTAGTTCATATGATAAGAGCCTTTGATTTTCTATATTTAAATATTTTGGATAAGGGTATAACGACTAATTTTTATTTATTAAGGAGTGTTAAAGTAAAACTCCTGATTCTGTGCCTAGCTTTCGAGCGTTTATTCAGCTCTTCATCAGGGCTTCTGAAATACAAATATAAATTACTTAAATAAATTTGAACATTAAATTTTTGTTTTTATTTACTCACTGAATATGAGGATATATAGGAATAGGTATAGGTATATATATATATATATATATATATATATATGTCATTGATCGTGTTACTCTGCAAACCTGTCAAAATTTACATTTTTTTAGAAAAATTGCCAAAAGACGTAGAAATCAGAACAATAACAAAAAGTTTCTGAAATAAATGTTGCTCAGAATTTCATTTCATACCAAACTGCCAAATTTCATAGTGAAAATTCAGAAACGTTTTGATATTGATATTTTGATGACAGCACCTTAGTGGCAGCTGTGGGCTTTGCGGCAATTTCAAAAATAATTCGGAATGTAATTCCAATGCAAGAGACATTATCAGAATTCAAATAAAGTTGATATTAATTTAATGTTTCTCATAAATTATGATTTCTATAGTGAAAGCCTCACAATCTTGGTGCAAATCGAATTATACTTGAGAAATTTAATGCGCAAAGACCTAATATCTCGCTAATTCTGTAAAAACGCTTTTGAATATATTTTCTCAAATAATCGCTCAAATACCACAGAAAAACCGATACAGACCTTATCTAAAACAAAGATACCTGTGAAAAAGAAATCGAGTTGACAGGCGGATAATTTCTTATGATATTCCAAAAATAATTAGGGAGATATTAGCTCTTTGCGCATTCAATTTCTCAAGAATAATTCGTTTTCACCAAGATTGTGGGGTTTTCACTATAGAAATCATAATTTATGAGGAACATTGAATTAATATAAACATTATTTGAATTGCGATTATGTCTCTTTCGTTGGAATCACATTTTGAATTATTTTTAAAATTTCCGCAAAGCCCACAGCTCCCTCTAGCGTGCTGTCATCAGAATATGAAAATCAAAAAATTTCGGAATTTCACTATTGTATTTGGCAGTTTGGTATAAAATGAAATTCTGAGCAACATTTATTTCACTTTTCAATATTGTTCTGATTTCTACGTCTTTTGGTAATTTTTCTAAGAAAATGTTAATTTTGACAGGTTTGCAGAGTAACACGATCAATGACATATATGTCGAAAATCATCGTTTCTTGAGCACCAACTTTTTCGAAAACCAAAATTCAAAAAAAATTATATAGGTGAGAAAATTTCCTCTTGTTGGATACTTTTTGAAACACACTGTATAAGGTTCTTACAATAAACATATTCTGATTTGTTCATGATTAGGTTTATGAACTGCCCAATTTGCAAGTACCTGAACGAGTACCTGCACTAACTCTTCTTGAAATGATTCATCTCATATTATAATAAATTTGAATAGTTTTGGTTTGGGTTTCTTCATCTTATATCTTGTTCATGAAGAAGGATTATTCGATGTTTCAACAACGTTTACAAATAATGCAAATTTATTATGAAAAAATTTGTTCAAGCCCTGTGGACAGGAGCTTTCTGGCGCTCTAGTTCAAACAGACAAATCATATCTCCGAAAGTATTGGTTTCTCAGAGTTGGGAATTATATCAATGCATTCTTATGATAGAACTGCATCATAAAGGAAATTCAATTCAAATAATAGTTTATTTATCAAGATTAAATGAGCAATCTGAGAATGAGAACTGCACCATGGAAGAAATCAAATTAAAATAGCTGAAATGAATTTGACTCTCTCTTATAGAACATGATGACATGTACGAGTATGAACACAGATCATATAATGAAGCTTAGATAGAATAATTATAGCATTCTGTGAAAACAAAGAAGTTCGATTCATTATTGAAATTTCGAAAAATCATATCTCCGTTAGTATTAGCTTGTTGGAGTTGAAAATGATTTTTATGGTGAATGATTTTTATGGTGAAATTGCATCTCAAATAAAAATTGAATTTGAAATTTCTGACTTAGAAAAAAATTTTTTTGTTCGTTACTCCGAAACCATCTGGCCTATTTTGCCCAATAACGAACATAACCGAGATATTCATCTCCCTAACTTACTCTGAAAATTTCAACTGCCTAGCTCATTCCGTTCGAGAGTTATTGTAGAAATTTTTTTGTTAAAGTTTTAAAATTTTTTTTTAAACACTTTGCGGTAACCTGATCAATACAAAACTTCTCATGCGAATAAAAGTCATGATTCTCCAATTTGATGCTAAATTTCAGATAGATCGAGTGATCGGTTTCAAATATTAATAAAAAGAATGTTTTTACTAAAATCGGCCATAACTCCGAAACCGCTTTATGGATTTCGCCCATTAACGAACTCGTCCGAGATATTTACGCTCCAAGAGAGTTCGAGAGTTATCATGCCTACTGCCGGCCGGCCGGACCGGCCGGACAGAATCGAATTCGACCTCAGATTCTTGATGAGTGAGTCGAACCAAATCGTTTGAGACCATTTTCAGCCAAAAATTCGAGAATTACAGACATTTGGGCAAATTGATAAGCACTCTGTTCCGAGGAACTAGAGCGCCAAAATCGCGATCTGTTACTCCAACTTTACGCGCCTTAACTCCAATTTTTGGTCGTTATAATTGTCTGGATAAAAGGACGATTGAACGTTTAGTGAAAAAGTTTGAAACAAACTTCACACTACTTGATGTTGCAGTGCCAGTGAGCCAAAGAGATGTAAGAAGTGAAGAGAATATTGCTGCCGTACGTGAAAGTGTGCGTGAAGACCAAAATCTATCGATTTCTCGCCACCGTTCACAAGAACTTAAAATCGTTATCTTTCAATGTTGACTGATTTGGTTCCTCTTGATTTGCAGAACATGTGGTTTCAACAGGATGGTGCCACTTGTCATATTGCAAATAACACAATGACTTTGTTGAAAACAATATTCGGTGATTCGATTATTTCAAGAAAAGGACCGATAAATTATCCGCCTAGTTCATGTGATTTAAGTTCATTGGACTTCTGTCTTTGGGGTTACATTAAGTCATTGGTTTACAGCTATCATTCAGTAGAGTAGGACGATTTACAGATCAATATTGAACGAGTAGTTGCTAACATATGACCTGATTTGTGTGAACATTTCCCTGTTGCTATCTCTTTCCGTTCTCTCAGCCGTCAGTTATTCTGACCGGCCGGACAGAATCAAATTTGACCTTGAATTCTTCATCAGTGATTCGTACCTAATCGTTTGAGACCATTTTCCGCAAAAAATTCGGAAATTACCTACACTTGCGCAAAATGATAGCACGCTGTACTCTCTTGAACATGCGCGCAATGTTGTTATTTCTCGGTATCCTAAGCCGACCAATTCTTAAGTCATGTACGGACGTTATTTACTGCTTGTAATTGGATCATTTAGCGGAAGAGGCGGTATTTTCCGTACGAATGGTGGTGAGTATAATAATATCGTTGCAAGAAGATATATTGCAGTATTTATATGTTTATATATGTTTGACAGTTATGTTTTCCTTATGTATACTGACTGACAAAGAAACTGCAACACCCAGAAGGAGCGTTTAACATTTTAATTTTTTTTGGTAAAACATAGATGATATAGCAAGGAGTAGATGATTGAAATTTGAAGAAAAAAAACGAAGGGTTTATGATTTTTTTTAATAAATTGTTAATAATGTGTTTGTGCAACGCGATTATCTATACATTCCCCAACACGTACTGTCATTGATGCAATAAGATGGTCTATTTCTTCTTGAGGGATGCTATCCCAAGCTGCCTGTAGTTCATGTATCAGTGCCGCCATAGTCCGTGGGGGCTGGGGTAAATTTCCAAGCCTTCTACCCATGATGTCCCAAACATGCTCTATGGCAAATGATCAGCGGATCTGGGCTGCCATGGCAAAAGATTCACATGGGTCGCTTCAAAAAAGTTTAAAGTAACTCTGGCAATATGAGGCCGAGCATTATCATGCTGAAATATTGGATTCTCGAGCCGGTTAAGGTAAGGGAGAACATATGGCTCCACTATTTCTTGAAGGTAACGCAGCGCTGTCATGTTACCTCGAATAAAGACCAAAGGACGAATGGAGGAAAAAAATATTCTGTACAGAAGTTGTACGAAATCAACTGAACTTTTTCAGGACATTTTCGCGAATTGAAATATATACAGGGCGGACAAGATATTGAGTGCGACTTCATTTTTAAAAAAGAAACACTCTATCTATTTTTGTATATTTGGCTAGCTCTTTCTCTCTTGATTTCGAATATATATGCATATGTTAGTTTATGTATCTTATTTTGAGAACCACATAGTCTGCAATTCTGGGAACCACCTGGCAAACTCAGCAGTCTGTTGTCAAGTGATATGCTGTGATGAATCAACTTACTGCATTGGTAACGATATGACACACGTTTGACATTAAAAAAAAATATTTCTGAAACATGCATTACACAGAAGTGAAAAAATTTGAAATATTTTCACTTATGTTTCAGAAATAACTTTGTTATATCAAACGTGTGTCATATCGTTACCAATGCAGTTAGTTGATTTATCACAGCCTCCAACTTGACAACTGACTTCTGAGTTTGCCAGGTGGTTTCCAGAATTTAAGACTCTGTAGTTCTCAAAATAAGAGAGATAAGCCAACATATGCATATATATTCGAAATCAGGAGAGAAGGACCTAGCCAAATATAAAAAATATATAGGGTGTTTCATTTAGAAAAATTAAGTCACACTCAATATCTTGAACATCCTGTATATAATTCAATTCTTGAAAACGTCCTGAAAAAATTCAGTTGATTTCGTACAACTTTTGTACAGAACATTTTTTGCGCGTATGTTCTGGGGAACATCGCGTTATCATTTTGCCCAAATGTCGGTAACTTTCGAATTTTTTGACGAAAATGGTCTCAACCGATTTAGTTCGACTCCCCAATGAAGAATTCGAGGTCAAATTTCATTCTGTCCGGCCGGCCGTCCGGCCGTTGCCACGATAACTTGAGAACGAAAAAAGCTAGCGACTTGAAATTTTCAGGGTAAGTGGCGCATCCCAATACGACGGACAAGTTCGTTAATGGGCATAATCAACCCAATGGTTTTCGAGTAATAATTTTGTTTTCAACAAATATGAATCCGATCGAATTGAAACTTGGTGAGTAGTTGTAGAATATAAACCTAAGCACGTTTGTGAAACTTTGTGCGAATCGTATGGCTATAAAATTATTAAAATATTATGAAAAATATTTTTGCTGTCACGATAACTTGAGAACGGAAAGAGATAGCGGCTTGAAGTGTTCAGGTTATGATGTGCATCAGAACGCGACATTTGAGTTTGCTTATGAGCATAATCGGCCAAACGGTTTTAGAGTTATAGCCATCTGAAATTTGGTGTTTTTTTGTTCCTCATTAACTCGAACTATACTAAACCGATTGAATTGAAACATGGTTATTAGTTGTAGAATGCCAACGCGACAATTCTTGCAAAATTTGGTGAGGATAGTATTTGTAGAAAATTTTTAAAAAATCATTGAAAATTGAAAAAAAAAATTCTATATATCAGAAAATTTTCCTCTGAAATTGCTGGAAAATTGCAAGAGCCTTTAGAACCTAACTCTACTGCCAAGTTTCAAGTTTTAACACGATCGGTTAAATATTGTTGGAGATTCGAGCAGCCTTGTGTGAGTTCAGTAGATGGGTGACCGTTGCCTCGATAACTTTTGAACGAAAGGAGATAGGGACTTGCAATTTTCAGGGTAGGTTGCTTATCCGGATGGTAGAGTTGAGTTCCTTTTTGGGCATAATCGGTCTAACGGTTTCCGAGTTATACCCACCTTGAATATTATTTCCTTGATTACTCAAAAAATAAATATCCGATCGAATTGAAGCTTGGTAACTAGTAGTAGAAAATCAACATAAAGACAGGTTTAAAATTTTGTAAGAACCGTACCTCTGGAAAATTTGAAAAAAATGACGAAAAAAAAAATTTAAAAACCGTACCCCTAGAAAATTTCAAAAAAATCACGAAAAAAAAAATTGGTTCAAGCACTGACGTGAAGTCAGAAGCTTTTGCGCGTATGTTTTATTGTCCATTCTTCTGTATTGGACATCCTTAATCGAATTTACCATGGTAAATTATGTTGTCCATTCTCCTGTATTGGACACTCTTAATTCGAATTTACCATGGCAAAAGCTTCTGACATCACGTCTTTGCTTGAACCAATTTTTGTATCTACATTCGTAACAAAGTTAAAGAGGGGGTTATATTATAGTGGGAAACCCGGTACAACCTAGAAATGATATCTGTATTGCCTCATTTTACCAGTTGGGAAACCCCATGTTACTTCTGTTCGGAATCTATGAATAATGGCATTTATAAGCTTATTCATCCGACTATACAGTAGACCGTTGTACATTCGTATGGATTAATTCCTTGCGATGATTCATTTTTCACTAGGTCACAGTTGATTAACAATTAGAAAATATCGAAACGCGAATTAAAACCACTTTTTTCCTTAATCCGTTCCCTCAAAATGGAGCTAACAAGTCATATTTTTTGCCTATAGGAGAAACATTCTTTTCCGATCCATCCCATCTTTGATCGCTTCCTGTCGAGAGACCGATTGAAAAATGATGTCTAGTCACGATATTGTTGATAGCCAAATTAACAACTCCTTCCTTCGCTCTCTTTAACGATCAAGATCTAGTTTGCTATTGCCTAAAATTACGTGACGTTAGAATGAGTATCTCAAGTTTTGATACGTGGATACAAACTATATGTAGTTAGCGATATTATAAAGCCATCAGAATGATGAAAGATAAAATATTAACTTGTTTGTTTTTATGACCGCATTCACCTGCTGTAAAATTGGCCTGGAATTCGAAAATGTCTGTGTTGAGAGCAAATCACCGCCCGAATTGGAAGAAATGCTTTGTCATAACATGATTAGATTGATCTGATATGAGCAGCTCGCCTCGTATGACCCAATAATTTGCAGTTTCCGAAGTGATTAAAATGTTCGGAATCAATATTCAACTAACAAACCTAGCTGGAAAGTTGGCCTAAAATAACGCTTGGAGCTTTCTATGCCTAGTCAATCGTAGGTAGCATGCCAAGTCTTCCTTAGGATTCGATTGATATTTAGATATCCTAGGGCTTCACGAGAGAGCGAGATTTTTCTCGTCTCGTCTCGTTCTCGTCTCGTAAAAGCGAGACGAGACGAGATGAGACATTTTCAAAAATATTATAGGTGATACGAGTCCACATACAGCGCAACACGAGAGTCTCGTTTTTGGTCTCGTTAAATTTTATGAATGAAGTTTTACATACGACTCGGCTTTTTTCAACACCCACAGAAAGCAATTGAATATGTCTATAATTACCAATATAATTTGTCTATATTATGCATCGATCGTTCTAGAAATACACAATTTTTTAGAAGATTATTAATTCGGTATGACCTTGCGAATATTGAGATTATTTTTCAAGAAAAAATAGAATTCGCAACCATAAAAACGGATGCCATTATGAATTCAATACTTAACGGACAACTTTCATTGTCCCTAAATTCCAATGTTTTGAAGATTTCGTATCTATCTGATCATCTGGATAAATTTATTATCTTGTGCTTCTTGTAGTGAAGATGTGAACAATTAGTGTATACATCTGTGGAACTACGTATAATAAAATTGGTAAATACATGGAGCTATTCAATATTTCGAAAAGTGTTATGAGGAATACGCCAAGAACACCCTCAATAATCTACCCACTGGGAAGGTATTCTTTGAAAACTATACCAAATTGTTCAATTCTATTAAAATATGTATCGACATCGATTGCCTATTCAAAACATCAACAAAACTTTCGAAATATTGGAAAGCTGAGTTTGAAGAATATTTGCTGTTAGAAAGGATAAATAGGAATAAAAATATTTTACAGTGGTGGAGAGTGATGAAAAAGTTCTTCCTACACTTTCCAAGATGGCCGATGATTTATTAAGAGCTACACCCGTACCTGTTGAAAGATTATTTTCCACAGCAGGTATGATGATGGCAAAAACACGTACATCATTGAAAAATGATGTGATGCAAGCGTGATTATGTTTGAATTCGTGGTCGTCAAGTAATTCAAAAGTTAAATTTTCAGTGTTTAAAATTAAAAATAATATGAACATGTACAAATATTTTTGTATGAAAGCGTAATAAATATAGCTTAAAAAAATTATTCATTATTGTATACCATTTCGTTTAAATATTATAATATGTATTTATTATCGTTATTCAGAATTAAGCGAGACGAGACGAGATAACTGATAACGAGACGAGAACGAGACTTAAACGAGACTGAATTTTTTGGGAATTGGCGAGAGCGAGACGAGATTTTCTATACTCTCGCCTACTCTCGTCTCGTGTGAAGCCCTAACTGATATCCCCAGCAGATGATTTTTATCCAGCTGGTCTCCTACAGTATAAGCATCTCTGTTGTGGAGATTTGAGAACTGTATAAATCGAACTAACGTTGGACCTCTATTCATACGGTCGATTTTGATATATTGGGATCATATTGATGATGATTTATGATGAATGAGTGTTATCCCACTTACTTAAATGACGAGAGCATCTTTCTATTAACCAACTTCTTCAGTAACATTTACTATACCTACAGGCGAGATACCAAATGAATGGATATAGTCACTGTTTATTACTATACCCAAAAATCTTTGAAAACCACTGACGTAAAGTCATGAGCTTTTGCATTTACGTTTTTTTACCTATTCACGCCTCACACACCCTCACGGAATACTGCAAGAACCTTCATTTTCATATTGAAAATATCGGCAACATAAAATTTGGCTCGAAGGTTTGTGAGGAATTCCAGCGGAATCTGACAAATAGTTTCTGAAATACCGGGGATCCCAGTATACATGTTCCAATGGATTATCTCAGCCATTTCGAAAGATAAAAATTTGAAAATTTTATGATTTTTAATTCGTCCGAGGAACCTTCAACTGAGAAAAACAAAAATTGAAAGTCACTTTCAGTTTGACCGGAAGTGACTCTGACTTTTTTATCTCAAATAGCACCCTATATATTTTTTGCAAGTTTTTGATTCTACTCAAAATTACCTTTCCAACGATGTACCACACTTTGTATTTTACATTTGATTTGATGGAGAAAACGTAAATTGATAATTCAAAATGAAAGAATTGCTGTAGGCTACGATATTTTGTGTAACTCTTGATTTTGACTTCAATAATCGAGATGAATAAAAAAACACCTTCATCAAGTTGAAATCATCTATGTTTTTTACCGAATGTTAAACAAAGAATGAATAGAAAAAGAAAGCAAAAATTACAAAAAAGGGGGAAAAAAATACCTATAATGACTAAAGCATATGTTCGAAATGTTGACCACTTTTCAACACCTCAGCCTTAAGGGCTCTATATGCATTCCTTATTTTTTTTCTTAGATCTTTCAAATCAATACGAGAAGTCTGTTACAAACAATCTTCCAAATATCCCCAATCTAACGGTGCACCGTTAGATTTCTTTCTTTGGGCAAGATCTCCAGATTTAACATGTTAAATCTGGAGATCTTGCAGGCCATCTTATCGGTCCATTTGAAGATGGATCGGCATACACGGATTATAAGTCAAAATCAAGATTACACAAAATATCGTAGTTTACTTCAATTCTTTCAATGTGAAATTTCAATTGACGTTTTCTCCCTCAAATCAAATTCAAAATACGAAGTGTGATACATCGTTGGAAAGGTAATTTTGAGTAAAATAAAAAAAATGCCAAAAATATATAGGGTGCTATTTGAGATAAAAAGGTCAGAGACACTTCCGGTCAAACCGAAAGCTACTTTCAATTTTTGTTTTTCTCAGTTGAAGGTTCGTTGAACGAATCGAAAATCATAAAATTTTCAAATTTTTATCTTTTGAAATGGCTGAGATAATCCATTGGAACATGCATACTGGGACACCCGGTATATCATTTTTGAAGAAATTTTTTTTCAATAAAAAATTTTTTTTTATAGATATACGATTTTCATGGAATTTTGCAAAAATTTGTTTGTCCGCATTCTTCAACTAATTAACAGTAACAGTTAACGTCGCATTCGGATACGCAAATTGTAAACTGAAAATTGCAAGTCGTTGTGTCTTTCCCTTCGTAATTTATCGTGGTAACTGATTGCCGGCCGGATAGATTTGAATATAACCACGAATTCCTCATCAGTGAGTCGATCCTAATGGTTCGATACCATTTTCGGCGAAAAATTCGAAAAACTACAGACATTTGGCAGAATAATAGCAAACAAATATACTCCTCTGTAGCCGCATGGATCTCTTGAAGAAGAATCGCCTCCACTAGTTTTCAAAGATATTCACTCTCGTTCTTAGAAATTCCTGCAATATTTCATTTCAATACAGAAAATGTCGTAGCTCATAAGGCCAGGAGGGTCCCTTTCAAAACTAGGTCTGGCCAATCCAAACGATGAATATTCAGAACTTCAGATGTTCGAAGACCGCTACAGGACCCTAGATAGATACAAGCTTCACCCTTTATTGTATTGTGAAAAAATCGTCCCGAAAATTTATGTTATAACTTGATATGTCCTCATAACATTCGTGTTTTGAAGGATCTCGCAAAATTTCAGCGATGTCGGACAAATGCTTTCTGATATATACATTTTTTTCAATGATTTTTTCAAAATTTTCTTGCGTCAGCATTCTAATCGAATTACAATGTTTGAATTTAATCGGCATCGTGTTTTTTGGGTTCTGATTGATATAACTCCAAAACCATTTGGCCGATCAAGCTATTTAACGAAATTGAATTCAGCTGCGCAATCTACCCTGAAAACTGCAAGTCGCTATTTCTTACTGTTCTCAAAGTATCGTTAGATACATAATATTTCCTCGTAATTTCTTAAAAAAAATCTAGTAGTACGATCCTCACAAAGTTTTACACACGTCTTCATGTCGATATTCTACCACTAGTTATCAAGCTTATATTCGATCGAGTCTATGTTTTTTCAGTTATCGAGGAAATAATAGTCCAGATGGGTATAACTCTGAAACCGTTGGGCCGATTATGGCCAACAGCGAACTTAACACTACCATTCAGATGCGCACCTTCTTTCGTTCGAGAGTTATCGAGGCAACGGTCACCCAACTCGCACAAGGCTGCTCGGATCTCCAACAATATAGATCCGATCGTGTTCAAACTTGGTAGAAGAGTTATGTTCTGAAGGCTCTCGCAAAATTTCAGCGATGTCGGACGAATAGTTTCTGATATAAATTATTTATTTTCAATGATTTTTCAATGACTTTTTTAAAATTTTTTAGTGATACGATCCTCACGAAATTTTGAAAAAATTTTCACGTTGGCATTCTACAACTAATAAGCATGTTTTAATTGGATCGGTTCTGTATTTTTTGAGTTATTGAGGAAATAACAACCAAATTTCAGATAGGTTTAAATCCAGAACCGTTCGGCTGATTATGCCTATAAATCTCAAATGTCGTATTCAGAGGCACAACCTAACCTGAAAATTCCAAATTGCTATCATTTTCCGTTCGCAGGTTATCTTGACATAAATGATATTTTTAAAATTTTCTAGTAATACGATCCTCACAAAATTCCACAAACGGTTTGTATTCTACAACTAAACTTCAAGTTTCAATTCGATCGGATTAGTACCTATTGGTTGAAAACAAAATCTCCGACGGCTGGCCCGACATAATCAAATTTGACCTCGAATTCTCCATCAGGGAGTCGAACCCAATCGTTTGAGACCATTTTCGGCGAAACATTGGAAAATTACTGACATTTGGGCAAAATGATAACGCAATGTTCCCCAGAACATACGGGTAAAAACTGTCCAGCTTTCGTAACTACCATACGAGAAGTGGGAGAGTGCTGTTCACACCTAAACACAAAACAAAAATATTCGAAATGTCGCCTATGTATCAGAGCATAATTGTGTTTATCATTTGCCTTTACTTCCCTGAATCTTAGAGAATTCAAGGGGATTGTGAAGGCTTTATTATTAAACTAGCTGCCCGCCCCGGCTTCACACGGTTGAAATGCTGATAATAAATATACTACAGAATTTCGTTATATACAACGTTCACTGCATTTTTGTCGTTAGACAATACAAACATGTTTTCTTTAGAGGTTACTCTTGAAAGAGCGACATATAATTGGCCATGTTGAAAACACTCAACGCTCAAATATAAGCCTGTAGCGTTGAAAGTTGGACCCTGCGATTTATTAATAGTCAGTGCAAAATATATCATTAGCGGAAATTATAGGCGTTTGAATTGGATCAGTACATCCGATGGTATCTGAGGAATTCGGGGGAACAATACATCTATCCTGGCTGAGGCGAGCCTCACGCTCTACAGATGATTCTCCGGCGCTCTGTATTCGATTTCTATCCCTATCCTGGCAGTGCCGGCCCCCCGGTCGGTACCACCGCAACCGCTATGTCCCTGCATATTAAATCTGCAATATCTTCGAAAATATTCATTTAAATTACATGCTGTAAATGGCCATATTGATCGATATTAAATACACAATGCATTTAAGGTACTTAATTGGATAAGGATCAATGCTGTATCGCTTAAAATAGCTTCGTAATCAAGCCATTATTTAAATGGATATTGTGGGTTGTCCTTAAGAGATAGACATATACCATCGCGGACTTTTTTGTAGACCATTGTAAGGTGTACCATACTGTACTACATTATTTTGTGTAGGGTTCAGCCAGCGTTTGCAATGTTAGCGCAAAAAAATTTGTTTATTTACGACATCACATTAGAATCCTCTAAAATTATTATAAATGTATTATAAATGTAAACCTTCCTATTGAATCACTCTATCTATTCAAAAAAACCGCATCAAAATCCTTCACTTGGTTTTAAAGATCTAAGCATACATAGGAACAAACAGACAGCGGGAAGCGACTTTATTTTATAATATGTAAGGATAAGGATAAGTGTTATTATTCTGTTAATCAATTATTGAATTAAATAAACGATGATTAACTTACTTCTCCCATACCTACATTTTTGCGCGTATTTTCTGGGGAACATCGCTTTATCATTTTGCCCAAATATCTGTAATTTTTCGCGGAAAATGGTCTCAAACGATTGGGTTCGACTCCCTGATGAAGAATTCGAGGTCAAATTTGATCCTGTCCGTCCGGCCGGCCGTTGCCACTATAACTTGAGAACGGAAAGAGCTAGCGACTTGAAAATTTCAGGGTAGGTGGCGTATCCCAATACGACGGAAAAGTTCGTTAATGGGCATAATCGGCCCAATAGTTTGTGAAATTTTGTGAGAATAGTATAACTAGAAAATTTTAAAAAAATTATTGAAAAATATTTTTTATGTCTCGATAACCTGAGAACGAAAAGAGATAGCGACTTGAAATTTTTCGGTTGGGTTGTGCATCTGAATGTGACATTTGAGTTTGATTATAAGCATAATCGGCCGAACAATTTTGGAGTTATCCCCATCTGAAATTTGGTTGTTATTTCCTTAATAACTTGAAAAATACCAAACTGATCCAATTTAAATATGGTTATTAGTTGAAGAATGCCAATTCGGAAATTCTTGCCAAATTTTGTGAGGATGGTATCACCAGAAATTTTTTTGAAAATCATTGAAAAAACTCTAGATATCAGAAACTATTCATCCGACATGGCAGATATTTTGCGAGAGCCCTCAGAACCTATCTCTACTACCAAGTTCCAAGTTTGAACAAACGATCGGATCTATATTATTGGAGATCTGAGCAGCCTTGTGTGAGTTCAGTAGCTGGATGGGTGATCGTTGCCTTGATAACTCCCGAACGAAAGGAGATAGTGACTTGCAATTTTCAGGGTACGTTGCGCATCTAAATGGGAGAGTTAAGTTCGCTGTTGGCCATAATCGGCCCAACGGTTTCGGAATTATACCCATCTGGAATATTATTTCCTCGATGACTCAAAAAATATAGACCCGATCAAATTGTAGCATGCTAACTAGTTGTAGAATATCGACTTAAAGACGTGCGTAAAATTTTGTGAAAACCGTACCCCTAGAAAATTTTAAAAAAATTCCAAAAAATAATTGGTTCAAGCCCTGACGTGAAGTCAGGAGCTTTTAAATTTACCATGGTAAATTCGATTAAGAGAGTGTCCAATACAGGAGAACGGACAATAGAATTCAACATGGTAAATTTGATTAAGAGTGTCCAATACAGGAGAATGGATAATAGAACATACGCGCAAAAGCTCCTGACTTCACGTCAGTGCTTGTAATGTCTTAAGAGACCAATAAGATTTATTTATTTATTTATGCGCATGGTCGTTTCGCTATCCTGATGAATTTGGCTCTATACACGTAATTTATAAATTCTATACACATTTCGTATTTCAGAATCAGCCAGATTCTGAGATAGGCTATTAAGATAAACTTACATGAACAGTGTGGACTAATTTTCAATATGTAAATATAGATTGTTGAGCCCAACGTTTACTCCAAATAAAAAGGCACTTATAATAAGTATAAACTTTTTATGATAAGTTTGAGCAATCAACATAAACATAATTACAACTGACAAATTATTTCATGAGATCTCGAAATTAAATGACAAGATATTAAATTTCCCCATGACGCCAACGTTTCAAACTTGCACCTGTATCTCGAAGGTAATAACTCCGCTGAAGATAACAAGAAAAAAAAATAAAAAAAAACATTCCTGTGCCCCCGGTCAACAGAAGTTTGATTTAAAACACGCACATCCTCGCGGATTTAGACTCCAGGGCCCGCACATCTCTCAAATCTAAACGCTAATGGGCGTTGCATGTAAATAATTAAAAGACGTTTGGGGGTAAGCGATGGTATTTTATTGATATGAGGCCATTAAGATGTAAAGCTGTTATAAATTCGTTTATTCATTGTGAAGTAGTAATGATTATCGTTCAATTCTGACCAAATGAGGTTCGCAGTCTGCGTTGCCTGTAAATGGTTAGGTTTATAGGTGGACAGAGTGTACTCTGCCACCCGTGGTTGATCAGGTCTTTTGTGAATATTTTATAGTCTTGTCTGCGAGGATATATTTTATTTCTTAAGTGAAGTTTCCATGGAATATTCTTAGAAATGAATGCATGTAACTAATATTTGTTGTTTTTTGTATTGCACAGAGAGGATGAATTGATCATAAATGATATTTGATGTGCGGGTAGGTCTGAAGTGTTTTTTCTTTATGAAAAATGAGCTTTATAAGCAATTGACAATGATTGAAGAAGGTGCAGGTAAAGTTTATATTAAACCATTATAAGAATCTTCGAATATTTACGAATATTGAATCATTCTTGATTCAATTTTACTACAGGATAACTCGAATAATTTCTTCCTGTATTGTCAAGAAAAATTATTTATATCTCAATCACAATAAATGTGATCTCATTACTTTTTCTCGCAGCAGGAAAATTAAGTGGTCAATATAAACTGGACAAGAAAATTTTCCAAGAAAGTAATTAAGAATTTGGCATATTTTTCTACACAAAGCCCATTTTGGAGCTTTTCAATTTTTCCAAATGTCCGTAATTTTCGAATTTTTTGATGAAAATGGTGTTAAACGATTTGGTTCGACTCAAATCAAGAATCCGTGGTCAAAATCGATTCTGTCCGGCCAGTCCGAACGTTAACACAAGAACTCTCGAACGGAATGAGCTAGGCAGTTGAAATTTTCATAGTGGGTTTGGGATATAAAGGAATATATTGGTTTAGTTCACAAAATGGTTAGGATTAACAAAAAAAAAAAAATTTTAAATTACAAATTTCGAATTCAATTTTTTTACGATGCAGTTTCATCATACGAATCCATTGATATCATTATCAACTCCAACAAGCTTAAACTTTCGGAGATTTTTCAAAAATTCAATAATAAATCGTAATTTTATAATTATATAATTGTATCTATGTATTTCATGGACTGTGTCAGATTTATTTCTGGTTCTATTCAAAATTCATTACTCATGATAAGAATACTTCCTTATCTAGAAAACAAAGTACGATTGAATGAAAAAATATTTAAAATGGGTTCAAGCCCTGTGGACAGTAGCTTTTTGGCGCTCTTGTTCAAACAGACAAATTATATCTCCGACAGTATTGGTTTCTCAGAGTTGGGAATTATATCAATGGATTCTTATGAAAGAACTTCATCTTAGCAGAAATTGAATTCAAACATCATAGAAGAATTTAAATTCAACAAGAGTGCCAAAAATTATCAATCCAAAACCAATAGACGAATTCTACCCAACAACGAACTCATCCGAGATATTCATTCCTCAATTCTATGATGAACGATAATATATATCTTTCCTCAAATCTACTCCAATACACCAATATTCCAGTTTTGTTTTTAGTGGAGATATTCTGAACTCAATATTATTAACTTACCATTACCATTCCCATCATCATATGGATTGACCATCGGCATGAAAATATCAACCAACAAAAAGTATGATATCATATTATAATTCTCATAATTCTACGGTTGCTGAAATGAATTAGACAATGTCATGTCTCAGGAAAATAAGTTGACGTGTATCAACACAGATCTCATTATAACGGATACTTTTTATAATATAGTCAATTGTATAATTGAAAGGCATGTACCAACTAGAGCTATTGAGGGTGCTAGATTTCCATCATGGTTTTCTCGCGAGACGAAATCACTTGTAGATCTAAAGGCCAAGATTCATAACAGATTTAAAAGGTTCCGGAGGGTTGACGATTATAACCAATTTTCATTTTTACGTAAGCGTTGTAAAGAGTTAATTCGCAAAGACCACGCGGATTATATTGCACGCGTCGAAAATAATATTGTGAGGAATCCCCGGAATTTCTGGTCATATGTTTCGGAGAATCGAAGTGGCGATTATCTACCTAAATCGATGACTCATGATGGCATCGAGTATGGTGAGGCTCAGGATGTTGCGAATGCATTCGGTGAGTTTTTCGCAGATGTTTTTGAAGACTCATTTAAGCCTGTTATCGACAAATCTAATGCGAGTGATATCTCAACACATGTTTGTATAGATTATATTAGTTCGGAGGAAATTCTCGAAAAGGTCAATAACCTGAAAGTAAGTAAGGGTCCGGGTCCGGATTTGATACCACCGGTATTCATTAAGTCATCGTCTGCTGGCCTCGTTTTACCTCTTCATATAATTTTCAATCAATCCTTGCGTTATGGTGTCTTCCCTGACCGCTGGAAGCTCGCGAAGATTACCCCGATTCACAAAGGTGGAAGAAACAACGACGTATCAAATTACCGACCAGTTTCTATTCTGAGCCATTTCGGAAAATTGTTTGAGTCAATAACCGACTTTATATTTAGGTCGTTGAAATCCACGATATGTGTTAGACAGCATGGTTTCTTCAAGGGTAGATCTGTCCTAACGAATTTGTCACCCTACATAAATTTCGTATCTCAACATCTAGATGAGGGTACTCAGGTGGATGCCGTTTACACGGATTTTTCGAAGGCTTTCGACAAGGTTCATCACGCGACTCTTCTGAAGGTACTGTCCGAGTACGGTGTGGGGGGTAATCTGTTGGCGTGGATTGGGTCTTATTTATCTGATCGGCGTCAGTATGTGATTGTGGGCGATGCCCGTTCTCCTCTTCATGTCATTACGTCTGGGGTACCTCAGGGTTCACACTTAGGTCCGATCCTCTTCTTGTTGTACATAAACGATATCTTTAAGTGTTTTAAACATGTATTTTTCGAACTTTATGCGGACGACCTTAAGGTGTACCTGGCGGTGAAGAGTGTGGAGGACGCGCGGAAGTTTCAGGATGATCTTGATAGACTTTCTAATTTTTGTGAAAACCGGTACCTATCTCTGAATGTCAGCAAGTGTAAACATATTATATTTACCAAGAATTTCAATATTCTGAGGAATCCACTCTCGCTGAACGGTTTTATTATCGAGGAAGTAAGTACCATTAAGGACCTCGGAATTTTACTCGATTCGATTTCAATATCACATAGATGATGTTGTTTCCAGAGGCTTTAAAATGCTCGGATTTATTTTGAGAATTTCACGGCCGTTCAGCAACTCTGAGACCTTGAAGACTCTGTTTTTTTCGTTGGTGCGCAGTACTCTGGAGTACACCACACCGATTTGGACTCCTTTTTATCATAAATATATTGATCGGATAGAGAGAGTGCAAAGAAAGTTCACCAAGACCTTGTATTATAGATTTGGTGGTCATCAAATTGAGTGCCCTTACGGCGCTAGACTCAGATTGTATAAAATGATCAGCTTAGAGAATAGGAGGATAATTTTTGATCAAACTCTGTTATACCGAATTGTAAATGGCCACTTCGATTTTCCACTGATCAGTGAGATTTTATTTAATGTCTGCGTTTTTTCTGGTCGTCGTAGAAATCTGTTTTTTCTGCCTAGATCCCGTACATCTTTGTTTTACCAATCGGTTTTTTTGAGGTTGATGCGATTTTATAACTGGCACCTTCAAAACATTCGAAACATTGATATATTCAGTTCATCATTGTCCGTTTTTAGGAGGAAATTGTATGAATATTTATGTAGGAATTATTGAATGTAACTCTGATTTTTTCGTTTTTGTCGAGATTTTGTAAACATGTAATTGCTAGGATTAAGTTCACATGGGTTTGTTAGGATTAATTTCACATCATTTTTTTTTAATGTACGTATTATTTAGTGAATCCCTGTAATTGGGTTCTCCTGTTGGGATTCCTGCTTGATAAAATAAAAATAAAAATAAAAAAATAAAATAACAATCCATAGATAGAATAATTATAGCATTCTGCGAAAACGAAATACGATTTATTATTGAAAGCTTGATAGAGTTAAAAATGATATCAATGGATTCTTATGGTATAACTGCATATTGAAAAAAAATTAATTTGGAATTTGTTATGTAAAAAATTTTTTTTTTAATACTCCGAAACCATCTGTCTGATTTCGCCCAATAACGAACTTAGCCGAGATATTTATCTCCCAAACCTACTCTGAAAATTTCAACTGATGTCTAGCTCATTCCGTTCGAGAGTTACCGTGCCTAGGGCCGGCCGGACAGAATGAATTTCGACCACGGATTCTTGATCAGTGAGTCGAACCAAATCGTTTAAGACCATTTTCATCGAAAAATTCGAAAATTACAGACATTTGGGCAATTTGATAAGCACTCTGTTCCAAGGAACAAGATCGCCAAAAAAAGTGATTGATTGTGACATACATTAAATTTCTAAATTTGAAGGAAATCATCAAGTGCAGCCATAAATTATTTCACCTAGCATTTCGAATTTCCAACGAGTCGTGGGATCTCGGCCCGAAATTCCGAACGCCGGTAATCGCCTGATCTACCGGACGGTCGCGGTCAATTTGCATCCGGTGCAGCACGGCGCGTTTCTCTATCCCGCAGAACCTCCACAGGCGATTTCCTTCATTTCATGGTATTTACATCCGTGAGGGGGCGTATCTATTAAAACCGACCTGGATTCTCGGATAAATAATCATGACCCGCTCGTTTAGTTGATTCAAGCAGATTCTCGAATTTCATAAAAAAAATTGGTTCAAGCCCTGTGGACAGGAGCTATTGGGCGCATGTTCATCTACCTTGTGGCCCGTACTGACCAGTAAAGAAAAAAAGCAGTATCATGTTGAATACCTTAATATTATTGATTATTATATAATAATCGATGAAAATACTGAGAGAGACCCAGGAAATTTGACACATTTTGTCTTATATCTCCAGAAATTGAAATCGTATAGAGCCAAAATTTTGCACAATGTTGCAAAATACTACAATTGACGTTAGTACAAGTTTTTGTTGCAATCTGATGAATAGTTCACGAAAAAAAAATTTTTTTTTCGAAAAAATTAAATGAAATATTTTTTTAAAAATTCCCAAAATTTCGATCATAACAGAATTTTGCCAAAAGTTGCGCGTTTATATCCTCGAACCGACTACCAAGTTTCGATTCAACATCTTCTTTAGTTCCTGAAATATCAGGGAAATAACCTCAAAATTTTGAATGTCTATAACTCCTAAACCGTCCGGCCGATTTTGCCCGTTAACGAACTTAACCGTCGCATTTTGATCAGAAACCTACCCTGAAAGTTTGAAGTCGATAGGACCTTCGGTGCTCCTGTTATCGTGCCTACGGCCGGAAGGCCGGCCGGCCGGACGGCACCCAAAAATCTGACACCGGATTCGTGATCAGGGAGTCCGAATTAGTCTATTAGCCAATTTTCAGCTCGAAATTCGAAAGTTACAGACATTTGGACGAAATGATAGGACGATGTTCCCCTAGAACATGCGCCCAAAAATGGTTCAAGCGCTGACGTGAAGTCAAGAACTTTTGCACGCATGTTCTATTGTCCATAATCCTGTATTGTATCGAATTTATCACGGTAAATTCGATTAAGAGTGTGCAATACAGAAGCGTGGACAATATAATTTACCATGGTAAATTCGATTAAGATTGTCCAATACAAGGGGAATGGACAATAGACATGAGCGCAAAAGTTCCTGAGTTCACGTCAGTGCTTGAACAAATTTGTTTTGATATATAGAATGTTTTTTCAATAAATTTCAATGATTCTTTCAAAATGTTCTAGTCATTCGATCTTCACGAAATTTCGCAAGAATTTGGGCTTCGAAATTTTCCAACTAAATACCATGTTCTATTAGGATCGGTTCAGTATATTTTGAGTAATTTAGGAAATAAGAACAAAACTTTAGATAAATAACTCCTAAACCTATTGGCCGATTATGACTTAACAAAGTCAATTGACGCATTCAGACATTACAGACATTACAGACACTCTTAATTCGAATTTACTATGGTAAATTCGAATTAAGTGTCCAATACAGGAGAATGGACAACATAATTTACCATGGTAAATTCGATTAAGGGTGTCCAATACAGAAGAATGGACAATAGAACATACGCGCAAATGCTTCTGACTTCACGTCAGTGCTTGAACCAATTTTTTTTTTCGTGATTTTTTTAAAATTTTCTAGGGGTACGGTTCTTACAAAATTTTAAACACGTCTTTATGTTGATTTTCTACTACTAGTTGCCAAGCACCAATTCGATCGAATATTTATTTTTTGAGTTATTAAGGAAATAATATTCCAGGTGGGTATAACTCGGAAACCGTCAGACCAATTATGCCAAACAACGAACTCAACTCTCCCTTCCGGATACGCAACCAACCCTGAAAATTGCAAGTCCCTATCTCCTTTCGTTCGAAAGTTATCGAGGCAACGGTCATCCATCTACTGAACTCACACAAGAATGCTCGAATCTCCAACAATATTTAACCGATCGTATTAAAACTTGACACTTGGCAGTAGAGTTAGGTTATGCAGGCTCTTGCAAAATTTCAGCAATTTCAAACGAATAGTTACTGATATATAGAATTTTTTTTTATTTTCAATGATTTATTAAAAATTTTCTACAAATGCTATCCTCACCAAATTTTGCAAACGTTTTTGCGTTGCCATTCTACAACTAATAACCATGTTTGAATTCAATCGGTACAGTATTTTTCGAGTTTGAGGAACAAAAAACCACCAGATTTCAGAAAATTTCAGATTGCTATAACTCTAAAACCGTTTGGCCGATTATGCTCATAAACAAACTGAAATGTTGCGTTCTGGTGCACATCCTAACCTGAAATCTTCAAGCCGCTATCTCATTACGTCCTCAAGTGATCGACACAACAAAAATATTTTTTAATATATTTTTTTTTAATTTTCAAGCCATACGATTCGCACAAAATTCCACAAACGTGCTTAGGTTTATATTCTACAACTACCCACCAAGTTTCAATTTGATCGGATTTATATTGGTTGAAAACAAAATTATTACTCGGAAATCATTGGGCCGATTATACCCATTAAAGAACTTGTCCGTCGTATTGGGATGCGCCACCTACCCTGAAAATTTCAAGTGGCTAGCTCTCTTCGTTCTCAAGTTATCGTGGCAACGGCCGGCCGGACAGAATCAAATTTGACCTCGAATTCTTCATTGGGGAGTCGAACTTAATCGTTTGAGACCATTTTCGTCAAAAAATTCGAAAGTTACAGACATCTGGGCAAAACTATAACGCGATGTGCCCCAGAACATACGCGCAAAAATATCGATGGCGTCGATGCTTGGTAACGGGAAATGGTAGAACAATAAGAATAATGGGAAAACATTCCATAAAAAAAATAATTAATTGGACCTATCCAACCATATTTCGTTATTCCTGAAAGGGAAGATAGTAAATCCGTTATTCCATGCTTTTGAAGCTCACTGTATATTCTCATCTGTGCCTCCAATGTTATTGAAAGGTAAACCTGATGCCGTATCGTTGATATTAATTCCTTAACCAGCTTGAGTGTTTGAACTTCAATATCCAACTTGCCGAATACTTTGTATACAACAATTATTCATTTTTTGTACGACAAGGACATTATTTTCGTCTAGTTGTAAATCATCTTTGGACCACCGGAGGAGATGGAGATACACACAAAGTACTAATAATGCTCTGATGGGAACACTATGGATTCATTTTTCAAATGTTATAAAGATGAATTAAACAAGATTATAAAGATTTATGGAGATGTTGAGGAAGACTTTATAATTTCACATGTCACAAATGTTTTTATTTAATGATATAATCCGCGCTTAACTTGGTAATAAATATTGTTTGTACTCTTCAGAATCTTTCCACCACTAAGTAAGGAGATTCGATGAGGTAAAACATGCTTTATCAATTTCGATAATGAAAATACTAGAAATGTATTGGAATTTTTTTGCCATAAATAAAGTTTCACAACATGTAACATTCTAGTGAACATCGACAATATTGTCCATATCGTATTGGGTAGAATTTATGATGTCTGGTTTCCGTGGTACAATATTATATTAACAGGTGAAGAAAAATGTTTGTATTTCATGCAAAATAATTATTTTTCAAATCATAAGAGAGCACTTTCTACTATTGCAGCCATCATGACTTCTGTGCTTTCCTGTGTGTAACTAATTAGAACGGCAAATTTAGCAAAAAGTAGTGAACACTGATTTTTCCGAAAAATTAGGTACATTGATTAAACTGATTTTTAGGTTTCTTACTCAACGGTGAACTCATCTAAATTACTGCCAAAAAATACATATACAAAACTCGAGGCGAAAAATTGAGGAACCTATACAGGCTAATATTCTTGATAAAAAATATAGATTAAATATTTTGAGATTTGGCTTTGTTTCCGATATATCAGACTTCAAAGTTTCTGCATGTCATCAATTTTCAACTATCAATCAATTCATAATACATAATATGAAAATACAGAAATAAATACATCAAATGTCCAAAAATATCACCATTAGCATCGATACCGGCTTGGCAACGCAAAATGAGGGAATCATAAACTAATTGCATGTTTTGCCGATTTTGACTGGATTCGACTGCATTAATAATTCATTCCATTAATTGTTCTTGATTATTAATTTCCAATGCATAAACTAGTTGTTTTAAATGCCCCATACAAAATAATCCAAAGGATTAAACTGATTAAAGTCAGGTTATCTCGCAGGCCATAGCACCACGCAACCAATCCATCTCCTATTAAAAGTTAATAATTTCAAAATTTACTTACTTTTATCGAGCCAAATTCTTGTATTGATTCGTTTATAAGAAAAACAAACATTTATAACATTGCTTTTATAATAATTCAATTTCAATTGATACAGTGCATCAAAATGTATAATGAGCTAACTAATTCTATTCTAAATATCACTCACTAGTCACTATCAAAAACTCAAGCCAAAACTTACAGATTTAATTATAGATATCGAATCAAATTTTTTTTAAGAATATTTTATTTAATCATTAAAAATTCCAGGATTGTAAGCTCGTTATTTCTCTATTTCAGTTATTGACGATTTTTCATTTGTTTCATGATTCTGAGAATAAAGTTTTTATTGAAAGGTTTTTTCTGGGTTTTCTCTCCCAAACTCTGAAAAATATCTATAAAATAAAAATGAATTATTTTGTGATTTGCTTCTGCGTAAGAAACACAAGATATTTGTCAGAAACAATCAATTGAACAATTTTGCCTAAAAAACAACACCGAAACAACATCAACGAAGAAACAACTATATCGTAACGTTTCGGAGTCTATATCAGACTCCTTCGTCAGACGCTTAATGAAAATCTTAGAATTATTTTGTTGATAGTTATTTTATGTGACAATTCTTGAATTTCACAAAATAACTATCAACAAAATAATTCTAAAGATTGTGACAATTCTTGAATTTCACAAAATAACTATCAACAAAATAATTCTAAAGATTTTCATTAAGCGTCTGACGAAGGAGTCTGATATAGACTCCGAAACGTTACGATATAGTTGTTTCTTCGTTGATGTTGTTTCGTTGTTGTTTGTTAGGCAACATTGTTCAATTGATTGGTTCTGACAAATATCTTGTGTTTCTTACGCAGAAGCAAATCACAAAATAATTCATTTTTATTTTATAGATATTTTTCAGAGTTTGGGAGAGAAAACCCAGAAAAAACCTTTCAATAATGAGTATACCTCCCACAGTATCCTTTAATGATTACTTAAAATAAAGTTTTTGTTATTATAACGGGCAGAACATATCTATTAAGAGCAGAGAAAGGTTCTATCTTGATAACAAACCTAACAAATCTATTGAATTCTTCAGTAAACTCAGAGTGGATCGATTTTAGCATGTTAATCGACGAGCAATAGACGGCTTCAGATTTTCACTGCAGCATCTTTCAGCAAACGGAAATATCGCTATTTCGTAACTCGTGAAATAATGGCTGTGAAACAACATAATCCGCTTCACGACTACGCAAGTTTACTATTTGAGGGTCGTCAAAACTATGCTATGGAAACCAATGAAAATCTTTCCATGTAGGAGCATCACATTCAATCATATTTTAAATAACCCAACTTTTTCAAGTTTCCATCAAATCGCGTTAACAGCAAGGTTGTCAGATGAGGATTTTTTCTTGAGAATTTGAACTTTGGTTATTTTTTCATTATTTGAGTGATACGATACCCACGGAATTGTTTAAAAAATAAAGTTGATACCTAACACCTACATACCAGTTGCAAGTTTTGAAAATTGAAAATTATCTACAGATATTTATTTATTTATTTATTTAGCAAATATGGGATACAAACAGACTAAAGTCCAATACAGCATCCACTTGGTAACAAAAATAAATTCTGGTTAACAATCACAATCAAATTAATGTATAGTCTTCCTTACGTAACAAGAAAAATATAACAATAATGACAATATCACACCAAAATATTTTTAATCAGTCCTTTGAAAGAACTCAAAGAAACGCCATAAAAGTCTATGATGAGAGTGTGTGAATTACATAATCTCTGAGTCCTAACCAGTGGGGAATTAAAACCTACATTTGTCCTTCTGTAGGCAATCGAGAACGTTTCGTGTCGTCTGGTTGTCCGGGAGCAGATGTTAAATTGGAGCGTTGATAATAAATCGGGTGAATCAATATGTGAATTAATTATTTTGAATATAAAAATCATATCGTTTAGCTTTCTGCGTTTGGTTAGATTGAGAATTTTATATTGACTTTGGATCGTCGAGTAGTCACTATTGAGTATAGGTTGGTTCGTTTTGTGCGCAATGTACCTCAAGAATTTATTCTGAATTCCTTGCAGTCTAGTGATATATTTCGCGTATTTGGGTTCCATACTACGGAGGCGAAGCATAATTTACTGTCAATGAATGCGTAGTAAAGCAGTATCAAAGGTCGTACGTCTGAGAAGTTCTTACAATTTCTTATGATGAACCCTGTCATTTTGGAGCAATCGATTGCTTTGGTATTTATGTGATTACTAAAACTCAGTTTTTCATCAATCAGGATTCCTGAATCCCTCACGTTTTGAGCTCTTTCAATTTTGTTTGTGCCGATGAATGAATTCAATAATTGATGGATTTTTGTGCCACAGACATCGCAATCTATATGAAAAATAGATTATTAAGACGCATATAAATATGAAATGATCATCACTTGAAAAATGCTCAACGGATTTATCTGATATTGCTGTTCCTAAATTGAACAATTCTGTACTTACATCGCAACAACATCAGAATTCAACAGGGCTACACATCTAGTACATATCAATTCATTGGATTCCTTAAGTTCACAGTTGTATTATCACCTACTTTTCGAATTAGAATGTTAGACTAATAAACTAACTATATCTCCGGCTAGCCCCTAGGATTTAATATTTAGGGTGCAACCCTTTCTCAGGATGTTCAGGGGATATAGCCTTAGGGATGGGAGTTTTGAAGATTTGGAGCGAAAGGGAGCCTGTAATGCCCTGAGAAAGTCATGCGCCAGATCGAACACCAATAATGGATTTTACATCAACCATGCAATCCTGCAAGTGGTGGAAATCATAAGACAAATAGTATCATCTAAAAGGACACTGTCCTAAATGACGCTGAAATATCCTACATTAATCGTAATTTAACGCATTTAATGAATGGACAGCCTTTGTCAAGGATAACCTTATCGCCGAAGCCTCTCAAAAATCCTCTTACTAGCGAGTGAGAATTCCAGCAAAGAAAATCAACCAACAGAATCCCAGATATCTCGTATTTCTACTTCATATACCGCCGTATTCACAAAGCATTCAATCTTCGTTATGTCATAACTGAGGTCCTCAGTTAAGGATAAATATTAATCGCAACCTCAGTTTACGTAAAACAGGCCTGTTTCACCACCGTTGAATACGTTAACTGAGGTTGTGATTCATATTTATCCTTAACTCAGTTAGGACTTAACGGAGATTGAATGCTTTGTGAATACGGCGGAATATCTTCCAGAATGCCGCTATGCGATATAATTATGGAACGATCTACCTCGTAACCCTTCACACCGCCTAGATAATGGAATAACCTAAGATGTCAACCAGACCCATTGAATGAGAGAATGTACCATAGATACCGATCGATCGAAGAAATAGAAAGAAACTGTTTGAATTGTTCGACTTCGCTACAAGATGTTAGAACTACTGCAAGAACTTATTTAATTTATACAAAAATCACACCATGAAAAGAATTCTTTAACAGACCAAATCACACCGTAACAGTTTGTCCCTTTCATAGAAGTAGCACTATCAAAATTGTATGTCAATGTTACCCTCGACACAATTTTGGAAGTAAATTTTGCTGAAAATTACAAGAATTGCAGCCTAGCGACTTCTGGGTAGCGTTGAGAGAACTTTAAGATACTTTAATCAATGTCATTCTTCACGTAAAGTTATTGTTGAATAGCTCTTTCAATGACGTTCTAACCACTTATATCGGCGAACCAATTTAAAACTCCCGTGTCCCAATCTTGGCAGTATAAATTGCCGGCCGTTTTCAGGCTAGAATCCATTAAAATAATAATTATCGAACTCGCCCACAACCAGCTAATCTTAATGGGTGCATTCTACGCGAGCAATTTGCAACCGTTTGAAGAATGTTGGCAGTACAGTGGTAACTCAAATTATTCTATATCGAAATGTTCTTTAGTGCATATGACAACGATAAGATGACATTTTTATTCATGTGAGACATGTCGAGGATATATAAAGCAAGTTTTTGCGGAGGCGTAATTCTTCCGTAACCTTGCTTCCAATAAAATATATCTGTATAATAAGGAGCTTTTTGGCGCTCTTGTTCAAACAGACAAATTACATCTCCGAAAGTATTGGTTTCTCAGAGTTGGGAATTATATCAATGGATTCCTGTGAAAGAACTGCATCATGAAAGAAATTAAATTCAAAAAGAGTGTCGTTTGAAAAGAAATACTTCAAAAATTATCTTTAAAAAAAAAGCAATCTACAATGCTTTAATGCTTCAAAAATTGTCATTAAATTTATTTATCAAGATTAAATGAGCAATCTGCAATCATTCAACCTCGTGAAATGGGTTGATGCAACTTACACTCGGTGCATAGTTTTCACAACTCGAAATACCTAAGGAAAGTATCATCGAAATGTCTAGAGCAAGGCTGGAGACAAACATAGCAGATTGTCCATTTATTCCTGATATTTGAGTAGGTAGAGGATTACGATCATCACTGGAACTATTAGATATACACCTATTCATTGGCTAACAGCTCTTTCAAATATTGTCCCGCACCGCATTTGCAGGCAGACTGCTGTTTTAAATTCTTGGAATAAATTTAATTCCTTTTCGTATCATTTTCCGATTCTCTCCTCTACTGCAGGCAATAAGATTCCAAGATAGAAGTCACGTAATGTTTTATGGTACAACTGTTTTCTCAATTCGAATAAAAGCGGCAAGAAAGTTTGGCGGTCTGAATGGATTTCTTGCAATTTATTCAACAAAGATTTAACTTCTGATACTTCAAATACAGTTCCGGGGTTTGATATTCCAAGGATACTACCTACCCTGATAATTTCAAGTTGTCTTTTTTTTTCGTTCTCAAGTTATCGAGGCAACGGCTGGCAGGATAGAATCGAACCTAATCGTTTGATGCCATTTTCAACAAAAAATTCGAACATCACAGACATTTGGCAAATGATGTTCGCATGTTCCCTAGAACATGCACGTAAAAACTTGGCTTATCTCGTTTCTGAAAAATCGTAGTTTCATGGATTAATTTCAGCTGCGAAAAATGAGACATGCGCAAATATTCCTACTCTTCTAGAATAAATATTGAAAATATTTTTTTTCACATGCAGTATATTATTTTCATATAAACCATAGAGGATTACTTTTACTACGCTGTTGGTTTATTTCTACAATATTCATTATTACGCACGGATAAAGGTTAACATATTACATTCTGAACCAAAAAACCAATATAGGCTCAACATTTATAGCGCTTCAAACTATTCGCATTTTCCGTAACAAAACTTGTATCTCCAAAACGAAACGTCAACAGAACGTTTGATGGCCTGTTTTGAACCAGTATAGAGGTCTCCTGACTACAACTAACGTTTGGACTATGAGTCGCCAGTTGCCCTATACATATATGGCAACAACATAGTATCATATGGTGAAACTGAGGACAAGTGTTTTATTTCCCTTAATAATTTGTAAAAACATAATGTTAAAATAAGTGGAATAAGCGCCTCAATATATGTTGTCGTCCGTGATCACTTTAAACGTTCAATGGACCTAATACAATTTCCATTTTATGACGCGAGATAGGTGAATATGCCGCTGCATATAAATAAAATTTCTGCTAAGAAATTGATTACAATTAGCTGTATCCGATATACGCTAGCAAAAACATAATGGGTACATAATTTTCATCGAAGATATCGGATACCTTTATGAGAGACCGCTCGCTACTTGAGCGAGTGTAGAACAGAGCACGGTAGCAAATTGAGCTTTCACAAGGATTTCATGGGCGTAGGTAGCGTTTAGTAGATATAATAGACACAACATTGAATCCTAAGGCTTAGACAATAAGGAGCATTACATCCTCAAATCCTTCAGAACATCTATCGATCACACCGCTCAAAAAGGAGATCGTTGCCCTCATTTCGATTATGTACTGATATTTCTGCCGTCCTAATCCCAAAGGGCATATCTCAATTTAAAGCAGGCTTATATACCAAATAACATTAAATAAGAAAGAAATTGAAATAAAAAGAGAAAGTTGAATATGCACATTTCAATGACGGCGTTTAAACTCGAAATAAGATAAAATAATAATTAGAACTAAAGATGGCCAACTTTCATCTTCATTTCTTATTTTATTTTGTTCGGAAAATGATAATGCGCATGCTCAAAGAGTGAAATTCACAGAACTTTACATTGTGAAAAAGCTGCGATTCAATCTGTTCATTGTTATTTCTTATTTTGTTTTAGATCAGGCTAGGGATTTAGAATGATCGAACAGTGGTGCTTGTCAGTGTGGCTGTGCATAAAACCAAATAAGACCACAGTGAATCTGTTTACTCGGAGAAGGAAACTTCCACCTATGAGATCCCTCTTTTTGAACGGAGATATTATAGAATGGAAGTCTGCAGTTAAATATCTAGGCATGTTGAAATCACTACTAATAAAGCAATAAAGGCTTTAATGGCGTGCAGGAATCTAGCTGCCAAGGCTTGGGGTTGCAACGTATGAGGCAGTAGTCTGGTATACAAAAATAAGTCAGAGTAGTACTAGGAAAACCATCGAAAAAATACAAAGGCGATACTGCGATGGATGTATGTCATGGCCCATGAAGCCATTCTCAGAATATCTAGGAAAGGAACAGGCATGGGGTGGAAACTTCCTTACTAAAGACTGGTCCGAGGAATAGTTCGAATAATCCCACACAAATTTGAGGATGTCTCTGCCTTCGCGTTTTGTGGATCACAAGATGATACCACGTGATGATTTATCAGCTGTTTGCTACCGGCTTGCTTGTATTTACTTTTACATTTTACATACCTAGTTTTGGTGAAATATGTGTGTTGTAAAACAAACTTTTCCGAATATCACTGTTTGATGTTCGGTAAAAAACTTTAAGAATACAAGTAAAGTGATTAAGTGTTCTCCTAATATTGGAGACAAGGTTATGGTCTTCATGGCTAGGGGAGTTTTTCATAAATACAAACAAACTACCCTAGCTTATTTTTTCAATCATGCTGGAATGAAACGTGATGATCTTTCGAAATTACTTGAAGATATTGTTAGATCATGGGACTCATGTCGTGGCACTTGTTTGTGATCAAGGTTTTGGAAATGTAGCTGCTATAAATAGGCTACCTATATAGAGAAACCACTGGGTGATTTTCACGTACAAAATGTTTTTCATATTATGTTGCGCATAATGATATCCATTTTTTGTATTATATTTCTCATTTTATTCTGTCCTTCTAAATGTATATTGGAGTAGAATATACTTTCACATTGTGTTGTACTCGCATAATGATATCCATTTTTTATACGATATTTCACATAGGATTTTGTCCTTGTAAATGAATATTGGAATTAAGGCAGTTATTCATTCAACTGCTCCTTCAAATTTGAAGGTATATAAAGATAATTTTATTGAAGAAAGTTTTTACTGCATATTCTGTATAATTATTTTTTTAAAGATGTCACACTAAATTTTATTTTCATGCCAAATGTATTTTTTAATTTTTATATTCTTTCTTTTTCTAATATACATGTACATTAGTTCACATGAAATGTTGAACTTAAATTCATGAATCTGATATAATTTTATTAAAGAGAGTTTTGGGATTTCATTTGTTTTCTTTCGATTACAGCGAAAACCATTATTCCAAAAACATTGTCAAATGCCAGGTTTTTGACGAATTATCGTGAACTTGGTGTTTGGCAGTGTTCTGGAAAACAATATAATAGAATATAGGATATATGGGAGATATATTTGAATTTCCCGCTCATTCAAGCTTCAAATAATCCCAGTGCCGCACCGCTAGTGTTGCAAGGAACAGAAATATGGTTAGAGTGGCCCATCTATAGTATATTTTGTCTATGGGAACAGGTAATGAGAGTATTAAAAACCAGAAAACCTGGTCCTCTCTTACCGGGTACATTCCATCCATCTTCCTAGTGACGAATAATTACGAAAGTAAGCATCGAAAAGAACTTCACTACGATGCTAGGTAGGAAAAAAGACTGGGACAGAGAATCTACTACCCACGCTCTAAAAGAGATGCCATTAAATGGTACACAAACGGTTCAAAATCCACTACGAGAGCTGGGTATGGAGCCAGGAGGCTGGCACCAAATGCTCACTATCGCTAGGCTCCTATCTGTTTTATAAGTCAGGGTTCCCGACACGCGGGAATTAAAGAAAATGAGGAGGGCAACACACTTTCCAAGAAAGGAGCACAAAACCCCTTTATTGGCCCAGAACCCTACTGTGGGGTTGGTAGATCAAGGCAACTTAAGGAAACGGCGCAAAAAGCAGTATTGGGTGCATCCAGTGATAACTCAAAGGGCTGTTATAAGGGCAATTTCACAAAATTCATACCGACTTACGAAACCATCCAATTAATTTTTTTCAATAATATAGGATGAAATTCACCACATAGTTTTTCTCTTACATTCCGGTCGATATACTCTTTTAATTGCTTATTATAAAGAGCAGCCTCTTTTCCATTTCTCCATGATTTTATCTGTGTCTAAAACACTATTTACGAAGTCATCCTCAGCGGGAGATTCGTTGTCAGACAGATTTTGGTGTTCTTGTTCCTCGGAACAGAGAGCTAATCAATTTGCCAAAATGTTTGTAATTTTCTAATTTTTGGCTGAAAATGGTCTTACACGTTTTGGTTCGACTCACTGATCAAGAATCCGTGGTCAATATCGATTATGTCCGGCCATCCGTTAACAGGATAACTCTCGAACGGAATGAGCTATAGACTCATGATATAAAATACCTCACCTTCTATAAAAAGGAGTATAATTGAATGCAAAATGACCAATGAAATATCCTTATCTATCGTGGAATTAGAGGATATTATAATTTTTGGGTGATAATATAATGCGTTTGGATAATCCATATGATGATGGAAATATATACTTTGGTAAGTTAATCAAATTGGATTCGGAATATCTGCAGTAAAAACAAAACTGGAATATGATTCAATCGATATAATATAATTTTCAGAGTAGATTTGAGGAATGAATATCTCGGATAAGTTCATTATAGGGTATAATCGGTCTGGTGGTTACAGATTAACAGTTAACAGTTACCAGTTAACATTTAACAGCACTCTTGTTTGAATTTAATTTCTTCCATGATTCAGTTCTATCATAAGAATCCATTGATATCATGCCCAACTCGACTTCGGCAGCAACTAAATGGCGATTGAATTGTCGCAAGTGCGTGCAGCTTCATTCCTGTTCGTTTGACTCATTTCAATTTGCGACAATCGCGTCGCTTCAAAAATGGGACAGGTTGCATCTGTTTAGTCGTGGCGATTATTAGGTCGTATATGCGCGCATTCGTATTTAAGAGTATGTGTTTAATTTTTGCGACTAAACGATCGCGCGACAGAAAATCGTATGTGCGCGCCTAGCCTCAGTCATCATTTTAGCCAAAGTGAAGTGAAATATATATCTTGCCCTCTCATTGTTTCCACCCCTCTCCTTCACTATAGTCTATGGTTTATTCAAACCAAATGGACGGTAACGGCAGAATCGCGACAGACAAGAACATTTTCCCGATACGAATACCATTTACATCATCTATAAATCATAATACTTTCCATAAAAGCCCATTAAATGCATAAATATCTCCGGTAGGCCCGCTATATGATTAACATCTCGTACAAGCTGTAACCAAACAATAAAACCCCACGCGCTATAATTTTAGCGATGGTCCATGAATCTTACTTACGCGGTATTATTTCATTATTTATTGGACGGATAAAATAATAGTTGTCAAAGTGGCGTACAATAAAACGAGACTCTGGGCCGTAAATAGGTCCCATTTTATATATAGAAAAGTGCGTTTGGACTGTCGCGCGGCGATCTAGTCGGCTTCTCTCTGTGTTTTATTAAGTTATTTATCGCACCCGCAGCAACAATGGGCTATTTTTGATATTATATATTGTCGGAGGTATTTCCTATTTTTGCTCGTATATCTTATTTATGTGTGCTGTTGTGGTGTGCGTCAAGATTCACCGAGAAGATAGATGTTTTACTTGATAACAACATGGGTTGAGAGTTTCACGATTCAGTCAATTTTGTGAGGCGTTCCGAGAAAACTAGGAACAATATTCGTTGAAATAACGTGAAAAATACTACGTTCGACCTAATTTTCATATGGATATTATAACGTTGAACACCTTTCAAGATGTCTGCTTGCCTAGCTGGGAGCTCAACGATATATCTTTACTTCCTGGGGTATCAGGTACCGTCAAATGGGGTGAAATTGATTTTATGGGGGACTTTGATAAAGGGTAATATTTCGTTAAATTAATTTGAATTTTTCGCAAATATAATCCGACAGCATCCGTGATATCGTCTGTCGAAAGATTGAAGGTGGCATTATTGTGCCGTGCCAGCAAAGAGGTAAGTCCTTACTCTTATATTTTTGTGATACTGTTCAAAATCATGAAGTATTTTATGAGTATTTTAATTCTTTTTTACAAAATCGGCTATTTATGATGGAGTGATTTCTACATAGCCTCAGCTAATTTGAAATTCGACAAAAAATACATTTGGTTGAAACTTATCAAGGGATACATCATGTGGGGTCGCTTTGATAACACTTTCGGGGTCACATTGATAGGTCTCAATTCACCTCATAGTTTAAAAACAATCACATTTTCGCTATTTTCCATTGTTTGTTTGGTATACACCAACTAATTATTTTAATTTCAGTTCTGTTCCATTCGAAAGGTTTGAAAAGTTCCGCCATTATTGTGTCGACATTCAAAATTGTTCCGAACGGCACGTTTAAGGTAAGCTTGGAGGACATCATAGCTATTCTAGAACCTCCAACAGGAACAGTAGGTAACTTCCAGTTACATAAAGCACATGCAATTCTTCCAAATAAAAGCTCAGATAAGGTATGGGAAATCTCCAGATAAGTTACGGGAAATCTTCCAAATAGAAGCTCAGGATATCTCCAGATATGGTATATAAATATTTCAAATAAAATATGATTCTGACAGTTGAGCCCTGTATCGCACGGTATGAGAACGATTACGCAAAAAGCTGTCATTCCAGTTCAACAAGGAACCGTCAAAATCGCAACATCGCCAGCAATGTACTGCGATTTACCCTTTACCCTTTGCAGAAGTCAGTAAGTATAGCTTCCGCATTGTAACATTTTTCCATTGATGAAGTAATTAATTTATTAAGATATACTGCTAAATTTGTTGATGCAGACTTCCCACCACAAAATCATTGCTGCGATGAAATTAGTGCAGTGCCATGTAATATTAAAGCAAGAAAGGTTATCCAAGATTTTAGGAATTACAGATGGCAGACAAATACCTTGGTAGTTGGCATTATCATTCTTGTTACTCGTCTTGAAGATCCAAATACACGGAAACACACCCAACATGAGAGAAGCATTGAACAGGGAAGTAAAGGGTCCAGCCAAAGTGTATACGCAGTTAATCAACAAGCAGGAAGAAACTCCATCAGGAAAGTAGCTAGGTTTGAGTTTTCTCAGAGAATTGAGAACCTCGGGTGGATACAGTTTTAAAGATCCAAGATCAAAGATCTCAGGAATATTGAACTCAGGAGGAACTCTATCCTTCGCAATGAAAAACTTACTAAATAATTCTGCAAAGAGCTGTACAACATCATTCATATTTTCACCTTGTTTAGACTCGAAAAATATGTTCCTTGGTGCATGATTAGACTGCTCGAGACAATTAATATATTTCTAGAAATACTATTCGGATGTATAGGATCTACTTTTTCAAGTCAGCCTATTTTTTTAAGTCGGGAATATTCCACTTCCTGCACGGGACCGAGTTCGAACACCAAAGATGACTTCTTCAATATTCAATATCCCGATGGATGGAAATCCTCGTCAAAAAATATATTCTACGCTGAAATATTCAACATTAGTCGGAATTATACACCGTATAATACGTGGACTGTCACTGTCGGACTTTCTTCGACTATATATAAAATTGTGAAGCGAGAAAATCCAAACTTTTCCAATGCCTCCAGGAATGGCAGTTGACAATCGACGTCCAAACGAAACTATAGAATATGGATAACCAAATTGGAAGAATACATCAATTCTGATAGATCGAAAAATCAGGAATGAGATGGTTACCAGTGTTCGGCACTCCGCCACAAGATGTCACCAAAACCACCGTCCCCAGAGAAACATATCAGCCAAAATGCTGATGTTTTGAATAGCTTATTTCACCGTTGCCCTTTAGGCACATTCACAATTTCATCAAATTCTGGCGATGAGTTTCCAATACTGAATTTTTATTAATTATTCTACACTTAAACATGAAATTTCAAATCGATCATGCAATGTATTTGAATGTGAATATTGAGAATTTTCAGGCGTACTCTTGAGCAGTACTCGGGTTCCAGGTAGATATTATTAGATTATGGTTGACTTATATAATAGTGAACGGTTATTAAAGTTGTAAAAGCTTAGCAAGTGTCTTTACTTACAACCGATCGACAAGTTCTAGCCATAATACATCAGATGTGTCGTTTCAAATGGGTACATCTCCGAAACCATTGGACAAAATCAAGAATTAACTGATGTTAAACAGAGAACATATTTCTTGGGAGACTTGAATATTAATTAATTAAAGAATAGCTCTGACCACAGGAAACTAAAATCAATTGTAAATTCCGCTGGTTTTAAGCAAATAATAACTAAGGCTACATGAGTCAACATAAGATCAGCTGCACTAATCGATCACATAACAAACGACTTCAATGCAGTAGAGATCCCAAGAAACTTTCCTATGCTGAGCGACCACGAGACAGTAGGCGTTCATCTGGAGTGTCTAAGCAAGAAACTGCTAAAAGGAGATGTTTATGTCAGGAATTTGAATCCTCAAAATATGGACAAAATACGTGAAGCACTTATTGGGCAAAATTGGAATTACACTTCCACAGATGTAAACAAAGTAGGTATATTCGGAATTTATAAAGATTATACAGGGGGTTGTCGATAAGATAGCTCCGTTATGCAAGTCACAACCTAAGAGGTATCCGTGGTTGAAACCTATAGTAAAACAGGCACAGCATGCTAGAGATATAGCTTATATAAGAAACTCAATTATACCAAGGGTGAAGAAGACTGGAAAGAATATAAAAGACATCGAAATACCGTTATTCCAGAGATCAGAAAAGAGAAAGAAAAATATTAACCAAAATATTGATCATTGCAAGGGAAGTGGATCGAAAATGTGGCAGACATTGAAGGGCCTTGTTGAAAGTGGAAGAAAAAGCGCCGATTTCACTAATAACATTGACCTTGGTTCGAATAACAACAACGTAGAAGAAACTATGAATAATTTTTATGCTGACAGCCTGAACGAAATAGCAGAAAGTATTGAAAAAAGCAATGGTAGATTTGCTAGCTTACCCTTTCATGAGCGGTGGGAAGAGGAATTCCCACCATCAAATATCTGTATTGTGGGCAACTGTAAATAATTTTATCATTCCGTATTGGTGCTGCCATCGAGCTGTGTTACCTATGAGTAGGATAGAATCGTGGAACGAACTATAGCGAAGGATCCTGCAGTATGGTTTTGAAGTCAAGTACAAATTGACAGATTTCTGGTCGTTTCGCGCCGAAAATATTGTGTTTTTGTACTGAATCAACAAAAGTTCATAGAAAAAGGTAAGTAATATGCTTTTTCTTCTTGAATTTCGATATTGTGATATTTGTTTTATACAATTGGCCTTTTGCTGGGTCATTTTTCTCCATTTCGTAAACACAGAAATGATTTAGATTGGTGGGAAATATTCTTCCCACCGCCCATATAGTACCATCTATTTTCCAGTGCAATTTTTTTCCACTTCGTCTTTCTATATTCATTTTCAATTTATTTTTTCAGATATGTGTTCTCTCAATAATCCGAGTCACGTAAAGCCTGCGTTAGAATACCTATATAGTCTCCCAGACAATGAATATAGGTCGGATCAAGAGGGCGATGATGGCGCTCAACAAGAATTGGATGCGTTAGAGTTTGAAGAAAAAACTACGAATAGTTTTTCGTTCGATTCTTCAAATCTAATTGATAATCCAGAATATAATGACGACTTGCCGGATCTCGAACTTCCCCTCCAGGTTATTCCTGAAGAAGAATTGGGACAAGTAATTTTGGACAGAAATGATTCCTCTTGGACTTACGATACTGATAATCTAGGCAGCACTGATATTCCGTTCATTGCAAATGCCGAAACGAATTCCAATTTTTCCAGAGGCAGTAGAGAGATAGACTATTTTATGGAACTTTTCAATGAAGACATGCTCAAATTGATCGTTGAGCAAACGAACTTTTATGCATCACAGGACTTGAATAGAAGACAGACCGCAGGACCATCCTATAATTGGACCGATACGACCATCGACGAAGTGAAAGCACTGATTGGATTGATGATAATGATGGGTATTCATTCACTACCTCATTTGTCTAATTTTTGGTCGAGTGATCCCTTGCTAGGCGTATCCTCAGTTTCCCGAACGATGTCTTCCAAGAGGTACAAGAAGCTCATTGAAAATGTCCTTATCAATGATAATACAATGGCGAAAAATAAGAATGAACAAGGATACGACAAATTATATAAAGTCAGGCCACTTATTGAAAGATTGAACGCTTCGATTTCCTTGTCATATAAACATTCCTCCTTCCTGGCAGTAGATGAATCCATGATTCCCTTCAAAGGTAGGTCATCTATAAAACAATACATGCCTATGAAACCAGTGAAGCGAGGCTACAAAGTGTGGTGCTTGGCAGATTCTGTGACTGGATATGTATGTTAATTTGAAATTTATACAGGAAAGTCACAAGATACTGAGGAGGTTCCAAAAACTGTCTATGGTTTGGGAGAGAAAGTGGTGCTGAATCTTACCACATCCCTGAATAATAAAAATTGTCTGGTTGCGTTTGACAATTTCTTCACGTCTGTCTCGCTTATGGAGAAATTATTGGATGAAGGCATATTTGCTGTTGGAACTGTGCGAAGCAACAGAAAAAATTTGCCCGATATATACAAGGACAAAAGGAAACTGCGCCGTGGAGAATTTATGTTTCAGACAAAGGAAAAATTGTCTGCTGTAAAATGGATGGATAGCAAGTTTGTTTTCATCCTGACAAATTTCTTTTCACCCATAGATATTACAACTGTGAAAAGACGAAATAAAGATGGTTCGAGGTCCCAAATATATTGTCCGAAAGCAGTTGCAGAGTATAACCGCATCATGGAGGGAGTTGATAAATTTGATCAACTTCGTGAAAGATATGCCATTGGACGTCGATCCACTAAATGGTGGCATCGTATACTATATTTCCTCATAGATATGGCTAACGTCAATGCATATATTCTCATGAATGTCGGGAGAAAAACAAAAACCGATCAACTCACTTTCCGGATCAATTTGGCGAGACAATTGATCAGTGGCTTTTCGTCTAGAAAGCGGAGAAATAAACCCGTACTCTTTTTAGCCAACAAAAGAGCAGTCCCAGATGAAGTATGACTATTGAATGTAGGAAACCATATGCCTATTCAGGAGGTTACCTACAAACGATGTCGACTCTGTAGTACAAAAGTAGCAGAGAAGAGAACACGATTCATTTGTTCTACATGTAATGTTCCACTTTGTATCCAACCATGTTTCAATAAATTCCACGGAAAATGATATTTCTTGATTTTAATATCCACATATTATATAAACGTAACCATTTTATATCCAAATGATAAAGCAATTTCATGAAAATTACACTTTTCCTATGTCTATACAAGGTGGAGTTACTACCTGAATTTGGGCGGTGGGAAGAATAATTCCCACTTGCCATAATCAAAAAACGAAAAAAAATTTCCCGAATATTATAGAGTATATGTTTATTTATATTCCTACTGCAGAAGAAACTCTCAAAAAAATAACTTTTTTCAAAGTCCTTCGCTCGTGCCCATGAAAGGGTTAAAAAGAATATCACAGCTTGAAAAAATTGTAATCAACCTAAAAAATAGGAGCACCAGCGATTCTCTTATTAGTGTCAGGCTTGTGAAAGATTTATTTTGTGTGATAGGGTATCCGTTGTTATATTTGGGGAATACAACTTTGAGTTCAGGGAAACTCCCCGATAAACTAAAGACAAGTGTCATAGTGCCCATACCTAAAGTTTTAATACCAATAACGCCTGGAGATTTTCGACCAGTTAACTGACTACCAGAAGTCGATAAAATTTAGGAAAATATAGTTTGTGAACAATTAAGAGACTACCTAGAACGTAGTTGCCTTCTGTGCGATGGACAGTCAGGTTTCAGGAGCACTAGTGCGAATCTGCGTTGCAATATGTGTGCGCAGTTTGGACAAAAGCCATGAACGAATCAAAAGTGACTGTGCATGTTTTTGGCGCTCTAGTTCCTCGGAACTGAGTGCTTATCAATTTGTCCAAGTGTCTGTACTTTTAGAATTTTTGGCTGAAAATGGTCTCAAACGATTTGGTTAGACTCACTGATCAAGAATCCGAGGTCGAAATCGATTTTGTCCGGCCGGCCGGCCGTAGGCACGATACCTCTCGAACGAAAGGAGTTACAGAATTGAAATTTGCAAGGTGGGTTGGGAGCATAAATATCTCTGACGAGTTCGTTAATGGGCGAAATCCATAAAGCGGTTTCGGAGTTATGGCCAATTTTAGTAAAAACATTTTTATGAATATTTCCGAAACCGATCACTCGATCTATCTGAAATTTAGCATCGAATTGTAGAATCATGACCTTCATACACATATGTAGTTTTGGGTTGACCAGGTTACCGCAAAGTGTAAAAAAAATGTTGAAAATTAAAAAAAAAATTTCTACAATAACTCTAGAACGGAATGAGCTAGACAGTTGAAATTTTCACAGTAGGTTAGGGAGATGAATATCTCGGTTAAGTTCGTTATTGGTCTGAATAGGCCAGATGGTTTCGGAGTAACGAAAAAAAAATTTTTTTTCAAGTAACAAATTTCAAATTCAATTTTCATTTAGGATGCAGTTTCACCATAAAAATTCATTGATATCATTTTCAACTCCAACAAGCTGATACTTTCGGAGATATGATTTTTCGAAATTTTAATAATGAATCATACTTCTATGTTTTCACAGAATGTTATAATTATTCTATCTAAGCTTTATTATATGATCTGTGTTCATAATCGTACATGTAATCCTGTTCTATAAGAGAGAGTCAAATTCATTTCAGCTATTTCAATTTGATTTCTTCCATGGTGCAGTTCTCATTCTCAGATTGCTCATTTAATCTTGATAAATAAACTATTATTTGAATTGAATTTACTTTATGATGCAGTTCTATCATAAGAATACATTGATTATTATTATTATTATTATATAATTCCCAACTCCGAGAAACCAATACTTTCGGAGATATAATTTGTCTGTTTGAACTAGAGCGCCAGAAAGCTCCTGTCCACAGGGCTTGAACCCATTTTTGGCGCTCTAGTCCCTCGGAACTGAGTGCTTATCAATTTGCCCAAATGTCTGTAATTTTCGAATTTTTCGATGAAAATGGTCTTAAACGATTTGGTTCGACTCACTGATCAAGAATCCGTGGTCGAAATTCATTCTGTCCGGCCGGCCGTAGGCACGATAACTCTCGAACGGATTGAGCTAGACAGTTGAAATTTTCAGAGTAGGTTTGGGAGATAAATATCTCGGCTAAGTTCGTTATTGGGCAAAATAGGACAGATGGTTTCGGAGTACCAAAAAAAAATTTTTTTTTTACAAAGCAAATTCCAAATTGGATTTTTTTCAATAAGCTGTTTTACCATAAGAATCCAATGATATCATTTTCAACTCTAACAAGCTAATACTTTCGGAGATATGATTTTTCAAAGTTTCAATAATAAATCGTATTTCAACGTTGTCACAGAATGATATTATTCTATGTATGAATTGTCATGATGTCAAATGATGTTCCTGAGACATGACATTATCTAATCAATCGAAGAATTGTGAGCGAAGTGAGAAAAATCTCAGTTGTTTGCTCCGAAATTAGGTTTTCTCAGAAAATTCTTACATTTAGGAACGGAACATGAAGTAAGAGATCTGAGAGTAGTGAGACTGCTTTTCATCCATAGACATAGATATAACTCTCGAACGGAATGAGGTAGGTAGTTGAAATTCTCAGAGTAGTTTAGGGAGATGAATATCTCGGTTAAGTTCGTTATTGGGCAAAATTGGCCAGATTTAATTTGATTTCTTCCATGGTGCAGTTCTCATTCTCATGATTGCTCATTTAATCTTGATAAATAAACTATTATTTAAATTGAATTTCCTTTATGATGCAGTTCTGTCATATGAATACATTGATATAGTTCCCAACTCCTAGAAACCAATACTTTTGGAGATATAATTTGTCTATTTGAACTAGAGTGCCAGAAAGCTCCTGTCCACAGGGCTTGTTATAGATTCAAAACGTGCATTTGAGAATATTGTCAGGGACATACTTGTTGCGAAATTAACTTTATACGGCATTGAGTGTTCTGCCCTAGAATGGCTAAGAAATTTCTTATTAGATATATCTCGTCAGACTAAGATTAATGATAATATTTCTAGCAAAAGGGATATCAGATGGGGGGTTCCACAGGGAAGCGTTCTAGGGCCACTTCTGTTGTTTGTTTATATAAATGATGTGTATAAGGTATTGAAAAACTCGTTTGTGAACTTATTTGCTGATGACTCCCTTATCTTAGTATCCGGAAAGAACGTTGAAGAAATAATTTCTATACTGAATGCTGAATTTTGGTGTTTATATGAATGGCTTCGTCAAAATTAATTAAAATTGAACAGTTCAAAAACTAAATGTATGATTATTGGATCTAGAGCAAATTGTCAAAAATTCTACGACTCAGGGTGTTCGGTAAATATACGGGGAAAAAAATTTAATTTGTTTCCGAAATTAAATACTTGGGAGTGATCTTGGATCCACAATTCTGCTTCAGTTATCATGCAGAATATATATGTAGAAAGATTGTTAAAAAGATAGGGTTCTTTAATCGGGTAGTATAGTGTATAGTACTATAATTGCCTCATTTTCCGTATCTTTGCTCGTTGCTAACATCTTGCACTAATGAAGAGCTGTATAGAATATCATTACAGCAAAATAGGGTAATGAGAATTATATTGAGTTGTGATAGGTATACTCCGATAAAGGATATGTTGGATCAATTGAATTGGCTGAATGTCAGGCAGATTATCAGAAGGGCGAATTTGTTCTTGATATATGGAATAGTGCAGAATCATCAGTCCAGTTATCTGAAATCATTTCTGCAGAGAAGGTCAAATTTTTATGACTATGACATAAGATAAAATAAGAATTTCAATGTTCCTATGGTGAAAACGATAAACCTACAGAAAACGTTATTTTATGATGGTATTCGCTATTTTGATGATCTGCCGAGTAGGGATCAGATTTTTCAAGTCATGTGTAATTAAGAACAGTTATAGTTGCTCACCAGTTTTTCAAGATTATTATTTGTAATCATATCCATATTCTTTATGGTTTCACGCGAGGTCGAGATTTTTCTCGTTCTCTTCTCGTTCTCTTCTCGTAAAAGCGAGACGAGACGAGACGAGACGTTTTCAAAAATATTATAGGCGATACCGAGACCACATACAGCGCAACACGAGAGTCTCGTTTTTGGTCTCGTTAAATTTTTTTTGTATGAAGTGTTATATACGACTCGACTTTTTTCAACACCAACAGAAAACAATTGAATATGAAGAGTTTCGACTATAATTACCAATATATTTTGTGTATATTATACATCGATCGTTCTAGAAATATACGATTTTTTAGAAGATTATTTATTCGTTACGACCTTGTGATAATTGAGATTATTTTTCAAGAAAAAATAGAATTCACAACCATAAAAATGGATGACATTATGAATTCAATACTTAAACGGACAACTTTTATTGACCCTAAATCCCAATGCTTTGAAAATTTCGTCTCTATCTGAACGTCTGGAGAAATGTATTCTCTTGTGCTCCTTGTAGTGAAGATGTGAACAATAATTGTATACATCTGTGGAACTACGTATAATGAAACTGGTAAAGAAATGAAGCTATTCAATGTTTCGAAAAGTGTTATGAGGAATACGCCAAGAACACTCTCAATGATCTACCCACTGGACCAAATTGTTCAAATCTATTAAAAAATGTATCGACATCGAGAGTCTATTTTAAACATCAACGAAACTTTCGAAATATTGGAAAGCTGAGTTTGAAGAATCTTTGCTGTTAGAAAGAGCAAATAGAAATCAAAACATTTTACAGTGGTGAAGAGTGATGAACAAGTTCTTCCTACACTTTCCAAGATGGCCGATGATTTATTAATGGCTACATCCGTACCTGTTGAAAGATTATTTTCCACAGCAGGTATGATCATGGCAAAAACACGTACATCATTGAAAAATGATGTGTTGCAAGCGTGATTATGTTTGAATTCTTGGTAATCGAGTAATTTAAAAGTTAAATTATCAATGTTCGAATTTAAAAATAATATGTACATGTACAAATATTCTTGTATAGCAGCGTAATAAATATATCTTTACAAAATTATCCATTATTGTATATCATTTCGTTTATATATTATAATATTTTTTATCATTATTCAGAATTAAGCGAGACGAGACGAGACAACTAATAACGAGACGAGAACGAGACTTAATTTTTTGGGAATTGGCGAAAGCGAGACGAAATTTGTTATACTCTCGCCTATTCTCGTCTCGTGTGAAGCCCTACTGCCGAGTGAGATTAAAAATGCTCCTTCTCTGAGGACATTTAAGGGGAGACTTAACAATTATTTGCGTAGTCCATAGTGAAATTGTATGTGAATTATAAAGATTATGTGAATAGCTAAGTGCTAAATAAACCTACATTATTATTATAATAAATATAATTTGTCCATTCACGAACTCAACTGGCATATTCGGGCCACAAACGTACGCTTTTAATTTGACTGACCATTTTCGGCCTAGAATTCGAAAATATCGGAAATTTAAGTAAAATGATACTGCTCTGGTACGAGTGCGCAAAATTGATCAAAACGAAAAGAAGCGTTATGTCGCTCAGCCGTCATCTGTTCCAATTTTGTCCGATTCATTTACGACCGATCGATCTGAGAGATCAGACGAATCCGAGGTCGACCTCATTCGGCAATTGAATTTACGACGATGGTTCCCGTAATTCAGTACTTGGAATTCACGTGGTAGAAAGGCCGCGGGAAACAAATTTAAAACCGATTGTCTCATTCGGCATGATTTTCTTTGTTAATGGGCCCATTGAATAACTTCCTTCAACGCAAATATGGTCGCGGATCGCTCGTTGCGGGGTGTTTTGAATTTAAGCGATCTTTTCGCTAATAATTCTACGTCGGGGATATGTGGGCACTGAAGGCCAACACACATGTTACGATTTTCGCGATATAACCAGAAGAATCCAAATCATTCTGTGGAATTGGTCATGAATTTTGAGGGCGGAGAGGTATTTCCTTAATAAACATCATTGTAACGAGTGATTCTTTACCAACTTTTTTTTTGGCAACATTGTTTTTGACAGCTTACGCGAGATTCGTGCCTTGTGTGACTGTCAAACATGTTCAGCTTGGTCTATAATTTAACCATGAATCGACTTGCAAACGGACAACGCTTGCAAATTATTGAATTTAATTATCAAAATTCATGCTGGATTGAGAAAGTGTATCTTATCACTTTCTCTATTTTATGGTCAGTTTGGTCGACCCTCTCACGCTGCTATTCGGAATCTTGTGACTGAATTTCGCACCAAATTTACATTATTGGACATTAAACCACCAACACGCTTACCTAGAGTGCGGACAGAGGAAAATATCGCAGCTGTATCCGCCAGTGTTAGTGATGACAGTGAATTGTCGATTCGGCGCCGTTCGCAGCAATTGGGCCTCTGTTACTCCACTACAAGGAACATTTTGGGGAAGGATTTAGGTGAAAAGGTGAACTACAACTGGTGAAAGAATTGAAGCCGCACGACCTACCACAACGGCTAACTTTTAGTGAATGGGCGTGACAAAGTTGGAAGAACATCCACTTTGTTATCGCAAAATTATGTGGCCGTCTATAAGGTGTGATTTAGCGCCTCCAAATTATTTTTTGTGGAGCTATGTTAACGCTCATGTCTATAGCGAGAAGCCTGCAACGATTGACGTACTGGAAGCCAATATTGAAGAATTTCATCATGAGATACTGGCCAATATGTTGGAGAGAGTATGCCAAAATTGGACCCGGCGTATGGACCATTTGAAGCGCACTCGCGGCCAACATTTAGATGAAATAATCTTCAAACATTAAATTATATCGATTGTTCTATCGACTCAAATAAAGATTTCATACATTTTTGTCAAATTTGATTCTGTCCGGCCGGTCGTCCGGCCGTTGCCACGATAACTTGAGAACGAAAAGAGCTAGCAACTTGAAATTTTCAGGGTAGGTGGCGCATCCCAACCCAATACGACGGACAGGTTTGTTAATGGGCATAATCGGCCCAGTGGTTTCCGAGTAATAATTTTGTTTTCAACCAATATTAATCCGATCGAATTGAAACTTGGTGAGTAGTTGTAGAATATGAACCTTAGCACGTTTGTGAAATTTTGTGCTAATCGTATAGCTAGAAAAAATTATTACAAAATTATTAGAAAGAATACTTTTGTTGTCATGATAACTTGAGAACGGAAAGAGATAGCGGCTTGAAGTTTTCAGGTTAGGATGTGCATCAGAACGCGACATCTCAGTTTGTTTATGAGCATAATCGGCCAAACGGTTTTAGCATTATAGCCTTCTGAAATTTGGTTGTTTTTTGTTCCTCATTAACTCGAAAAAAACAAAACCGATTGAATTCAAACATGGTTATTAGTTGTAGAATGCCAACGCAAAAATTTTTGCGAAATTTCGTGAGGATAGTATTTGTAGAAATTTTTTAAAAAGTCATTCAAAATTGAAAAAAAAAATTCTATATATCAGTAACTATTCGTTTGAAATTGCTGAAATTTTGCAAGAGCCTTTATAACCTAACTCTACTGCCAAGTTTCAAGTTTTAACACGCTCGGTTAAATATTGTTGGAGATTCGAGCAGTCTTGTGTGAGTTCAGTAGATGGGTGACCGTTGCCTGGATAACTTTCGAACGAAAGGAGATAGGGACTTGAAATTTTCAGGGTAGGTTGCGTATCCGAATGGGAGAGTTGAGTTCGTTTTTGGGCATAATCGTTTTAACGGTTTCCGAGTGATATCCACCTGAATATTATTTCCTTGATAACTCAAAAAATAAATATTCGATCGAATTGAAGCTTGGTAACTAGTAGTAGAAAATCAACAAAAAGACTTGTTTAAGATTTTGAGAGAACCGTACCCCTAGAAAATTTGAGAAAAATGACGAAAAAAAAAAAATTTTAAGAACCGTAACCCTAGAAAATTTCAAAAAAATCACGAAAAAAAAATTGGTTCAAGCACTGACGTGAAGTCAGAAGCTTTTGCGCGTATGTTCTATTGTCCATTCTTCTGTATTGGACACCCTTAATCGAATTTACCATGGTAAATTATGTTGTCCATGGTGTCCAATACAGGAGAATGGACAACATAATTTACCATGGTAAATTGGATTAAGGGTGTCCAATACAGAAGAATGGACAATAGAACATACGCGCAAAAGCTTCTGACTTCACGTCAGTGCTTGAACCAATTTTTTTAGTCAAATCCGAAAGCTCATAAAATTCATCCGTTTTAACGTTGGGAATGAATAGTTTTTGGCATGCTATTCAGGTGAACAGAGTGCCTATCAGTTCATCCAAATGTCTGTAATTTTCGAATTTTAGGCCGATAGCGGTCTCAAACGATAAGTTTCGACTCACTGATGAAGAATTCGAGGTCAAAATTGATTCTGTCCGGTCGTCAGCACGATTACGCTCAAACGCAATGAGTTGAATAGTTGAAATTTTCAGAGTAGCTTGGAGTCCAAATACGCTAGCTAAGTTCGTTTATGGGCAGAATCCACCGAGTGGTTTCAGAGTTATAGCCATCTGAAATTTTGTTGTCCCAATAACTCGAAAAATACTGATCTGATCGATTTAAAGCGCAATTTTTAGTTCAAAGACACTGCATCTCAGAAAATATTCTACAGATATCGTTGAAATTTTGTGAGAGCCTTCAAAACCTTATAAAGTTCTATATTTGAATTCGATCGGATCTATATTGGTGAAGATATTGCCAAATTGTCAAAATATTCCAACGGTCGAGATGTACTGGTCAACTGTACTACACTCGACTAAATAAATTATCAATAGTTCTTGATTTTTGACGTGGATATAAATTATTTCATGGATAATATTCTGTGTTTTCCATATATCGTATGAGTGTTGCCATTCAAATATCTGTCTTTCAGTAATTTCATGTTCTTCTGTCATCCTTAGACATTAGTAATTCAATTGTATTTCGCGGTTTTCGGGCCAAGAGTAGTATCGAATTTTAAACATAACACTTACTGATTGAAAATTCGTGGTATAACTGAATTCTGTCCATGCGTTCAGCCGCCCGCTCGATATCTTGCGGAAGGAATAAATTACAGACCTTGCAAGATATAGTTAAAGCTCAAGTTGATAGATCAATATCCTAAAAGATCCGCTCATTAGGTCCAAAAGTATCACCATTCAAAACTTCTACTCGTAATATTTCAATGAAAACAGATTGAAAAATTATATAAAAGATCTGGAGATCCCAGCATGTGTCTATGGATTTGTAACGTTTTCTCATCATTAATTATATTCCATAGTCAATACATAATACAATACACCTTTTTCAGATTTAACGTAACGTGAAGAAATATTTTCCCTTAATCAGTTATTTTTCGTATTCATATTTGATTCTTTCGATACTGATGTTTATATCTTCGTAGAATATCCTTGGTATCCCTAGGAATAGTATAACAAATCCCAAATGTCGGTAATTTTAAATTTTTTTGCTGGAAGGGGTCTCTATCGATTAGGTTTGACTCACTGATGAAGAATTCAGGGTCAAATTTGATTATGTCCGGCCGGCCAGCCGTTATCACGATAACTTTCGAACGGAAATTTTCAGAGTAGGTTGTGTAACCGAATGCTATGGTTAAGTTCGTTAATTGGCATAAATGGCCAAACGGTTTCAGAGTTCTACTTTTGTTTCCGAACACTACAGATCCGATCGAATTGAAACTTGGTAGGTAGTGGTAGAATACTGACACAAAAAGACGTATGTGAAATTTTGTGAGGATCGTATTACTAGCAAATGTTTAAAAAATTATTAAAAAATATTATGTACCTCAGGACACGTTAAAAGGCATAATTGGCCGAAAGGTTTCGCATTTATGCCCATCTGAAATTTTGTTGTTATTTCCCCAATAACTCTAAAAATACGAATCCGATCTAATTCAAACATGGTAATTAGCTGTAGAATACTGTCGTGCAAATATTCGTGAAATTTTGTCAGGATCGTATCATTAGAAAATTTAAAAAAATCTGTATTTCAAAAATTATCCGTCCGCCGTAATCGGTTAAGTTTAGCGAGAGCTTTCAAAACCTTTTTTTTTTTTTTTTTTTTTTTTTTTTTTTTTTTTTTTTTTTCAAGAGGAGGAGAAACTCATGTTCCTCTAGGAAGTTGCCCTAGAGAGTGTTGGACTCACAATACAGTGCCTACCAACCAAACTCCACCTCATCGCCCATCTTTCGTTCCGCATTGGTACCGGGCCCTTTAGGGCCCTTTGCGTCTCTGCGGAAAGTATATTTCCACAAGCTATGTTTGTTCCATAGCCTGCCTGTTTCTATCCTCTACCTCTTTTTTCTCCATTATGGTTGTCAAGATCTTGAAACCATCTTTCCATTTGCTCTCGTTGTCTAGCATCTCTTCCACAATTCTCTGACAAGTCAGGTTATTCCCGAAGAGGCTTCTTAGCGCCCGCCTTTCTACTGTCCACCTTTTGCATTCCGATATCATGTGCCCAACGCTATCCTCCGAATTGCACGTTCGGCAGTTCGGTTGGTCAGTCTTTCCAATTCTATCCCTGAAGACTTCAAAGGAGCCGTGTCCCGTAAGTATTTGTGTAAACCAGTAATTGGTTACCTTATGGGGACAACTCATCCACCTATTTATATCTGGCAGGATTTGCTTCGTCCATCTCGCAGCTCCCTGCTGTGACTCCCACCTATCCTGCCATGCCCTCATTATCCTTATCCTGATCTGCCTACGCACACCAGGTCGATGTCCATAAGCATTCTCATACACTCTTCTCCTTTCCTCAGCCAGGAGATCTATTGGAGGTGTGCCCGCAATTACCTGCACTGCCGCTGCGGAGACCGTGCGGTACGCGCAGCAAACCCTTTGCAATATTACCCTCTGCGCTGCCGTTATTTTCCTTCTATATTTTTCCGTACTACACGCTTTTGCCCAGGCCGGCGCACCATACAGTGCTACACTGTGGGCTACCGAGCTCAACAATTTCCTGCCAAATTGTCCCGGCCCCCTAATATTTGGCATAATCTTCGCCAGGGCCACCGTCTTTTCCATCATCTTTTCCGCAGCATACTCCACATGTCTACCCATAGAAAGTCCCTTATCAAGGACTATCCCTAGGTATTTAACCTTGGTCTTTGCCTCCACCACCTGTCCGTGAATGGAAAAGCTTATCCGCCCACTTTTCCTCCTTCCCTTCAGAAGTCCAACCTCCGTTTTACCAACGGCAATTTCTAAACCGTTTTCCCTCATGAATGCATCCACCTTTTCAAGGGATTCGTTAACCTCCCTTTGTAGGTCTTCGATCGAATTAGCTCTAACCAGCAGAGCTAGGTCATCAGCATAAGCGATCGGTTTTACTCCTACTGAAAACCTCAGCCTGAGCACCCCATCGTACATAATGTTCCAGAGAGTCGGACCGAGGACCGAGCCCTGCGGCACCCCCATTGTACAAGGGTGGCTCACCGAGCCAATCCTCACCCACCTCTCCGAAAAGTATGAGCCGATGACGTCCGTAATTCCCTCTGACACGCCTGCGCGTCTCAGAGCCGTCATAATGCTTCCCCATCTAGCCGTGTTGAAGGCGTTCTTGACGTCAATGAGGACTATAACAACGAATCTCTCCGCTGCCTCCTCGACCCAGCCAGTCACCTCCCTCACGGCGCTGGTAGTCGACCTGCCCTCCCTAAAACCATGCTGGCTGCTAGACAGGACTCCTCGAGGCCCTATCTCCGCATTAAGCCGGTTAAGGATAATCCGCTCATACAGCTTACCTACCGTGCTTGTGAGGCATATCGGTCGGTATGCTGACGGGTCCTCCGGGTCCTTCCCTATCTTGGGGATCAGGACCAGTCTCACCTGTTTCCACTCGCTAGGAAACTTCTTAGAGTTCCACCAGTGCTGAAACAGACTCCTGAGGGTCTCCAAATTATCCACTCCCAGCTTCACTAAGGCCTCTACCGGTATCCCATCAGGTCCCGGTGCCTTTTTTCTCTTTAACTTCCCGATCGCCTTTTCTACCTCCCTCGTCCCAATCTCCTCGTAGGACTCGGGAGCAGGCGGTGGGATCTCTCGTCTCTCCGGGTCCACCGGGAAGAGCGTCTCTACTATCCTTTTAATTTTCTCCTTAGGCAGTTTGAAGGGGGGCTTAGCCCCCTTCAGATGCCTTGTGACGATCTGGTAGCCTTGCCCCCAGACGTCTTCGTCTACCTCCCGCAGGAGGTCATTCCAGGCATTATTCTTTGCCCTTCTGATTGCCCTTTTCAGGTCTCTCCTAGCGTCCCTGAGTACTTCCCTTTCTTCCTCCGCTTCGCCCTCATTCAGTCTCATACTTCTAACGTATTTCCTCCTAGCCCTAATACATCTTTCCCTTGTCTCCGCTACCTCCCCGGTCCACCAGTATGGTGCCCTGGCGGAGGAACCTGCAACCTGGGAGGTAGCAGCCTTTACCGTCTCACATATTTTTCCATAGATCTCTCCTGCAGAACAAGAAAGATCCACCTTGCCCCATTCCTCCATAAATCTCTCTTCAGAGAACACACACTTTCTATCCTCTTTGTCCCTTCTCCGCCGATACCCACTGATATCAAACTCTATGACACCGTGGTATGTCAGCGGGTTACTTTGCCTTATCGACCACTCCTCCACTCTGTGCCCCGCACTCGCTGAGCTCAGAGTGACGTCAATATGTGTGGCGCTGGCTCCCCTGACAAACGTGGGTGAACCGTCTCCTGAGGCCGCCAGACCCAATTGGGCCATCCAGCTCTCGACGTATAGACCCCTCGCGTCAGCCCTTGGTGCTCCCCACGCAGTGGACTTCGCATTGATGTCCCCCACCAGCACCTCCTCCCCTCTCCAATCTATCAACGAGAATATCTCGTCTACCTTATCCTCAAAATCTTTCTGGTCAATGTTGGGCGACAGGTAGCACGCCGTGAGCCGTAGGGTCCCCAGCTGCAGCACAGCGTACCCCGCTCCAACCGTTACCTTGTCCACAACCACCCCGTTGCCGGGAAAGTAAAACGCCACATCTATTCTCTCGTCTTTGACCCACCGTCGCCCACCGGCGATCTTCTTGTTTGGTTCACTGACCACCACAATGTCCGCTCCTCTCTTGGCAGCCTCTTCGAACATGAGTTCGTGGGCTGCCTTGGCCCTCCCTAAGTTCATTTGCAATATCTTCATTTTCCGTTCAATTCTATACCTATAAATTAAAATCGGCAAGTAATAACAATTCAATAGACCTATATACAACTATGTACAAGCGACCAATGTGTCCAACAAAAAAGGTGTAAACTAACAACTGTAAACTAACAACTGTAAACTAACAACTGTATACCAACAACTGTATACTAACAACTGTATAATAATATTCTCAACATGTTCTTCACATATATATTTGTATAGGGAATATATATGCGATGTCTAGGCCTTATTTCCCTTCTTGGCCCTTTTGCTCATTGGGAGGCCGTCTTCACTCCTGCGAGCTCGTGCCAGAGCAGCCACAAACTGCTTGCACCTCCCGGACCCAGCCGGATGGCCATGTGCCTTACAGAGGGCGCAGAACGGCTCCCTCTGACACTTGTTCGCCAGGTGTCCCTTCTCCCCGCACTTGTAGCACAAGTCGGTTCTGTCTACCCCCGTGCATTTATCGTGGGTGTGGTCATACTCCCAGCACTTGTAGCACTTGGCGAGGTCTATCCTTCTGGTCATCCTACAGTTTGTGATGCCCACCCGCAACGTACCTTGACTTAAGAGGGCCTCTCCTCTTCCCTTTCCCATTGTCAACGTTGCCGCCTGGGTATTATTAGCCATAGGCCTCAGAGGCCCGACCTTATACCCTTCCTTAAGGCCGCATCCGAGGCTCCGGCCGACCGCCTCTTCTACCTCCCTTTTGGTGGCCAACGCGTCCAGGCCCTTTACGTGGATCGTGGTCTCCTCCTCTCTGCCACCCACTCTCCTCGCTTTGAGGCCCTCGCGCTTGCCTAGTGCAGCCCTTACTTTCTCGGCACCAGCACCCGCGCCCTTATCGGGTATGGTGATGAGGAGCTTCCCATCTTTGGTGCTTCTTACACCTCCAACTTCGCTCCCCATCCCACTTTCGGCCAGGACATCCTTGACTTCCCTCAAGGTGTCCTTGTAGCTAGTGGAGGGCTTCTCCACCACCAGAGCATAGCTCCTTGTGGGTCTCTCTTCCGGTTCTCCGTCGAAGTATATCTCCGCCTCCACGTCCGTGGAGTGGAATATAGCCTCTACCATCTTCCTGAAGACTTCCCTGTCTACAGGATCCCCAACCTTTATAGACATCGCTACCTTCTTCTCATTGCCTAGCTCTTTTCTGATTTTACTCAGAATTTCATACTCTCCTTCCGTACCTTGTGGCAGGAGAGCCTTTATCCAGATGGTCTCCTCCTCCGTCCAGTCGTCACCGGTCTTTATTCTCCGTCGCGTCTCGATCACCCCATAGTCGCCGTTTATCCCGGATACTTCCGGGATCGATTCTGGAGTTCCCTCGGCGCGATTCCGTTCATAAAGAGAACCCTAACAGTTCCCCTCACTGCCTGCCTAATATCCCCCTTCATGAGCTTAGTCCTCACGAAGAGTTTGTCACTCCAGACTCTGGTAACAGCCTCCGCCCACTGTTCCGCATCCATGTCTTCTTCAAGCACCTCGAGTACGCCGTATCACAGCCCACTATAGAGATAGCCTGGATCACAGTCTGACAACGCCGCAATTAATCGTCCCTTAGAGGCATACTCCTTCAATTCGGTAGCGCTGGATTTTGATGAAATTTCGACTATTTCATCATTTTTCAAATGATTTACTGTCGAAAAATGATGAGGACTACAATAAGATCTTATTTATGATGAATATTTACCGATAAAACAGTTTAAAACAATGTAATTACGAGATGAAGTGTTGTGATTTTGGACACTTTGGGATTTAAAAGAAAAAAAACTAGAAGAGAGCACGGATTTTCAACTTCAGATTCGTTATCTAAAACCCAAAATTAGCAAGTGAGTAAATTTTCAGGACGATTAGACAGTTATGGGATGCTGCAAGTCTATGTGAATTCAGAATATCAATTCAATGCTACAAAGAGTAAATTCACATTGTTTTTTGATCTGAACTGTGTAAAAATGTTGATAAAACAAATTGATAAATTCCGAATCTGAATCCCCATTAATTATATTTCTGTAGCGGGAAATGTTTACTTATTGATCTGAGGTTGAGACCATCTGCTCGGGTAAAGGTAAGATCGAAAGGAAGAATCCATTTCAAATCACTGCAGAAAATCTGAACATTTTTAATGAATAATAAATAAGGTCCTTATTGATTTCAACTGAAGCATCTACAGATGCAGACTTTTGGAAATTGAATACATATATATAAAAATAAATAGATTATTTTAGCTTCTTGATCTCCTATCCAGATGTATCAATTTTTGTTGAAAAATAATTAGAAAGGTCATCAAAATGTTTTATAAAATAGGAAGAAATGAAAGTTCTATTTCACTCATATTTCTAGTCCATCTTGTTGTCTATAGTCTGAACTGAAATGTACTCATCTCCAATAAGTAGAAATAATCCAAAGGAAATTTCACTATTTACACACTGCAGTTTAATCACAGAACATATAAATATCCGACCATATTTATCACTGCATTGCATTAATTCACATTTGACACCGTTGTACACAAAACATACCACGAAATGCCCGCGGAAAACAATAATGGTTAACTCAAGAATCAGAGGTAATCGTCCATTTTTACAAACAACAACAACAGAGAGTACGTCTCGGAGCTGTGTTGCCATTTTATCATCTTCCAGGCTAGTAGATATAGTAGGTTGTGGCCGTATACTGGCGTCTGAGTGCTTGCCTCAGCTTTCTCCTTAGGAGTGGTGTCGGGGACATTACTCCTCCTCAACCTCTCCTTCAGATCTACCTTTCAAAACCTAACTTTACTGCCAAGTTCCAAATTTAAACACTATATTGTTGGAGATCCGCATCTTGCGTGAGTTCAGTGGCTGAATGGGTGGTCGTTGCCACGATAACTTTTGAATGGAAAGAAATAAGGACATGTAATTTTTAGGATAGGTTGCGCATCTGAATGGAACAGTTAAGTTCGTTGTTGGGCATAATCAGCCAAACGGTTTCGGAGGTATACTCACCTGGAATATTGTTTTCTCTATGACTGAAAATATAGAAATCGGATCGAATTGAAACTTGGTAACTAGTTGTAGAATATCGACGCAAAGAAGTACCTATGTAAAATTTTGTGAGGATTTAATCACTAGAAAATAAAAAAAAGAAATAATATTATGTATCTCAGGATAACTTGATAATTGAAAGAGAAAGAGACTTTCAATTCTCAGGTTAGGTTGAGCATGCAAATGTGACATTTAAGTTCGTTAATAGGCATAATAGTCCAAACGGTTTTGGAGTTACACCCATGTGAAATTTGGTTGTTATTTTTACTATAACTCAAAATATGCAGATCTGATCCAATTAAAACTCGGTGATTAATTGTAGTATGGCAACGCGATCATTATAATAATGATGAAAAATGGCGATACCGTTGTTAAAAATCAACAAGTTAAGAGCGTTCCTGCTAATCGGGTCCTTCATGAATGGCTTCGTATAATAAATATACTTGTGCATATATTTCACAAATCAAATAGACCCCAGAGGGTTCATTGATCTGCCGAGAAAGCAAGAGCAGACGCGTTTCTGGCTTCTTGGCCTTCATCAGTACCCTGTAGCTTTCCCGACAAATTCAACTAAACTGACCCGGGTTAAGCCTTTCAGAGACGGCTCGGTCGATCATTATAATCGCCCACGCCACCTATGAAACAAAACACGGAAATCAGCCTCTCCCCACCAGTGAATATTTGAAGCGTGAAATCATATGCCACCATTCACTCGATATTAAATCAAGAACGAGTCCCACAGAGCTCAGACAGTATCTTCTCAATGCCATGAACGCTGTTTAGCGTTTTCAAAAATAATAATGAAAAATGGCGATACCGTTGTTAAAAATCAACAAGTTAAGAGCGTTCCTGCTAATCGGGTCCTTCATGAATGGCTTCGTATAATAAATATACTTGTGCATATATTTCACAAATCAAATAGACCCCAGAGGGTTCATTGATCTGCCGAGAAAGCAAGAGCAGACGCGTTTCTGGCTTCTTGGCCTTCATCAGTACCCTGTAGCTTTCCCGACAAATTCAACTAAACTGACCCGGGTTAAGCCTTTCAGAGACGGCTCGGTCGATCATTATAATCGCCCACGCCACCTATGAAACAAAACACGGAAATCAGCCTCTCCCCACCAGTGAATATTTGAAGCGTGAAATCATATGCCACCATTCACTCGATATTAAATCAAGAACGAGTCCCACAGAGCTCAGACAGTATCTTCTCAATGCCATGAACGCTGTTTAGCGTTTTCAAAAATAATAATGAAAAATGGCGATACCGTTGTTAAAAATCAACAAGCGATCATTTTCGCATAATTTAGAGAATATCGTATCCTGAAATTAGTAGATTGTGAAAATATATCGAAGGTAAGTAATGATATTCGTTAAGGTCCTAGCTTTCACCGTCAATCTGTACAGGGCGTTAATAGCGCTAAGGATAGAAAGAGGACTTCAGAAGTCGAAGGTATTGGATCGATTTCTGTAGCCGTAATAGTTCTTTTTCGTTTTATTTTTCATTTCTGTTGAAATAATAACTTTGATGAATTTTATATATACTGAATCTAAGTCGATCTTTCAATAGAATTTCTCACATGAGATTAAATGGCAAAGTTGTAGGTAATAAAATGATCTACAACTTTTGTATTTACACTTTTTTCACATAACCTCAAAATTTATGTGAAAAATTCAAACCCACGTTTTTGGTTTTTAATTTTTATCTTTTACAAGAAAAAATTGCAAAAACTTACCTTTTTGTGGCCCAAATACACTGTAAATTTTTGGATTTAAAATAAATTTTTTTACGCCCTGAATTGACTTAATATCGAAAAAGCATCCTAATTTTCAATCAAAAATTATCACGTCAAAATATCAGCTTTTTTATAAAAGTAGGTGGGCTTTTTCTTCGTACAAATCTCTACTTTATGATGGTCCAAAAAAAATATACATTACTATGGTAAATTTTCTCAGAAAATGCAAAGTTATTGAAGTTAATAATAAGAATGTATTGCTATTTTCATACAACTTATACACCTGAGGTACCTACGAATAATTTTAGGCCATCAAAAGCTATTTCATGGAGAATTGAGCAAATTGGTATTAGGGTCTGGAGTCTGGACCTTACTACCTGTTATTTCGAAGCATTTTCTGAGAAGATTTACCATAGTAATGTATATTTTTTTTAGACCATCCGAAAGTAGAGATTTCAACGAACGAAAAGCCCACCTACTTTTTTAAGAAAGCAGATATTTTGACGTGAGAATTTTTGGTTGGAAATTAGGATGCTTTTTCGATATTAAGTCAATTTGAGGTAGAAGAAAAAAATTTTATATTTTATATTTGTGATAGAAAAAGTTAAGTTTTTACCAAATTTTGAGGAAACAAAAATTTTTTTTTGTAAAAGATAAGAATTAAAAACCAAAAACGTGGTTATTTGAATTTTTCACATAAATTTTGAGGTATGTGAAAAAAGTGTGAATACAAAAGTTGTAGATCATTTTATTACCTAAAACTTTGTGATTCAACTTTTTTCCAAAGGACTTGTAGTTTTGCCGGAAATCAAGATAAACCGTTTTTAGCCCTTAAAAACTGACCCCCTTCCCCTTCCCGAACTCAGATCGACTGTACATTATTTTTCCTTTCATTTTTGTTATATTCTCTTCCTTTCCCAATGGGTTTCATTCTACTATATTTTTTTTTCACTTTTTACCATTTTAAAGACTTCGACCCTGGTCTACAATCGATCATTTAACCCACCGATTAATCGTGCACCGCATCACTGAAAGTAAGCTATGATCTCCAGTATTAAAAAAATTACCCGAACGCGTATCTGGCGGCACATTTCCATCCACCTACGTATACGCTCAACGTGCGTGACCGACGTAATAGGACCACCAACTCGCGTTAATAAGTCCAAGTGGCTGAATCGTCCCGATTTGAATATATTTCTAATTGAATTTAAACGACTCGTAAACTGCATTAAATTAATCGCTAAAATTAGGAACTTGTAACGTAGAAATCGACGGTCTGACTCGATACATTCCGTTTTTCGATAAATGAAAACGGCTTCAGGAAGCACTATATACAAATTAGTATGCAAATGTCGAACGTTAGATACGATTTCTGTTTCTTTCGTAGTCGAGAGATTAAAACAAGTTAGGATGGAGTGGTCTTGGAGGATAAGTTTAAAGGTGGTAGTGAAGTTGCCTTCAAATGATTAGTGTATATCTCCATGGAAGATTCCTGGAATCCATAATATAAGATCACCGAAGAGAGTAAATATCCTTGAATAAAAAGTGGGAAAACCATGTGGGCAGGAGCTTTGGCGTTCTTCTTCAAACTTTAACAAATCAAATCTCCGAAATGATTGGTCTCTGGGAATTAAATAAATGGATTCTTACGATAGAACTGCATCATGAAAGAAATTGAATTCAAACTGACTGATTCTCCCCAATAACGAACTTATCCGAGATATTCAGTCCTCAAATCTACTCTGAAAACTATATTATATCAATTAAAACATAGACAATATTGCAGTTTTGTTCTTACTGGAGATATTCTGAACGCCATTTGATTATTATGTATCTTACCAAAGTATATATTTCCATAATATATGGATTATCCAAGTGCATTATATTATCACCTTAAAAGTGTGATATATCATAATTCTACGATAGCTGATGTTATTTCATTGGTACTTTTGAATCCAATCATACTTTGTTTTCTAGAACAGGAGGTGTATTTTATATCAAGAATAACGAACCAGAAATATTTTTGACATTTATCTCCCATAGGAAAATAAGATGACATGTAAGAACACAGATCATATAATAATTCATACATAGAATAATTAAGTACAGCATTCTGTGGAAACAGAAGTACGATTTATCATTGAAATTTTGAAAAATCATATCTCCGAAAGTATTAGTATTAGGCAATATTCCAGTTTTGTTTTCACTGAAGATTTTCTGAACCCAATTTGATAAACTTATCAAATTATATATTTCCATCATCATGTGGATTATCCAAGGGCATATAGGGTAGGGTTACTTATAATATCCTATAATTGGTCATTTTGCATTCAATCATACTTTGTTTGTTGCAACAGAAATACATTTGACATGACTGTTATAGGTATATCCGATTACATGTATGAATAGTGAACACAGATAGAACACAGACAGATAGAATTCGCATTCTGTGAAAACCTAGAAGTCCGATGTATTATTGAAATTTTGAAAATTCATATATCCAAAAGTATTAGCTTGCTAGAGTTGAAAATGACATCAATGGATTCTTATGATGAAATTGCATCTTAAAAAAATTCAATTCGAAAATTTGTAATGTACAAAAATTGGTTCAAGCACTGACGTGAAGTCAGAAGCTTTTGCGCGTATGTTCTATTGTCCATTCTTCTGTATTGGACATTGGAATTTACCATGGTAAATTCGAACTAAGAGTGTCCAATACAGGAGAATGGACAACATAATTTACCGTGGTAAATTCGATTAAGGGTGTCCAATACAGAAGAATGGACAATAGAACATACGCGCAAAAGCTTCTGACTTCACGTCAGTGCTTGTTTTATAATTCTTTTGAAATTTCCTAGTGTTACGATCCCCACAAAAGTTCACACATGTATTTGCGTTGGTATTTTATAACTTGTTATGTACCAAGTTTGAATTCGATCGAATCTTTATTTTTTGAGTTATCGAGAAAAGAATATTCCAGATGCGTAGGTATACCTCCGAAACCGTATGGCCCAATATGCCCAACAACTTACTTAACTGTCTGATGATTCGCAATCTACCCCGAAAATTGCAAGTCACTATCTCCTTCGTTCGAAGTTATCGTGGCAACGGCCACCCATCCAGCTAATGAACTCAAACAAGGCTGATCGGTTTCGTATTTATATTAATATTGTAAGTGAAACACCTCAATTGTGGGAAAAGCGCGTGGAGCTTAAGGCTAGCCTCAAATTGAGAGCAACCCAGCACAGCACAGCAGAGCCTAGCATGGTAGAGGATTTTGTAACAAATGCAATTGAATAATACGCCGTATGGTGGACGCAGAGGCCTACGCGACGTTTTAACAGAGCTCTCTTTCTGGCCTACGTCAGTTGTGGAGTGAGCACAGCACAGAACATATAATATAAGAAGTGCTACCTGCCTTGTAAACTGTGCGCAACAGTAGTGACATTTATACAATAGATTAGAGAGAGACAAAATAAGTGGAAGTTATTCCATTATGGTTCAAGGGGGTGTCCGCTTGTTGAAGTATATGTCATTTTACAAAAGGATTAGAATGGTGCTCTGTGGTTCGTTTTTTAAATTTTCGGAATTTATATTATTCTGTTTTTGAAAAGAAATATTCTTCAAAATGAAACAAAGCTTTATAAACAATAATTTCTTTATTAAAATAATTTTTACAATTGCATATGTATTAAATATTCCATTAAAGAATAAAACAAGTACATTTATGCCTTTCAGCTTTTCGAATGTGAATATAATTTAGGTAGCAGTTTTCTAAAACAAATACAGTAGAAATCGGTTAAAGCGACATCGAAAGTACTGCATATTTAGGACGCTATATCCGATAGTCGTTATAAGCAATGTACTATGTAGGTGTAGGGGTCTCACCAGGACCTTACCCTTTAGTCGTTATAACCGGTTTCTACTGTAAGTACAATTTGCTTTTAGAGAAACTAAAATCCATGACACAATTCAATGAAACAAACAAAATTTTTGACCAACCACAAGTCTTAGATTATTCCAAAATTGAAATCCAAATTGGAATTTGGTTTACGTTATTTCAAGTTCTTGGAGATATAACTACCAAATTCCCCAACAATTATCTGAATCAAATGTCTATTACAGTTTGATGTTTATGAATTAAAGATAAAAAAATATTATCAACAATCATTCACAACGGTCTTCCAAATATTCATATGATCAGAATTGTCACTTCACTAAATCACAATAACACTGATTCATCTAAGGAGGGGAAGAGGCATCCACAGTCACAATAGACTGTCAAAATCTGGTAGAATCCATCAATGTAGGATAGGACCGTCAATATCACACTTTACTGAAAAAAGAAACAAGTATCATTTTTACATATCAAGTAATAGAAGATGAGTTTTGAAATATAAATATTTCTGATCAATTTGGTCAGGAAGATCTTAATAGGTTGGTTCTATCAGAATTAAGTTAATGTATAATCCTGGTATATCCCCTATCGTTCCTAAAAAAGGCTCCTCAGTAAACTATTCACGTTATTTGCAATAGTCGAATTTAAGCGAGTAACTGGAGCAGAGCGGTTAAGACCAATCTCTTCCTAAACATAACCGATCGGATATAATAGCTAGGGATTGGTCCTGTACGCTCTGTTCCAATTGCTCGCTTAATATCACTGTGAATTTTGGGCTGGAATCGCCAGACATCGTCATTGTGTGAGTTCATCATCTGAGAATTATTAAACGGTGATGGTTGATTTTAAGGCTGGAATTTCCTGACATAGTCATGCCCATTGTATGAATGAATCACTTGAGATGATTGAAGCACAGCCTTTTTGTTCAAATGATCCTATAGACAGAGAGCGTTATATTTGAAATCCGATACTGAAAAATGATCAACACATAAGCGAAAATAGTAATATGTTTGCTAGGAAATATTTAACGAATATCATTCCAAGTTTTCAGGATGGAGGTGTCTTTGTGGAAGATTTTTTGCTAACAGGAGATCAATTGGTGATCTATGAATTTTTGCAAGAAAGATATTAACAAGAATACTTACCATCTTTACGGAACAATGAGCAGCTGAAACTGAAACTTATCTTCACATGGGCGTTATATTTATTCTTAGTATAACAATACATTAGTGTTCTGCTAAAACGAAAATTATTGCCATTTGCAACAAACGCACAAACTAGAAAATCTCACTTACATCGTACATTTTGTCAACAAACAGCTTTGCCACTTTTATTTCTCTTTGTCAATTGTCATGTCATTCATCCATTTGAACCTATCTACGACATACTCACCATACTTCAAACCAAATGTCAAAATAAGTGGAAACGTATGTCCTTGTTGCCACTTTTCCCACTGTCGCTTCACCCCCCTGGAGCACAGTTTCCTCTGCAGAGAAAACTGTGCTCCACAACTGACATTGTTCAGACAGAGTACTCTGTTACTACGTCGCGTAGGCCTCTGCGCTGCTACGTCCAATATACGGCGTACTATTCAATTGCATTAGATACAAACTAATCAACTATGCTGTGCTGTGCTGGGCTGCCTTCAATGTACGGCTAGCCTTTATGGTGCTTTCTGCTTTTCATCTGTAACTTACGAATCTGTAACTAACGATTGAGCCGTAAAAGGCCGCCTTACAAAATCGTAAAGGCAATTCTGGAAAGGTTCCTGTAACTATCTAATTTACGAGGTCACTTTTGAACTGCTTTGATAAATTTGTTGGAAAACGTTTCTTGGAAAACACCTTCAAAAGGTTGGGAGGTAATGAAATATGCAGTATGAGGTCAATTATATCGATTTATGAAATGATTGTGTGTAAAAATAGTTCGTATTTACTTGAAAGAAATGCTCATATTAAAGAGAACTTCTCATTGCAAATAGGATATTTCAGCAGTAAAGGTTTATATAAAAGAAAAAGATCGAAAAATACTAGCCAAGAACAATTTAAAATATATTTGCAAGCTATGGAGAATGATTATGTTTTGGGAAGCAATATCATGAATCCAACATTAGGATAAAATAACCTTCCAGAACAGTGGGCACAGTTGACCTTCCAACTCAACTCTGTAGGAGATGGCCCAATGTTAACAGCAGAATAATGGGAAAAGGTAATTGCTCATATAAATGAGGGGGCTTAGCATAAATATTACATAAAATAATTGTTACTCCGAAACCATCCGGCCAATTTTGCCCAATAACGAACTTAACCTAACCTAACCTAACCTAACCTAACCTACTCTGAGAATTTTAACTGCCTAGCTGATTCCGTTCGAAAGTAATTGTAGAAATTTTTTTTTTTAATTTTCAAAATTTTTTTTTTACACTTTTCGGTAATCTGGTCAATACAAAACTTCACATGCGTATAAAGGTCATGACTCTACAATCTGATGCTAAATTTCAGATAGATCGAGTGTTCGGTTTCGGAAATATTCATTAAAAATGTTTTTACTTAAATCGGCCATAACTCCGAAACCGCTTGATGGATTTCGCCCATTAACGAACTTGTCCGAGATATTTACGCTCCAAACTCATCTTGCAAATTTCAATCCTCTAACTCCTTTCGTTCGAGAGTTATCGTGCCTACGGCCGGCCGGCCGGCCGGACAGAATCGATTTCGAACACGGATTCTTGATCAGTGAGTCGAACCAAATCGTTTGAGACCATTTTCAGCCAAAAATTCGATTATTACAGACATTTGGGCAAATTGATAAGCACTCAGTTCCCAGGAACTAGAGAGCCAAAAAGGAAAATGTTGTAGCTCATAAGGCCAGGAGGATCTCTTTCAAAACCAGGTGTGGCCAATCCAAACGATGATTATTTAGAACTTCAGATGTTCGAAGACCGCTACAGGACGCTAATATAAGGCTATCATCTCTCATATTTTCTACTGTGTTATGAAAAAAACGGCCCGAAAATTTATGTTATAATTTAAAATATCATCATGATATTTATTGTTTTTGAAGGTTATCGCAAAATATCTGTGATGTTGGACAACTGCTCTATATCATAAATTTTTGCGCGTATGTTCTGGGGAACATCACGTTATCATTTCGCCCAAATGTGAAATTTAATTCTGTGGTGCCGTCCGGCCATTGCCACGATAACTTGAGAACGGAAAGAGCTAGCGACTTGAAATTTTCAGGGTAGGTGGCGCATCCCAATACGACGGAAAAGGTTGTTAATGGGTATTATCGGCCCAATGATTTCCGAGTAATAATTTTGTTTTCAACCAAAATGAATCCGATCGAATTTAAACTTGGTGAATAGTGGTAGAATATAAACCTAAGCACGTTTGTGAAATTTTGTGGGAACCGTGTCACTAGAAAATTAAAAAAAAAATGATTAAAAAATATTATTTATGACACGATAACCTGAGAACGGAGGGAGATATCGGCTTGAAATTTTCAGGTTAGGTTGTGCATCTGAATGCGACATTTGAAGTTGTCTATAGGTATAATCGCCCAAACGGTTTTGGAATTATACCCATCTGAAATTTGGTTGTTATTTCCTCAATAACTCGAAAAATACGAAACCGATATAATTCAAGCATGGTTATTAGTTGTAGAATGCCAACGCAAAAATTGTCGCGGAATTTCATGGGGATGGTATAATTAGAAAATTTCAAAAAAATTATTGAAAATAATTGAAAAAAATTTCATATATCAGAAACTATACATCCGGCATGGCTGAAATTTGGGAAAATCCTTCAGAACCTAACTCTACTGCAGAGTTCCAAGTTTGAACACGATCGGATTCATATTGTTGGAGAACCGAGGAGCCTTTTGTGATTTCGGTAGCTGGATGCGAACCGTCGTATTTTTGCGAGAACCTTCAAAACCATGGTTGTCATGATGACATATTTTTGCGCGTATGTTCTTGAGAAAATCGTGTTATTTCATCACAAATCTATGGGAGATGATAGCCCTACATTAGCGGTCAGACCTGGTTTTGAAAGAGATTCTCCTTAGGAGGAGGCAACTAAATTTTAGGCCAGTTTTTCTATCACTAATGAGAAGATATCTTTATGTTTCACCTCAACACCTTTAGATCTATCAATGGGCATTTATTGGTTAAGAATAAGTAATTGAATATTACTGGAATTCAATTGAATTTCATTCAATATGTTAGTAACTAAACTTATAATTTTCTTTACTTTGATTATTTAAATATGACATTAATTCCAGTAATATTTTTCTAGAATAATTATGTATTCTTCTCCTAAAGAAGAATTGAAGGTTGGCAATAATGAGTTAATTTTTTCATCATTGCTTTCTATCCTGACTTCACGCAAAAAAAATTGGTTCAAGCACTGACGTGAAATCATTTAATCGAATTAACCATGGTGAATTCTATGGTCTATTCTCCTGTATTGGACACTCTTAATCGAATTCACCATGGTAAATTCGATTAAGAGTATCCAATACATGAGAACAGACAATAGAATTCACCATGGTAAATTCGATTAAGAGTGATCAATACAGGAGAATGGACACTAGAACATACGGGCAAAAGCTCATGACTTCATGAAAAAAAACTGGTTCAAGCACTGACGTGAAGTCAGGAGCTTTTGCGCGTATGTTCTATTGTCCATTCTCCTGTATTGAACACACGCGTATAGAACATACGCGCAAAAGCTCCTGACTTCACAAAAAAAACTGCTTCAAGCACTGACGTGAAGTCAGGAGCTTTTGCGCGTATGTTCTATTGTCCATTCTCCCGTATTGAACACTCTTAATCGAATTTACCATGGTGAATTCGATTAAGAGTGTCCAATACAGGAGAATAGACAATAGAATTCACCATGGTAAATTCGATTAAAAGTGTCCAATACAGGAGAATGGACAATAGAACATACGCGCAAAAGCTCCTGACTTCACGTCAGTGCTTGAACCAATTTTTTTCAATATGATTTTTAAAATTTTCTTGTAATACGATCTGCACGACATTCTGTAGAAATTTTTGCTCAGTCCTATACACTCAATCACGAAATTTTCATGAAGATCCATGCAGGCGTTCAAGGGTTATGCCGATTGAAAATTTTTGATAAAATACATAACCTGTATCTCTTGAACGAATATAGTTAGGACATATTTCCAACACTGATTTAGGATCAACAACATGTCCTGCATCTTCACTGAAAGCCTGTACAATCATTCGTGAATCGCCCTGTAGAAAGACGGATAATAACTTTCTCGGTAATGCAATGCCAATAGCATTTCATTTTTATGATTGGTTCTAGGTTATTCACCAAATCCAAAGTGCAATGCTTATTCAATCTGAAGAAGCTTACGAATTGATCATTCGGCATTTCAAATGGGTCCATTTGATCACGTTACCGTTTTTTCTCAGTTCTCAGAAAATTCCTATTATATAATAACAAAGATTTTTCAAGTCGTGTGTAATTAAGAACAGTTATAGTTGCTTACCAGTTTTTCAAGAATAAGCCAATCATACAAGTGATCTGATTATTATTTGTAATCATATCCATATTCTTTAGGGTTTCACGCGAGAGCGAGATTCTTCTCGTCTCGTGAATGCGAGACGAGACGAGACGAGACGTTTCCAAAAATATTATAGGCGATACCGAGACCACATACAGCGCAACACGAGAGTCTCGTTTTTGGTCTCGTTAAATTTTTTGTATGAAGTTTTACACACGACTCGACTATTCCAACACCCACAGAAAACAATTGAATATGAAGAGTTTTCACTATAATTACCAATATATTTTGTCTATATTATGCATCGATCGTTCTAGAAATAGACGATTTTTTAGAAGATTATTAATTCGTTATGACCTTGCGATAATTGAGATTATTTTTCAAGAAAAAATTCACAACATTAAAAACGGATGCCATTATGAATTCAATACTTAACGGACAACTTTTATTGCCCCTAAATCCCAATGCTTTTAAAATATCGTCTCTATCTGAACATATGGAGAAATGTATTCTCTTGTGCTCCTTGTAGTGAAGATGTGAACAATTATTGTATACAGCTGTGGAACTACGTATAATAAAACTGGTAATGAAATGAAGCTATTCAATGTTTCGAAAAGTGTTATGAGGAATACGCCAAGAACACCCTCATCCTCGATGACCTACCCACTGGGAAGGTTTTCTTTGAAAACTATAACAAATTGTTCAATTCTATTAAAAAATGTATCGACATCGATAGCCTATTTAAAACATCAACTAAACTTTCGAAATATTGGAAAGCTGAGTTTGAAGAATATTGCCTGTTAGAAAGAGCAAATAGGAATCAAAATATTTTACAGTGTTGGAGGGTGCTGAAAAAGCTCTTCCTACACTTTCCAAGATGGCCGATGATTTATTAATGGCTACATCCATACCTGTTGAAAGATTATTTTCCACAGCAAGTATGATCATGGCAAAAACACGTATATCATTGAAACATGATGTGATGCAAGCGTGATTATGTTTGAATTCTTGATCATCGAGTAATTTAAAAGTTGAAATTATCAGTGTTTAAAATTAAAAATAATATGTACATGTACAAATATTTTTATATAAGAGCGTAATAAATATAGCTTTACAAAATTATTCATTATTGTATGCCATTTTGTTTATATATTATAATATTCATTATCGTCATTCAGAATTAAGCGAGACGAGACGAGACAACTGATAACGAGACGAGAACGATATTTTTTTTGGAATTAGCGAGAGCGAGACGAGATTTTTTATACTCTTGTCTCGTGTGAAGCCCTAATTTTCTTATTAGGAAAAAAACCAGCACACCAAAATACCATACAATAAACTTTTAAAATAACCTCACATTACATCTTCTGTGCTTCCGATCGCCTCTCGAGTACTCGTAAGGATTTAAGAATATCTGTAAGTTACAGTTCGCTGAAAACGGTCCAGAATAGCAATTTTCCTATAAGGTTATGAAAAGTTACAGAATGGCTTATAGATGTAAGCAGAATAGCACCATAAATCCGTACTGAAAATTATATCATTTGTCAAAGTTTGAACAAGAGCGCCAAAGCTCCTGTCCACAGGGCTTGAACCAATTTTTGTATACAAGCTCACAGAGTTGCAGGACTCGTCTCGTTTTGTCTCCTTGTAAAAACAATCAAATAGTATAATAATAAATAAAAAAATAAGATTGTTTCTTTAAATCACTTCAGAGGAATAATACAATACAATTATAACATAATTTCATTGTCCATTGTACCATTTTGTATATACATATATAAGTAACTTATATTATTCCAGTGGACTTCATTTTACATTTATTCAAAAGGAATGAAGCAACATTGGTCTTCAACCAGGCGTAGGTGTCTGAGAGATAAATGTTAGTACCAGACAATAAAATGGAATAAATATAAAATATTACAACCGCTACTTTATCAATGTCATCTACGTTCTGTGCGTTATAGGAACGATTAACGTCGACTTTGAATGCGGCGATGAAAGTGGCTGTAATCGACTTAGATAAATGATCACTTTCCTCTCCTTATTGATAACTTTCTTGCAATTGAAATGTTATTAGCGAATTTTTTGTTAGATTATGATTGATTGTCTTTCATGTGAGAATATTTTCATTTTACAGATAGATATGGCATTTAATTTTGTTGTATACTGGCTACATGGAACAGTTAGTATAGTTAACTGAATAATATTATTAACATTATTTTCAGATTTCCATTGAAGGTCCGCTTTATGGAGAAATTATTTCAGACGATTTTGATGAATTCTATGTGTGATGCAAACTTTGGAAATAAACCTCTGAAAAAACCCTGTGTCTCTGTTAGTGTTATGATTTCTGCAAATTGAAATTGTTAAGAAAATAAGCTGAAACACTGAATATTGAAGGTTATCCCTATCTTCAATATCGATATTTTCCTCAGAAGACAGAGACTTTTCTCCAAGGAACCTGAAACTCATTCCGAAAAGAGGTTGGAAAGAAGAAGAAAATTGTCAAATTTAAAATTCTTAAAACGCACTAGCCTGAAGTCGGGAGCTTTTGCTCGCATGTTCCATTGTCTATTCAAGCCTCATACGAAGTTGATCGAGCTGAAAAATCGTAAAATGATGGCTCAACGGTATGTTCGACATTTCAGCGGATTCTGACGAATAGTTTGTAGAGTAGGTATCTGAAGATGATATGAAGAATTATAAAAAACACACTATTTTCAACGTAGATTCCAGCTGACGAATACAAAAAATTTTGTTTTTTGTTTTTTTATTTGAAAAAAATTATTTTTGAGGTTTATGTGATGACTGACTTCGACATTGAAATATAATCGCCCTGTATGTTCAATTGAATTGTCAATTAACGAAGCAGAAGCATTGGTATGTCTTCTGATAGAAGCAAGAAAATTAAAAATTATCATGCAAAAATCTACAAGTTATCAACATTGGAATGAAGCCCTATTTGAGAAAATTCAAAGAGCATTTTCAGATTTCAAACGAATTTTCTGCGAATAATATAAAAGTGACACATTAAAACAATTAAGCATTCAATGGGCAATCTGATTGATCCATGAAACAACTGGGTAGGTATTATATTCAAAAAACGAAAGTTGGTACCATTTTTGGTGAAACCGGAAGTCGAATGAATCTGAAATTCTAACCAAGAATTCATCTCTCCTAACAAAGCTCAACTATAAAATTTCAAGTGTTTATCTCGAGTCTTTATTTGGAATATTATAACGAACGGTCTTCGTGAATCATCCTGTATTGTTCAATCTCGATATTGCGTCAATATTTTTGACAGTGTAAGGTGTTCTAATCGATTTTGACCTCGAAGCTTTCATCGGTGAGAGAAACCTTATTGCACAACAGGCATTTGGGTGAAATGATACAACGCCGCGCTGTTCCCTAGAATATGCGCGCAAAAAGTAAAGTATGAATTACATTGTGAATAACATTAGTCTGAGAATATCTCAATACAACCTACAGCAAACCAGATGTCCCGCACTTCAAGCAGTAAGTTTGTGGAATGCGAAGAATCCCGTCGGTTTCCAACAGAGAAGAGAATATCTCATCTCTTTCTCCGTTTATCGATGGAGCAGGAACTTGAAGTTTATTATATGAAATGGCGTTTGTTTTTCTCATGCTTTCAAACACCAGATATCTGGACCTTGGGTCAGTTTGTTCAAAAATGTTCTCGTTTTTGTTTATATTATGCATTGGATATGGATAAACCCTCCCTTGTCTAAATGTTATACTGACCTATTACTATAACTTCACTGTAACGGGAAGATCAATTTTGTATGGTTGTTGACTGAATCTTTTTTTCTGATTTATGCTAAAACTAGTGAAGATTGATATAATAATTGAATCTGAAATTCTCGAATTTCAGAATAACTATCAACAAAATAAGATTCTCGTTAAGTGTCTGAATATAGACTCCGAAACGTTACGATATAGTTGTTTCTTCGTTGATGTTGTTTCGTTGTTCTTTGTTTGGCAACATTGTTCGATTGATTGCTTCTGACAAATATCTGGTTTTTCTTACGCAGAAGCAAATCACAAAATAATACATTTTCTATTTAATAGATATTTTGTAGAGTTTGGGAGAGATAACCCAGAAAGGAACCTTTTAATAATGAGTATACCTCCCGCAGTATCCTTTAATGATTAGTAGTCACTCAACTTTGTAATACTCAAACGGCTAGAGCTGATTATTACGTCAGGGTAAATAATAAAAAAATGTTTGCTTATTTGATGTGCTAAGGCTTTCCTTAAATATAATATTCAGTTTGATAACCATAAAATGGCAAAATCATGTTACGTTGAACCATATTTAGTTTTAGATCAAACAAGAAAATTTTGTTCAGCATCCAAAATGCGTAAAAAATATATAAATTTGGAACAATATGTCCAATATGAAGTGAAAGTATCTATTGCTGCCAAAACTTTAAGTCAAACTGTTGCAGCTTTGCTGGAAACATCCCTCTCCTTTGGAGCATGGCCAAGTGAATCTATTTACACAATAACTTTTATTACATTGATTGTTTAAATCTTATACTATTGTTATATAAAAAAATTATTTAAATCATCGACTATTATATCCTCAATGAAAAATTATACAAGATTTATATTTTATTTATTATGTTATCGCACAATTGTTCAAATATAAACGAATTGATCAAAGCACCCCTTTTCCTACTTCTCCTATCTTTTCTTCAGACGCTATTTACATCTTCCGAAGCTTATATCGTAGCAGTCGTCGAACATCTGAAGTTCTGAATAATCATCGCTTGGATTGGCCAGAACTGGTTTTGAAAGAGAGCTCTCTGGCCTTAAGAGCAACAACATTTTCCTTTTTGAATTCAAATATTGAAGGAATTTCTAAGAACAAGAGTGAATATCTTTGAAAACTAGCGGAGCCAATTCTTCTTCAAGAGAGCCCATGCGGCTACAGAGAAGTATATTTGTTAGAGGGGACTCTTGAAAGGTTAAGTATTATTTTTAATCTGTTTTCTCCTCTTGTCTTTTCATTTTTCAGGTTGAGTTTCTGGTACATTGGAGAAACCTCTCCGTTTTTTGACGAAGGAATCCATATTAAAGAAAGAAATGCCTGTCAATATTTTTAAATTTCAGCAAATTTTGTAAACAATAGTTAAAAATCACAATACTCACAGGGAGACAGGGTTCTCTTTGCTGAGGTTTTTCCCTAAGCTCTTGTATCATACGTCGAACTGTATGGTAACCCGTTACATCAACCTCTGCTAACACATATAAAGCTCTCAATCAAAAGAATATAAACCGGGTGTCCCAGTTTGCAAGTTCCAATGAATTATCTCAGCCATTTCAAAAGATAAAAATTTGAAAATTTTATCATTTTCAATTCGTCCAAGGAACATTCAACTGAGAAAAACAAAAATTAAGAGTCAGTTTCGGTTTGACCGGAAGTGACTCTGACTTTTTTAACTCAAATACTATATAATATAATAATAACTATATATTTTTTGCAATTTTTTGTTTCTACTCAAAATCACCTTTCCAACGACGTATCACACTTTGTATTATAGTTTTGATTTGATGGAGAAAACGTCAATTGAAATTTCAAATTGAAAAAATTGCAGCAGGCTACGATATTTTTTGTAATCTTGATTTTGACTTCAATAATCGTCATAAATAAAGAAAAGCTTACTCTAATTGAAATCAACTATAGATTTTACCGAACGTTAAACAAAGTATGAATAGTAAAATAAACGAAAACTTACAAAAATGGGGACAAAAAAATACCTATAATAACTAAAGCATATGTTCGAAATGTTGACCATCTGCTTCTACACATCTTTCAGCTCGGTGGACTAGTTCATGCGAAGTGACAGTCCCCAACACCTCAGCATTAAGGTATCTACATGCATTCCTTATATTGTTTCTTAGATCCTCCAAATCAATAGAAGGAGTCTGGTACACACAATCTTTCAAATATCCCCAAAGGAAGAAATCTAGCGGTGTTAAATCTGAAGATCTTGCAGGCCATCTTATAGGTCCATTTGAAGATAGATGGATCGGCACACCCGAGCCGATAAGATGGACTGCAAGATCTCCAGATTTAACACAGCTGGATTTCTTCCTTTGGGGATATTTGAAAGATCGTGTGTACCAGACTGAGACTCCTCCTATAGATTTGGAGGATCTAAAAAACAATATAAGGAATGCATGTTGAGCCCTTAAGGGGTGTTGAGAAGTGTTACTTTGCATGAACTAGTCCACCGAGCTGAGAGATGTGTAGAAGCAGATGGTCAACATTTCGAACATAAGCTTTAGTTATTTTATTATTGGTATTTTTTTGTCCCCATTTCTGTAATTTTTGGTTCTTTTACTATTCATTCTTTGTTTAACGTTCGGTAAAACACATAGTTGATTTCAACTAGAGCAAGGTTTTCTTCATTGATCACGATTATTGAAGTCATAATCAAGATTACACAAAATATCGTAGCCTGCTGCAATTCTTTCAATATGTAATTTCAACCGACGTTTTCTTCATCAAATCAAATGTAAATGTGATACTTCGTTGGAAAGGTAATTTTGAGTAGAAACAAGAATTGCAAAAAATATATAGGGTGCTTTTTGAGATAAAAAAGTCACTCCCGGTCAAACGAAAAGTGACTTTCAATTTTTGTAACTCTCAGTTAAATGTTCCTTGGACGAATTGAAAATAATCAAATTTTCAAATTTTATATTTTGAAATGGCTGAGATAATCCATTGGAACATGTATACTGGGACACCCGGTATATCTGAGTAATTATTATTTCATCTATTTAATTCGCCAAATTACTTTTAAGTGCGCACCACTTTGGTGTAACCTGTTTTTAGAGGCTATTTACACCCTTTGAAGGCTATTTTTTAGTAATTATTATTTCATGTTTTTGGCTAAATAAACAGATGATATAATAATTACTTTGCTCCGGTTTTGAGCAGCGGAAAGCTGATGCTCAATAACAATACATTTAAAGAGCGCGGGTAAATGCCCGCATGCGTCTTTGACTACACCACGGTATACAAATAAATAAAAATTACACCAAAACCGACGGAATTCCTCAACAACTTGCCGCCTCTGTTTAGTAGGCAATCGAACTCTCTCTTCGTTCTATTTCTCTAAGTAGCAAACCATAAACATGTATTCTTTTCTCATCCGATACTTTCCCATATCAAACGAACCGATGGATGCCGAGCATCTGAAGCGTCCCGACGCAGCACCATTAAGACAAGACCACTAGATCAACGTCACCTAATTATGTGAATTGTCCGCCGAGCCACACTCCTACGGCGAGATTAACATTCGGATTTTTTATGAAGCGGGAATAATTGACGAATATTTTCTGCCGCAAAAGAAACATTAACACGAGCGTCGAATGCCAACACAACAGATATCCAGACGCAGATTTGTCATGCGGCCTCGGTCTGGGTAACGAGCATGAAAGCGATGAAAGATCATGTATCTTGGTGAATAAACAGACTACTGTTGACATATATCTTGGAGAAATATGGACGGGCTGTCGTGTTTCGCTGTTCTGAAGTACTCCAAACTCCCTCAATGATCTACAACAGATCATTTGAGATTTACTGGCCGTTCCAGGAGTTGTATCGAGATTCGCAAAGGTTTCGTATTTTCTTATGAGAATTCACCAATAGGGCTTCACGCGAGAGCGAGATTTTTCTCGTCTCTTCTCGTAAACGCGAGACGAGACGAGACGAGACGCTTTCGAAAATATTATAGGCGATACCGAGAACACATACAGCGCAACACGAGAGTCTCGTTTTTGGTCTCGTTAATTTTTTTCCACTACAATTACCAATATATTTTGTCTATATTATGCATCGATCGTTCTAGAAATACATGATTTTTTAGAAGATTATTAATTCGTTAAGACCTTGCGATAATGGAGAAATTGAATTGGGAATTGAGAAAAAATAGAATTCACGACCATTAAAACGGATGCCGTTATGAATTCAATACTTAACGGACAACTTTTATTGCCCCTAAATCGCAATGCTTTGAAAATTTCGTCTCTATCTGAACATCTGACGAAATTTAGTCTCTTGTGCTCGTTGAAGTGAACAATTATTGTATACATCTGTGGAACTACGTATAATAAAACTGGTAGAGAAATGAAGCTATTCAATGTTACGAAAAGTGTTATGAGGAATTCGCCAAAATCACCCTCAATGATCTACCTACTGGGAAGGTATTCTTCGAAAACTCTACCAAATTGTTCAATTCTATTAAAAAATGTATCGACTTCGATAGCCTCTTTAAAACATCAACAAAACATTGGAAAGCTGAGTTTGAAAAACATTTGCTCTTAGAAAGAGCAAAAAGGAACCAAAAATGTATTTTAGAGTGGTGGAAAGTGCATGTAAAAGTTCCTACACTTTCCAAGATGGCCGATGATGTATTAATGGCTACATCCGTACCTGTTGAAAGTTTATTTTCTACAGCAGGTATGATCATGGCAACAACACGTACATCATTGAAAGATGATGTGATGCAAGCGTGATTATGCTTGAATTCTTGATCATCGAGTAATTTGAAAGTTGAAATTATCAGTGTTTAAAATAAAAATAATATGTACATGTACAAATATTTTTCTATAAGAGCATAATGAATATAGCTTTCCGAAATTATTCATTATTGTATACCATTTCGTTTATTTATTATAATATTTATTATCGTTATTCAGAATTAAGCGAGACGAGACGAGACAACTGATAACGAGACGAGAATGGGACTTAAACGAGACTCAACGATAACGAGACGAGAACGAGACTTAAACGTGATTCAATTTTTTGGGAATTGGCGAGAGCGAGACGAGATTTTTTATTCTCTCGCCTACTCTCGCCTCGTGTGAAGCCCTATTCACCTATTCTCTCTACTCCAAATTTGCAACTACCTATTCTTCCACATTTTCTATTTTATAATCCTCTATAACTGATTGTAGAACACATAGGCATATTCAGAATTTCATGTGAAAACATTAATTGATTATATAACTTTCCAAGTTCAATTTCAGAAAAAGTAAAACCAATTTCGGAAATAGCAAAACGAATTTCGGATAAGCTGAATCCAATAGTGCACTGTCAGCAGCCTACGATCCATAAAGGAAACGAGAGTTAGGTGGGCAAATACATTTTATACAGAGGTTACCTGCCTTTTGGTGTATCTTTGAGATCGTTTATTAACTAAAATTAGTCTTTTAAGACTCGTTTTTTGGAACAATTGTGAGTATTGGTTCTTTGTCAATACTCTTTAGTAGATGAATAATCTGCAGAGTTGTTGTTAATAGAAAATTTCTAATTTGAATATACTGTCCTATATAGGATTCATTTTGCAGATACAATTCAGCTAATTCGGTTGAGAATTATGTAGTTGTAAGATGTTGACATAGGTTAAATAGAGAACATTTTGTTTCGATTTCCTTCCAGTAATGCTTATTTAGATGCAGATAGACAAAATAGTCCCAAGGAAGTTTGCAAAATCACGGATCAACCATATTAAAATCCATACAAACATATTTGGATCTGAAATACTCAGAAGAGGATCAATGAAATTGAATCGGGGTTACAGATATCCAATGATTAGATCTGCTCCTATCATTTATATTGTGTCATAGATCTCATTTTTTCACATTATATTTATAATAATAATACATGCTTTTATTAACAGATAAAAGTAAATTCCAAAAGAAATAATAAGTATGGAACCATATATATAGGTACCTCAATCTATCAAACGGTAGAGATAGTTCATGTTGTATATCGTGGGACACAACAAATGATTTCTTCCACTCAACCTCAAAAAAAAAAAAAAACAAAGTTTATTTGCATAATAAACATAAAAAAATCCTTCTTCTAATATACCTACATTGCAAGGGCGTAGCCAGGAATTAATTTCGGGGGGGGTTTTGAAATAGGAATTAATTTCGGGGGGGGTTTTGGGGGTATAAGGGTCACTTTCTGCAGCAAAAAAAATTTTTTTTAAGAGAAAAATAACATTTCGGGGGGGGTTTGAACCCCCAAAACCCCCCCCCTGGCTACGCCCTTGCTACATTGAATTAGTTAGTGACTTATCAAATTGCCCAAATGTCTCTGATTTTCGAATATTTGGTTCGACTCACAGATCAAGAATCCGTGGTCAAAATCGATTCTGTCCGGCCGTCCGTCTGGCCGTTAACACGATAACTTTCTAACGGAATGAGCCAGACAGTTGAAATTTTCAGAGTAGGTTTGAGTAGGTTCCTTATTGGGCAAAATCAGCCAGGTGGTTTCGGAGTAACGAAAACTAAATTTTTTTTTACATTACAAATTTCAAATAAATTATTTTTAAGGTGTAGTTTCATTATAAGAATCCTTTGATATCATTCTCAACTCTAACAAACTAATACTTGACATATGATTTTTCAATATTTCAATATTTATTCTAAATTCTATGATAACATAGAATAGTCTAATTATAATTTGCTAATGTAAGTAAATCCAACATGAGGTGGGTCATAGACATACGTTTTGAATTTAATTACAAAATTCTTGAAAATTGACGCACACAAGCACACAAATTGAAAATAGATTACAGCACGCGGTGTTCCCAAGCGGTCGCCCATCCAAGTACTAACCGTGCCCGACGGTACTTGGCTTCAGTGTTCATAAGGTATCTAGCTTATTTAGTGTGATATGGCCGCAAAACAATATTTCTTCCTCTATCTCTGCAATTATATGCATTCTGCATCATAAATATAATTGCGGAGATAGAGGTACAAAATAAAATTCAAATATCTCTGAGAGTACTGATTTCTCATAGTTTTCCATTTTCTTATAAAGGATTCTTATGAAATAATCCATTCCTAACTATGAGAAATCAATACTGTCAGAGATATTTGAAATCAATTTCTTTTATGATGAAGTCCTATCATAAGAATCCATTGATATCATTCCCAACTCTGAGAAACCAATACGCCAAAGCTCTTGTTCACAGGGCTTTCCCACATTTTTTGCTATAAAAATGTGTTTATTCAATGGATCAATCAACTTTATTAATATCAAAGGACCTTCATACATATACACAATATACATACAAAGAGCAAATGAATAGACGTCCTAAATTTCAATGCATCATACTTCTTTGTGCCAAAAAACTCTGCCAAGGAATGAGGTTGCATATTGAAGAGAGCGAATCTTAATTTATTCTTGAATTTCTTTAGATCAGCTAAGACCTTCAAAGTATTAGGAAGGGCATTGAACAGTTTTATGCACATATAGGAGGGATGTTTCTCAGATTTTGGCAACATATGTACACAATAATTCATGTTAGTCGATCTGGTAGGATAACTATGATTCGTGGTGTGAACAACAAATGCATCTATATTTTCCATGAAAAATATCAAACATTCAAAAATATAAAGAGCACTTAAAGTGATTATCTTTTTCTCTCTACAAGACTGCCTATATTCCATATGGAACATGATTCTTACAATGTTTTTCTGTATTTCAAAAACAGAATCTACTGCTGAACTGTTTCCCCAAAAAAATAGTCAATATCTCATTATTGATTCTACATTAGCAAAATAGATTGTTCTCAAACTACTTTCATTCAAATATTTGCTGCACACTCTTAATCAAAAGCTAATCTTACTCAGTTTGAGAGATAAATACTCAATATGATTGTGCCATTTTAGAAATTTATCAACATATAGACCTAAGAACTTGGTTGCCTTCAAGAACTACAATTTTATCTCCAAGTTGAATGGTGTTATCTACCTCTTCACGAGACCTATCTATGCTAGAAATAAGTGCTCCTGTTTTGGCTTAATTGATCAGGAGATTCTTGGAACAGAGTCAGTTCTTGATTACACTGAAAATCCCATCAGCTTTGTCTTTGATAATAGAGAAACTTTTACCCTCCAACAAGACACTTGTATTATAGACAAAACCTGTGATAACAATGAACAAAAATTCAATGAACAGACATAAATCATTTAAGTAATCATTAAAGGATACTGTGGGAGGTATACTCATTATTCAACGGTTTTTTTCTGGGTTTTATCTCCCAAATTTTTATTTTATAGATATTTTTGGTTTGGGAGAGAAAACCCAGAAAAAAACCGTTGAATAATAAATCATTTACACCGAGAATGAAGAGTAGAGTGCCCAATGTTCATGCCCGAGGCACTCCTGTATGAACCTACTTGTTCAGATTCTGATAATACACCCTCTTTTCTTACTATAACACTCTGATGGCGACCTCGGAGGTAGGAGTGAAACCAGTTATTGGCTGTATTATCTGCCTATCGACCCATTTAATTAAGCTCTCTCATATTATCTTTTCTTAATTATCATTATGGTCCATCACTAGGAAAATTACAATTGATCACCATCAATCTATACTATTCCATACACGGCTTTGAACCATTAGTGTGATTTGTTATTTAAAAAGCCATTTGGATTCAATCGATAACCAATGTAAGAGTTGTTCCTGGTCCTGGAAACATATCCAATGCTCCCTGGAATCAACTGACGAAAGTAATTTCGATAAGTAATCCATTCAGACATCCACTCCACCAAATAACCCATTATATAACAAGTTAATATGGGTATTTCGAATGGTTATGCAGCGGAGGTTATCGAATTAACATTTCTAATTAAACAAATTGGCTTATTTATAGGCAATTAAATTTAATTAGGCTAAATTCCTAATATTTAATTAGAGAGCCGCATCGATCAAGTCGAAACACCTTTGTACTCTGACAATAGGTGAATAACGGTAGCCTGTATGCGCTGGACCAAAGAAGACGTGGATTTTTGTCATCGCCGTACACCAGAGGTGTTGTACAAAACGGCCCTGCTTTGATATATAAGTTTTCTTTGAAGCGGAGCAACATTTTACATATGCACTCGATAAATCTTTATAATTCTGATTTAGAGTTCGGATTGTTTTATTGAGGAGGTGGCCAAGAATTCGTTATGATATGCTATTTCTATTATTAAGTTGATTATCCATTATACCGTGTGGGACGACAGTGAATAATAGGACACCCCTGGTATAAATAATGGTAGCTATCTTGGGGGATCGGTAATTTTCAGTTGGCAGCAATCAGAACTGCAGAGGAAATATTGTGAAGTGAAAATACTGCCTGTCATCTAGCAATATTGTTATTCAACGTCTTTTCAGTAAATCTTACTTATTTCATATGCATATTTATCGTGGAATTTAAGATACAGGAGTATCTTTGTGCTCCATAGTACGAATATGTACGATATAAGAAAAACATTTTTGGTGCGCTGTTCAGGTGAACAGAGAGCCTATCAATTCGTCCAAATATCTGTATTTTTCGAATATTTGGCCGAGAATGCACTCAAACGTTTAGTTTTGACTAACTGATGAAGAATCCGAGATCAAACTGTCTGCCCGTCTGGCCGGTTATGCTCGAACGTTATGAGATAGAGAGTTGAAATTTTCACAGTAGGTTTGGAGTCCAAATGCGTCTTCTAAGTTCGTTAATGGGCAAAATCCCAGTTATAGCCAGCTGAAATGTTGCAGTAGTTAGTTGAAAAAAATCAACACGAAGACAGACGCATGACAGGAAAGTTTTGAAAAAATATTTAAAAAATTGTGTATCTCAGAAACTTCTTCAAATATCGTTGAAATTCTGCGGGAGCCTTCAAAACCTTATTAAACAGTAAAGTTCTAGATTTTAACTCGATCCCATCTATATTGGTGAAGATATTGATATTGTATTGTAGTACCCTGTCATTCCGCCTAGACATTCTATGATTAGTACGACCATCCTAACGTTATGCCTTGGATACACGATCACAAGTTCCAACATTCAAACGTTGTATTTTTTCTTCTTCTATTCTTCTTTAATCACCACATTCATTTCGACAGGGGACGAAAACTTGAAAACCAAAAATTTCTTGAGCTCTTTCTCCAGCTGGCTTTATGGCGTGGATCTGCTGAGTTGTTAGCATAGTTCCAGTAGATGCGAATTGCGAGCTCTGTTATTTTCCTACCTTTCTACATATCCTGATGGAGCATGAAGTTTGCAAGCAGACAGGATGTGCATAACAGTTTTCTGTTGGCTGTGGCATGCTCTACACGTTGTTGGCGTGTCCACTCTCATGATGATCAATTATACCATTTTGTATTTATCACTGATCTTTCAAACTACTGAAATAGATGGAGTGCAGATTTTTACTCATGTGTTCTTCGAGTAATGTCTTCAGTTGTGCCTGTCTGATCTCTTTGCCTACTCTTCTTTGGTCTGTTCGCGAGATAGGTGTTCCTGCTAGCTCATGATCTATGGATATGCCAGATATACTGAGCTTTTCCAAGGCTCTCGATCCAGCCCTAAATAGGAAACATCCTAATTTCACGATGAGCTACGATTTTCGGAAACGGTCTTCACTTCTCATTATTCTTATTAGCATTTACAACGTTTGTTGATGGTGTTGGTATTCCCAACTTTGCAAACCCAGGACTCCCTACGTTCGTGGAAGGTATATTCCTCGTATCGACTAATTGGGATGCTGTCTAAGATTCATGTTCATCAGTTTACGAGTGGTTTTGTCTAGATCGGAAATCTAATTCACTGTCCAGTTAACTAACCCCTAAAGAGTAGGTCACTATCAGGAATGCCAAGCTGTTCATAGCAGACACTTTGTTTTTACAGTTGTGATTTCCATATATCTCGGAGCTTTTTTTTGCAGCTGCATATGAAGGTATCCTGTATTTGGGTTGTCTTCAGTGCAACTCTTTCTTTCATTCCAAGAAATTTATATGTCTCTTCATCTTCGAGGTGTCGAATGATTATTACCCCTTCTAGATCGATGGCTTCTCCTTCTTCTTCAGTTCTTCTTTCGCTTAGACGATAAACAGCACATTTATCCAAACCAACTGACATTCCCATTGCTGAGGTATATTCAGTATTTCTTGTAGTGCAGCCTTAGAAAGAGCGTACAGTTTTAAGTCGTCCATGTACAGTATAATTATATGAGATCAGATGTTCTCTTTCTCCTGGTGGCCCAGCCTTGTACCCTATTCTGCTTGCCCTCAACTCAACAGCTGTTAATGGTGGGAGTGCTGTGCAGAACAATAAGGGGCTTATCGCGTCTCCTTGAAGTCGTTCTTGCCGTAGAAGCTGCTCGACCTCACGATCAGACGGCGAACATTGTTTTCCATAGTGCCATAATTTTTTCCGTCACATGGACGATATAAGAGTCGATTTTGAGCCTCTCTAGCTGCCGTATTTTCAAGCTGTGTGCTGATGTGCCAAATGCTTTCGCGTAATCCAACCATGAGGTATTTAAGTCGCGCTTATAGTGTCCCGAATTTTAACAAACGCTCTCGTTTATGAGTAATTTATACTTACACCCCTGTACTCATTTTCTTGCTCCTTAGGCTGGTTTTCCTGTCACGCTGACGGTCGGCGCTGATGAGTCAATATGGCTGGTTTTCCTGTCACGCTGACGGTCGGCGCTGACCGTCAGCGCCGACCGTCAGCGTGACAGGAAAACCAGCCTTAATGCTCGTAGATTGGATTCCACACTGGCGCAATGACATCTAGAATCCGTTGTAGAAGAACAGTAGTGAAAGTCTTGTACGGAGTTTTGTTACACGTGATTGGGTGGTAATTATTCGGATGTCCTAAATCACCTTATTTTGGTATCCTCACAGTTCTGCCCTCTACCAACCATGAAGGAATTGACTCACGATGAATTATTATCGTGCTGATTAATCTAGCTAGGTGTTGGTGAGTAACTGAAAAGTTTTTCACAAGTAGTTCTGAAGGTCATCTAGTCCATGTGCCGTGAAATCATGTTCGTTCTTCAGGGCATGTCTCATATCTGTTTCAGTCAGTCCTTTGGTCTGTTACAGGTTTCGATTGCATGAAGCCTGGAATCTGTGAAGTGCTGGACTATTCCTGGTTTCCGCTCGTACAAATTGTGTTGTTATGTTCTATCAACTTTTGCCTTTTGGTCAGTTCCTTCAGTGCCACCACAAGTGATCTTATTTTATCGACAGCTTTCTGTTTCAGAAGATTGATTGTGTATTGATATGTGTAAGCTTATCGTACGATGAATGCATGATTATGTTGACACTCTTAGGTATTTCCCAAGGAGACCTCTCAGAACCTTCTAGGAGTTCTTGCGAGTTAGGAGAATCGGTAGTGTTCTTGTAGGCTTTGTAACTGGGTCTTTACGCTCACGTAGGCACATCAATGTTATTGGTATTTAATCTAACGGTGAAAGGTGGCTTCTACCGTCCTTTATAGCCTTGGGATTGAAGACGGAACCTTCGGTTTCCAATCAGCACTCTATCCACTGAGCTAGAAGCACTCATTAATCAATTTGAATTGGTCAACGTGAAGGGTACTGACTTCATGTCAGCGGATTTTTATGTCATCAGACTCTGTCATAAGAATCTTTGTTTTACTACAATCTATTATGCGATCCCCAGTGAATGTAACTAAATAAAATGCTATTTTAGATTATTGTAGGTATGTCACTATTCCTCATGAATTACAACAAGAATAAATTTATCGTGCAGCTGTACCTACGGTTCGCGAATACCGAACACCGAATTAGAAATTCATTCATCGTTTGGAAGCATTATTGAACATACTTCACCTCGGTGGCCGCGGTGGTTCGAAATAAAAGTTTCAGAAACTAATTTATCGAGAAAGAAACGGGGAGACAAGCACTTAATATATCTGCACTTGCTGATGTTATTCCAAGCTATTAATTTGAATGGAAACAAGGAGGCGCATTCGCATCGCCGTCAACACGTCGTTCGGGGACTGTTAAATGCTGTTGAAGAATGGGAATATGGAGCAGACTTTTGTACATCAAAGCATCTGAAGCTGCAGTTCAAAATATAAGGGATAATCATTTCGCAGGATGAATGAATGCAATAGTTATTTATGATGAGAGTGTTAAAAGTGATATTTTATTTTGTAAGTGAAAAACCTATTGAAATGAGCGGAACGAACAGCATAAAATCCCTTTTAACACAAATATTAAACAATGTTTTTGCGCGTATGTTCTGGGGAATATCTCGTTATCATTTTGCCCAAATGTCTGTAACTTGAATTTTTTGACGAAAATGGTCTCAAACGATTTAGTTCGACTCCCCAATGAAGAATTTGAGGTCGAATTTGATTCTGTCCGGCCGGCCGTCCGGCCGTTGCCACGATAACTTGAGAACGAAGAGAGCTAGCAAAACTTCAATTTTCAGGGTAGGTGGCGCATCCCAATACGACGGACAAGTTTGTTAATGGGCATAATCGGCCCAGTGGTTTCCGAGTAATAATTTTGTTTTCAACCAATATAAATCCGATCGAATTGAAACTTGGTGAGTAGTTGTAGAAAATGAACCTAAGCACGTTTGTGAGATTTTGTGCAAAACGTATGACTAGAAAATTATTAAAAAATTATTAAAAAATATTTTTGTTGTCACGAGAACTTGAGAACGGAAAGAGATACCGGCTTGAAGTTTTCAGGTTAGGATGTGAATCAGAATGCGACATTTCAGTTTGTTTATGAGCATAGTCGGCCAACCGGTTTTAGAGTTATAGCCATCTGAAATTTGGTTGTTTTTTGTTCCTCATTAACTCGAAAAATACTAAACCGATTGAATTCAAACATGGTTGTTAGTTGTAGAATGCCAACGCGAAAATACAAAATTTCGTGAGGATAGTAGTTGTAGAAAATTGTGAGTTCAGTAGATGGTTACCCGTTGCCTCGATAACTTTCGAACGAAAGGAGATAGGGACTTGCAATTTTCAGGGTAGGTTGCGTAGCCGAATGGGACAGTTGAGTTCGCTTTTGGGCATAATCGGACTAATGGTTTCCGTGTTATACCCACCTGGAATATTATTTCCTTGATAACTCAAAAAATAAATATTCGATCGAATTGAAGCTTGGTAACTAGTAGTAGAACATCAACATGAAGACGTGTTTAAAATTTTGTGAGAACCGTACCCCTAGAAAATCCGAAAAAAATTACGAAAAAAAAATTTTAAGAACCGTAGGTACCCCCAGAAAATTTCAAAAAAATCACGAAAAATAAAATGGTTCAAGCACTGACGTGAAGTCAGAAGCTTTTGCGCGTATGTTCTATTGTCCATTCTTCTGTATTGGACACCCTTAATCGAATTTACCATGGTAAATTATGTTGTCCATTATCCTGTATTGGACACTTAATTCGAATTTACCATGGTATGGTAATTCGAATTAAGAAGAGTGTCCAATACAGGAGAATGGACAACATAATTTACCATGGTAAATTCGATTAAGGGTGTCCAATACAGAAGAATGGACAATAGAACATACGCGCAAAAGCTTCTGACTTCGCGTCAGTGCTTGAACCATTTTTGTATGACTGCCCTATTCTGATAATAAAATAGGTCAATTTGGAATGACATTAAACTTCAAAATGCATTTTAATATTCAAATAATCACAAGGTTGTTGTGAATAACAAACGTTGCCAACTCTACATTAACTAACAAATGCTTGTTTACAAATAAAAATTGGTTCAAGCGCTGACGTGAAGTCAGGAGCTTTTGCGCGTATGTGTAACAGAACATACGCGCAAAAGCTCCTGGCCTCACGTCAGTGCTTAAACCAATTTTTTTTTCGTAATTTTTTAAAAATTTTCGAGGGGTTACGGTTCTCACAAAATTTTACACACGTCTTTATGTTGATATTCTACAACTAGTTACCAAGCTTCAATCGGATCGAGTCTATTTTTTTTGAGATATGGCCACCTACCTATCGTTGCAGATGGCGGACATAATCAAATTTGACGTCGAATTCTTCATCAGGGAGTCGAACACAATCGTTAGGTATCATTTTCGGCGAAAAATTCGAAAATTACAGACATTTGGGCAAAATGATAACGTGATGTTCCCCAGAACATATGCGCAAAAATGAAAACATAAGAGGAGAAAAACGAACAAATTAAAAATAATACATAACCTTTCAAAAATACCCTGTCATAAATATACTCCTCTTTAGCCGCATGGATCACTTGAAGAAGGATCGCCTCCCTCTTGTTCTTAGACAACCCTTCAATATTTGATTTCAAAAAGGAAAATATCGTAGCTCGTAAGGCCAGGAGAGTCTCTTTCAAAACCAGGTCTGGCCAATCCCAACGATGATTATTTAGAACTTCAGATGTTCGAACACCGCTACATGTAGGGCTATCATCTGCCATAGATACATGCTTCACTTTCTATTGTCTTATGAAAAAATCGGCCCCGAAAATTTATGTTTTAATTCAATATGTCATCATGACTAGTGATTCCAATCCCTCAAATGCTGGATCCCTCTGAAATTCTTCAGGATCAACATTGCGGAAACGTCCCAGAGAAGAAAAAGTACTTTATCGTCCGCTGTGGTCACTATGAATACGGCATGATACGGTTCAATACAAACATAAGTACCTGTATAATAACTGTCAGTCACTGTGTTCACTATATGGATAGGGCATAATACGGTTCCATACAAACATAAGTGTATGTGAGAATATCTGTCATTTGCTATCGTGAAATTATTTAAGAACTCCGATATTCATAAAAGTATGTAGAGGTCGACGAAAAAATGTAATATGCACCTTGGCGGAAACTGTCTATTGTCTCGCCTGCTTGCTATTCTCGGCTCCGCCTTGGATAGCAATTTGCAGGCTCGACAATAATAGACAGTTTTTGGTCCTTGATACATAAGTAACTATTATGCTTCTACGTGAGTATGTTTTTAATTGAATAAGACCTTTTTATAATCATGTCTAATAGGTTTACTACAAAGAGTAGATATATTGTAAACAATCCTGCCTTTTTGCGGCTTCACGCCAGTGCTTTATGAGATATTTTTAACTTTTGTACCAAATTTCATTAAATTTATTGCTTTACTCATACAAAATTTCTCGAGATACACTGACGAGAAGTAAAAAGCTTTTGCATGCCTGTTCTTTCGTCTATTCACGCCTCACACACCCTCACGAATATTGCATGAAACGTCTTTTGGCGCTCTTCTTCCTCGGAACAGAGTGCAATTTGTCCAAATATCTTAAATTTTCGATGAAAATGGTTTTAAACGATTTGGTTCGATTCACTGATCAAGAATCCGTGGTCCAAAATCAATTCTGTCCGGCTGGTCCGGCCAGCCGTAGACACGATAACTCTCGAACGGAATGAGCTAGAGAGTTGAAATTTTCAGAGTAGGTTTGGGAGATAAATATCTCGGTTAGGTTCGTTATCAGTCAAAATCTTCCAGATGGTGCGGGGTAATGAAAAAAAAAATTTTTGCGTTACAAATTACAAGTTCATTTTTTTAAGATGCAGTTTCATCATGAGAATCCATCGATATCATTTTTAACTCTAACTAGCAAATACTTTCGGAGTTATGATTTTTCAAAATTGCAACATTAAATCGTAAATCTATGATTTCACAGAATGCTGTCATCGTAAATATGAATTTGATGATCCGTGTTCATACATATCACACAGAATATACCAAAGGTAAGGTTTATTCTGTGTGTCATCATTGTCATATATTAGTGTTCTGTGATTGTCATCTCATAGATAAATAGAAGGTATAGTCTCTGCCTACAGATAAGAGACATGTCAAATTGAGTATGATGTCATATTTATTTCTAGTTCTATTCAGAATTCTTGGTATAAAATACCTCCTGTTCTAGAAAACAATATATGATTGAGTGCAAAATGATCAATGAAACAACCTCAGCTATCATGGATAACTCTTGGATAATCCATATGACGTTGTAAATATATACTTTGTAAGTTAATAATATTGCGTTCAGAATATCTCCAGTAAAAACAAACCTAGAATATTGACTAAGTTTCAATTGATATAAAATAATTTTCAGAGTAGATTTGAGGAATGAATATCTCGGATAAGTTCGTTATTGTGTAGAAAAGGTGTGGTGAAAAATTTTGAAGTATCAAAGCATTGAAGCATTGCAGATTGCTCATTTTTGAAAATGATAATTTTTTAAGCATTAAAGCATAGAAGTATTGCATATTGCTCATTTAATCTTGATGAATGAACTCGTATTTGAATTTAATTTCCTTTATGATGCAGTTCTCTCAACAGAATCCATTGTTATCATTCCCAACTCTGAGAAATCAATACTTTCGGAGAAATGATTTGTCAAAGTTGGAACAGGAGCGCCAAAGCTCCCGTCCACAGGGCTTTCCCACATTTTTTTAACCGAGTACTATATTTCAAACGAAGGGATCTATATTTTTGGAAAAATTAAATGGTGCTTGAGGGTATGTGCGAAATATCAGTAGTAACATAGTTTCTGAAATATAATACTTATTTCTGAAAAAAAAATTCAGGAAAAAACTTATAATTATTCACAAAATTCTGCTAAACAATGTGCGTCAGTATCTACCACTGATTAAATTATTTCAATTCGATCGGATCTGAATTTTTTGCGTTATAGGGAAATATGGTTATATCACTGGAACTGTTTGGCCACTTATGCCCATTAACGAACTCAACCGTCGCAATCAGATGCGCAACCTACCCTGGAAATTCAAATCGCCGTTCCCTAGAACATGCGAACATAAAGAATATAATTACGGCGTACTGTGGATGGACGGATTATTTTTTTTCGATTCCTGAATATTTCGTAAACTATAAAAATATTGGATGAGGGGGCTAAACGAAGCCAGTGCTTCATCATATGAGGAAATAACAAACCAAAATATAGAAGTAGAGCGTGAACTTTTCAGTTTTCCTATAATAATGCTTGGTATTATTTGTTTATTATTTTTCGATTACTCTCTGCAGTGATTGATATATGGTCAGTGCTGTGAACCTCATGATAGTCAAGTAACCCAAGTTGCTCTATCGTGTCATGCCAATCAGAGGAGCCCTGAGGACTTTTCGCCGTAAAACCTCTTCTACGAATCATCATCAATGAACACCTGTAAGAATCGATCATATGAATATTTTTTCGATATCTTTATGGGTCACATTTTACCCATTACACATCAGGCTAGATTTTTGGCCGGGGGCACACAATGACAGGAGCGGTACTTATAGGTATGCAGGGGGCGTGTAACAGCTGCCTGGCGACGCCAACGCCACCTCCGTTCTCTGCGGACAAATATATGATTTCTATTTTTATGGGTTGGCCAAACTGTGGCCGAAATATTTCTCGATTTATATTTGTTTAATAATTAAAGGAATACAAGGATTTCAGAAGAATAGCACTCATAGATCCGAATTGTTTACATGTTACGAGCTGCTTTTTTCCATGTCTCATAGAGAAGGTCCACGACAGTGAAAAATCAATTTTAACCATTTTTTCAATTCGAAAAGTATTCACTGGAAATTATTTACTACACCTATTGAACGATGAATTCGTGATGTTATTCCGTAATTTTTGTTGTACTCCTTTTTCCTCCAAGTTGCATAAGTATTCTATCCTGACTCTTCACCCGACGATAAGCCATTGATACAATGGAATATGACAATTCTCTGCAATCTACATTTAACCTGGTATGCTAATGTTATAAAAATACCCATTTATGATCTGACCGATAACTATATTATTATTATTATATTTTTGACCGAAAATGGTCCCAAACGTATTCTTTCGACTCACTGATGAAGAATTCGATAGCAAACTCTATTATGTCCTTCCGGCTGTATATCAGATAACTCTCGAACGAAATAAGTTAGAGAGTTGAAATTGGCAGGGTAGGTTTGGAGTACGAATGATCTAGATAAGTTTATTATTGGGGCAAACTCTACACAGTGATTTTGGAGTTCTATAGAAATTTGAAATTTGGTTTTCGAAAAATACTGAACGAATTGAATTAAAACTCGGTACTTAGATAATTGAAAAATACGGGCAAGTAGACTTATTTAAAATTTATTGATAACCGTAGGTATCACCAGAAAATCCAAAATCAAATGATTAAAAAATATTCTGTATCTTTGAAATTATCTGTCAGAAATTGTCTGAAATTTTGCAAGAGCCTTCAGAGCCTAATGTTACAGCCAAGTTCTAGATTCAAACAAATCGGGTTGATATTGCAACTTTCAGCGGAATACCCAGGTTGCAATCCTGCTTTTTTCACTTCTTCAAATTTTTTTCCGATGCGTTAATGGATGGGCGTGGTTATAACTTTGAAATCCCTTTATAATTTCTGCTTGACTAGCTGAGAGCTCAACGATATATCTTTACTTCCGGCGATAAGAGGTAAAAACTGGCAAAAGTGTTTTTAAAGGGTTTAATAAAAAATTTTGATTACAAAAGGACACTTAGCTCCAAATTAGCAATGAATCTACATCAGGGCCTTCTTCCAGGACAAGTTAACGGTGCTCTTCCAGCTTAATGAGGCGCAAGTAATTCTTCCAAGCAAAAGCTCAGAATCTCTCCAGATAATGAATAGAAAATATTCCAAATAGAGGTTTGGGACCTTTCCAGGTAATATATCTTCCAAATGAAAAGTGGAGTTTTGCTCCAGCCCAAGATTTATGTACGAATTAGTCCCAGCTACAAAAAAAACCAAAATGAGAGCAGCGTTACACATATTACTTTGCGAAAGATATTATTCTTCTGTACGAATCTGGGGATATAAGTTCACAACATAAAGACAATTAGACAACGGAATTTACCAAACACTGAAAAACACAAGGCAATTAATCCTTCGAAAATTTAAGAAATTGTCCCCCGATTCGTACAGAACAACATCAATATTAATTTCACATCAGTACCGAATCAAAATCATGAAACATCAAATACTCTACAGGGTGTCCCAAGTTCGAGTGCCTATTAGTCGTTTCTGGAGAACTGGACATATTTGAAATCTGAAAATTGGGATTATGATATTGCTTGAAATTCTCTACAGAGCTGAAATATTTTCGAAGCCCAAGCACTTATGTGCACTTATGTTATCCAGGGACTGAAAATAAATTTGACGAAAAAATTTTTTTTTACGATTTCCATTCCTGGTATGATCAAGTATTCAATGCTGAATACATTTCTGTTAAAACCATTGTATTCATTCGAATAGTTTTCAAAATATCGAAAAAAAAACCGGAAAAAAGCCAACTATGTTTAGTCAGTATTATGTTCATTATTCTTATTTTAAATATCCTGAACGTAAACCGTTTTTACAACATCGAAGAGGAAGAATGTGAAAAGGTCATGCATCTTTTGAATTCCAGAAATATCATCACAGGTTGTTGCAAATTTTGTGTCGAAAATTGTGATAAAAAATTGGCCATAACTTCTGTTTTTCAAATTGGAACCCTATTTTTGGCGCTCTAGTTCCTCGGAACTGAGAGCTTATCAATTTGCCCAAATGTCTGTAATTTTCGAATTTTTCGATGAAAATGGTCTTAAACGATTTGGTTCGACTCACTGATCAAGAATCCGTGGTCGAAATTCATTCTGTCCGGCCGTAGGCACGATAACTCTCGAACGGAATGAGCTAGACAGTTGAAATTTTCAGAGTAGGTTTGGGAGATAAATATCTCGGCTAAGTTCGTTATTGGGCTAAATCGGACAGATGGTTTCGGAGTAACAAAAAAAAAATTTTTTTTACAAGGCAAATTCCAAATTAAATTTTTTTCAATGAGCTGTTTTACCATAAGAATCCAATGATATCATTTTTAACTCTAACAAGCTAATACTTTCGGAGATATGATTTTTCAAAATTTCAATAATAAATCGTATTTCAACGTTGTCACAGAATGATATTATTCTATGTATGAATTGTCATAATGTCAAATGATGTTCCTGAGACATGAACATGACATTATCTAATCAATCGAAGAATTGTGAGCGAAGTGAGAAAAATCTCAGTTGTTTGCTCCGAAATTAGGTTTTCTCAGAAAATTCTTACATTTCGGAACGGAACATGAAGTAAGAGATCTGAGAGTAGTGAGACTGCTTTTCATCCATAGACATAGATATAACCCTCGAACGGAATGAGGTAGGTAGTTGAAATTTTCAGAGTAGTTTAGGGAGATGAATATCTCGGTTAATTTCGTTATTGGGCAAAATTGGCCAGATTTAATTTTATTTCTTCCATGGTGCAGTTCTCATTCTCATGATTGCTCATTAAATCTTGATAAATAAACTAATATTTGAATTGAATTTCCTTTATGATGCATTTCTATCATATGAATACATTGATATAATTCCCAACTCTGAGAAACCAATACTTTCGGAGATATAATTTGACTGTTTGAACTAGAGTGCCAGAAAGCTCCTGTCCACAGGGCTTGAACCCATTTTTTATGATTGCGTTGGATTCTGCGGTGAAAAATAATGAAAGTTTTCTCACATGATTATGCTCCTGAAACAAAAAAGAAACTATTGAATTTATGAGCATAATCATGTTAGAAAAGTATCATTATTTTTCACCGCAGAATCCAACGATATCATAAAAAATTGGTTCAAGCACTGACGTGAAGTCAGAAGCTTTTGCGCGTATATTCTCCTGTCCATTCTCATTTATCGGACACTCCTAATCGAATTTACTATGGTAAATTCTATTGTCTGTTCTCCTATATAGGACACTCTCAATCGAATTTACCATGGTAAATTCGGAGTGTCCAATACAGGAGAACGGACAATGGAATTTACCATGGTAAATGCTCCTGACTTCACGTCAGTGCTTGAAACAATTTTTTTTTCAATGATTTTTTAATAATGTTCTAGTGCTACGATCCTCACGAAATTTTGCAAGAATTTTCGCGTTGGCATTCTACAACTAATAACCATACTTGAATTGGATCCATTATCTGCATTTTTTGAGTTATTGAGGAAATAACAACCAAATTTCAGATTGATATAACTCCAAAACCATTTGGCCGATTATGCTAATTAACGAACTGAAATATCGCATTCACATGCGTAATCTACCCTAAAAACTGCAAGTCGCAATTTCCTTCCATTCTCAAGGAATCTTGAGATACATAATATTTTTTCGTAATTTTTTGAGAATTTTCTAGTGGTACTGTCCCACAAAATTTTACACACGTCTTCATGTCAATATTCTACAAACAGTTACCAAGCTTCAATTCGATCGAGTCTATATTTTTTGAGTTATCGAGGAAATAATATTCCAGATGGGTATAACTCCGAAACCATTTGGCCGATTATGGCCAACAGCCAACTTAACTCTTCCATTCAGATGTCCAACCTATCCTGAAAATTGAAAGTCCCTAACTCCTTTCGTTCGAGAGTTGTCAAGGCAACGGTCACCTATCCAGCTACTGAACTCACACATGGCTGCTCGGATCTCCAACAATATAGATCTGATCGTGTTCAAACTTGGAACTTGATAGTAAAGTTAGGTTCTGAAGTCTCCAGCAAAATGTCAGCTATGTCGGATGAATAGTTTCTGATATATAGAAGTTTTTTCAATGATTTTAAAAAAAAATTCTAGTGCTACGATCCTCACGAAATTTTGCAAGAATTTTTGAGTTGGTATTCTACAACTAATAACCATGCTTGAATTGGATCAGTTTTATATTTTTCGAGTTATTGTGAAAATAACAACCAAATTTCAGATGGGTATATCTCGAAAACCGTTTGGCCGCTTATGCTTATAAACAAAATCAAATGTCGCATTCAGATGCACAACCTAACCTGAAAATTTCAATCGCCCTCTATTTCCGTTCTGAAGTTATCGTGACAAAAAATATTCTTTAATAAATTTTTTTAAATTTTCTAGCTATACGATTCTCACAAAATTCCACAAACTTGCCACGGTTTATATTCTACAACTATTCACCAGGTTTCAATTCGATCGGATTCATATTGGTTGAAAACAAAATTTTTACTCGGAAACCATTAACGAACTTTTCTGTCGTATTGGGATGCGCCACCTACCCTGAAAATTTCAAGTTGCTAGCTCTTTCCTTTCTGAAATTATCGTGGCAAGGGCCGGACGGCGGCAGGATAGAATCAAATTTGACCTCAAATTCTTCATTGGGCAGTCAAATCAATTCGTTTGAGACCATTTTCGTCAAAAAATTCGAAAGATACAGACATTTGGGCAAAATGATAACGCGATGTTCCCCAACACATACGCGCAAAATACACTTACCGTCAATCCTGCCGTATATTTAACAACAAAACATACGAACGGATTTTTTGGATTTGTAGAACACCATTTGTCCATCTGAACTATAGAGGAAGGACAAAGGAAATCGTAGGATAACACGTTTATACATGTGTATCGTACAAAACCTCCAAGACACGGAAGGAATTCGGTCGACAAGTTATGACAAGTTGGCAGAATTTACGTTGCGAGGGGGTTGCATCGTTATACAGAATTTGGGGTTTTAAACTACGAAGCTAGAGATAAGAGATTTTGACATAATTGTGGCTATGTTCCACATATGAATTTTGAATAGTGTATATCTAGTATATCCTAGTTATATATAAAAAAAAAGCACTGACGTGAAGTCAGTACTCTTTGGCGCGCGTGTTCACGGTGGCTAATTTGAATTGAATGATGAGTACTTCAAGCTCAGTGGATAGAGCGAGCCGAAGATCAACCCAAAGGATAGTGGACATCATTCACTGTCGGTTCAAAAATTAACAGTGCTGTATCTAAGCTGCCATCAGGATAAAGTAACAAAGTTGGAAAAGAACACAAGTTACTCTCCTTAGTCGCACAAGCTCCTAGAAGATTCGGGAGGGTCAGTATAATCCTAATCAGGTTTATAGCACGCGTGCCAAAGCAGATTGACTTTTTACACTTTTTCTTTCATTGTTAATTCAATCTGCTTTTGCGCACCTGCTATAAACATGATTAGGATTATACTGACCCTCCCGAATTTTCTAGGAGCTTGTGCGATTAAGGAGAGTCACTTGTGTTCTTTTACAACTTTGTTACTTTATCCTGATGGCAGCTTAGATACAGCACTGTTAATTTTTGAACCGACAGTGAATGATGTCCACTATCCTTTGGGTTGATCTTCGGCTCGCTCTATCCACTGAGCTTGAAGTACTCATCATTCAATTCAAATTAGCCACCATGAACACGCGCGCCAAAGAGTACTGACTTCACGTCAGTGCTTTTTTTTTTTTTTTTTCAAGTTCCTTTAACAAATATACCTATCAATACAGTTTGGCTGTTAGCTTTACCGTAGATCGAAAAAAATTGCGGTTGTGGGACCTCCGTTAGGAACGCAATTGCATATTTTCCAAATCCGAACGTACTTTAATATAGATCTACCGAATATAGTTATCTATAAATTCGCCTCAGGGCCACCATACAGACATTTCAGCTCGGAAACATCGCCATTTCCCCCAAACTGACTTGTGTCCGTGCACTGAATTGACATGAATATTCTTTTAAAACCTCACAATATCGGCTCATTACTCCCAACATAACCCATACAACCCAAAACCATTCACTTCTCGTCTGCGCATGCGCAATATACTCATGGCTGCAAGTCCTCCCAAAATTACACACCTCACAAAAAAACGATTATCCAACACCAGTGGTTCAGGAGACATCGCTTTTTGAATCCACGCATGCGCAGACCCTCACCTGGGGATTCTATGGAGGAATATCATCCGCCACCCCAAAACCCCAATGCTCTTTGACAAAAACACCAGCAGTTAAATCACTGATGGTCTGCTCATGCGCATATCAAAATTAGCCCCACGGCCACGGTATCGACACTTTAACTCGGAAACAACGCTACAACCCCCAACAACTGAATTATCCTTACTCTAAATTGCCATGAATATCCTTTTAAAACCTCACAATATTGACCCAGCACTCCCGAAATAACCCGTACAACCCAAAAACAGTCACTTCTCTTCTGCGCATGCGCAATCTAATCGCAGCTGAAAGTAATCCCAAAATCACACACCCTACAAAAAACTCCGATTATCCAACACTAGTGGTTCAGGAGATATCGCATCTTCGATCCACGCATGCGCAGACCCTCACCAGGGGATTCTATGGAGGCAAAGCATCCGCCAACTCAAAACCTCAATCCTCTCTGACGAAAACACCAGCAGTTAAATCACTGATGTTCTGCTCATGCGCATAACGAAAAATGCCCGTAAGGGGTAACATCAATCTCAAAATTAGCCCCAGGGCCACGGTATGGACACTCCAACTCTTAAACAACGCTGCATCTCCCAAACTGACTTGTCCTTGCACTGAATTGCCATAAATGTTTTTTTAAAACCTCACAATATCGCTCAGCACCCCCAACATAACCCACACAACCCAAAAACAGTCAGTTCTCTTCTGCGCATGCGCAATCTACACGTGGCTGAAAGTCCTCTCAAAATCACACACCTTACAAAAAACTCCGATTCTCCAACACTAGTGGTTCAGGAGATATCGCATCCCATATCCACGCATGCGCAGACCCTCTCCAGGGGATTCTATGGAGTAATAGCATCCGCCACCCCAAAACCCCAATCCTCTCTGACGAAAACTACAGCATTTAAATGACTTCTCATCTGCGCATGCGCATAACGAAAAATGCCCGGAGGAGGCAGCATGAATTTCAAATAAATATTTTTCGGAATTTCAAGCAAAATAGAGTAATTTTTTGAATTTTTCATGTCAAGTGATCTTCACGAAATTTTGTAAAAGTGTTCGCTTTGGTCTTTTGCATCTAACTACTGAGTTTATATTCAATCAGATCAGTATTTTACGAGTTATCGTGGAAACAAAATTTTAAAATTTTTGAAATTTTTTTTTGTCACTTTATGGCCTTCCTGTCAGTCACAAAAACTGCGATTCTCCAACACTAGTGGTTCAGGAGATATCGCATCTTGAATCCACGCATGCGCAGACCAGCACCAGGGGATTCTATGGGGGAATAACATCCTCCACCCCAAAACCCCATTCTTCTCAGAAGAAAACTCGAGCAGTTAAATTATTTCTCGTCTGCTTATGCGAATAACAAAAAATACCCAAAAGAGGCAGTTACACTCCAGTCGTTCACCGTTCAGACTACTTTTGAAAACCAATTTAAAATTCCACACATCGTTTACGCATTAATTCAATTGCCATGCTAGTAAGTAGTCCATATTTTAATCAGTTGCCCTCGTACATATCGTATTGATTCAGATAAACGCGTAAAAACCCGTCAGAATATGGTCACCAGATGTTATGTATTCCGTGTAGAACTTCGCAATGAAATAATTTGACCAGTTTGGAGGTTCAAAATTATTAATTTTTTTTGAGGCTCCTAGTGGTCTGTCCGCAGTGAAATTTTGCACACCCCAAGAGGTCATTATTGGTCACCGAAGTGCCAAACTGCAAAATATTCCGCTGATAGTTAAAAATGTTTTTAATTTTTTCTACTCATGCTACCCCGACGAAATTTGGCATAAGTGTTTTCGTTGGTACTTTGCATATAACTACCGAGCTTCAACTCAATCGGTTCAGTTTTTCTCGAGTTATAGTGAAAACAAAATTTCAATTTCATTTTCAAATATTTAACATTTTTTTTTCTAGTTTACAGCCATTCGATCATCATGAGACTTCGCAGGCATATAAAGGTCATGATTATACAATTTGATGCTGAATTTCAGATCGATGAGTGATCGGTTTCGCAAATATTCTCGAAAAACGATTTAACTAAAAATGGCCGTAACTACGAAACGGCTTGATGGATTTTGCCCATTAACGAACTTGTCCGAGATATTTACGCTCCAAACATGCCCTGCAAATTTCAACGCTCTAACTCGCTCCGTTCGAGAGTTATCGTGCTAACGGCCGGCCGGCCGGGCCGGACGGACAGAATTGAATTTGACCTCGAATTCTTCATCAGGGAGTCGAACCCAATCGTTTGAGACCATTTTCGCAAAAAAAATCGAAAAATACAGACATTGTGACGAAATTATAGCACGCTGTTCCTTGCGGAACACGCGCGCAAAAATAATGTGGTGTTATATAAAAGAATCCATCGTGACGGGATTTAATACCACTACATTGTCTATTGACATAAATAACCGAATTTTAGAAGTGAGCTTGTTGTTGAACAAAATCTGAAATCTGTCTTAGGATTGTGTTTGGCGAGCTTGATGTAATTTTTGGTAAGTACATGGGCGAACGGATAAGTGTGAGTAGAGATGCGAAACCATATCATACATAGGTCCCTTTTTCACTAAAGTTAATTTGAATTGTGATAATTATTGATAATTATTTAGTATTACTTCAAAATGATGTCGTTCCAACTTTGGAAAATTTATATTTTGATCAAGGAAATCCTCACGTTCCACGGAATACGATATGGTTCCAACAGGATGGAGTACCAACACATTACCAACGCAATGTCCGACGCAAAATTTCCAAATCGGTGGATCGGAAGGCGAGGAACGATCGAATGGCCATCCTGATCCCCTGATCTTAACCCATTAGATTTCTTTTTATTGGGATATGTGAAGAGAATTGTGTACAAAACTAAACCCCTTGATTTGAACGACCTACAAGATCGAATAACGCTTGCGATTAGGTCGATCACTCCTGAGATGTTGGATAATTTTGGAAGAAATATTTATTTGATGTTGCCAATGCGTTCGCGGTGAACACTACTTCATTAACATTCCTAATTTTTTTTCTTCATTTTGTATTACATTGTAGGTTTTGATATTGTACCAAATTTCGCTAATCACTTGATTTTATTTTTTTCTAATTTGATTTATGCAATAAACATGAAAGAAATAACGTTTCTGAATAGAGAATGACGAGACCTTTCAAACGATGTATCACAAACCCATACTTCATATGTGAAAAATTGGGAGTAGAACCTGACTTTCGAAGGACGTTGAAAGTAGGGTTCGCACGTTTACGAAAACAATGACAATTTAAAATTTTAATTTTCGTGTTTCGATTTCCATTTGGCTTTTCCACACTGTATGTACGAGCATATCTTGACCTGAAATGGTCTTGAAACACATATTAGTAGGATATTTTGTGCTATCTGGGATGTTTACAGGAATTTTTTTTCTTATTTTGACCTAAGCAATAACCTCCTGAAATTCACGAATGCCTTTCACGAGCACCCTGTATTTGAATAACATATTTCCATATCCTCTTTTATTAGAGGAATTGAATCAAATATAATTGATGTGAAAATATGCAAATTACTTATTGTGTCCAACGAATTCCCTTCTCGAATGGGCAACGGTGTTTGCGAGATTGTCGATTTGCGATTCGTGACGTCGTTAGTCAATTCAATTTGTGTTCGAACAAACGATAGGTGGCTGTTTATAATGCATGAATTACCATTTCGATTTGCATCGACATACCTTTCAGTAAATGTCAGTTGTAAATTTTCGGCCGACACGTTGAGCTATCGCTTGTTTCTGCAAAAATTAATGCGAATTTCGAACGGTTAAATTGATTCCTAAATCATGGCTCTGATGATCAGATGCGATAATGTTGATATTTCGGATGGATATCGTGATCTGCGGATGGATAGAGTTTAGAGTGGATCCTTCCTTCAATTCAATCCGTGAAATGGTCTTTTTGTTGGTAAATCTGATTGTCTTCAGTAAACTCCTCAGTCTTCGTAGCGGACTTGTCCATGATGTTTTTACATAACTGCAGACCGATTGTTATTTTGAGCAACTTCAGTAAAGTTTTCTAAAGAGTGCTTCTTGACTTTTTTTCGTGCTTTTGACCGTGTGCCCCATAGGCGCCTCGTGCACAAACTAGAGCATTTTGGCATTCGTGGTCGTCTTCTTCTGTGGATCGAGGCGTTTCTTTCGGACCGCACCTTTCAGGTTCGTGTTGGGGATTCTCTGTCTTCACCTAGAACGATTGTGAGTGGAGTTCCTCAGGGATCAGAGCTGGATCCCGTATTGTTTCTGCTGTATATCTCAGACTTGCCGTCCCATGTTCGGTCACACTGTTTGCCGATGACACTAAGATTTTTGGAAACCCTACCAGCGCCAATACCCTTCAAGCTGACCTCAACTCTATCGCACGGTGGTGTCAAAACTGGAAGTTGCCTCTCAACAGTGATAAGTGCGTTGTTCTTCTTATGGGAGCCCGCAATCCGTGTCAACTGTACTGCCTCAACGGAAATCCAATTCCAATAACAGGTAGCCACTGTGATCTAGGTGTGATCATAACGGACAACCTGAGTTGGTCGGATCATATTCTCCAGACTGTCAGTAAAGCCAAGAGGTCCTTATTTTGATTCAGAAGGCCTTTGGCAAGTGTGACCCTTCAACGTGCGCAGCTATATATCGGATGTATCTCCGTCACATCCTTGAGTTTGCTGGTCCCGTTTGGAGCCCGGTTCTAGCCCGTGATTTGTCGCTGCTCGAGGGTCAACAGCGTCGCGCGACACACCTACCTTACGGTGTTTCGCGCCCTTCCTACGAAGAGAGACTCTCAATAATGAACCTACGTTTGCGAAACGAAGGACTGGTGGCGACATTATCATCACATTTTGCGCACTACATGAATTTTTCGGTGTTGGTCTGCGTGACTTGTTCACGATCAATTTGGACGACCGTTTGCGTGGCCATTCCTTCAAACTTAAAAAAGTAAACTTCAGGACAGTACAGAGGCAATGCCTTTTGCCGAATCGTGTGTTTGGTGCGTGGAACGCTTTACTTTCGGCCGTAGTGGAGTCAGTGTCGCTAACTTCTTTCAAGAATAGCTACGACAGCTGGCTTCGCCGTGGTTGACAGGATATGATGGTTGATGGCTGGGAAGATTTATTTTTTAGTTAATTTCTGCTCTTCAATCACTCTTTTTATTTCTTACTCGTCTTTATTAATTGTATTTGTTTTCAATGTATAATAATAAAAATAATAATAATGATATTCTCTATATATGCACATTTGAGCGGCCAGATTTCAGATCGTCAACATGCATTCGTCAAGGGTCTATCAACATTGGCCAACTTGACACCTGTGCAACTCAATACATCAGTCACGCGTTGGATGAGTGTTCTCGAGTTGACGTCATCTATGCAGATATTACAAAGGCGTTTGACAGATTGGATGATTGTATACTTATCAGAAAGCTGTCTGCTTTCGGGCTGAGTCTCGATTTCCTTCATTTTTTTGAGTCCTATCTTACTGGTAGAGGACTGTATATTCAATGTTTTGGCTTTGGATCTGATTTTTTCATGGCGTCCTCTGGTGTTCCCCAGGGTTCTATTTTTGGGCCACTCCTTTTCTTGATTTTCATTAATTATATTCTTTTGTATCTGATGTGTTGTTTTCTACTTTATGTTTATGCTTTCAAATTGTTTCGTCGTGTTCTGTCTACTGAGGATTGTTGGGACCTTCAGGGTGATATTGATAGGCTGAATCGTTGTTGCAGGTATAACATACTGCCTCTAAATATACAAAAATATAATGTTATGTCTTTCAGCCGTAAGAGAGCAACTGACAACAATTGACTTCCCCTATAACATCGATGGCCACGTTCTTGGTAAAGTTGTTGAGTTTAAAGACCTGAGTATCTTGTTCGAGCGTGGACTTTGGGATGCTTTAAAACACTTGGTTTCATCCTGAGGAACTCGATATGGTTGCAGAGCACCAAACCGCTATTTATGTTGATCAATGCCCTTGTGAGGTCAAGGCTCAAATATGGCTGCCTATAGTAAGGAACCCGGGGTATAGTCTGCATATTAATCGTTTACAGAATGTGCAGAGGAGATTTCTGGAGTATCTATGTTTTAGAATTGGCGGTGTATATCCGGAGCCTGGTACACCGCTTGTAAATTTCTTGAACAGATTTCACGTTAACTGTCTGGAACGACGTCGCACCTATTTAGGTATGTTATATCTGCGCAATACCTTATGCCCGTTGGTCGATTGTCATCATTTTTTGCTTGACATGATTAATATACATGTTCCCAGATTGCCGGTACGTACTTTAAGAACATTTTATCTCTCTTGCCCACGTTCTAACGTTCTTCGTTTTTCGTCTCTGTACAGGATATGTCTATATGTTGTATGAGGGTGTTGTGGATATTTTTGCTTGCAAGCCAGCAATCTTAAGTAGGGCTATTCTGGGTTCACAAATTATGTGATAAAACTGGGTGCGAGATTTTTTCTCACATTGAATTAATTTTGAGCTCGCACTCGGTTTTAATTTTCTTAATTTTCTTTTGTGGTATGATCATGTTGTTTAGTTTTGTATTTTGATGAAATTCACTTTATTAATATAATACAGTTTGCAATTTTCTCATTCTGTAATAGGGTTGGGCTGTTGAATGGTGTAGTTCCAATAAACAAATAAATAAATAATTCGATACTATACTTCGCGAGACCTCAAAACTAGTCTTGTTTTGTCTTAATCTGGGCAACAAGGCCAAGGACAAGACTTCATAAATCGACTCCATATTCATAAAAACCATTGAAATTCTCTGTCTATTTTTAATAAATGATTTTGCGCGTGTGTTCTGCGGAACATCGCGTTATCATTTTGCCAAAATGTCTGTAATTTTCGAATTTTTAACAGCAAATGGTCTCAAACGATTGGGTTTTACTCCCTGATGAAGAATTCGAATTTGTCAAATTTGATTCTGTCCGTCCTTCCGTTGCCACGAAAACTGGAAACAGAAAAAGATAGTGACTTGAAATTTTCATGGTAGGTGGCGTATACAAATACGACGGACAAGTTCGTTAATGGGCATAATCAGCCCAACGGTTTCCGAGTAATAATTTTGTCATCAACCAATACAGATCCGATCGAATTGAAACTTGGTAGCTAGTTGTAGAATACTAATTCATAGACGTTTGTGGAATTTTGTGAGAATCGAGGCACTAGAAAATAAAAACAATTCATTAAAAAATATTATTTATGTCACGATAACCTGAGAACGAATAGAGATAGCGACTTGCAATTTCTAGGGTAAATTGTGCATCTGAATGCTTAAATTGAGTTTGTTATTAGGCATAATCGGCCGAACGGTTTTGGAGTTATACCCATCTGAAATATTGCTTCCTCAATAACTCGAAAATTACAGATCTCATCGGATTGGAACTTAGTAATTACTTGTAGGATGCCGACGTGAAAAAATTTTTGCGAAATTTCGAGAGGAGCGTACAACTATACAAAAAGTGGTTGTTATTTCCTCAGTAAAATAAAAAAAATACAAATCCGATCCAATTCAAACATTCTAGTTAGTAGTAGAATGCCGGCGCGAAAATTCTTGCAATATTTCATGAGACTCGTGTCACTAGACAATTTTTAAAGAATCATTGAAAAAAGTTCTATATATCAGGAACTATTAGTCTGACATCGCTGAAATTGTGAAATCCTTCAAAACCTAACACTTCTGCCAAGTTCCAACACGATCGGATCTATATTGCTGCAGATCCGAGCAGTCTCAGATGAGTTCAGTAGCTGGATAGGTGACCGTTGCCTCGATAACTTTCGAACGAAAAGAGATAAGGACTTGAAATTTTCAGGATAAGTTGCCATCAGAATCGTTAAGTTCGTTGTTGTGCATAACCGGCAAACCGGTTTCGGAGTTATACCCGCCCGGAATATTATTTTCTCAATAACTCAAAAAATACAGACCCGATCGAATTGAAACTATCTAGGTATCTAGTTGTAGAATATCGACATAAAGACGTATCTGAAATTTTGTGGGGACTGTATCACTAGAAAATTAAAAAAAAATACGATGTTATTATTCGACATAGAGTCGAAACGAACGTGGTTCAGAATATGGTGTGAGATATATTAGATATTTGTTGACAAATTACCATTCCAACATCATTGGAAATATCCGTCTGGCTTATATTTTCTCTTTCAAGTCTCATATGGTTATTTTATTCTTTCTGTTTCGGAAGGAGAATGTTTGTTTGGTCATTATTTTGAATCGTAATTCACAGTGATGCGAGTATCTGTTTTTAGTTTGGTTCTATCTACCTTGTTTCAACGGTTTTTCTTTTTGCTTGTTGAATGTGAAGGAAGAGAAATAAATTGTACAGAAATGTATGTGTTAGCGTTGGTCATAGTTTGCTGTATCCCTCACAACTTTTTTCGTTGTTGTTTGTTGTAGCCCTTAATGACGGTTTGGGTTCTTTTTTTCATTCCACCATTTCCAGAGCCAAGATTTATTGAAAGTTGGTTATTGGGACAATCAGGAACCCCATCTCACCTTACTAGGTATGTCTCCATTATGTGATTTATTTCATTTCACTTGAGACCGTTATAACTGTGTCAAATCGTTTGTTAATTTTTAGTATAATCAAAATGATGAATTGTGTGAAGGAAAGGGTGGAAACTGAAAACAAATTCGTCTTACCACATTACCTATTGATATTTATTTCGAATGACGTTCCAGGGTTCGCTCCAACGCCTACCTTTGAACTTTTCAATACAGCTTGGTGAAGGACCCTGCTATAGACGTGTATTGCGGCGGACTGGGGGAGCCTTTATCACCAATTTGGTCGCCCTTAAGGGGAAACAAGAAGTGACTAGGGATGAATTAGATCCCTACACGATTATTATTTATCAACCAGTCATCTCATAATAGTCGGGTAAGATGTCAAACTGTCACGTGATTCAAATTATGTACCCTTATTAAAACACCCTTGATAAACGATGGCACTGATTTTATTTTTCGCTCTCACAAAATTATCCAATATAACTATACTCCATTCACTTTTATAAAGTCTCCCGGTTGGCCATGATTTATGTCTATCATGTTTTTGTAACTAAAACTGAGGCAGGTTGGCACTACTGAAATATCGTCAATGTCAAAACAATTGGACGAAGTTGCCAATTTCTACTCTCAACAAAATCTTCGGATCTCCCATCTTAGACAAGACCATTATCTTCGAATACTTAAGAAAGAACTCTTCGTTTTGAAATTGAAAATGCTGAAAGTTGTTTTGAAGAAGCTGAGACAAAGTATCAGGAAGTGCTATACAGAACCGAAATCTGCAATAGGAAAACTTAATTTTGACATGTTGAACTCTAGGATGAAATTACTTTTTTCCTATCCCTATATTTTATTAAGGTATAAGAGTGACTCGGGTTTAGTAGCACTACTACATTTTGAAACTGGTGTATTTCAAGTTGTGCAACAAGGTATTCAAATGTCTTTTGTAGGCTTTTTGATTCAGAAAAGTGGGGAATTATATAAGTTTGTCTGTTCTTTTAGATATTTTCCAGCCGGGTTATTCAGGAAATTTTATTTTTTCAAATGAACTTTCATAAAGTAACGGACTACTCTATCAATTATTTTTCAATAAAATTTCAACACTTGAATCTTTATTTCCGTACAAGAAAATAGCATCACTGAATCTTCCAACCAGTTTATATACGTGAAATGTTTCCAGTAACAAAAGAGGAAAAATTTTCTTCAACAGTCGCTAGTTCTTTGGAATTATTGAATTCACATATCTTCTGAAATTAATTATTTTTCTGAAATAAATTCACATTGTGATAATTATGTAATTACTAGAACCTACCTCTGTGTAGAGAGGACAACGTTGCGTAGTTATCTGACAGGAAAATGACTATATCCTAACATTTTCAAAATATACACGGTGAAATGTGTCAAACTTTCATGACCAACCGAAAGACTTTATAACAGTGAATGGAGCATACATATTCATCCATTCGAAATTTTTTAGTGAAACATTGACTTCAGATCAGGTATATAATGAGGAATAGGATGATCAAAAAAAAATAGCATTCATTAGCAACGAATACCATATGCCTCATGCCACTTCATGTGCATTGAAAGGTTAATAACTCCAGTCTCAGCCCAAGTCAGCTCGCTTGTTACCAGTTTGATGTAAGTCACAAGTGAGGACATGTTTAGTCGTTAAATATATCGTCAATCGGCACGGACTAAGGTTACAGGTTACGTAGCCGTATATTGAATGGGTCTCGAGCTCTTTGACCCCCACTTTGCGGTATCTGTATAATTTAGACAGGTTTACGATGACAACCATTATGTTTCGGCCTGCTCTCTTGTTGTCGTGGATAAGTGATAGTGTCAAGGATGGAAATAGAGAAATGTATCGAGTTGATACAGTTGTTACAGGAAAACAAATTGGAAATTGAAGATTGACGACGTTTTAGTTGGATAACCAGCCTAATTCCAACCAAAAGGCGTACATACTAAGACATTTGTTGTCCAAATTGGAGGTATGCGATCAGAGAATATTAATACATAATATACTGCTCCACAAAAGTTTAAGGAAGTTCAGTGAGATTGAGACTGTTTCAACCAATCTTTTAAATGTTGACTCACTTATCTAACGCATTATTATGCCCATTTCTTCATTAGTTTCACAGTTTCAGATGAAATTGTTTTTAGTATTTGCAGTGCAATCAGTTCACTCAAAACATACAACATACATGCTTCCCCAAACAGTAAATGTACCACCTCTGAACGGATGAACTTCTTGAATATACTCCATTCACTTTTATAAAGTCTCTCGATTGGCTATGATTTAGGTCTATCACGTTTTTGTAACCAAAACAAAGGGAGGTTGGCACTTCTGAAATATCGTCAATGTCAAAACAATTCTCTGAGACGTTGCCAATTTCTACACTCAACAATCAACATATTGTCCCATCTTAGATATTTCATCAAGATATTATCACATATTATTATTTTCGAATAATAAAGAACTCTTCGCTTTGAAATTGAAAATGCCGAAAGTAATTTTGAAGATCCAGAGACAAAGTACACATCAGGAAGTGCTATAGAGAACTAAAATCTGCAATAGGAAAACTTCATTCTGTTTAGGACATATTGACCTCTCGAATGAAATTACATACTTGCTTTCCTATCCTATCACTATATTTTATGAAGGTTAAGGTTTAACAGTGACTGCTACATTTTTAAACTGGTGTATTTCAAGTTGTGCAACAAGGTATTTAAATGTCTTCTGTAGGCTTTATTGTGTATTTCTTGAGAATTTCGAGAAATGGGAATTCCATAGGTACGTTTTGCCGTTTATAAGTTATGCCTGGATATTCAGGAATTCAGGTACTTTTTATTATTTTTTCAAATGAACTATCACAAAGTAACGGACTACAATATCCATTATTTTTCATTAAAATTTCATTACACTTGATTCTTGATTTCCCTGCAAGAAAATAGCATAACTAACATAACTTCCAACCAGTTTATATACGTGAAATATTTTCCATAGTAACGACAGATGAAAAATTTTCTTGAACAGTCGCCAGGTCTTTGGAAATGTTGAATTCACATAATATCTTATCAAATTAATTATTTTTCCCAAGAAAATTCACATCGTGAAAAGTACGTGATTATAGGTACTACGACTTCTATGTAGAGAGGACAACGTCGCATAGTTATCTGACAGGAAAATGAGCATAACCAAACATATTTATAATATACACGGTGAAATGTGTCAAAATTTCATGGCCAACCGGGAGACTTTATAAAAGTGAATGGAGTATAGATCGTTCTAATTCACGTGCTCATTGGCCCATTCCAATTGAAGTCGCATATGATTTTGAGTTAGTGTAATCCTTCTCAAATGTTGTCGAGAATGTGGATTAACGTCTCGAAGTCTTCGACGAACTGTTTCAATTGAAACCAAAACACCAGTATCGTTCAAAAAGCTCTGTTTCATGATTCAACAAGTACTCAAAGGCGCTCTTTGGGTAGATATAGTCAGAAACTGATTTTTTGCAGGAGTGCTAGATCTTGAGCGTCTATGTCTAGGCCTTTCGTTCTCCAGTTTCTCGATATCCATGGACGAAACTACGCTTTCACTAACTCTCGAATTGAAGTTAGTCAGTTGAAATTTTCAGAGTAGGTTAAGTTCGTTATTGGGCAAAATCTGTTTGCTAGAAGTAACGAAAAAAAAACTTTTGTTTTGCATTACAAATTTCAAATACAAATTTTTTCAAGATGCACTTTCATCATAAGAATCCATTGATATTATTCTCAACTCCAACAAACTCATTCGATATTGATTTTTCAAAATTTCAATCATTAATCGTAATTTTATGATTCCCTAGAATACTCTAATTATTTTAGATCCTTTTTCCAAAATGAAAATTGACTTCTAGTAATGCTTATCGAAATAAATAATTTATTGTGGTTTTTGTGCAATACAAGAGACAGATGATCTCAATTACATAGTATGTACTTTATTTATTTGATATTTTGTTTCTGTGAAAACTGGAAGTGTAAGACTGAGAAACTCGTTTTATTATCAATTTAATATTTTGTTACTGCGGAATATCGAAGTTGAGAAACTCGTTTTGTTATTTAAATTTTATTTGTTCGTCATTACATTAGATATAAAGATTATTTTATTTATATGTTTTTCAATCAACTACCTGGATCTTCTAACTCGGAGTTCATTCTGGACAGTAAAGAGAAAATATTCTTGATATGATCAATCCAACAATTGCTCTCGCTGGATTGATAAATTATATATAGGAAAAACAGGGAAAAATTTTGGCATAAAAATTAAGGAACATCATGACAGCTAAAACAAAACAACTAAATTAATTCTATTTATTCGAATTACTTATTAGCAGAAGGGCATGAGTTTAACCAGGACTCCAAAATTATACAAAATTTGAATAAAGGTGCGAAATAGCAGAAATGAATAGGGGATTACGTAAGAGTAACTTAGTTAATGAACAATTTGATCTCAATTCTTCTCAGTTAATCATTCTATTCAAATACATAGGAAGAGAATTTATAAAACGGTAGGAATGAATTATTTTAAATGTTTACAAAGTACTAGAAGCGTAAGATTACGTAACCAGTTTCAAATAAGTCGTAAGAAGTAAAATGAAGAAGAAGAAAAGAAACACTATGTCCAGATCATCGATGTTTAAGGAGATCACTACTTGTTATGAATTTAGTATGACGTAGTCTGATGAAGTCCCTGTGTCAACGAAAGGCGTCACAATAATAAATGAATTTGTGTAAAACGTATATAATGTTTCATTCAATTAATATGAATTTGCATTAAGTAAGAATGCCGAGCTCAGCGGGGCGTCCGGAGTTTTCTTGCTTGAGTATCAGGAACAATTACGGTTTTTCTGGCTCAGCGGGACGTCTGGAGTATTCTTGAGTATCGGGGAGAGCATCGTTGAATCGAAGAAGTGTGTTTTTGGCGCTCTAGTTCCTCGGAACTGAGTGCTTATCAATTTGCCCAAATGTCTGTAATTTTCGAATTTTTCGATGAAAATGAAGTAAGAGAATGCTCAGTTCTCTCAATTTATGACGGGACTGACAGAAGGGAATATTATAACTTAAAAAATATTGGGGTTGAAATATTCGTATTTTAGCGATGCAACGGGGACCTCACCCAAAAATGTTTGAAAATATTACGTAAATATTGAAAGCATAATAATTCTGTAGTTCGAGAGAGGAGAAAATTTGGTGAACGTTGATCAGGAAATTTTTGATCGATTACAAGGTAATTTTTCATTATTACTCTTCTTTCATACATGTTTTATGGAATATCTACTATTTGTAGGTACTTTAAACCTGTTTTAGGCAATTCTCATACGAAACATGTTGGCGCTCTAGTTCCTCGGAACTGAGTGCTTATCAATTTGCCCAAATGTCTGTAATTTTCGAATTTATCGATGAAAATGGTCTTAAACGATTTGGTTCGACTCACTGATCAAGAATCCGAGGTCAAAATCGATTCAGTCCGGCCAGCCGGCCGGCCGTGGGCACGATAACTCTTGAACGAAAGGAGTTTGTGGATTGAAATTTGCAAGGTGGGTTTGGAGCGGTTTCGGAGTTATGGCCGATTTTAGTAAAAATATTTTTTATGAATATTTCCGAAACCGATCACTCGATCTATCTGGAATTTAGCATCAGATTGTAGAATCATGACCTTTATACGCATGTGAAGTTTTGTATTGACCAGATTACCGCAAAGTGTCCAAAAAAAATTTTGAAAATTTAAAAAAAGTTTTTCTACAATAACTCTCGAACGGAATGAGCTAGGTAGTTGAAATTTTCAGAGTAGGTTAGGGAGATGAATATCTCGGTTAAGTTCGTTATTGGGCAAAATTGGCCAGATTTAATTCGATTTCTTCCATGGTGCAGTTCTTATTCTCAGATTGCTCATTTAATCTTGATAAATGAACTATTATTTGAATTGAATTTCCTTTATGATGCAGTTCTACCATAAGAATACATTGATTTCATTCCCAACTCTGAGAAACCAATACTTTCGGAGATATAATTTGTCTCTTTGAACTAGAGCGCCAGAAAGCTCCTGTCCGCAGGGCTTGAACCCATTTTTCCGATTTCGGAGGGCCTGCTTTTATATCCTATATCTCAGATTCCGCTGAAATTCCGCACAAACCTTGAAGCCCCCATTTTACAATCGAGTACCGGATTTCAGTTCAATCGGATTTGTGGTTTAGCAATCTGAATATAAATATCTGAACTGGCATTTGCTTCTGGTGTTTTAAGTGACGTAAGTCTCACCGAAAGTACGTAGCTTCGGTAGCTCTGTAGGATACTTCTCTGGCCTGCCGCTTTACGCAGCGAGGGAGATATAGGGGGAAGCAGGTTCGATTCTCCGCTGAGTAATTTCACTACTTTATGTATTTTAATATTTGGATTCAGTCGATGCACAATGCAATTTTTTACGTTTTACGCTGAAACATTTGTGCACATGTTCTAGGAAAGAACGTTCTATCATTTTGCCCAAATGTCAGTAATTATCGAATTTTTCGCTGAAAATGGTCTGGAACGTGAGTTCTACTCACTGATGAAGAATTCGTGATAAAATTGAATAATGTGCGGCCGGCCGTTGGTTACTCCGATAACTTTCGAACGTAAATAGATAGCGACTTCCAAGTTTCAGGGTAGGTTACGCATAAGAATGCCACAGTAAAATACATCAATGGGCATAATGAGTCAAAAGGTTTCAGAGTATTAACGATCTGCAATTATGTTGTTAATTCCTCAAAAGCTGAAAAAATACAGGTCCGATCGAATTGAAACTTGGGTATTTAGTTGTAGAATGGTAATTCGTAAATTCTTGAAAAATTTCGTGAGCATTACTTTAAATATTTCTTCAAAAATAAAAATAATAAAAAAAATGTTCTTCAAAATTATACAGGGAGATTCAAAACTCGAGGCGAAACATTAAGGAACGTATACAGGCTAAAATTCTTGATGAAATATGTTGAATAATTTTATTGGATTTCTGGCTTTGTTACCGAGATATCAGACTTAAATACAGGGTATCCCAAGTTCGAGTGCCTATTAGATGTTTCTGGAGAAATGTACATATTTGAAATGTGAAAGTTGGTATTATGATATTGCTTGAAATTCTCTACAGAGCTATAATATTTTCGAAGCCCAAGCGCTTCCGCTTATACAAGGGGTGAAAATAAATTTTATGAAAAAAAATGTCTCAAGTTTTGAATTCCTGGTATGATCAAGTATTCAATGCTAAATTCATCTCTGTTAACCATTGTATTCATTCGAATAGTTTTCAAAATATCGACAAAAAATCTGAAAAAAAGTTAAATATGTTTAGTCAGTATTCTGTTCATTATTATTATTTTGAACGTCCTGAGCGTGAACCGTTTTTACAAAATCGAAGAGGAAGAATGTGGAAAGGTCATTCATCTTTTGAATTTCAGAAATATCATCACAGGGTGTTTCAAATTTCGCGTCGAAAATTGTGATCAAAAATTGGCCATAACATCTGTTTTTCAAATTAGAACCCTATTTTTTAGGATTGCGTTGGATTCTGCGGTGAAAAATAATGATAGTCTTCTAACATGATTATGCTCCTAAATTAAAAAAAAAATCAGAAATTATTCAATTTACGAGCATAATCATCTCAGAAAACTATCATTATTTTTCACCGCAGAATCCAACGCAATCATAAAAAAAATAGGGTTCTAATTTGAAAAACAGAAGTTATGGCCAATTTTTGATTACAATATTCGACGCGAAATTTGAAACACCCTGTGATGATGTTTCTGGAATTCAAAAAGTACATGACCTTTCCACATTCTTCCTCTTCGATGTTGTAAAAACGGTTTACGTTCAGGATGTTTAAAATAAGAATTATGTAACATGATACTGACTAAACATATTTGACTTTTTTTCGATAATTTGAAAACTATTCGAATGAATACAATGATTTCAACATAAATCTATTCAGCATTGAATACTTGATCATACTAGGTATGCAAAACTTGAAAAAAATGTTTTTCTCAAATTTATTTTCAAGTTTTATTAAGTGCTTGGGCTTCGAAAATATTTCAGCTCTATAGAGAATTTCAAGCAATATCATAATTTAAAATTTCAGATCTCAAATATGTCCAGTTCTCCAGAAACGTCTAATAGGCACTCGAAATTGGGACACCCTGTATATTTGCATGTCTTCAACTTTAAAATATAATATAAAAATTCAAAAATGAATAAATCTAATGTTTAAAAATATCACCATTTGCATCGAAACTCAAAATGAGGCAATCGTATACTAATGGCATATTTTACCTATTCCGAGTCGATTCGACTGCATTCATAATTCATTCCATCTGTCCCGTACAAAATAATCCAAAAGATTCAAGTCAGGTGATGTAGCAGGTCAAAGCACCACGCCGACCAATCCATCTCGTATTAAAGGTTTTGTTTGATCATGTGACAACATTTCATCCAACATGCGGTGATGCTCCGTCGTGCTCATACCACATACGATTGTATACCAAATCTGCAGGAAAATCTTCTAGCAAATTTGCGAGATCGTTCTCTAAGAATTGCTGGTACGCATCGGCATTCAAACGATTAAGAAGAACTTGAATTGTAAGTAGTTGTCCGTTAAAGACTCCGCCCCATACATTAGTAGAGAATCTTCGTGGAAATTAATATTGCTGATCTCTAGAAAATCCTCACGCCTGGTTAAACCAAATTTTTATTAGGAGATGGATTGGTCGGCGTGGTGCTATGGACGGAGAGAACACCTGACATGAATCCTTTCGATTATTCTGTATGGAGCATTTCAAACTACTTGTTAAGTTGTTCATGCAGAGTAAATTAATAATCAAGAACCATTATTGGAACGAATTATTAATACAGTCGAATCCAGTCAAAGTAGGCAAAACATGTAATTAGTATACGATTCCCTCCTTTTTCGTTGTCAAGCCTGTATCAATGCTACTGGTGATATATTTGAACATTTAATGTATTTATTTTTGTATTTTTATATTGTGTATTAAAGTTGAAAATTGATGATATGCAGAAACTTTGAAGTCTGATATCCCGGAAACAAAGCCAAAAATTCGAAAATTTTATTCTAAATTTGTTATCAAGAATATTGTTCAAAATCAGGGTGGTCAGATTTTGTCATAATTTTTAAGCAGTGGACTGTTTCAGAGGATTGAGTTGGAAAAATTGTTAAAACCAATTTATTTACATATACACATTGTTAAAACAAAAATGAGAGGCAGTAGCATACATATAAGTTCAAATGGTGAGGAGGTTATCACCAAAAAAACACAACGTTTACAGTGATGGAGAGCAATGAATAATTATCAAAATATGAGAAGGGAGATTCCACCAGAAAAACAGAAGGTTCACAATGATGAGCTAATGGAAAATGTAATAGCTTGAGAATACTAAAGAAAAGAAAATATATGCATGTATGTATGGAGAGTAGACTAGCGCGGTGCACCAACAATCAGCTTTCATGAAACTGAAAATGAGAGTTGAACTTGAAATTAAATTGATAATATAATTTCAGAAAAGCAGTTACATACAAAAGCTTGAATCTGTTGAGTGCACGTCGCCATTTTATACAAGTCTTAAACTGATAAGATATGAAACTGAATCTGAACGTAGACACTAAGAATTACATTCTAGTAAAATTAATCAAATGAGCACAGAGGAGATACTGAGATAATTATCAAATGATAAATATGATCTTAAGTAACGGTAATGAGATGATCCAACTTGTGAGAAAAACTAAAATGGCGAAAGTCCAGTGCAACCGGTCATGAAAACGAACTAGATAAAATTCATATAAAAACTGTTGAAAAGAGCAGACTTTGTGATATTTCATATCGAACAAACCATTGACTATTATATCTAGACAATAAATGAGTTGGCTTAATTTTACAGCTGATGCTATTCAATACGAGTTGATTTCCATACGAGTTGATATATTTTGAGAAGATCAATAATTCCATCGTAATATAGAAAATCATGTTGTATGCACAAAATCCAATTAAGAGAAATCATTATGAGATATAAGAATTAATTCAGACACATGTGGATGAATGAAAGACCGATTTAAGCCATCATCATTTCACTCGGAACACGTGCACTTCTGAATTACAATTTACGTATTACGAATTTTGACAGCAATTAAATTAACATTGAGAGCTGCAAATTACCTCAGGACACTGATTGCACTAGATTAATAAAATTATGAGATGAACTAATGAGCTGTAGAGAGAATCAAATTAAACTTGTATAAACGCTAGAGAGAAGACAAGGAGGTTATTCGTAAAGAATCAAAATCACAAGTCAAGTTTTCGTAGTTTACCGGGGGTCGAATTAAAATTCACCTCGGCGTAGGTTTCTTGAAAAATGCATACCTGCTCGAGATTAAACAGTTGAAGGCGCTAAATTCAAAAATAGTATAGAGCGGAAAGATAGTGTGCAAACTTGTTTACTTGTAGAAGTACCCCTATGTAGGTTGAATTCAGAACTTCTATGGAGCTTGAAATTGGGTGGATGCTCAATTTTAAACAAATATCAACCTGTATACGATCCTTAATTTTTCGCCTCGAGTTTTGAATCACCTTTCAGAAACCTTCAAGCCGAATTGATTTTGTCAAATTAAAAAAAAATGGGTTCAAGCCCTGCGGAAAGGAGTTTTCTGGCGCTCTAGTTCAAACAGACAAATTATATCTCCGAGACTATTGGTTTCTCAGAGTTGGGAATTATATCAATGTATTCATATGATAGAACTGCATCATAAAGGAAATTCAATTTAAATCATAGTTTATTTATCAAGATTAAATGAGCAATCATGAGAATGAGAACTGCACCATGGAAGAAATCAAATTAAATCTGGCCAATTTTGCCCAATAACGAACTTAACCGAGATATTCATCTCCCTAAACTACTCTGAAAATTTCAACTACCTACCTCATTCCGTTCGAGAGTTATATCTATGTCTATGGATGAAAAGCAGTCTCACTACTCTCAGATCTCTTACTTCATGTTCCGTTCCGAAATGTAAGAATTTTCTGAGAAAACCTAATTTCGGAGCAAACAACTGAGATTTTTCTCACTTCGCTCACAATTCTTCGATTGAGTAGATAATGTCATGTCTCAGGAACATCATTTGACATTATGACAATTCATACATAGAATAATATCATCCTGTGACAACGTTGAAATACGATTTATTTTTGAAATTTTGAAAAATCATATCTCCGAAAGTATTAGCTTGTTAGAGTTAAAAATGATATCATTGGATTCTTATGAAAAAACAGCTCATTGAAAAAAATTTAAATTGGAATTTGCCTTCTAAAAAAAAATTTTTTTTTTGTTACTCCGAAACCATATGTCCGATTTTGCCCAATAACGAACTTAGCCGAGATATTTATCTCCCAAACCTACTCTGAAAATTTCAACTGTCTAGCACATTCCGTTCGAGAGTTATCGTGCCTATGGCCGGCCGGCCGGCCGGACGGCCGGACAGAATGAATTTCGACCACGGATTCTTGATCAGTGAGTCGAACCAAATCGTTTAAGACCATTTTCATCGAAAAATTCGAAAATTACAGACATTTGGGCAAATTGATAAGCACTCAGTTCCGAGGAACTAGAGCGCCAAAAATACAGAAGAATTGTAATCTATAGTAGGTACTTGATTGAAAAATTCTGCTTGGAGCTTCGTGCAGTATTTCGTGAGAACTGTCAATTCTCATTAGCCATCAACATTAGGACGATGGCACATAGGTAGATAAGTGAATGTGAATTAAATTATTGAGTACACCATTGTGAATCTCCTACATTTATACGAGTCAAGTGAACCGGTCATATACGAATATACATATGTACATAAAAATCCAACGAACAATTTATTTAATTTCCTTCTTTACATACTTATTGCAATATATTCAACGTCTTCCAGGAATTGTCCATTTAAAATAAGAAGGTCTTCTTGCTATGAACTCTGATCTCTCGACCCTCGACGAAGTGTTAGATTAAGATGTTACATCCACCAGATAACATCTCAACGACCCATAGATCCGAGACGATACATCAAAAGTGGAAGGATACTAATCGTCTTCCTAACGATGAAATAAATACAGCTAACATCTTCCTCCGCCTATTTGATGACATAACCGAAATATGAGAAAGCTGAATTGGTTCGAGGAACAGGCTAGAACGCAAGAGGTTCATTTGTGATAAATCCAGTGATAAATAAAAAGAAACGTCATACACTGACAACGAAATTAGCTGTTTTCTCGAATTTATCGCATATCAAATAACTGAATGTGTGTTCCCTATCTGTACGTGTGGTTTCTACTCTTTTTCTAGCACGTAATCGGCCAGATTGTAGAATGACGCCCTCTGCTAGTTGTTAATTTAACACCCACAGCGAGACTTGTGTAAATGGAGTGTTTCTGTCGTCCGTGTCTATGGCCTTTACCATTTACCTGATGTGAATCGGGTAATTTATTTATTCTTTCGTGTACGAGGCTGTTTACGTTTTGCTTTACAGAATGCTACAAAGTATGGACGGCGTTGCTCATATGTCCTAGAGAACACGAGCTCTGTGCTAAAAATCGATTAAACATGAAAATCCATTGAGATTCCTGGGGAAGGAATATATTGGTTAGATTTGAATTGTTCATTCATTAACGCTTAATTATTAGGTGACGATGATTCATTGAGATATAACAAATTGAAAAAGTACTGTGGCCAGGAGGTTTGGCGGGTTTGTAAAATTTATATCCAGAGTGGTCACGTATCCAGATACTGATCTCGTCCAAGGTTGCTTAGCTCCTGGAAAAACAAATAATATACCCAATATCTTCAAGAATATAATCCGACTGTAAAAACAAGCGTCCTAAAAAACTGGTCAACTTTTTGGCGAGCATGGTTTAAACGATTAGTTTCGACTCATATATGAACATACATAACTGTCGGATGCAAAATAAACAGTGCTGTATTTGTGGTGGCGTAAGGACCCTTTCGAATACATTATATTTACTGTTGGGTCGAAAATAAACAGTGCTTTGTTTGTGGCAGCGTAAAAACACAAATCAGTTCAATCAACAATTGTGCCATGAGATAAAAACACTTGTATAGCAGTGGTTTATTTTCAATAGTTTATTCCGAGAATTATTCCTATAACACAAATCAGTCGAATCGTATGGTTGTGCCATGAAGAACTATGAATTGATATTTTACAAAAAGTGTCTTGTATAATAGTAATTTTTTTAGTATCTGATAATATACGAAAATACTAACTTTTCACGTAATTTTATGAAAATATCGACTTAATTCCGCTCATAACCCTTTTCTCAAAGTTATTATTTCGATAGAATTGGAAAAAATGAAAAAGATCCATGATATTGGCTACGGGAATCGATTCCGATACTTATGTGCAGGATTATGATGAAAGTCATTTCTAATACCAGAAAAATATATAACCATATTACATATTATTCGATCAAGTTCAAATGGAGAACTTGGATGTAAAATAAGGTACATATCCATTTCTCACTAGGTATTGACGGAATGTTTTTACTGACGTATCGACTGGTCAAATTTGACTTCGGTCGATCTATGCACATGATTCATTAAATTCTCTCCAGGCACGTCAAAAATCAATAACTGTTGACAACTTCTTTTGTCGAGTGTAAAATAATGGACCAATACATCTCGATCGTTCTAATATTTCTATATTTTGGCAATATCTTCACCAATATAGATCCGATCGTGTTCAAATCTTGAACATTAGTGGAAATAATTTCAACGATAGCTGATGGATAGTTTCTGAGATAACGAATATTTTTATATATTTTTTTCAATGTTCCATTCATGCGATCCTCCCAACATTTTGCATACATCTTCGTGTCAGTATTTTTCAACTAATTTCCTCGATTTAATTCGATCAGATCAGAATTTTCCGAGTTATTGGGAAAACAAAATTTCAGACGGCTATAATTCGGAAACAACTCGACGGATTGCGTCCATTATCGGACTTAGTCGGCACCTTTGGTATCCAAACCTACTATGAAAAATTCAATTCAATTACTCATTGCGTTCGAGCATAATCGTGCTGACGGCTGGACAGCCCTTCAGTACATTGCGGTTTATTGATTTGAATGTCGTGAAATATGTATTAAAATATAGAATGTTAAATAAATTAGAACAGCTGTGACGTCATATCAGTCTGCTGTGGCACGCTTCTTCTCATTCATAGACAGAGTGGTCACCCATACAAGTAGGCACTGAAACCGCTCAAGGCTTCTTGGCTTCCAGAAAAAAAATATATTTTCATCAATATATTAATTATTATTATTATTATTATTATTATTATTATTGTTATTACAAGAATAAAAGTTGAGGTACAAAAACCTATTAACTCAAAATGAAAAATAATACAATTGGTACGCATGAAACATTGGTGAGAAATCTCAAAAAGAGAAAAAAAGAAAGACAAAAAAAAGCATGTGAGAATGGAAAAATTAATCACAATCAGTGTAACCGCTACTGAAAAGTTGAAACTGTGGGTTGAATATTAGTGACCCCCTCGCTGAGCTGACTTCCATCCGTCGTATCTGTTTTTGAAAGCGTTGACAGAAGGAGATCCCATCGAGTTCATATCTGAACCTTTGCTATAAAAAAAAGCTTCGAAGGCTCTCGCAAAATTGCAGCTAAATCTGATAGATTGTTTCTGAGATATATCAAAAAATACTTTTTTTTCTAGTCATAAGATCCTGAAAATATTTCAATTTCAATTCATTTTTCAACTCTTTTCAATTCAATTAGATCAGTATTTTTTGAGCAAATGGGAAAACAAAATTTCAGAAGAGTATAACTCAGAAACCACTCTTCGGATTTTACCCACTAATGAACATAACCGATATATTATGCCTCGAACCTATTCTGCCAAATCACTTTTGTTTGCTGTCCAAGCTTTTCTTCGGAACTGTAAGAAAAAATTTGATGGAATACGGCTAAATCATTAAGGGGATTTTATGAATTACTTCATATTTCATATTTGTAGTAATTTTCTAAAGGATTGAAATAAAAACAATTATCGTTTTTCAGAAACTGTTCGTAGATATGTTGCCTTTTATATTTCGGGATTGGACAACCCTAGTGTTGCAAATTGGCAACTGACATCTCTATCGTAAAGATTTGCATCTTTGAGGTTAAGCGTACTCAAAACGTTTTGAAGTACGAGTACTATTTGTGTTTTCACAGAAACTTCGAAGATTCTTGTCGGCCACAAAATGGAATTGAATCGTGAATATTTAAATGCGATTATTTTTCACAAACTTTCGACTTGGATTAACTCAGCAATAGTGCACCGATAAACTTAATTCAATTTTTGGCGATGAAGCTCCATCTAGGACCATTGTCACATAAAAGTGATAACATTTCTGAATAGAAAATGACGCGACCTTTAAAACGATGCATCACAAGCCCATACTTCCTATTAGAAAAGTTGGGGGTTGTAACTATCTTCCGAAGCGGGTTGAAGGTAGGGTTCGCATTTTTATGAAGTAGAACGACAACTTGAAATTTGAATTTGACGCCTTTCGGGAGTTTGCATAAAGTTGTTCAGTAACCAGGATAATGAATTAATTCCATTTGGCTTATCCACACTGTACATAAAGCCTGGAAAGTGATTAAATGGCAACATGGTCTGAGAAGTACGCTATACGATAATTCGCCATGTTTGTAATTTTGTTTAAATGTTCCGCTTCAACAATTATACTTTTTGATAATTCAGTGTTCAGTATCCGTGAGTAAGTGCAGCCCAAGAATATAAGTGATATCTATTTTTTGATTAAATACCCAGTGTTTGTGAATTGACTAGTCTGAATTTTCCTGTGGATTATTTTATACTTGGGGTGAGTAGATACATCAGGCTGATCTTAATGGAGATAAAAATGTGTTCCTATAACAGCCATAGACCTAATACAAATATTAGGTCTATAGTAACTGCAATTCAGCAATAATTATTCATGTTCAAGAATTGAAAATTATGCAAGCCTTTCCGATTTCCAAAAAATGAAGAGCTGAAAAATTTGTAAGTCAAGGCTACATTTTCTGCAAACCTCTTTATAGCGCAGTTTGCGAGGAACAATTCGATGACTTCGATGTAATACCTATTTTTAAAAGATATAGAGGCTTTATTTTCTTCCGATATCATAAAAGGAGTTCAAATGAATAAGGACTTTCATAAGAAGAATTATGTAAAAAATAGGAATAACAATGTTGATGTCTAGGAAATGGAAAAGAAACGAAATCATTCGGAGGTTAGAAGAATCGATATTTTGTTGGGTAACCTGATTGATTTAACAGGGTACTTATGATTCAAAGGACCAGATATTTCGTGCTCTAATTAATGTATCAGGGTGATGAGTGTGTGTTGATTCTATATTGAGAAACAACTGCTTAAGATTATTAATCTCGATAATTATTACTAAATTTACTAAATCTTAGGCATCCTACGGTAATCTCGTTGATTACTGTGTAAATTATTATTTGCAATTAGATAATAACTACTAAGAGTTTGAGGATGTGGTAGAAATTCTAACGCAATTCAAATAAACAACAATTTATTTTATTGTTACCTATACTTTGCTAACTAGCACGAAGTAATTATACACATGTAATATTTATACAATTTAAAATGTTCCTTCTATATGATAATGTATAGTCAAGAAGACATACATAGTTGGTACGAAACTTGAATAATAGTATAAACGATAAAATAGTGTAGTTACGATAACTAAAGGAAATAGCGGTTACGATATAGGTAGTAGTGGATTCACGAACTAATGGATATAGTAATTATTTCTTGCAGTGTAATTTTATTTATAAATACAATTATGCAAGAACTCTGGTCGTTTATAAAGATAAGAGGATGGTTCCTTCGTCTGGGTAAAAACTGGGGGAACATTAACATTGATTGGGGATTCGATCTTGAAACCCTCATAGGTTACAACAATTCTCTCATTTGTCGTTTTTGTATAGAGTAGGGATAAATCTGAAAATTTTGATGCAAGTACCAATGACGGTACTTCTAGGATGTTTAATCTTAGGCATTCGTAATGTGTAATTTGTCCAATTCATCTGCGTTGAATCATCGTTGATTCATACGCAAAAGGTGTCAGCATAGATGACTAGTTTGCGTAGTTTACTCGTTTCAATAGCCCTTAGAGAAAATGAATTCCATCAATGGTAAATGTCTTGAGAACCAATCAATTCCTTACCACTTCAGATGCTGAATGCATTTGAGCCTTTTACAAGAAATTCCATTCCCGGACAAAGCCAAGATGTCTTAACGTAAAACTACTATTTTTCAAGGATTCATTCTAGGGGCAAATATTCAACTTTCTTGAAATGATTTTATCGCAATTTTCATTAGCCTACCCTTGTTTCATGAATGTTATATTTGAGAATATATATATTAGTTTCGATAATTTTATTTGGTTCCAATTTTTATAGCAAGATGTGACCCTACACCTTCTCGTGGTGAACAATGAACTGAATAATAATAATTTCAACTTTATTTTAAGTTTACGGTGCAGAAGAAATGTAGTTATTCAATTAATTGCCCAAGTAGAGGATCTTAATTCGTTTATTCTTCCAGGGATTCCGAAACAATAAATTCTACTTTTACTTGATGCAGATCAATGAGATATTATATATGATCACGGCATAGACTGTTACTTCCAATAAGATAACAATTACAAAGATACAAAGTGGTGAAATATTCGAACGCACTTTGAACAAAACAAAAACATGTATTTTCTTGTTACCGATATTTTGATAACAAGCACGAAGTAATTATACAAATACAATATTTATACAATCTAATATCTTCCTCCTATAAGAAAATGTATAGCAAGGAAGAAGTGACTACATAGTTGGTACGAGAACTAATAGGTAATATCTAGTATTCTTTCGCGTCCGATCAAAATAGTGATTTCTTGAACTAAGCGAAGAGTATAGTAGTAGTGAATTCTTGCAGTGTAATTGTATATAAAACAACAAATATAAAGAAAATAGGAGGTTCCTACATCTCGGTAAAAACGGGGGAAATATTAACATTGATTTGGGGTTTCGATAATAATATGTTACAACAATACTCTCATTTTTCATATTTGAATAGAGTGGGAATACCTCCAAAATTTTGGATGGAAGCACCAATTAGGGCACTTCTAAGATGTTTAATCTTAGGCATTCCAAATCTGGAATTTGTCCCACCCAGCTGAACTGACTTTGTTTGATTTAACTGTAAAATGAATAGCAAGGTCATCAATGTCTTATGAACTGATGAATCTCTTAACACTTCAGTTGCTGAAGGCATTTGAGCATTTGTTCTGAAGTCTTCCACTGGAAATAGTCCATAATTCACTGAAGCATGGTCGAAGTTTGACAAGAAATTCTACTCTGGGACTCAAGGAAGTTATCTTTCAGCAAAAGTATTATTTTCAAGGGTGAGACCCCATATGGTAAACTAAAACCCAGTTATCTCTAGGGACCAAATACATGATTTGTTTGTGTTAGACCTACATATGGTCTATTTTCCTAGCATGTAGGATTAGGCCCTTGACTAGGCGGTTTCTGTCACTCAGGGTCGTGTCGTCGCCCCCATAGTGAAGTCTCCATTGTGTGTGGGCTGGACAGTCAAATATTACATGTGAGGCAAACCGCCTCCCCCCCTCCCCCCACACTTCCTACAAACAGGGTTTTCTCGGAGCCAGTTACTGCCCTGAGCCTACTCCTACGCAGTAGTAAGATTTCTTTAGTTAGTGAGGGGTAGGGCTGCCACATAATTAACATACTATGCCGCTGGCCCAAACTTTTGTTCCGGTGTCGAGTGTCCTGTACAAGGATCCATTTTTCAATGATGCCTTTCACAGCCGATCTGGTCACCTCTACCCTCGGCTTCCTGGGGGATAGCCGAGCCCTCTCTAGCGAGTGCATCAGCTCTTTCATTCCCTTCAACTCATGTGTGCACCGGCATCCATCCGCGCTCAACTCGGTTTCTAGCAGCCAAGGTTCCAGGTGCTGTCGGCATTCCAGCACAAGCCTGTAGTTAATTCTCCAGCTGGATATAGCCTTATGTGCTGCCTGACTATCCGAAAGAATTCGTAGGTTCATCTTAGAATAGCCTATACGAATATTCTCCACGACACATGCCGTGATAGCTACCAATTCCGCCTCAAATATAGTGGTGTATTGGCCAAGCAATGTCTAAATGCTCACATTGGGTGCAGCTCCATATACTTCAGCTCCAGAACGTCCTCCCATCACTGAACCGCCCGTGACCATGTTAGTTCACCGTGCGGTTTTTCTCCGCGTCCGCGTGGGGCTTTAGCCCCAGTTTGAAGGATGGACCAAATTTGTGAGTTACTGGACTCCAGTCGCTCACCATGTTCAGGATCCGGTGACTAATAAGTCCCCCAATTCTAGCGTGTCCCTATGACCATTGTCTCCAGACACCCTTAGGCTGCAGTATGTAGGCCCCCAGCCTCACCTCGGCTCTCAACAGAAGGTGAAGGGGTGGGAGTCCCACGAGAACCTCCATAGATGCAGTTGGAGTAATTTCCATTGCTACAGTAGCATAAAGCAAGGACAGTCTCTGAACCTCCTTCAGCTCGTTGACAGCCCTGTTCTGGTTCAATTTGTCCACCACACAGCACTAGCATATGTGAGGGAGGGTCTCACAATAGCAGTGTAAATCCACATAGTGATCCCCGGGCTCAAGCCCCATGTTTTGCCAGTTGCTCTGCGAGCAATCATGAGAATTTTCATTCCCTTGGCAACTGTTGCTGAGAGTTGTGCGTTCAAGGTGAGCTTGGTTTCAAGCATCACGCCCAGGTAGCGTACTTCATAAGATAGGCTTAGTTGCACACCCATGTGTTTGGTGGCTTTAATTCCCTCCAAATTCCTTTTAAGTGTGAACGGTATGATAACTGTTTTTGAAGGGTTAAAACTGAGACTGGCCCTCTTGCACCAGCTTTCTACCACTTTCATAGCCTGGAGAGTTAACTCCGCGACTACCCGACGTCATGATAGGTTACACTAATTTAAATTAGTGTAAATCGTTGAAATATAAGAAATCCTACGCTGTCGCTTCGATGATGTAGGCCTCCAAGAGCCGATAAATTGCTGCGGGTTAGACTGTGTTCCAGGCTATTTCCATTAGAGGGCTGTGGTTATAGCTAGTTATTCAATAAATTGAAATGCTAACCAATCGACTCCTGAAATGCGAACGTTCGACCTGTGCAAACGCATAATAGATACTCAATTTCGCGTGATAAGCATCTTGTCATTTTCATTGAAACCCAGTTATGCGTGTAAAATTATCACTGGATACGGCTATCATTCTACCCATCAGGTTTTTTCGACGTCCGATAGCGATAATGATGAAATAATAATTTCTTGTTCATTTCCTGCTGCGAAATCGGTCTCAGGCTACATTCCGATCAATACGAACAGGCCGTGTCACCGGAGATTACAAAACGGCAACCGCAATTCAACGTTTGCTCACAAAACTGGACAAATCAGGTCATTTTATCAGCGTTCGGGCAATGTCGATCCACAATGAGGCGGCTGACAATAAAAATAAATCAGAAATAAATTAATAGAGGAGATCGTATCTCATTAACGCTGCACGGATTTCTTCACAATGTAGAGACATTCGTTGATTTATAGATATAATTACGGCGTTATAATACAGCCAGCATCTACGTCGAAAGGTTTTATGGCGTTTGGAAGAAAAATAGGCGTTCGTTCAGTGCTGCCGCAGATCGTAAATGGAGCGGAATATGGTAAATAGCGGGGCTTGAGGCTTGTCAAGCTGCTGTATTTTTGTAATATTTTTCGGGACTATATGACCTCTATCCAGCAAATTATAATTAGACCATTCTATGAAATCATAAAATTACGATTAATTATTGAAATTTCGAAAAATCATATCTCCGAAAGTATTAGCTTGTTATAGTTGAGAATGACATGAATGGAATGTTATGATGAAACTGAGAAAAATAAAATTTGAAATTTGTAATAAAAAAAAAATTTCGATATTCCGAATCTACCAGGCCTGTTTTGCCCAATAACGAAATTAACCAAGATATTTATCTCCCAAACCTACCCTGAAACTGTCTAGCTCATTCTGTTCGAGAGGTATCGTGTTAACAGCAGGAAGGCCGGACAGAATCGATTGTTGTCTACGGATTCTTGATCAGTGAGTCAATCCAAATCGTTTAAGAGCATTTTCAGCCAAAAATTCGAAATTTACAGACATTTGAGCAAATTGATAAGCACTCTGTTCCGAGGAACAAGACCGCCAAAAAGGAAAATGTAGCGTCCAAAGAATAAGAGTGAATAAGCTTGGAGCCATGGTAAAAGAGATTGCTAAATCTGTGAAATTGTCAAACCATGAATTATGCACCGGACACTTTTTCGTCGTTCTTCAGAAACAATTCTGGTGGATGCTCCGATAAATCGGAGAAAAATAAATTTGACACAGCTAATAAAATTGTAAATGCAATACAGAGCATTTCAAATATACCATCGACTTCAGGAATAGAAAATCGTGAAATGCCATCTACTTCGACAATGCAAAATTGTCAATATCAAGAAAATTTTAGTATCCAACGCAAATTCTTCAAAAATGGTTTTCAATTGCATATTTAATTTTAACAATAAATAAAATAAGTAGGTAGGAAGTTATAGAACGTCTTCTATTGGTTGGGCACCGCAGTCCAGGCTCTGCTAATGAATTGGAATCCATTTTCATGGATCCAAAATAATGAATAAAATTTTGTGTATATATACTTGTATATATTTTTGGCGTGCTGAACAGAGTGCCTATCAATTGGTCCAAATGTTTCTAATTTTAGGATATTTGGCTGAAAATGGTCTTAAACGATTAGTTTACTGATCAGGAATCCAAGGTCAGAATTGATTCTATCCGGCCAGCCAGCCGGCCGTCAGCACAATGACGCTCGAACGCAATTAGTTGAAATTTTCTAAAATCCACTGAGTGGTTGCAGAATTATAGCCATTTGAAATATTTTTCCCGAATAACTCAAAAAATACTAATCTGATCGAACCAAAGCGCGGTAATTATTTGAAAAATACCGACTCATGCTAAATTTTTTGAGAATCGCATGGATGCAAAATAGAAAACAAATTTTAAAAAATTTTGAGAAGAGTCATTCTCAGAATCTATCTGTCAAATATTGTTGAAATTCTACCGAGTCTTCAAAACCTTATTAAAGACATCATTATTTGCTACGTAGCATAGACACTTGTATATTTCAACGCAATTGGTTTGGTTTCCCTTACAGTTCGATCGGATCTATATTGGTGAAATATTGCCGAAATTTCAAAATATTCAGAAAATCGGGGTCGACTGGTTCACTGTTTTTACATTCAACCAAACACTTTCTCAACAGTTTTTGATGTTTGAATGAAAATAAGCAATTATGACGTGTTTGCATAGATCATTATTCTAAGTGGTCTGTGATGTTATTCATATTTCATATCTCTCTATGTTCGAGTTTATGACATTGTCTGACATGACAGGTTGACAGACAAAACAGTTTGAAAATTATGAGATTTATATCAAAACTTGGTAATAGTATTCAGGAACCAGTGTCGCAAGTTACAAACAAAGATAGGGAAATGGTTTGTTATCAAAAAAAAAATTTCCAAGCGAAAGACTATCAATTTCATATTTTGCTGAATTCTGGAAGAAATATATATTTCAAAGTGAAAATATCCAAACAAAACTTCAATGATTTGATAAATGTAAGTATTTGATCAGAAGGAGCTTATTTAAGCTTGTATTATTCTCAGAATTATGTGAAGCGATCAATACATTCCTGCCAGCGTTATTCCAATGACCATAGTTCATTATGTGATATGATGAGTCTAGTGAGCTTTTCCGTATTATTATAGATATTTTTCAGAGTTTGGGGGAGAAAACCCAGAAAAAAAAACATTCAATAATGAGTACACCTCCCAAAGTATCCTTTAGTGATAGACAACAGTGATTCCTTTTACTCGGAGAAGGAAACTTCCAGCTTTGAGATCCCTCTTTTCGAAGAGAAACATTATAGAATGGAAGTCTAAAGTTAAATAGCTTGGTGTAAACTTCTGTGGAATAAGTGCCTGTTAAAATCACTGCTAGTAAAGCAATAAAGGCTTTAATGGCAGGCAGAAATCTAGCCGGTAAGACTTGGGACTGCTGCCCCAAGATACTGCAATGGTTGTACGTCAAGATTGTGAGACCTATAATCACGTATGGGGCAGTAGTCTGGTATACAAAAATAAGTCAGAATAGTACTAGGAATACCCTCAAAAAATACAGGGTGTTTCATCATAAAGTGGACAAACCTATATGGCGTATAGGAGATATCGAGAGAATCATTTTTGGCTTATGACATATACCCCGTTTTCGAACCATAAGCGAGATACAGGGTGTTAAACCTCAGGATTGAGCCATTTTCAATCCAATATTGTCAGTTTTCTATAACATATCAAGTTATGATTTTACGTCACAGTGGAGTATTTCGGGGTACTTTATCTAGAAAAGTTCAAAATCAGTCAAAAAAAAAATTCAAAATGGCGGAAACCTAAAATGCTCTTCAATTTTTTTCTCGGTTCCAAATTTGAATTTAATTTTTCGAACGTGCTCATTTTTATAAGAATTTCTGTACAAGAAATTACTGATAAATCGACAGCAAATTTTTTTTTACATGCCTACAGCAAAAAAAAAATTTCACCCAAAATTGTTGATTTTTCACACGGTGGTACTCTATCTCCTACCAAATACGAATCTGAAAACAGAATCGAAAAATATCAAACGGTTTCTTCGCTAGAGCCATCCGAATATGGCATTTTGACTTTTTGCTCAACTAAAAATAATTAAATTAATAATTAAACTGATTTGACTATGGGGATTTGTTGTGTGAATTTTGGCTATCAAATTATTCCAAATCCTGGAAAAGAATAAATCACAAAATAGTTTTTTATGTCACTCTGATGGAATTCTTAAGTTCATCTCTAGACTCTAGACTGAGAAATGTTAATTGGAACTTATCTAAGAATGCTCAGAATCGTTACCTAGCAACGGCGATTCACCGAACTGCTAGATTGTCAATTTTCACTTAGTAGAATATTACATTTCGATTGAAATGAATAGAAATGGGAAAATATTAGGAAGCAATGTCCTTTTGTAACTTAAATAATTTCGAAATTTCAATGATATTTTGAGGAATAATTCAACATTTATCTAACTCGGAAATAAAGAACAAGAAATAGAATGGAAAAAATAATTTAATAACTCTGAAAAAAATTTAAATTCATAATTCATTCTCAAAAATATTTCCATTTTTCTGTAAACACCTTATCGCTCTTTTCGCCATTGTATTCACCGATGCTGCAATCATTTCCGGGTTTCGGCGAATTTCGTCAGCAGCTGATTCAATTCGCTCAATAAGTTCTTCTCTCGAGTTTACTGGAGCTCGCTTGTCATAGACAAGGCTTTTCATGTGACCCCAGAAATAATAGTCAAGAGGTGTCAAATCTGGTGAACGAGGAGGCCATGCAACCGGTCCTAATCGACCAATCCGTCGGTTGGGGTATTTAGTGTCTAAATACTCCCGTACAGTTCTCACTGTGTGAGCAGGACAACCGTCATGTTGGTACCAAATTCCTTGAAAATGGCTCAGAGGAATATCTTCCATTAGATTCGGCAAAGTCTCCCGCAAGAATTGATAATACGTATTTCCAGTCAACGTTTGAGGGAGAATGTAAGGTCCGATGATAAATCGATCCTTGATACCCGCCCAAACATTAACTGAAAACATCTTTTGTCTATTCCTTTATATTGTTGCATGCGGATTCTCCCTTTGCCATATAACAGTATTTTTACTATTAAAGAATCCGTCTCTATGAAACGTAGCTTCATCAGTGAAAAGAATTTTACCCAAGAAATTTCTATCAGCACGTTTTCTTCTAAGAACAAAGCGACAAAATTCTTTCCTTCTATCACAATCACCCTCTTCTAAGGTTTGAGTTTTTTGGTAATGATATGGACGGTAATTGTTTCGTTTCAAAATTCTCCATACAGTTGATCTGCTTCTCGTACTTAGATGATTCGCTAAAGTTTTCGTAGATATCTCCGGATTTCTATCAACCATATCCAGTATGCGTTCATCATACGTTCGGATAGATTCCTTCTTTTTGCGGGAGAGAGTACCTTCCTCTCGTAATTTCCGTACTGTCGCCAGAAACGTCTTGAAATTTGGTAGTGCTCTACCTGGAAATCTACGGGAGTAGATTTCTCTCGCTTTCCTCGCCGAGGAATTTCCTTCATAATACGCCTGAATCATATTATTTTTTTCCAAAACTGAATATTTCATTTTCATTAAAAACTAGATTGCGCTTCGAATAAAACGTCAAATTCGGTGAATCGCCGTTGCTAGGTAACGATTCTGAGCATTCTTAGATAAGTTCCAATTAACATTTCTCAGTCTAGAGTCTAGAGATGAACTTAAGAATTCCATCAGAGTAACATAAAAAACTATTTTGTGATTAATTCTTTTCCAGGATTTGGAATAATTTGATAGCCAAAATTCACACAACAAATTCCCATAGTCAAATCAGTTTAATTATTAATTTAATTATTTTTAGTTGAGCAAGAAGTCAAAATGCCATATTCGGATGGCTCTAGCGAAGAAACCGTTTGATATTTTTCGATTCTGTTTTCAGATTCGTATTTGGTAGGAGATAGAGTACCACCGTGTGAAAAATCAACAATTTTGGGTGAAATTTTTTTTTTGCTGTAGACATGTAAAAAAAAATTTGTTGTCGATTTATCAGAAATTTCTTGTACAGAAATTCTTATAAAAATGAGCACGTTCGAAAAATTAAATTCAAATTTGGAACCGAGATAAAAATTGAAGAGCATTTTAGGTTTTCCGCCATTTTGAATTTTTTTTTTGACTGATTTTGAACTTTTCTAGATAAAGTACCTCGAAATACTCCACTGTGACGTAAAATCATAACTTGATATGTTATAGAAAACTGACAATATTGGATTGAAAATGGCTCAATCCTGAGGTTTAACACCCTGTATCACGCTTATGGTTCGAAAACGGGGTATATGTCATAAGCCAAAAATGATTCTCTCGATATCTCCTATACGCCATATAGGTTTGTCCACTTTATGATGAAACACCCTGTATATAGGCTTACCTGTGTCACTGGAGCTATGGGAACCTGTCCTACCGGGGCACTAGAGATCATCACAAATCTCACACCCCTCCACCTTGTGATAGATAAAATGGCCCATAGAGCCATTCTCAGAATATCTAGGAAAGGAACATGATGAGAGTATTAAAAATCAGAAAGCCTGATCCTCTCTTACCAGGTACTTTTCATCAGTCCATCTTCCTAGTTTCTAGTGTTAGGTAGGAAGAAAGACTGGGACAGCGATTCCACTACCCAAGTTCTTAGGAAAATACCATTTAATAGTACCCAGACGGTTCAAAATCCAATATAGGATCTGACACAGAAGTATATAGTGCAGGCACCAAATTCTCACTATCGCTAGGCTCCTATCCGATCTTCTTTCAGGCAGAAATACAAGCAATAGAAAGAAGCGTGGATATTAATCTAAAACCCCCTGTCAGAGGTGTGAGAGAGCAATCCACGCTGACAGTCAACCTGCTATTAAAGCTCTGAGCTCCCATGTAATCCAGTCTAAGCTAATGTAGGAGTTCCACTGAAGAAAACTTAATGAAGTAGGCAAAAACAATAGGGTTTCAACGGTGTGGGTTCCTGGTCACTCGGGAATCAAAGGAAATGAGGAGGCCAACACATTGGAGTTCATCAGAACTGTGGAACTGGAAGGCAAGCTGTAGATGATGATGACATCCATGACATCTCTGATGGGGGGTCACAATAGACCTTAAGGTCGTAGTGCAACGTTACCCCCTACAACAATAGATAGATAAATACATAGATAGTTTATTCAATTCAAATTATAGACAAATGTAACAGGAAAATGTCAACAATAATTACATCAACGAAACCATGTTCTCTCAGTTTTACAAAATTCAAAATATTCTTGTACATTATAAGGCTCACATTTTACTATGAAAGAATTAATTCTCCTATGTAGCAATATTTCGGTCTTCATGAAACGAAATTGCCTCGGCAATGCATTAATGTGCTCCATGCACATATACATAGCATTATTATGTATCACAGTCATCGTCAATATTGACTGTGTCATGTAATGCATGTACTCGAATGGTTCCTTACGCAACCACAAACACAGCACTGTTTGTTTTCGACCCAACAGTTAAATTATGTATTTGAATAGAGACCACGAACTCAGCACTGTTCTCTCTCGAACCAATGGTGGATGAATGTATTCGAATGGGACCTTATCCCACCCCAAATACAGCACTGTTCATTTTCGAAACAACAGTGAATGTATGTAGGTATGTAAGTTGAAACTAATCGTTTGATACTATTCTAGGCCAAAAAGTGCACCAGTATTTGTTTGGACGCTTGTTTTAACTGCCTGATTTAAATTCTTGGAAATATTGGTTATATTATTTTTTCCTGGAGCTAAGCAGCTTTGGGTGGGTTCAGTAGCTGGATGAGTGAACGCTCTGCCTATAAATTTGAACAGCGTGCCAAAGCCTTAATCCACAGAGCTTTTCCAACTTGTTATAATTGTCGTTCTCATAGAAAAAGTATAGTATGCAACTCGGATAAAATAGAAATTCTGCACTCGTTTGAACGCTCGTTTAAACACTTACTCGCCTTCGGTTCCTGTCGCAAACTTTCAAACTCGTGCAAAAGGTGCATCATTTTTGCTTGTTATATAATATACTCTTATGAATTCTAATCATAATGTCATCATATCATCATAGCATATTATTGCATACTAGATCCGGTACAGACTCTCGCAAGGAGAATTAAATTCCCAAGATAGCGCGAAAAATTGCTATCCCATTCTGTCGTGGGTGAAATAGGATAGGAAGCACACTATCAGCTACACGCAAAACTGAAGGATCATATTTATCCCGGCTTCGATATTATTGAGCGTGACCGTACAAGGCTATCTGCATCGTTCAGATCCATCCAGTCGACATAGAATCGGACATTGATGAAATTGTTCGACACGACATAAAAATGTCACTTGTATGTAAATGAACTTCATCTCGAAACATATACATTACCTGAAGCGTTCGCGTGGGAGTGTCTCACAATAAATTCAACGGCACTATATTATAATGAATTATATGTCATTCTATTGTTAGACAAAACTGTCATTTGCTATTTAAATCATATTAAGAGGACAATTGATTCGCTTATGCTTATGTGTGTGGCCGTAAAAAGCTGATCGAATGACATTTGGTCGTTATGGAGGTATTGATGTTGTATCTTGATAATAATACCCTCTGGGTGCTCAATAAAGGATACAATACTCAATTTCGATTACGCAAATATGCGTCCTCTGACATGAAAGTCGAGGGAGTATACGGATTGTAGTGATCTATCATTGATGTCTGAATAATAGAATATATTTACGAGAGACTTTCATAATAATGATGAAATTTAAATTAGTTGGAAAGACACTGAGGTCAGTTGCTTGTTCAAATCTATACAGGCGGGCAGTGGCGGATTAACAGGTACGCTTAGTACGCTTAAGTGTAGTGCTCGAACTGATCTTGTCAATATTTTTCAGAATAACAATTTGGCCTGTAAGCGAAAATAAAAATTGGTTCAAGCCCTGTGGACAGGAGCTTTGGCGCTCTTGTTTAAATTTTGACAAATCAAATCTCCGAAATTATTAGTCTCTGGGAATGATATCAATGGATTCTCACGATAAACTGCATCATGAAAGAAATTTAATTCAAACAGACCGATTCTCCCAATAACGAATGTATCCCAGATATTCATTCCTCAAATCTACTCTTAAAATTATATTATATCAATTAAAACTTATTACAATTACAATATTGCATTTTTATTTTTCTTACCACAGAATATATTTCCATCAGCATATGGATTATCCACGGGCATTATATTATTACCTTAAAAGTATATCATATCATCCTCATAATTCTACGATAGCTGAGGTTATTTCATTAGTCATTTTGCATTCAATCATACTTTGTTTTCTAGAACAGGACGTGTATTTTATATCAAGAATAACGAACCAGAAATAATTCTGACATTTATCACTCATAGGAAAATAAGATGACATGCAAGAACAAAGGTCATATAATAATTCATAGGAGGAATATTTAATTACAGCATTCTGTGAAAACATAGAAGTACGATTCATTATTGAAATTTCGAAAAATCATATCGCCGAATGTATTAGGTTTTTAGAGTAGAAAATGATATCAATGGATTTTTATAGTGAAACTGCATCTTAAAAAAAATGATATTGAAATTTGTAATGTAAAAAAAAATTTGTTGTCGTTACTCCGAAACCATCAGGCTGTTTTTGTCCAATAACGGACTCATCTGAGATATTAATCTCCCAAACCTACTTTAAAAATTTCAACTCCCTAGCTCATTAGAGAGTTTCGTAGAAACAAAATAAAAAAATTTTCAGAATTTTTTTGACACTCAACGGCAACCCGATCAACACAAAACGCATGCATATAAAGGTCATTATTCTACAATTCGATAGGTACTAAATTTCAAACAGATCGAGTGATCGGTTACGGAAATATCCATAAAAAATGTTTTTACTAAAAACGGGCATAACTCCGAAACCACTCAGTGGATTTCGCCCGTTAACGAACTCGTCGGAGATATTTATAGTCCAAACCTAGTCTGCAAATATCAATCCTCTAACTCCTTTCGTTCGAGAGTTATCGTGTTAATGGACGGCCGACTGGACGGCCAGACAGAATCAATTTCGACCACGGATTCTTGATCAGTGAGTCGAACCAAATCGTTCAAAACCATTTTCATCCAAAATTCGAAAATTACAGACATTTGGGCAAATTGATAAGCACTCTGCTCCGAGGAACAAGAGCGCCAAAAACTATCTCTTTGCGTCCTTAGATTGCTGTATTTTATAAGCAGCGATAACAAGTAAATTGTCACACGAAACGCAATTAACGACAAACAAAAGACCTAGAGCAAAAGCCTGCTGTTAGTAATAAAAAATATCATCAAAGGTTCCGCGTACTTTTTTTACCCTAGTTAGGGGCTGTCTGTCTGCAAGAAATTCCACCAACGTTGGCTACCGAGTATCAATTCTGGGTTCCCAATTTTCACAAATTCGTCATAATACAATAAATCTGTAGGCATTCCCTCAGATGTCTAGGTACCGCCGAATGGATGTTGAGTCTAGAGGGGTGTACAAAACATTTGATCTACATATATTTTGTATTCATATTTCATAATCCAAAGAAAGAATGCAACTCAAAAATGTTGGTGTAATTGAACCTTTTTCTCGTATGTTCTGGGGAACATCGCGTTATCATTTTGCCCAAATGTCTGTAATTTTCAATTTTTTTTCCGAAAATGGTTTCAAACGATTGGGTTCGACTACCTGATGAAGAATTCGAGGACAAATTTGATTCTGTCCATCCGGCCGTCCGGCCACTGACGCGATAACTTGAGAACGGAAAGAGATATTCCGCCGTATTCACAAAGCATTGTTAAGTGTTTCAATCTCCGTTAAATCCTAACAGAGAACCTCAGTTAAGGATAAATCTGAATCGCAACCTCAATTTAAGTATCTAACGGTGGTGAAACACGCCTGTTTCACGTTAATTTTCACGTTAACTGAGGTTGCGATTCTTATTTATGCTTAACTGAGGACCTCAGTTAGGACTTAACGGAGAGTAGGTAAACTACCGGGGTCCTAGGACATTTCAAGGCCACCAAAACCATGGTAGTTCCTGGTACACTTCAAGGTCACCCAAATGGAACCTAACCCAAGTGGGTAGGCAACCAAAAATTAATGTAGTAAACGTGTGACGTCATTGCAGCTGACCTTGGGCAGGTAGATCAGGCCTAGCCAGGCTTGCGCAGGTTAATTTTGCGAGAGAAGTGAAAAAAATTTTTTTTCGGACTTAGAAAAATTTCGAGAATTTCGGACTTAGAAAAATTTCGTAAAGTTCGGACTTTGAAAAATTTCGACAAGTTCGGACTTTAAAAAATTTCAACAAGTTCGGACTTAAAAAAATTTCGTAGGTTAGTTTTGCGAGAGAAGTGAAAAAAATTTTTTTTCGAACTTAAAAAAATTCCAGACTTAAAAAAATTTCGTTAAGTTCGGACTTGGAAAAATTTCGACAAGTTCGGATTTCAAATCGAATAAAACGATGATTAATTTTGTGAGAATTGTGAAAAAAAAATATATTTTTGAAAATTCTTTATGTTGGACTTGGAAAAACTTTGAAAGGAACAATTTTAGCTACTATAAACCTTAGATATCCTTATGGGAAATTACATGTTGAAATAAGTGAACTTGAACTAGAATTCTGGGAGGAAATAAACCAAGACAATTATAATATTTGTTTTTTATTGACAAGCCAATCGTATAGTATATTTACATTTTCGAGTGCATATGTGAGTTCATTCTTTACATGATTTCTACAGGTATATAGTAATCATAGTTGGTGGTCCAATCCAAACCATGGATATTGTGTAATATACAAGTACGAACTTGTCAGGTAATAAGAATTCTTAAATTACAAATGGTAGTACAACAAACTGGTTTATAAGTACAAATGGGTTGTATGTAAATATATTAACAAAAAAAAAGATTACAAATTGTATATATTATACACAAGCAGTTAGTTTAGGTAACGTACTTGACCTGAGGTAGAAATGTGCTAGAACAAATGATTAATGCATATATTAAATAGGGGAGATTCTGAGGCTGCATTCACAGAATTATATTATACGCAAGTAGTTAGTTCAGGTAACGTACTTGACAGGAGGTAGAAATGTGCCAGTATAAGTGACAGCGACCAACGACACAAGAATAAGAGTACAAAAGGGAGGCACAGTAATGATACTATGAAGAGTTTAAGATCCCGATTGAAGATTTCAGGGAAAAAAAAGGTTCTGCCTATAAAGGAAGAAAGGAAACAGCTCGTAACAGAGTACATAGGGAAGATTCTGAGGCTGCATTCATGTTAAAAAAAAAATATATATGTATTAGGAAGATTATCGATAAGTATTATGTTATATACAAGTAGTTATTTTAGGAAATAAAGTATTTCTTAATAAAAAGGTAAGTATGGATACGAGCATACATATTAAGCAAAATAACAAAATTATAAGTATCTTTATAGAAGAGTGATGTTCTTTTGGTTCAGAAGGAGGCACGTTTAGCCAATCAGATTCTTTACAACTTCGATTTGAAAAAGTATAAATTATTTTGAAAGTATGTATGTTGTAGACATCATAATCATCATCATTTTTAAAGTAATATTTAAATACAGGTAGATCATTGTTTAGCCTGCATACAACCATATTATCACATAGTTTATTTTTATTAGTACATATTTGAGCCTTTATCACTTTAGGTTGGAAATGAACATATAAGATATTTCCAATAAGCGAGTAAAGGATTACTAAATTCATTTTTTTGTAGTAGTAGAAGTGGTAGTAGTAGTAGTAGTAGTAGTAGTAGTAGTAGTAGTAGTATTTTGTGGGGGTGATGATCTTCGTTATGCGTAGTCCTGGAATATTTCCACAACATCTGACCAAATGCACAATCTTTGGAATACTTATAATGATCCTCCAAAGCACTATCCTCCTTCTTCCAATTATGAATTTGCACTGAACAATAAACACAACGGCAAATGTCTCCTTCACCGGTGAAATACAGACCAGCTCTAGCCAAATCGATAGGATTTGCAGCACCGGTCCAAAATTTCTTCTTAAACGTGAGAAGTCGTTGTTCAAAGTCCATGTGATCCATACTTTCAAGACACATCTTCACTGCTCTTGCCACATTAATCGACATCAACTACATCTATGTTTTACTCCATACAGTTTTTTGTCTAGTAATTGAAAAAAACAACGAATACAAGGTGCATAGTATTGTTCAGATTCACCTTTACATATAGGACAGACGTATTTAACGGGCACAGGCATGTTGATCTTTGAGAAATTCTGTATCAAATGAAACAGTGGAGAGACCGAAATGAAACTGGTAGTTCATCGATTACTTTTTCTTAAATAAAATACCGCCTAATGGCACTACTACTACTTCGGGTTAAACATCAATTTCTTAACTTATTAAATAGATATAATATTAACCTAAAGATAAATATAAAACCTAATCTAGTTGTCCTGACACATTACAGCACAATGCGTTAGATAATACTGCTGAATAAGCCAGGCTTTCCAATGACCTGGAATATTGGCCAGTGCCACCAGCCGTCTCAGGTCCTGGAGTGTTAAGTCTCCAGGTTTTTCCAGTACATGGAAAAGTACCTCAAGCTCCCACGCGGCTATTGGGCACCGCCGCAGCTCTGCTCCAGTAGGTAGATTATTCATTCTGGTAATGAAATTTTATATTTTGTTTTAGTTTTTTTTTTTTTTTTTTTTGAGAAACAACGATACAGCATTTTCACCGAGAGAGGCTGTGTAGATCAATCAAAATATATAAAGATAGGAATTAATCAAAATACCCCCATGGTACCGTTGATATTTTATCCTCCAATACAATTCTTTTATCATCATCAAAACTTAAACCAACCTTTTCTTGTTGAATTGAGAAAATCTCATGATTTTTCGCAATTATACTGTTCTGAATTATTGAAAATGTTGATTGTTCGAAAAGTGTTTTATAAAAATCCTGAAAGGTTATATAATTTTTTATAGCAGCATACTTTACTCCTTTTACTTTTTTAATTGTTTTCAAAAGCTCAATAAGTTCATGGTTATCAGCATAATTAATATTCTGTTCTTTTTTTTTTTCAATTTCGCAAACTTTATACGTGTACATCTTCGACCTCAACCCGATAAATTCACTCATGATGCAACCATTATTTTCATCCTTCATTAAACCAACTACTTTTTTATTCCGCCTAGGAATATTAAAAATATTATTCTCAGGATAATCGGAGGTATCAAATTTATCAATATCCTGCCTTATATGTTGGTAAATGTCATCTGTGAAAATCTGATAAATAAGGCTATCAGTATCTGTGTACAATAATTTTGCATTGTCGTTAAATTTAGCTTTAATGTATTCATAATGAAAATCATACAAAAATGTTTTCGAAATATCTAAAATACACATACCGATGAAAATTGGTTTATTCATATTTATGGTTAACCTTTTCATTTCTATTAGTACAATATCTTCATCGATAATAGTAATGCTACTAAAGTTCCCTTGTGATAAGTAGTAATTAGCACCATATCTTCCTTCATAATGTGTTACTAGCTTTATATCTCTATATCTTCTAACATTTTCTATTGTTTTTCCAAATGGCGCATTGTTCATCAATTTGAAGTGGTTACGTTCAAATTCGTTTTTACTGGCTTTACGCAACTCTGTGTTAAAATCGATGTACGATTTCATCCAAGGTTTTTGAGCAAATTTCAAACACCGATGAACTTTCTCTAGCTTCAACCCCAATTTAATAGCCTGTTTCAAATTTTGGTAATGAATAATATATTTTTTTTTATTGTATAAAGTCAATAATAATTTAGTTGTATCATTATCAGATACAGGTGGTGGCAGATGATGCGGACATAACGGAAGATCTTTATGTTTTTCATATAATGATTTCGGATATTCCAAGTCCACTTCTAAAACATAACCAAATTCAGCATCATCTGGTGTGTTTAAGATAGTGCCTACTTCATTAGACCCTATCTGCACCCATTGAAAATCAGAAAATGGTAATGCCTTTGTCATGGCAGCTCCATATAAATTCACCACATCAAAATACATTAAATACGAAATAGGCTCATCAGACTTGTACTCATCAACACACATGTATTTATTGTTGGATTTCGCATAACGCCTCGAACATTGCGACACTCCTCCTCTAATGCCTTTTTCAATAAAATTAATCATTTCAATGTCAGTGAGTAATTCCAATTCAATTTTTGTAAGTTTTAACATCGCATCAAAGGCCAATCCTGGTGTTGTAAAATAATGGAGTGCATCTAAATTATAATATTTCATGCAATTAATTCGAAAATTCTCGAAAATATCGCTCAAAAGTAAAACATCAGTTTTAAGATACAATTCAGCATATTGTTTTAAATTTTGAATTTTGAAAGTTTTCCATACATTATTTGCATGATTAAAGTCATCATCCGATATTGCCTCCTCAGTGAGCGTATTATAAAAATTTTCCTTCGATGGAAGTTCCTGATCGTCTAGTCTTTTAAAATTATCAAGATACTCATATGGAAATACACCTTTTCTTGTCACTAACTCAAAGTGAGTTTTATCAGGAAAGAATTTTGAAACAATAGTTCTTTGTTCATCATCCAAATACGAGGATAATTTTTCCAAGCTACCGGCTAAAAATCTAAAGGAATCTATAAATCTCAAATTTATTTTATATTTAGTGATGTATTTTGTGAACGAAATGAATTTTTCCTTATTAACAGGCAAAATATTCAAGGGACCCTCAATATCTTTCGCAAGACTTCTAATTAGAAAATGACTATCATAATTGGAAAAGTTATGGAAAACCACAGGTATAGTATTAGATATCTGCAATTTTAAATTGCAAGTTTCATGAGCTGCACCACGATATTTTCCTGAAAAATGACAATGATCACGAACTTTACCATCACTAACAGAAAATTCATTATCGCACACATAACATTGCTTCGCTTCATAAAAATTCTGTTTCTCCTCATCGTTCATTACAATTGGAAGAGGGTTCGATATAATTCCTCCAACATATGCTGAAAGATTTTCCAATTCATTTATGAACCATTTTATACAATCAGAACCTGTATATAAATTGAATTTAGATAAAGAATCATCATAATCACATTTGAAATAATAAGCTATACTAAAGGCTTCATGTTTTTTGCGCTTTATAGTTTTATTATCGAGAGCAAAGGAGGAAGAGGACAGATCATAATCAACCAAAAGACTTTCAATGTCCGCATAAATAACGAAAGGCATAGGTATTTGATGTGTAAAATTTTTGAATTTTAAAATCTTATGAGTTTCTTTAGGTAAAACTATTTTACAGTGATTCAAATCTCTACATAATTCCAGATGCCTTTCCAAAGATTCATTTGTAGCGAAATGATTCAAACATCTTTCACAGAAATATTTCCTATTTTTCGAATCTTTAAGTTGACGACTCAAAAGACGGGATAAATTTTTTATTAGAGCAAAATGGTAATATGTTTTAGTTTTCAAATTCATTGAACTCGTTCCAGGATTATTTTCAGCTATTTCATTTGTCAAATTTTCACAAGGCACCATCAAGAGATTTATTATTATTTTGTAAAATGGACTCTTGGTAAGACAAAGAGGAACAATCTCCTTGTTATTCGAAATAGTAAAAATATTTATTCCTAAACCGTTCAATAATTCAAATTTTGGAATATCCTTCAATTCTATTGGGAAATTAATGTTTTCATACTTAAGAAAGCCTTCAAAATCGGGGTAAGAATATACTCTACATTTATTTTTGGATTCATCGTAAACGGGAAAAAGAGCAGCCATTATAGACCACAGGAAACAGTACTGATCATTATTTTTTATATTGATTACACTATGCGTGCTTTTCACAAATGCTGGTAAATCTACATAAGTGGACATACCAACATTTATTGGACTGAAATGATTAATGTTCAATTTCAAATACAAAATTTCATATAGACTCCAGCCCGAATCGCGTTCTTGGAACTCACCCATTCGATTCAAAATAACAGACGATACATTGTTTTTATACCAATCTTTTAAATTTACACTAACGTCAATAACTTCATTTTTTGTGGAAAAAAATTTAAAGTTAGTCTCTAAATCAGAGGGTTTCACAAATAAACCAGCCAAAATAGTGTTAACTTTTAGTACAGATTTTTTCAACGACTTACGAATTTGTATTGCAAAACTTCTAAATGCTTTCTCCAAAAATAATTGAGGATCTTTGAATCCAAGATTTGTAATAATACCACTAGAAATACGCCCATTAAATGCCGATTTAATTTCATGCCATTCTAAATTTGCTTCGCATCGTTTTTCCATTAATTTTGATAACTTTTTCCTAAATGTTCGTTGATAATACTTTAAAATACTAAGATTAGATTCAACTCTAGCAAAATTCCCAATAGCATCATTATATTTATTTTTAATCGATCTATTCAAAACGCAAATAATATTTTTCAAATAAGTAATATATTTTAAAAATTCCTCTTTAGTTTTGATTAATCTACTCACCCTTTCCATAGTCTTAACGGCTTCAGCCGACAAACTATCTAAACGGGTGGTTGCTGTACCACTCATTTTTTTTCTCTGCCTTTTTCACGGATTTTTGCTGTTTTTTTATGGTTTTTTTTCTTTTATGTCTGAAAAATATATTTTCATTTGAAAAATTGGAAACTCAAAAATCAGCCCAAACATTTTTTTTTTTAAACAGGTAGAAAATAAAATCTGCTTACCTCGATTCTGCTCTATGCACAAACACAACCTCAAGTAGAATACCTACGCAATCTATTTCTTATATACCAATTCGGATCGCAATTACACGTGCCCCAAAATTTTTGTTAATTTGCAATAATTCAATTCAGATTATAATAGTAGACAAAGTTGCATCCTAACAATCTAGATTTTTGCATGTACATCATTAATATTAAAACAATGTATCATTCGATAAAATTAAGAGGACGAATAAATGGTCAAGTTGGTCAATGTATCCGCGGAGATAAATAAACGCCGACGAAGCTCAATTAGCATACCGATAAGCGTTTACTTAGAGAGTACGCCTAATAAATAATTATTATATTTATAAGATTATCTTATCTAAGGAATGTGCGATGCAGGTCCACGCGCTAGGATGCAAAATGCTAAATAAGCAATATCTAACAAAGTAATATGAATACAGTATGGACCTTTGGAAATAAACCTATCTATTAAATATGTAATTGATTCACACCAATTAATTGATATATGTAATTCTTAATATGGATATTCGTTTGGTGAAAATGAATAACTTCAAACAAATTTCAATTGATATTTCACATGAATTATATGTATTTACATTTTCATATAAAATAAAGGGGAAGAAGGATTGACAGTAAAATATTCTGTCCCAAAATTTAAACATTTTGTCCTTGACAATCAGCGATTTCAGAGTATAAATTCCGTTCAATTCATCTTGAAAAACTAGTATAATTATTGGAGTTACCAGCTACGAACGTGCACGTGAATAAGAAAAAAACTTTAACATGAATATTCCTTGTACTATTGTTGTTTTCTCTACTGATCGGGACAATTTTACCCCCCGAATGTTAGAGGTGGTGTGCAAGCAGATTTTTCAGTAAGTTTTTTTCCTCCCTAATCATTTTTATTTTTTTTTAAACTACCTTCATTTGTTCAAAGATATGGAGCCCCCAAAGTCACTCTTTATGATGATAAGGTAACAATAAAACTATCATATAGTCCAAAAGTAAAAACGATGAAAAAAAAATTTGGTAATTTACCTGTGAAATACCTGAAAACACGATTGGAGGATGACAAAGATCTGGGGTTATTGGAAGATGTCATAAGAAGATACAAGTACAATATTGTCGACGAAGAGGATATCGAGAGTGCTCAAGTAACACAAGCATGTATATCAACACCACCACCACCTTCACAAACACCCCCATTACAATCAGATGGGGTGATATTGAAGAGAGCCTTGAGGGAAGCAGGAGTTCCCATTACCCAAAGTACACCTCATGTGAATAATGGGCTTAATGAGGAGGATTCGAGACAAAGAAGAGCAGCCAAAAGACAACTTTTTGAAATTAATTCACAATTATTAGCGGGGGAGGAGGAAACAATACCACCCCTATCACAACAACCACCCTCATCACAACCGTCGAAAAGAAGAAGAAGGGAAATGCCAAGAATCGAGATTGATGATCATGATTTCATTTGAAAAAAACGTTAACCATTTGGGACTTTGAAGTAATAAAAGAATCATTATTAAATTATTGGTGTTTTATTGTAACCTTTAAGATACATTGTCATTTGATATCCATTGATTATGTGTATCGTCAAATCCAACCCATTTAACTAGGCTTTTTCCACCTTTACGTTTCAAAACTTTTTCAACCAAATAAATATCTGGATATTTCACTTTTTGCATTTGCTCCTCATAAAATCCTCCCTTGATTTCTTTATCATTGATATCCTTCAAAATATATGTTGTGGGTGTGCTCAATACTTTTTTTTTAATAATAAAGATTTCAGGAGACCAATTCATATTATATTTTTTATCAAAGACACCCCGCGCTGTGGAAATTCTTACATGATCACCTTTTATGAATTTACATTTTCGTATTGGTGACTTTGGATTACTATAAATTCCACGTAGAGAATCTTCATTTGTTTCTTTTACATCGATCGGTTTCATTCCGATTGTGCGGTGCACAGAATTATTATAGTTTTTAACCACTTCAGCTAAAATACCACCTATCCATTTGTGGGTATTTTGAAAGGAAAATTGAGGATACATTTTTCCTTTAATTGTTCGAATTACACGTTCAACAATTGCTGCTTTTTTATCACTGTAGGTGGAATAATGATTAATAGAATATTTTTCCATTAGCTTTTTGAAAGTAACATTATAAAATTCTGTACCCTTGTCTGTTTGTAAATTTTTCAAACTGTTGTTTTTTTTCGATTTCAACATCTTCAACAAAATAGTTTCCATAGCAGTAGACACATTTTTCCCTGATTTATCCTTGAGCGGTTCAGTCCAAACGTATTTAGAGAAACAATTGATGACAATTAGAATATACTTGAAACCGTTATTTTCTTTGGCATATGGTTGCATATCTATCAGATCAGCTTGGCATAAGTCCCACAAGCCACGTACAATTGTTTTACGACGTTTAAAATTTATTCGGGCCTGCTTATACAGCTCGGTGACAATTTGCCACTTCTTCTCGGTTCTCGATGTCATCGTTATACTATCAAACCAGCCTCGTACAATTCTTCAACAATTGAAGTGATTTCATTTATAACACCACTGTTTCCAGCTTCATGTGATGCCAATAATAATTTCAATCGTTCAACTAATTCATTAGGATCATTCCAAAACATATAGGCTGTGTTTTTATGTAATCTCAAATTGATAGAACCCCCCTTTTTTTTTATTAACGGTGCAACAATTTTTTTATATTTAACAGTATTGTTACCATCTATCTGATTGCTTGGGTGATAATAACATTTATATGCGTTTGTTTTAGTAATTATATCATGGTAATTTTGCAAGTCTTCCTCAGAATATTTCTTAGGTTTTCGTTTAAATATTAATTCGTATAAACCTCTAGTACCTCGATACCTTTTATTTTTTACCATAACATCTCCATTATCAATTATTTGCATTCGTGAATTACCAATCGAGAATTTTTCCGTTTCTGGATCAAAACGAACACCATATTTTCGATCGAATTTTGAAGGATTTTCATTCAGACTCATAATATATTTCCTCGCAATGGGTGGATATTGATCTAGGTAATCGATAAACGAAGTATTATTAGCGGTCTCCTTGGTCCTGTCTTTACTGCTGCCTGCTGTCGTTTCCCCAATGGGTGTGAGCGGTGATAAAGACGATTGAGGCATCACCCATTTTAAGTCTTCTTCTTCTAATTCTTCTTCATGATTGCCATTCTTTTCGTCTTCCTCATGTTTCAAATTTTTTTTTATTTCCTTCAATTGTTTCGTTATTGGAGAAAATGCATTTTCTTTGACTCTCTCTCCATACTTGAGTAATTGTAATTTATCTTTAATATTTTTACGTTTTTGAATCAAAAGTCGTTTCAATCTCTTATTGTAAGTGTTCATTTCGGTCACCGTTATCAACGTTCTGCTTGTCAACACCTGTTGTTGAACTGGCAAACTAACATAAGCAGTAATAGAGTTTAGGTATTTATATTGATGAATTCGTCAAAACCTTTTCTATATCGACCTCCATTTAGTTCATTATCCTTAAAGATTGAAACGAAACTAAATGGTTCCCCCGACCAGCACATTGAACATATATTTTTAAATGTATCAAAGGAAAAATCCATCGAACCAATATGATCTGTATAGACATGTTTTAGATTCATTTCATCTTGTTTGAAAAGAATAATAACATTAGCATTTTCTCGTATTAGATTTTTTGGTATTCTAGCGTAACTTTGTGCTAAATAGAAACAATCCACATGATTATGTCTTCCCATACTGAAGAACTCACGCATTACATCTTGTTTGTTGCAGATGACATCATCGAAAATGAATAGAGAATTAGGTTTGGCTCTATTAGGTGGATCTATATTTTCAGCTGTCGTGAAAGTGTTGAAAGTTATTCCTTTTATTGGTTTTAATAATTGCTCGAGGTACTGGTATTTCGGTTGATGTACCGATTTTGAGTATAAGTTAATATTCTCAAATTTCAATCCATGTGGATGTTCAATGAGTGTTATCATAACATTAGTTTTCCCACAATTTGAAGGTCCTACTATAAGACATCTAATAGTAGCGGGAAATAAATCACCATGTTTCAAATGTTGATGATAAGCACCTGCAGTCTGCAACACATCATTATTCTGAACTTTTAGATGAACTTTTTGTTGATGAACTTTCATATTGAACAATATTTCAAATAAAAATGACTAACATAACTAAAACTATATCATTTATAGCTTTTCTTTATAAAGCGAAGGTTGTGTATGTGTGTGTGTATATATATATATATTTTGGTTAAAATATGAAATTTTATACGGGTGGTGGACTTGTTAACAACCTTATAAATTCCCTGCCATTTGAATTACATATACCTGGGTACAATTATTGTGGTCCTGGAACACGTCTATCGAAACGTTTAATGTCAGGATCCAAACCTATAAATAAATTGGATGAGGCATGCATGGAACATGATATTAAATATTCGAAAGAGAAGGATTTAAAACACCGCCATAAAGCAGATGAAATTTTAGCTACTAAAGCTATGGAAAGATATCATTCTTCTGATGCTTCGCTTACTGAAAAGATGGCTGCATTAGGTGTTAGCGGTATAATGCGAAGCAAAGTTAAATTAGGGATGGGAATTGGTAATAAGAGACAACAAAGAAATGTTTTACGAAAACTCCTAAAGAATTTGTTGCTCATCAGAAAAAAGTGCAATGAAATCATTCTAAGTGTAGAAGAAGAAAATTCAGGGGAATAGGCAATAAAACTGTTAAAACCAAGAATTTTAAAATCCAAACCTACTCAACCTTCACAACAACAACAAAATCAAATTCCTACTCCTGCGATGATTAAAATTATGACATCAAATAGGACTGCTGCTGCTGATGCTGCTCCTGCTGTCGCTGATACCATCAATAAAAAGAAAAATCGAAAACCAATTTTGAGGGTGAAAAAGCGTAAAAGCGTCTATAGCAACGATGAGATTGAAAGTAAAAGATTGAAAATAAATACTGACAATGACAAGATAGATTATGAAGAAATACCTTATATAAAACGAAAAAGAACCACAGATGAAGATCAGGACGAGAATGGGGGTGCTAAACGAACAAGAATTTTACCTATAAATATGTGAGCTTTACATAATTGGGGTGCAGTCCTGCTCAACTTTGAGTGTGTATATATGGTGTAAAAAGAATGAGCATGAAGAAAAAGAAGATTAAACGTGTTTCTTTCAATAAAGTGGTGAAAGAAATAAAAAAACATATAATAAGAAAAAAACCTAAGGATCTATTTTCACGGGTATTTTTGGCAAAGAAATTAGCCAATAAATTCAAATCCAAAATAAAGTCAACAAAAGTGATAAGGTTACCTAAAAAAGGAGGTATTTTACCATTAATTCCGATTTTTGCGGGATTGAGTGCTTTAGGTGCACTAGGTGGGGGAACTGCAAAAATTATTGATTCAATTAATGCTGCTAAACAGGCCAAACAACAATTCGAAGAGGCAAATCGACACAATAAAACTATGGAAGCTATTGCTATGGGAAAAGGAATGTGCTTGAGAAAATACAAAAAAGGATTTGGACTTTTTCTACGAGACAGTGAAGCAGATCGTTACAATTAACAAAAAAAGAGAGAGAGAGAGATGAAACTTCCAAAGCGAGCACTAACAGATCGGGATATTAGCAATTTGGTTACAGAATTAAAAATTGCTAATTTTCGTGGATGCTTTATGAAAGATGAGATGCCTAAACGTATTCGAAAAAATGAATGCGGAATTGTGAATTTAGACAACTCTGATGGGCCGGGCACACATTGGGTCAGCTATCGCAAAAAGGGGGATAACATTTCATATTTTGATAGTTATGGAAATCTACCTCCACCTCTTGAAGTTTGTAAATATTTTAAATCTGGTTGTAAACATCATTGTACGCATAAGAAACAATTGAATATTTTCTATAATTATAAAACATATCAAAAAAAAACATCGTATAATTGTGGACACTTATGTATAAAATTTTTATTAAATAAATTATCATTCAAATGAAAAATATGGTCAGTGTTATGCAAGCATCATCATCATGTCCTACACGTTCACGTTAAACGACAAGTCGTCAGAATTGAAAGCCACTATATATCCACCAATTGTGTTAAGTGAATCTCATGACTATGTTATCGGATTAATAAACTTTGTCAGTTACAATAGCATTCCCAATGTCGATGAAACAAATAATCGTTTCCATTTTGGTGTAAACAACATAATCATTCTTCCACCTGGTTGCTATGAAATAAGTGATATAAATCACTATCTACAAAAATATATAATTGATAACTATGAAAATAATCCATTGAAAGGTCAAACAGATAGACCAGCCATAAATATTTAGTTGAATCGAACCACCCTGAGATCGGAAGTGAAATGCACGGAACCTATTGATTTTCAACAGAATTGTAGTATAGCACAAGTTTTGGGGTTTACACCGCAAATATTAGCTGCTAATAAAAAACATATTTCCAACAAGCCTATCAATATTTTCAGAGTGAATGCGATCAATATTGAATGTAATTTAGTGCAAAACTCATATTCTAATGATGAAAAAAAACATATTTTGCACGTCTTCTATCCAAAAAATGCACCAGGCACCAAGATAGTTGAAAACCCCTCTAATGTTATCTATTTACCGATAAATACGAAATTTATCAATGAAATTGCTATAAAACTAACAGACCAAGAGGGTAACTTGGTCAATTTCAACGGAGAAGTGGTAACAGTAAGATTACATGTGAAAAAAATCTACAACTAGTGAACTAAGAGCGATCATGAGATATTATAACGTTTTCTCAAGCAACCAACAACAACAACAACAATCTAATGGTATGAAAAATAATAAAAAAGGGGCTGAAAGAAATATATTGTTCAGTACTACAAAAACCAGTGTACCGTTAACAGCGACAAATAAATTATTTTTAAGGTCCTTGGGTTTTAAAGTGAAGACAAAATGAGTTTCCTAAATTTAAATGTAGCTGAAAATGTTCTAATTGATGAATCTATTGCGAATTTTGAATATCATACTCATCAACCGTATGCTTCAACGACATATAAGTGCAGTGATGAAATAAGAATACCCATCCAAACGCAAGATCTATACACTTTACCATCATATAGTTACATTTATATTGAGGGGAAATTATTAAAAAATAGTGATGATGTTAAACATCCACCTACTGAAACTACACATATAAAATTTATAAAAAATGGAATTTCATTTCTTTTCGATGAAATTCGTTATGAAATTGGAGGCACTGTGATTGATCAAACACGGAATTTGGGAATAACTAGCACATTGAAGAGTTACTTATCCTACACGAAGAATCAATTTGATCGTTTGCAAAATGCTGGATTGGCATTAGATGGACTACCTGATATCCTTGATCAAAAAGGTAATTTTACCGTTTGTATACCTCTTAAATTGTGGCTGGGATTTGCAGAGGATTTCCAAAAGGTTATTATGAATGTTCGTCAAGAATTGGTATTGATTAGGAGCAGCAATGATTTGAACGCGATTATTAATCAACCAGTAACAGGAACTGAAAAACCCTTTGTGGAAATCAACAAAATTTATTGGAAAGTGCCACATCTTAAAGTGGCCGATGTGCAAAAATTAAGATTATTGAAATATGTTGAGGAGAGCAGAGATTTATCCATTTCATTTAGAAATTGGGAAATTCAACAATTACCCACTCTTCAAGAGACTACCCATCACACCTGGACTGTTAAATCAAGCAGCTTGATGGAAAAACCCCGAATTGTTATTTTTGCCTTCCAAACGGATCGTAAAAATAGCTTAAACAGAGATTCGGCATTATTTGATCATTGCAATCTAAGGAATATTAAATTATTCCTGAATGCAGACGCATATCCGTATGATAACCTTAACCTTGATTGGGACAAGAATCAATGGTCGTTATTATATGAAATGTATGCGCATTTTCAAAGAGCGTACTATTATAAAAACGAAGCTGAACCAGCGTTTACACCCAGTTCATTTAAACATACAGCACCAATAGCTGTCATAGATTGTACTCATCAGAGTGAGACAATAAAGAACGGTGCAGTCGATATCAGACTTGAAATTGAAACAGCAAAACCGGTACCAAACAAAACAAGTGCTTATTGTTTAATTCTTCACGACCGAAACGTGATATATAATCCATTAAGTGGGACTGTAAGGATTATCTAGAGCTCATACGACGGCACAAAATGGCATTTATTGTGGATTTCCAAGGGTTCCACTACAAAGATAGTGAATTTTACATCAGGGAACTTTCAATTCTAAATATTAACACTTGTGAAAGGAAACATTATTTTATAAGAACACCAGTGCAATTTCATCTACTATCTGAGCATTTCAAATGGCAGATAGATTACACAACAAACAACATCCATGGTTTGGATTGGACGACCAACTATGATTACTATATACCTGTAGAAATGCTAATTTCTGTTTTGAAGAGCCACCTACTACCTGATGCACAAAGCTTAATTTACGTAAAAGGATTGCCGAAAGTAAGGATTCTAAGAACACTATTACATAAAGACTCCGATCGATGTATCATCCTAGAGATGTCTGACTGCCCCAAGCTAAAACTCTTAAAAGAAGCATCCACAACAAGTTATCATTGTAGGTTACATGTAAAGAATGAACTCATATGTGCACTCGAAAATGTTAATTTACTATACGATTGGCTTGTCAATAAAAAACAAATATTATAATTGTCTTGTTTTATTTCCTCCCAGAATTCTAGTTCAATTTCACTTATTTTAACATGTAATTTCCCATAAGGATATCTAAGGTTTATAGTAGCTAAAATTGTTCCTTTCAAAGTTTTTCCAAGTCCAACATAAAGAATTTTCAAAAATATATTTTTTTTTCACAATTCTCACAAAATTAATCATCGTTTTATTCGATTTGAAATCCGAACTTGTTGAAATTTTTGTAAGTCCGAACTTTACGAAATTTTTCAAAGTCCGAAATTTTCGAAATTTTTTTTAGTCCGAAAAAATTTTTTTTCACTTCTCTCGCAAAATTAACCTACGAAATTTTTCTAAGTCCGAACTTTACGAAATTTTTCTAAGTCCGAAATTCTCGAAATTTTTCTAAGTCCGAAAAAAAATTTTTTTCACTTCTCTCGCAAAATTAACCTGCGCAAGCCTGGCTAGGCCTGATCTACCAGCCCAAGGTCACCTGCAATGACGTCACACGTTTACTACATTAATTTTTGGTTGCCTACCCACTTGGGTTAGGTTCCATTTGGGTGACCTTGAAGTGTACCAGGAACTACCATGGTTTTGGTGGCCTTGAAATGTCCTAGGACCCCGGTAGTTTACCTACTACGGAGATTGAAAGCTTTGTGAATACGGCGGTTAGACTTGCAATTTTCAGGGTATGTGGCACGTCCCAATACGACGGACAAGTTCATTAATGGGAATAATCGGCCCAACGGTTTCCGAGTGCTAATTTTGTCATCAACCGATACAGATCCGATCGGATTGAGACTTCAACTAGCTAACGTGCTCTATAGTTAGATCAGATCAGTATTTTGAGAAAACAAAATATCAGATGGCTATAACTCTGAAACCGCTCGGTCAGAATCAATTTTCACCTCGGATTCTTCATCAGTGAGTCGAAACTAATCGTTTCAGACCATTATCGGATAAATATCCTAAAATTACAGACATATGGATGAAATTATCAGCACTCTGTTCACCTAAATAGCACTCCAAAGAAATGACTATTTAAAGGGGTGAAATTCAGGGGGCTCCGAGGGGCCTCCTGGCAAAAATCGAAAATAGGGGTCGCAATTTCGTCTCGAGAATCTGTGATCAAATATTGTTGCATTAATTTCGGAACAACCACTATAATATTGACATCTAGCGAATTGCGAACATAGAATCCGCTTTATATTTTGAAAAGGAAATGCCTGTTAGGTGATTTTGCATGTTTAATTCGATTATCTTTAATCCTATTCCGCTTCCTTTGAAAGAGAGTAATAATAAAATATAAAAAAATATCTAGGATAACTTTTTTGTAATAAGATACCTAAGGTAAAAATATTTACTTGACGAATCAGGGGAGAGTGGGGAAATTGGGGCACTCCAATGAAAAGTAAACAATTCTAGTCATCACATAATATTAAACAAAATTAAACTAATTCTTATTATCATAACAGGAACTCTAACTATTGAAAACTATAGAGCAATCAACGAAATATAATATACTACAAAAATAAAGCATTTTTTAAAAGTTATTTTAGCAATCTTAACTAATAATGCAAATTCAATATTTAAGGTCATCGCGTCCTTACTGTAGGGATCCACTTCATCCATAGACACTTCTAGTTCACCCCAGTAGATGGCGCATTTGTCGGCGACACAGCGTCATTCGAAATAAATATCAATAGGTAATGTGCACAGAACACTAATAATATAATGTAATGTGGTAATAAGGTACCTCCACCCCACTAGTCGAAAACCCACACAACAATTTGTGCCAAGTAGAAAACTATGACCGATCTTTGGGATATCGGCCAAATGAAAGAAACTAGAGAGCTGATTTAGGTCTAACTTATTGCGAAATTTCATCACTTTTAGTTTGGATACAGTTTTTTGGCGCTCTTGTTCCTCGGAATAGAGTGCTTATCAATTTGACCAAATGTCTGTAATTTTCGAATTTTTGACTGAAAATGGTCTTAAACGATTTGGTTCGACTGACTGACAAGAATCCGTGGTCGTAATCGATTCTTTCCGGCCGTCCGGCTATTAACACGATAACTCTCCAACGGAATGAGCTAGACAATTGAAATTTTCAGAGTAGGTTTGGGACATAAATATCTCGGTTAAGTTCGTTATTGGGCAAAATCGGCCTTATGGTTTCGGAGTAATGAAAAACTATTTTTTTTGACAGTACAACTTTCGAATTAAATTTTTTTTAAGACACAATTTCATCATAAGAATCGATTGATATAATTTTAAACTCTAACAAGCTAATACTTTCGGAGATATGATTTTTCAAAATTTCAATAATACACCGTAGTACTATATGTATTCACAGAATGCGAATTCTAATTTTCTGTGTTCACTGTTCATAAATGTCATCTGGCTATTAAAGACATGTCAATTCGTAGTTTGAAAATATTTTCTGTTGGAAAACAAGTATCCGATTATTGAATTTGTGAATATATACAAGACTGTTTTGAACCCGAAAATAATATTGACTGGTTGCATATTGAATAATTTATGTATAAATTCGTGATGATGTTTCAGAAGATTTAGAATTGGATCATTTGAATGATGTAGTTTACGAAGGCAATAGGAAAGAAGAACATAATGGAATGATCAAAAGAAATTACTGTTCATTGACCAGTGAGATAAATATTAACTTTTACTTCCTTGAGTAGTGAGATATGTTCCTGTTCCTGAATAAATGGACAATCTGCCATGATTGTCTCCAGCCTTGCTCTAGACATTGCGATGATACTTTCCTTATTATTTTAAAAGATAATTTTTAAAGTATTGAAGCATTGAAGATTGCTCATTTAATCTTGATAAATAAACCATTATTTGAATTGAATATCCTTTATGATGCAGTTCTATCATATGAATCCATTGATCCAACTCTGAGAAAGCAATACTTCGGAGATATGATTTGTCAAAGTTTGAACAAGAGCGCCAAAGCTCCTGTCCACAGGGCTTGAACCAATTTCATTTAAGTATATATTGTTTCGGGGATATAAGCAAAAATCTAAGCCAACGTCTGAAATCTCATGGTTATTCGGATTTTCGAGGTGAAGCCGTATCCGAATCTATAGTCAATACCGTGATATTCGGATTCAGCACCAAAAAATACCTATAGATTCGACGCGAAAAATTATTCAGCCTTTTCTTCCTGAATCTACTGCTTTCATCACCAAATGACTGGACTGCAGTAAAAATCTAGAACATAACTTTTCCTATCTATCCAATCTCAGCATCAGATTAAATCCCACAAAAGAATTGAAATAGCAATAATATTTCATTTGTTTGTGTTGACCAACATCAATAGCCATCCGCCTAATGAGCTTCTTCTGTTTCTCGGTAACTGCGAAGACAGTAGATCGTAAAACTCTAATTTCCATAAAAACAAAATGAAACCCGATCCGGCATTCCGAAATCGTGACTTCTTCAGTGAAACGCACCGCGAAGAGAGGGATCCACCGATCTTGCCGCCTAACTGGTCTCAGTATGCCAGGAATTTGAAGAAAATCGAAGTCATATGTCACGCCGAACCAGAACAAGTCGTTAACACGATTAAAATGATAAGTTTTACTAAGAAAAGGAAAAATGTGCCTAGTGGGCAGATGAAATGACATAACTTGACCGAGTATGGTGAAGGTTATTGTGGAATATCTTATCTGGACGTGTTTTTGTGCCGTATGATGACACCGCCATGAAGTTACATTACGTTCGGGGTTTCCTTGATAGTTTTATAAATTCACAAAAACACCTTTAATAGTTCCTCACCGGCTGAATAGTTTGAGATTTGTCGATAAAAACAATGTTTAGTGAAACAAGAGAGATACATCCAATGCCTCTCCGATATTTGGGTTCATTATTTCTATAATTAATGAACCTATGAATCTTGCACTAAAAAAGTGTTTGTAAAACTCCTTGAAGGTATCACAGTTTACGTATAGGAGTACGAAGAATTAAAAAAACAAATGATACCAATTCATGCTTTCCAAGGTATGAAAATTCAGGGAACATGGTAAACAAATCGAGTATTACTTAAATAAATAATACACGGTTAGTCTTTAAGCTATACAATTTTGACCTCTTATCAAATGAAAGACTTTTCTCATCAACAACTTTTCCAGATTCGGCTCAGATCAAAAGATATATGCCTTCCAATATATTACAATAAGCTAATACACCCCTGAAATGTATGTACCTGTAGTATACAGAAACCCACACGGATTCATAATTGTATAATCGTCTAATAATAATGGAATAAAATAATTCGAAATGAAGAGACATATATCTCAAGACAATTATTTATTGAATATGTGTTACAACATGAAATTTTGTTCCATATACATATGAGAGAAATCCATAAGATGATTCTGCCGAATCAAAGCAGTATGAAACTAAAAATTTTGATAATATATATAACAGATAATTTAAAACTTTTATTCTCTAATGGGGGTAAATACAAAAAAATTCATAGAATAATACAGATCATGGTAATTCTTCTACTTCCCAAAAGATAAATAACCTGCAATTCAAATTGTTTGTTGGTGAATTTGCACTATTCACAGACAAGCTGAAATTTGAAATTAATAATTTACCAAGAAATAAAGATTTGATTATATAATAATGTTCTGTTATACCTTATTATCTTATTGCGTTTTAATATTATGTACCTTTATAGTTTTGGTTTGCAGTAGAGACGGTTCTAGAACCGTTTGAAGTAGTCGCACAGTCGTTTGTTGAAAACTGGCCAAGATCTTTCACAAGCTTATTTTATCCTAGTCTTTAGTACCGATTCGGAACCGTCCGTACTGTAAACCACAACAAGCCTAATATAACTAATTTGGAAACAAGTGAGATTCAATTGCACAATAATCATATGTGAGATAAGAAGTTTACTAGCTCCTCTTCTTTCTAGAAGCGTTCTATTCTATGGATGAGTAGTAGACAAGTGGCCAACTTTGAGATCATTAGGCAGTCAATCTATGCCTATGTCTATGCCATTATTCAAGTATTCTATATCATATCATTAAATTTCTGAAATATTCATCAGATTTATTGAATTTACATTCATTACAAACTACATTCAATGAAGAATATCTAGAAAACGGTGCATATAGGAAAAATGATGAACAATAATTTAATTTTCTTATATGATTGATGATTTTAATAATGACTTGAGATAAACTTTATACGCTTTCTTTCATGCTCAATTCTCATACATTTATGAATTCGCGAGTCTATAACCAGGAAACAAGTGGAAGTAGGAAAAGCTGTTGATTGGAGATTATGTGTCATTATCATTAGCTATAGAAAACTTTACACCGAAATTAATTTCATTCTGAAAAACCATGTCAAACCCACAAATGGAAAACTGATTTGGTTTTACAATTTCAACAGCCTGTATCTTTTTACCTGAGCAGAATTTGGAAAAATGGTAAAAAATAAGTGTTTTATTCGATGGGAGGATTGACTCACCCTGTATGTATCTTTATGTATGTTTAAATGGTTCGTCCTTGGTATATGCGTTTGTAGACTGAACCAAATTTCTTATACCAGAATGGTCTAAAACCAGTTCATTAGTTATAAAATCAAGACATATTAATTCCGCCTCATCTCAACTATTAAAATTAATTTAAAGTTTCACTGGGTATTTTTTTAAATATTGACCAATATTCTTCTTAAAGTCTGTGGTTTCTTCTAAGAAGAGATATTAAGAATCGGTGTATTTCAGTAACTACATTTGCGCGCATGTTCTGGGGCACAGCGGGACCCTCAATTGATTATGATCGACTCGCTAATGAAGAATTCGAGGTAAAATTTGGTTCTGTCCGGCCAGTGGTTGGCCCAATAACTTTCGAAGAGAAAGAGATAGCGACTTGAAATTTTCATGGTAGGTGGCGCGTCCAAAAGCGACCATCAACTTCGTTAAGGAAAATAAATGGCCTAACGATTTCCGAGTACTAATTCTGTTTTCAACCAATACAGATCCGATCGAATTGGGTATAACACAAAACCCGTTTGGGCGATTATGTCTACTCACGAACTTAAATGTCGCATTCAAATGGCCCACCCTACCCTGAAAATTTCCGCTCAAAAATTATCGTGCTAATGTTCACCCATCCAGATACTGAGCTCTTGCAAAGCTGCTCGGTATCCATTACCTATTTCTTCAATATCTTCTACAATTTAGATCTGATTGTGTTCAAATTTGGAACTTGGCTTAAGAATAAGGCTTTGAAGGATCTCGCAAATGATGAAGATTAGAAGTCTAAATCGATTCTGTCCAGCCGGCCGACCGTTGCCACTATTACTTTCGAACGAATAGAGATATTGACTCGATATTTTCAGGGTAGGTACAGATCCAATCGAATTGAATTGAAAGAATTAAATAATAATTCTGTATCTCGGAATCTATCTGCCCTATATTACGCTGAAGAATTTTACGAGAGAGTCCAGAACCTAATTGTACAGCGAAGTTCCAGATGTGAACACGATTGGATGTACATTGTTGAAGAAAAATTACTGAAAACCGAGCAGCGTTGAACGAGTTCAATATCTGGATCGGTGACTGTTACCACGATTACTTTCAAATGGAAAGAGATAGCGAATTGCAGTTTTCAGCGTAGGTTGCACTTCTGAATGCGAAAATTCGTCGAAAGATATAATCCGCCAAATGGTTCTGAAGTTCTACCGATCAAAAATACATACCTATTGTTGTTATCTTCTCAAAAACTCAACAACTTCAACTTGGTAATTAGTTGTAGAATATTCACTCGAATATTAAAAAAAAACCTTTAAAACAAAATCTGTTTCTCAGAAACTATTCGTCCGATATTGCTGACATTTAGCGAGACCCTTCCAAACCTAATTGTATAGCCAAGATTTAAACTTGAACACGATCGGATCTATATCGTTGGATATATGATAAAATAGTGGAAGCCACCCAGTCTTGGGTGAGTTCAGTAGCTGGATGGGTGACCATTGTCACGATTACTTTTGGAAGGAAATAGATAGCAGCTTTCAATTCTCGGGGATGTAGGTACGACTGAATGCGACAGATAAGTTCGGCCAAACAGTTTATAGTCATACTTATTTGAAATGTTCTTGTTACTTCCCTAATAACTCAAAAATGCAATTTAAACATGGTAAATACTTGTAAAATACCGACGCATTAATTTTTGAGGGAGGATCACTAAAAAAAAATTAAAATAATATCTTAAGGAAAAAATGTTTTCTTTATAAGTTTAATACGTAGGTATTTCAGAAACTATTTGTCAGATTCCACTGCGCGTGAGGCGTAAATAGACAGAGACCCATATGCGCAAAAGCTCCTGACGCCACGTCACTGATATTTAAGAATTTTTACATTTATGCTTTTGCTGGATTCGAGGATTTTTTACGAATTGAAACAAAATGGCGAATGCGCATACATCGACCAAGTGCTTTGTTTGTAGCGACGTAGGGACACAAATCAATTGAATGGTACAATTATGCTGTGAGATAAAAACAAATGGATGGCGGTGGTTTATTTTCAATGGTTTATTCTGAGAATGATTCCTATGACACAAATCAGTGGAATTGTAAGGTTTCAACCATGAGGAACTAATAATTTACATTTTATCAAAAACACTGTGAATGGCAGTAATTTTTGGCGCTCTAGTTCCTCGGAACTGAGTGCTTATCAATTTGCCCAAATGTCTGTAATTTTGGAATATTTCGATGAAAATGGTCTTAAACGATTTGGTTCGACTCACTGATCAAGAATCCGTGGTCGAAATGCATTCTGTCCGGCCGGCCATAGGCACGAAAACTCTCGAACGGAATGAGCTAGAGAGTTGAAATTTTCAGAGTAGGTTTGGGGGATAAATATCTCGGCTATGTTCGTTATTGGGCAAAATCGGACAGATGGTTTCGGAGTAACAAAAAAAAAATTTTTTTTTTACGAAACAAATTCCAAATTAAATTTTTTTTTAATATGCAGTTTTATCATAAGAATCCATTGATATCATTTTCAACTCTAACAAGCTAATACTTTCGGAGATATGATTTTTTAAAATTTCAATGTAAATCGCATTTTACAGATTGATATAATTATTATTCTATGTATGAATTCTCATAATGTCAACTTGACAGAAGGGAATATTGTAACTTCAAAAATATTGGGGTTGAAATACTCGTATTTTAGCGATGCAACGGGGACCTCACCCGAAAATGTTTGAAAATATTACGTAAATATTGAAAGCATAATTCTGTAGTTCGAGAGAGGAGAAAATTTGGTGAACGTAGATCAGGAAATTTTTGATCGATTACAAGGTAACTTTTTATTATTACTTATCTTCTTTCATATTTGTTTTATGGAATACCTACTATTTGTAGGTACTTTAAACCTGTTTTGGGCAATTGTCATACAAAACTTGTTTTTTTGGCGCTCTAGTTCCTCGGAACAGAGTGCTTATCAATTTGCCCAAGTGTCTGTAATTTTGAAATTTTTGGCTGAAAATGGTCTCAAACGATTTGGTTCGACTCACTGATCAAGAATCCGAGTGTGAAATCGATTCTGTCCGGCCGGCCGACCGGCCGTAGGCACAATAACTCTCGAACGAAAGGAGTTAGCGGATTGAAAATTGCAAGGTGGTTTTGGAGCGTAAATATCTCGGACAAGTTCGTTCGATCTATCTGAAATTTAGCATCAAATTGTAGAATCATGACCTTTATACGCATGTGAAGTTTTGTATTGACCAGATTACCGCAAAGTGTAAAAAAAAATTTGAAATTTAAAAAAAGTTTTTCCACAATAACTCTCGAACAGAATGAGCTAGGTAGTTGAAATTTTCAGAGTAGGTTAGGGAGATGAATATCTCGGTTAAGTTCGTTATTGGGCAAAATTGGCCAGATTTAATTCGATTTCTTCCATGGTGCAGTACTCATTCTCATGATTGCTCATTTAATCTTGATAAATAAACTATTATTTGAATTGAATTTCCTTTATGATACAGCTCTATCATATGTATACATTGATATAATTCCCAACTCAGAGAAACCAATACTTTCGGAGATATAATTTGTCTGTTTGAACTAGAGCGCCAGAAAGCTCCTGTCCACAGGGCTTGAACCCATTTTTTTTAATATCTAATAATATACGAAATTTTATGAAAATATCGACTAAATGCCGTCCATAACTCTTTTGTCAGGGTTATTTTTCGATAGAATTGGAAAAAAATAAAGAAGATCAATAATTTCGGCTAGGGAAATCGATCCTGGTACCTGCGTGCTCTACCCCAGGCTATAGGTGGAATAAATAATTATAATGAAACCCTGGTGAACAGCGCAAAGAAAATGATATTAATAGATTTCACGCCTACAACTATCAACATTTTTTGGTATGCGAGAAATATCCGTCAGATGAAGGGAAAAAAATTCCATATAGAAATAATGTATTCATTTTCTTATGTTTATAATATAATAACTAGTTGGAAGAGCACCAAGTTCAGGAGATTCTATGAATGGTACAGGTTATTATATAAATCAACTTCAGAACACGGAACTGTACTAGGAATTCAACTAATCATATTCTATGCAATTCACTAGAATTCATTTGTTACGTCTCATGACGTTATATTTTAAGAACTGTAGATTTGGCTTTCTCAACAGAGGAGCTCAATTGTAAAACGTGAATATTTGTCCCTAGAGATAACTGGGTTTAATTTGACATGTGGGGTGTAATCCCTGTCAATAATACTTTTGAAGGAAACAATCTTGCTTTGTCTGAGAGTGCAGTTTTTGTGAAACGCCAACCACTCTTCAGGGATTTATGACCTATTTGCTGTAAACGATAGGCTATTGAAACCCCTAAGCTGTGGAATTTATCCCGCTGTTGCTGACAGCTTTTATGCAGAAATAAAGTAGAGTCAGTTCAGATGAGTGGGACAAATACCAGATTTCGAATTCCTAAGATTAAACATCCTAGAAGTGTACTCATTGGTGCCTGCATTCATATTTTCGGAGATATTACCACTCTATTTCAAAAACGACAAATGATAGTATGGTTGTAACATAACAGGGCGGTTTTAAGATCGAAACCCCAATCAATGTTAATATTACCCAAGTTTTTACCCAGATAAAGGAACATCCTATTTTCCTTCTATATGGTCTTGTATATACATTTTACACTGAAATACTACTACTAGTACTACTTCTCTTAGTGCAAGAGACATTACTTCCATTTTGATCAGTCGCGAAACTAATACCTCTTTAGTTCTCCTTCCAATATTGTCATATAGAAGGAAGATGATAAATTGTATTAATATTGCATTATACCTACAATTATTTCGTGCTTGTTATCAAAATATCGGTAACAAGTTAATACAGTTTGTTGTTTTGTTGAAAGTGCGTTCGAATCTTTCACCACATCCTATCTTCGTAATTGTTATCTTATTGCAAGAAACAACTAAATCAACGAGATTACTGCTGGGTGATTACTCATCCCCCTGATAAAACAATCAGGTTAAAATTCTGGTCCTTCGAATTAACAGTATCCTGATGAAAGAATCAGGACGCAACATTTGATCCTCCAATCCATAATATCTTGATAAAACAATCAGGATCCAACAACGTTCAATATACCCTATTTTACGCATCCAGTACCTATTGCGTTTAGATATAGATTTCAAATCAATTTTACAAATAAAACCTTCATTTATGAGGGATGATAAAAATCTACTTCAGCATCTCTGATCTGAAAATAATATTTAAATTCATCAAAATGCGTCCAATATACCATATTTGATTCTATTTGACCAAAGAATGGTTTTACATATTGATATAAATGTATTTAAATAACGGTTTTCTAACCTCTCAAAATGATATTCGAATATTTTCAATTTAATTATTCCGAATAGAATCGGTGAAAAATGTGATTTTCCATAATTTTTAAAAATTATAAGCTTTTTCATTGTTTGTTTTTTTATAATATATAGAATATTTCCGATTTCGACCAAAATTATCGAAACTTGGGTAACCCATTTTATTATAAACACATCTTTTAACTTTCAAGACCTAAACATGTTGATATTTCTTTCTTCAATATGGATTCCTTCGTCAAAGAGCGGAGATGTTTTTCCAAGGGAGCCAAAACTCAACCTGAAAAAAGAATAGAGGAGAAAAACGAACAAATTAAAAGTAATACATAACATTTCAAAAGTCCCCTCTCACAAATTACTTCTCTGTAGCCGCATGATTCCCTTGAAGAAGAATCACCCCCGCTAATTTTCAAAGATATTCACTCCTGTTCTTAGAAATCCCTTCAATATTTGAATTCAAAAGGGAAAATGTCATTGCTCGTAAGGCCAGGAAGGTCTGTTCGAAAACCATCAGGGCTGGCCAATCCAAGCGATGGTTATTCAGTACTTCAGATGTTCGAAGACTGCTACAGGACCCTTATGTAGGGCAATCATCTCCCGTAGACACATGCTTCACTTTCTGTTGTATAAAATAATGAAAAAATGAGACGGAAAATAAAATGGCTTCATTCAATGCATACATTGACAGACTCCTGAAAATACCATTGAATGCAAAATCCTATCTTGAAGAAGTCAATACTCTCAAATATCTGGCAGTTAAAAATGGTTACTCACCAGACATCATCGAACATCTCATAAAAAAACAGCGTATCATTCCACCACCGGTCCAATCAGCCCTTGAGGAGGAGACGAATATTCCAGCCAAATAGTTTTGTAAGATTCCGTTCTGCGGAAATGTCTCATATAAGATTGCAAATGTTCTGCGTCAGGTTGAAAACACAAAAATAGTTCCTATCACAGAATACACTACAGAGGTAGAAGTGCAACGTCCATTAGAACAAGGACCAAAGAACACCTAGCTAGCGTCAGAAACACGGTTAATAACAATAATCTATTTTTGGTTGCCACCTTTAGAGAAGAAGAACACACATTTGATATTGACACCTACACAAAATTGATCCATCATTGTGATATCGGGTTCAAACAAGAAATCTTGGAAGTGGTCGAAATATTCAAACGCATGAGTGACAATGGGCTCAAAATTCTGAATTCTAAAGGGTTTTCCAATAAGAGGTGTTATTTTGAATAGCCCGCTATTTCGGTAGATGTCACTTTTGAAGCTGTCGTTTTTTAACATTTGACAAGTAGAAACTACGCCATTAATAAAAATGAAACATACATAGGTTTGGGGGATAAATATCTCGGCTAAGTTCGTTATTGGGCAAAATCGGACAGATGGTTTCGGAGTAACAAAAAAAAAATTTTTTTTTTACGAAACAAATTCCAAATTGAATTTTTTTTTAATATGCAGTTTTATCATAAGAATCCATTGATATCATTTTCAACTCTAACAAGCTAATACTTTCGGAGATATGATTTTTTAAAATTTCAATGTAAATCGCATTTCACAGATTGATATAATTATTATTCTATGTATGAATTCTCATAATGTCAACTTGACAGAAGGGAATATTGTAACTTCAAAAATATTGGGGTTGAAATACTCGTATTTTAGCGATGCAACGGGGACCTCACCCGAAAATGTTTGAAAATATTACGTAAATATTGAAAGCATAATTCTGTAGTTCGAGAGAGGAGAAAATTTGGTGAACGTAGATCAGGAAATTTTTGATCGATTACAAGGTAATTTTTTATTATTACTTATCTTCTTTCATATTTGTTTTATGGAATACCTACTATTTGTAGGTACTTTAAACCTGTTTTGGGCAATTGTCATACAAAACTTGTTTTTTTGGCGCTCTAGTTCCTCGGAACAGAGTGCTTATCAATTTGCCCAAGTGTCTGTAATTTTGAAATTTTTGGCTGAAAATGGTCTCAAACGATTTGGTTCGACTCACTGATCAAGAATCCGAGTGTGAAATCGATTCTGTCCGGCCGGCCGACCGGCCGTAGGCACAATAACTCTCGAACGAAAGGAGTTAGCGGATTGAAAATTGCAAGGTGGTTTTGGAGCGTAAATATCTCGGACAAGTTCGTTCGATCTATCTGAAATTTAGCATCAAATTGTAGAATCATGACCTTTATACGCATGTGAAGTTTTGTATTGACCAGATTACCGCAAAGTGTAAAAAAAAATTTGAAATTTAAAAAAAGTTTTTCCACAATAACTCTCGAACGGAATGAGCTAGGTAGTTGAAATTTTCAGAGTAGGTTAGGGAGATGAATATCTCGGTTAAGTTCGTTATTGGGCAAAATTGGCCAGATTTAATTCGATTTCTTCCATGGTGCAGTACTCATTCTCATGATTGCTCATTTAATCTTGATAAATAAACTATTATTTGAATTGAATTTCCTTTATGATACAGCTCTATCATATGTATACATTGATATAATTCCCAACTCAGAGAAACCAATACTTTCGGAGATATAATTTGTCTGTTTGAACTAGAGCGCCAGAAAGCTCCTGTCCACAGGGCTTGAACCCATTTTTTTTAATATCTAATAATATACGAAATTTTATGAAAATATTGACTAAATGCCGTCCATAACTCTTTTGTCAGGGTTATTTTTCGATAGAATTGGAAAAAAATAAAGAAGATCAATAATTTCGGCTAGGGAAATCGATCCTGGTACCTGCGTGCTCTACCCCAGGCTATAGGTGGAATAAATAATTATAATGAAACCCTGGTGAACAGCGCAAAGAAAATGATATTAATAGATTTCACGCCTACAACTATCAACATTTTTTGGTATGCGAGAAATATCCGTCAGATGAAGGGAAAAAAATTCCATATAGAAATAATGTATTCATTTTCTTATGTTTATAATATAATAACTAGTTGGAAGAGCACCAAGTTCAGGAGATTCTATGAATGGTACAGGTTATTATATAAATCAACTTCAGAACACGGAACTGTACTAGGAATTCAACTAATCATATTCTATGCAATTCACTAGAATTCATTTGTTACGTCTCATGACGTTATATTTTAAGAACTGTAGATTTGGCTTTCTCAACAGAGGAGCTCAATTGTAAAACGTGAATATTTGTCCCTAGAGATAACTGGGTTTAATTTGACATGTGGGGTGTAATCCCTGTCAATAATACTTTTGAAGGAAACAATCTTGCTTTGTCTGAGAGTGCAGTTTTTGTGAAACGCCAACCACTCTTCAGGGATTTATGACCTATTTGCTGTAAACGATAGGCTATTGAAACCCCTAAGCTGTGGAATTTATCCCGCTGTTGCTGACAGCTTTTATGCAGAAATAAAGTAGAGTCAGTTCAGATGAGTGGGACAAATACCAGATTTCGAATTCCTAAGATTAAACATCCTAGAAGTGTACTCATTGGTGCCTGCATTCATATTTTCGGAGATATTACCACTCTATTTCAAAAACGACAAATGAGAGTATGGTTGTAACATAACAGGGCGGTTTTAAGATCGAAACCCCAATCAATGTTAATATTACCCAAGTTTTTACCCAGATAAAGGAACATCCTATTTTCCTTCTATATGGTCTTGTATATACATTTTACACTGAAATACTACTACTAGTACTACTTCTCTTAGTGCAAGAGACATTACTTCCATTTTGATCAGTCGCGAAACTAATACCTCTTTAGTTCTCCTTCCAATATTGTCATATAGAAGGAAGATGATAAATTGTATTAATATTGCATTATACCTACAATTATTTCGTGCTTGTTATCAAAATATCGGTAACAAGTTAATACAGTTTGTTGTTTTGTTGAAAGTGCGTTCGAATCTTTCACCACATCCTATCTTCGTAATTGTTATCTTATTGCAAGAAACAACTAAATCAACGAGATTACTGCTGGGTGATTACTCATCCCCCTGATAAAACAATCAGGTTAAAATTCTGGTCCTTCGAATTAACAGTATCCTGATGAAAGAATCAGGACGCAACATTTGATCCTCCAATCCATAATATCTTGATAAAACAATCAGGATCCAACAACGTTCAATATACCCTATTTTACGCATCCAGTACCTATTGCGTTTAGATATAGATTTCAAATCAATTTTACAAATAAAACCTTCATTTATGAGGGATGATAAAAATCTACTTCAGCATCTCTGATCTGAAAATAATATTTAAATTCATCAAAATGCGTCCAATATACCATATTTGATTCTATTTGACCAAAGAATGGTTTTACATATTGATATAAATGTATTTAAATAACGGTTTTCTAACCTCTCAAAATGATATTCGAATATTTTCAATTTAATTATTCCGAATAGAATCGGTGAAAAATGTGATTTTCCATAATTTTTAAAAATTATAAGCTTTTTCATTGTTTGTTTTTTTATAATATATAGAATATTTCCGATTTCGACCAAAATTATCGAAACTTGGGTAACCCATTTTATTATAAACACATCTTTTAACTTTCAAGACCTAAACATGTTGATATTTCTTTCTTCAATATGGATTCCTTCGTCAAAGAGCGGAGATGTTTTTCCAAGGGAGCCAAAACTCAACCTGAAAAATGAATAGAGGAGAAAAACGAACAAATTAAAAGTAATACATAACATTTCAAAAGTCCCCTCTCACAAATTACTTCTCTGTAGCCGCATGATTCCCTTGAAGAAGAATCACCCCCGCTAATTTTCAAAGATATTCACTCCTGTTCTTAGAAATCCCTTCAATATTTGAATTCAAAAGGGAAAATGTCATTGCTCGTAAGGCCAGGAAGGTCTGTTCGAAAACCATCAGGGCTGGCCAATCCAAGCGATGGTTATTCAGTACTTCAGATGTTCGAAGACTGCTACAGGACCCTTATGTAGGGCAATCATCTCCCGTAGACACATGCTTCACTTTCTGTTGTATAAAATAATGAAAAAATGAGCCGGAAAATAAAATGGCTTCATTCAATGCATACATTGACAGACTCCTGAAAATACCATTGAATGCAAAATCCTATCTTGAAGAAGTCAATACTCTCAAATATCTGGCAGTTAAAAATGGTTACTCACCAGACATCATCGAACATCTCATAAAAAAACAGCGTATCATTCCACCACCGGTCCAATCAGCCCTTGAGGAGGAGACGAATATTCCAGCCAAATAGTTTTGTAAGATTCCGTTCTGCGGAAATGTCTCATATAAGATTGCAAATGTTCTGCGTCAGGTTGAAAACACAAAAATAGTTCCTATCACAGAATACACTACAGAGGTAGAAGTGCAACGTCCATTAGAACAAGGACCAAAGAACACCTAGCTAGCGTCAGAAACACGGTTAATAACAATAATCTATTTTTGGTTGCCACCTTTAGAGAAGAAGAACACACATTTGATATTGACACCTACACAAAATTGATCCATCATTGTGATATCGGGTTCAAACAAGAAATCTTGGAAGTGGTCGAAATATTCAAACGCATGAGTGACAATGGGCTCAAAATTCTGAATTCTAAAGGGTTTTCCAATAAGAGGTGTTATTTTGAATAGCCCGCTATTTCGGTAGATGTCACTTTTGAAGCTGTCGTTTTTTAACATTTGACAAGTAGAAACTACGCCATTAATAAAAATGAAACATACACGCTTCAAGAACGCATTGAAATTTTTAATATTCACTATAAAAATGGTAAAAATTTGGCACAGGCGGTTCGTAAAACTCGAACATTTTTGGGTCGTCGTGAAGCACCTTGTCGGACCGCAATAAAGAAATTGATGGAAAAATTCTAGCTGTTGGTTATGTGAAGAATAAAACCCGTGCACGTCGCTCAAGAACAGTCGAGAAGATTGCTGCTGTAGCCGAAAATGTTGAAGAAAACCCAGGTTTGTCATTTCCTCGTCATTCTTTGGAATTAGGCATTCCACAAACAGTTAACACAAGAATGATAAGGCCCATTTCCACCTCGGTGGCTTCGTCAACAAGCAAAATTGTCGCATCTGGGGCTCGGAAAACCCAAGAGTTATTGTTGAAAAGCCTCTCTATCCTCAACGTGTGACTGTTTGGTGCGGTTTATAGTCCGGCGGAGTCATTGGACCTTACTTTTTCGAAAATGAGGCTGGAGCAACAGTTACGGTGAATGGATTGCGCTATCGAGAGATGATTAATGATTTTTTATGGCCGGAATTGGATGATATTGATCTGGACAACTTTTACTTTCAACAAGATCGCACTACGTACCACACAAGCAACGAAACCGTTGATCTTTTGCGGGAAAAGTTTCCGGACCGTGTTATCTCTCGAAGAGGTTATCACAATTGGCCACCGAGATCTTGTGATTTAACACCTTGCGACTTCTTCCTTTGGGGCCACGTGAAAGAGAAGGTCTACGCCAATAGCCATGTAAAAATTTTTCAATAAGAGTATTTTACAGATTGTTGATTTGAGACTGACAGTAGCAGAACTGCCGAAACATGTCATTCTGATAATTGAATTAAGGTTCCACTAAAAACCTCAACAAAGTGTCTGTCAATTTGCCGAAATGCCTGTAATTTTAGAATTTTTGGCCGGGATGGTCTCAAACGATTAGTTTCGACTCACTCCAATCCAAGGCTAAAATTGATTCTCTCCGGCCGAAAGCACAATTACCCTCGAGCACAATGAGTTAGATAGTTGAAATTTGCAGGGTAGGTTCGCAGTTCAAACACGATGGTGAAATCCATCATGTAGTTTCGGAATTATAGCCATCTGAAATTTTGTTCTCACAATAACTCGAAAATTACTGATCTGATCGAATCAAAGCACGGCAGTAAGTTAAAAAATACCGACAGATTTATCCAGACATTTTAGAGTGCAGTTTTAGATTTGAACTATTGGATCTATATTGTAGAAGATATTAGGGAAATACAGAAAAATCACAACAAAAAGTAGACTAGTTTTTTCACAAACAATATTAAGTATTGAGATGAAACGATGATAGAAATCGAAGAAATCCAATATGGATAGACCGGCGAAAGCTTCCGGTAATAGGAACATTATTCTTGGGAATAGTAGGTCCCAGCCGTCTGACAGCTTTTCTGCCACTCCACGAAGTATCTGGCTCTATGTCGGTAGATGCAAACCTGACACTATTGTTGGCGATGTCCGTGCCTATCTCAATGCTAGGATACAGAACCACACCTTTGATGTCGTCCAGCTCAATACCAAGGGAAATAATTCCAGTTTCAGGGTGGGAGCTGATCCTTCTCTCGAGAAAGTTCTGTACGATGCAGAGTTTTGGCCATCTGGAATATTTGTCAAGAGGTACTTTTTTCCTGGACGAGGAAACGCCCAGAGGAACCACCCCGGTGCCAGTTCATCGGCTTGATTCGGGCTCTTCTGCTGAGGCGCGTTCACTCCACGCAAGTTTACTAAAAATTTACACCTCAATGCTCAATCTATATCCAATAAGTATCCATTAATTGATGTTATGTTAAAAAGTAGCGGTTACCACGATTTTGTCTGTTTGACAGAACATTGGATCACTGAAAAGCACGATAAAGACTTTTTTAATTTATGTGGTTACATCCGTGTAGCTGAGTTCTGTATAGGATCAATCGCATCCACGGAGGTAGTGTGGTTTTTGTTAAGTCAACGATTGAAACTAAATGCTCTAGGATCTCATATTTGGAATCTCTGTGCGAGGAACTTAATTTCGAGTGCTGCGGCATCTCTCATGATCGCACGTGCATTGTTTGTACATATAGATCAGGCAAGGGTAATTTGGAGATATTCGAGAGTCGATTTACACAAATGCTTGCATTTGTTCTTGTTAATTTTGAAAATGTTTTCATTTGCGGTGACTTCAATATAGATGAACGTCTACCATGCGACGATTCAACAAGGTCTTTTTTGTCTGTCTTGGAGAATTTTAATTTGCGTTCACTCGTCTCGTCCCCCACCAGAGTTTTTACCAACTGTGCCAACAGAACATCTAGAAGTAGCGTTGACTATATAATATGTGGAATTGATAAACCCCAAATAGTTGGTGTTCTGAATTATCATGCTGGTTTTTCAGATCACAATGCTCTGGTTGTTACGTTCAGGGATGAAACTACGCAAACCCATCAGCACACTTTTAGGAGAGTATATCGTCGTAGGTTCTCCGATGTTGGATTTACAGAGTTCGATTTCCTTCTGCACAGGGATCTGGAGGCGAGCCGACAACACCGATCAGTTGAATACAGAGATAATTTCAGCCTATTTTACGATTACGACTTCCTTTGGTGTTGTAATGCTGCCTTTCCCAGACGAATGACAAAAGTAAGGTATTGTCCTGCAATGGAAATCGCAATATTGGAGAGTTGAGCAACTTCTTTGGTGTATATTTCAGTTTGGCAACCCAAGGACTGATTGCGGGTCATTTCCCTCCAATACCTCTTCCGACTGGGTGCTCCACCACCTCCTGGAACATTCCTAATTCTTTGTTCTTCCGTCCTGTCACTTCTGAAGAGGTTGAGCGTATAATTGCAGCGTTACCAAATCGTTCATCAGCTGGCTGGGATGATATTCCAGTTAGAGTCATGAAGCAAGCTGCCCCATACATCTGCGGAATTTTGGCAGACTCAATAAATCACTCTGTCTTGAGCGGATCATTTCCCGACAGACTGAAGATTGGTCCTATATTTAAGAAGGGTGATCGAGGCATGGTCGATAATTATAAACCAATTACAATATTGAGTGTTTTTTCAAAGATTTTTGAGAGGGCCGTTTATACACGTTTGGTTGGTTACATCGAATCTCATCATTTGTTCGCCGATTGCCAGCATGGTTTTCGCACTCCCGGATCCACTGCCACTGCCATTTGCAGTATCGTGCGCTCCATCTCAGACAGGTTAGATGTCGGCCACTATGTTACAATCATTAGCTTCGATCTGCGTAAGGCGTTTGATTGTGTTGATCCATTTTTTTTGTCGATAAAATTGTATCACTTGGGAATTCGCGGGTGTTTGAATGATTGGCTGGTGTCCTTCCTGTGTGGTAGGAGATTTGGCGTGAGTGTTGAGGAGTCTCTTTCCACAGAGTTTGACATTCCATTGGGGGTACCACAGGGAAGTTCACTGGGACCTTTGCTGTTTATCTTGTTCATCAACGACTTACCTGAACACATAGTCGATGGTGAATTATGTCTGTACGCTGATGACACCAGTGTTATTATCAGTGATCCATCCCCCAGGGTCCTGAAGGAGAGATGCGACGCCGTGCTCAAACAGTTTCTGGGGTGGTGTGATAGAAACCACCTGGTAGTAAATAATGATAAGACTGTATGTGTTGAGTTTCACAGTCCCTATAGGAAGCCTTGTCGACCTCTTCTGGTTTTCGGCGGTGTTGTCCTGGGGCTGTCGGATCGCGTTGGGCTGCTCGGCTGCATTCTCGACGAAAACTTGTGCTGGACATCCGAATATGATAACGTTTGTGTTTGTGCTATGCTGAATAAATGTTACTATACCTTATGTCATCTTCGAAGACACGCTGGCTTCCGTTGTGCGATGAGTTATTATGACTCTAACGTTGCCTCAGTGCTTCGATATAGTCTTTTGGTGTGGGGGCGGGCCACGGGAGCCCTCCGGGCGTTTGTTCTGCAGAAGCGTATTATTCGCGTGCTGTTTGGTCTCGACCCACGAGTCTCTTGCAGGGGAAGCTTTCGTTCCCATGGTCTCCTTACACTTGCATCCTTGTATATTTATCATCTTATGTTTTATATTCATGATAGGAAATTCGGTATTCCTAGGCTCTGTGACCACCATTCATACAATACTCGCGTTTGTCGAAAAGTTTACCACTCAGTGAGCTGAGGTCGATTCTTGCCATTGGCTCTTACTATAGCGTCAGTGAGTTCGTCTCGGCGGTGGAGTCCCGGTAATCTGTTCGTTCTGTATCTCTTTATATTGTTTTACTTAGTTGATTACTCAATTTTTTCTGTGTATTGTAAATTTTGAGTTTTTTTGACTTCGCTGTAAATTCAGTGGAATAAAATTATTATTATTATTAATATCTTTCTCTGATGGATCTATCAAATTCTATGAATATGTTGGTATTTCTGCATAGTTTGAATTAATCTGTGATTTAAATAATTATAATTGCCATACTTCAATTACATGGAAATACATTAAAACAACTTTATACAATTTGATAAGTTAGCAAGATAACATAATAATGGATGGATTATTATCGAATTTGGCTGTTCCGAATTTGAAGAAAGAAATTATGTAAGAATATTTTGGAACAGATGTCGAATATGTCAACAACAGAAGGAAAGAACTTAAAGTTACAGATCTAGAAACAGTTGACTGAAGCCCCTCTGTAATCTCCTCAATCTTAAAAAATTGTTGTATATATTACTTTTCCTTGTGATGATGTGATGATTGTCACTGTTCAATCTCCAATGTCCATCGTTCGGACATATTAATAGCAATCCAACACGAAAAGGCTTGGCCCAGTCAAGATACCCTGCCTCTTAAATGACAATCTGCAATCGTCTCTATATTTCAAGAATCCCTATAGTTGTACGTTGAACACGACAAAGTCTACATAAACCTGAGTAGCTGCCCCATGCCAGAATATGATACCTCAAATGAGTTTCAATAAGAGAGAAATACTCCGTTTTGATAATATCTCGTGACACTGTTGACAACAGATTCTGAAGTACAAATCTATTCCTGGATAATTTTATTGTTAACTAGTTTAGTATCGAATTGGAAACGTTACTAGTGAGCCAGGGAATCCACCCAGCCAGTGACTTCACCTAGCCATTAATCTGCCTATAGTCGTTAAACCACTTGGCCATTAATCTACCTAGTCATTACTACACCCAGCCATTAATCTATAAGGTTATTATTTCACCTAGTCATTGATCAAGTTAGCCATAAACCCGCTTAGCCATTAATATATCTTTAGCAAACAGGTCAATCATACTGTTGCATCAATAAATAATATAAATACAGACTTCTTTTAACGAAGAAGAAATGAGAATTTTAAATTTGGGATACAAGTTTGCCCCTATACCCAGGTCACTGAACGTCTTGAGATGGCAATTGATATCGAATTGCCGACAAGAAAAGATCCGGCCTATAGTACAATTGCTGAGGAAACAGTTCGAACTCTTGAATGCTTCAAGGGAAAAAAGGTTGAAGTATGTAGCCGAGAACAATTAGAAGCCAACAAACAACTCCATAATAAAATAAAAAATTTTCGAGAGAAAATCCAAGAAAATAACTTAATCATCACTAAAGCAGATAAAAACGCAGGGCTTGTCATACTAAGAAAGGATTTATATTTGGAAAGGACGCTGAGTTTCTTCTACGAAAATAATTTGTTGGAGAGTAAGAATAATCCCCTCATGAAGTTCACGAACAAGGTAAACAACATCCTTTAGATCACTTTACCAACTTTGCAAAAATTCAATTCTGGTCCATTGGCTGTGGTTATGAGAATTACAGTTTATATATTTATTTTTGTCGAATTGTGGTATACATTGTGTTTATTTTTATATTTTATAGAATTAGGTATTTTGATGAATTGTGGACGACTGTCATATGTGTAGAGCGGGTTAAGTACTCCCATAACAAGCTTGTCTTCATGGGATTCCTTAATTTGTTTCCGGTATGCTTGTCATTGTTGTCTTTAGATGCATGTGGATTTTGGAAATAAAAAAAAATTAAAAAAAATATATAGTATAAAAGAAAGAAATCCACAAATTCCAAAACTATACAGCTTGATCAAACTGCACAAACCGGTAAGAGTATAAGACCCATAACCTCTGAAATCAACTCACCAGTTCATAAGGTTTCCAAATTCTTAAACAACCTAATGAATAAAAAATTTAAATATAGATCTCAATTTTCAGTAAAAATTCGCTCGAAGTAATAGATAGTATACTCTCCCTTAAATTACAACCTCAAGGGAAATATTACCTACTATCTTTTGATATCGTTAATTTGTATACCAATATACCAATAGTAGATTCTCTTTCTTTGCTGAACGATATACTGAATGAATACTGTGAATTACATAATAATGAATTTGATCTAGAAACAACAGACATAGATAGCATTATGACGCTAGCTAAACTAATCACCGAACAAAATTTCTTTATTTTCGATGACGTCATAATCACGATGCAAGATGGTTTACCTATGGGTTCTCCATTCAGTGGACTGATGGCTGAAATATATGTTAGTTATATAGAAAAACAGATCATGCAGCTACCTTTTGGAAGATATATAAAACTCTGGAGAAGGTACGTGGATTTCATTTTTTGTGTATGGGCTGGTACTGAAGATGAGCTTACAAATTTCTCAGATACATTGAATACAAAGTTCAAAATTAATTCAACTCTGGAGAAAGCCATCAATAATTCAATCAATTTTCTAGACCTAAGAATTGTGCTCAAAGATAATAATGTGTTCTGCTTCGACATCTATAGAAAACCTACTCAGCCAGACATAATTATTCCCTTCAATTCTTATCACTCCGCCCCAATTAAAAGAACGGCCTTTCGATTTTTATTTAATAGAATTTTGAACATACCTCTATCTGAAAGGGATTATGGGAAAGAACTAGAGACTATATATAAAATTGGAGAGAACAATCAATATTCAAGAGTGTACATGAACAATATTCTAAAATCTATAAAAGGTAAAATGCTCATCAAAAAGATGTACCCACATACATCCGTCAAACAACGATATATTTCTTTACCGTTTTTCGAGGGCTTCAATGATAGGATCAATAAAGTTATCAGAAAACATGACTTCTCATTAGTTAACAGACGACACCAGACCCTGGAAAACTTCATGGTCAATAACAAGACGAGGATGAGCACTGAACAATGCAGTGGGGTATACAAAATTTCTTGTGCTGAATGCCCTTCCTTATATATAGGAAGAGATTGAATTCCAGGTGTCACTTGTGTCTAAATTCTACTCACAAGGGATTGCTGGTTTTCTTTAAACGGGTTACTTCGTAGTGTTGTTTTCATCAGCGTTGAATTGTGCTCCACTGATGATTCTTAATAAGGATGAAACCGCGGTATGTAGCTATTCAACTTTGATGAAATCATACACACTCTGTGAATTGCTCCAAAACTTTGGTCTCTACTAGTCCTTTCATCTTCGATTAGTGGTTAGCTTTCCTAAAAGCGTTATTTTCAGATTGAAGTCACGAAACCCTTTATGGTCCAACTGTTTTCTTAATTCGAATAAAAGTGACAAGGAAGTTTGGCGGTCTGAATGGATTTCTTGCAATTTATTCAACAAAGATTTAATTTCTGATCCTTCAAATAGAGTTCCGGGGTTTGATATTCCAAGGAGAATATGGTCTATTCTGAATCGTCTAAGAACCGGTCATGGTCGTTGCAACATCATGCTTTTCAGGTGGAACTCAGTTGAGAGCCCTAGTTGAGAATGCGGGGAAGCAGAGGAAAGCATAGATCATTTAGTTAATAATTGTCGCATATATAGATTCAAAGATGGTTTTAGGGCTATTCATAATGTTTCTGAATCTTTTTTAGAATGGGTAGCGAGTTTTAAATCTATTTACTAAAATATAGAATATTCCATTTTTAATTTGTTCGTTTTCTCCCTTTGCCTTTTCCTTTTCCAGATTGGGTTTCGGGTACCTTGGAGAAACTTCTCTGATTGTTGAAGGAAGAAGCGATAATGAAGAAAAAGATGCCCATCAATATTTAATATTTCAGCATATTTTGTTAACAATTTCAATTTTCATAAATCACAACACTAACGGGGAGATAGGGTTTTTTTGCTGAGGTTTTTTCCCTAAGCTCTAGTATCATATATCAAATTATATGGTACCCCGTTACACTAACCTCTGCTAACACTTCTTTCATACACATGCTTTATTGTTAGATGAAAAATTAATTGTAATGCTCAAGTTCAAAAGAATATATATATATATACGAATGACAACCCGTTCCGCAAAGAAAAGATTCACTGAACATATAAAGAATCGACCAAATTCGGCGGTAGTTAATCACCTGATGGAACTCAAATATAAGACTACAGTAGAGAATTTGACAATATTACACAAGGAAAGCAACTATCATAAACTGTTACTACTAGAACAATATGAAATTCTGAAGAACAAACAGAACGAACACCTATTAAATGAAATATCAGAATTTACAGATAGAAACCTATTTAAATCGTTACAACCGTTCACATAATATTTCTGTTACCGTTGTTCATATTTCGCGCCTTTCAGATGTATCCATCACATGAAGACCATGAATATAACACACATCATATTGTTATCTGTTTCCTGCCGCTCGATATCTCACTTTTCTTTGACATATACATTTTCTTCGTTGTTTGTTTATCGTTTTCGAGGGTTGTACATTTTGTTGAATACGTTGAATTGGTCAAAAGAAGAAAGCTACCCCTCTATATGTACCTAACTGTTCTATTTATGTTTTTCAAAATATTGACGAATTGTATTTTATAGCGGACGATGAGTTTCAGATTGCACATCTCCAACCTTTCGACAATGATTGGAGATAATTAGAGGGAATAATATATGTTTATTGTTTATTTGTATTTTAGATGTGAATGTTCATTTTTGCATAATTTTCAGCTGGCCTGATGATGGCTTATGGCCGAAATCGATAGCCAATAGAATATTTTTCAAAGAAGTGTGTTTTTCATTGATCCCTGATAAATACTGACATTTCACGAAACATACCCTGTATAGCAGTCATTGTTGTTTTCACTAGTAAATCTCGAAATAAATTATGAGTTAACATTTCACAAATAAACCCTTTATAGCAGTGGTAATTTTTTTCGATGGTTCATTCCGAGAGTAATCTTTGCTTCAGAAATCAGTCCAATCGTACGATTGTGTCATGAGAAATTATGAGTTTATGATTGAAAAAAAAACCCTGTATAGCAGTAGAGATTTTTTTCGATTGTTTATTTCGAGAGTGATTTTTCTGACAGAAATCAATCCAATCGTACACTTGAATCTTAAGAAACTATGCGTTGACATTTCACAAAAAACACCTTTTTCGATGGTTTATTTTGACGGTAATCAGAATTTTGAAATTTGCAGGGTAGGATTGGAGCGTAGAATTTAAGTTCGTTAAGGTGCAAAATCCCCAGAGTTGTTTCGGAGTTTCGGCCATTTTGAGCTTCACCTTTTTTTCTGCATATTTCCGAAACTACTATTTTAATCTGTCTGAAATTCAGTGCCTGTAGATTTACGACCTTTATGTACGTGAAAAGTTTTCCGATCGGATGTCTAGGTACAGAAGAAAAAATCAAAAACTTGTGATTTGTGTTTTTCTAATAACTCAAAAAATCTCTCATTGAATGAAAACTTGCTAGTCAGTTGAGAAATACTAACATAAAAACTCATGCAAAATTTCTTGAGAATCGCATTATTAGAAAAAATTAAATACTGTTCCAAATGCGAAAATGAGAAAAAAAAATCAGGATCGTACTAGAAAATTGATTTTTTGAGTGCGGATCCCAAAACATCACTCTGTACATGATAAAATATGTTTTTGTTGTCAGTTTCGTGAAGATCAAAAAAATGCTATGGAAATCAAAATCAATTTGAATTGCTCTACAGAGTAGAGAATCTGAAAAATAAAATAACTCGATTTGATGAAAAATAATTTCAATGTAAAACACAGTACCATACCCGAACCTTGGTTTTGATGATCGGATATAAAAAACATCACTCTGTATATGATAAACATTTGTCGTAAAGACGTGAAAAAATACTTCCGAAAACAAGGTATTCAGTTAGCAATATGTTTTTTCGTGATGACAAAAACGTTTCAGAAAATTAATAACTCGATTTTTTTATAAATTAATACGTGTAATTTCAATCGAACAATTTGATGAATTTTTGAAATAAATTTCTAACCTAATTAAATTTCATAGAAGCTGTTTGAAATGGATTTCTCCGACAACTATGCATTTTTCAGCCTCTTCGATAGATTGGAAAGAGATTTTCTTGAGATTTGATGGTTATTGCGAATATCAGCATCGTCCATCCCCCATCAATTCTCTGAGTTGAGTGTACTCGTTTGGAGCCATTGGAATTGATTTTTGATATCCATGGAATTTTTTTTCCCTTCATGAAACTGACAACAATTTTTTTTTTCATGTACTGTATGATGTTTTGGAACCTGGACGTATTAAGTTAATTCTCTAGAACGGTCCTGTTTATTGTTTCATTTTCATATTTGGATTCTTTTAAGTGTCTCAAAGACAATAATCTTGCAAAATATTATCAAAATTGATTCAACCGTTTTGGACTAATAGGGGTTTGAAAATTCTATGATTTTCAGGAAACATCCTGTATACCAGAAACTAGTGGGCATGAGAGATGTTTGAGTGTCCATTTCTGACAACCCACATGGTTCTCCAATACCCTCTGCCCAATGGATCATTGGTCAGAAATCACCCTGTATATTTAAATAAATATCAATGTCAAAGTACTTACTCGTATATCTCCAGCGATGTAAGTAATTCACGCACCTACACGGATACAATAATTGTACAGTCCACTTACTTTAATCATATTGATGTCATAAGAATCTATTTACTATGTATGGAGTGGAAAAACTTATATTATTGAATTATTCACTGAAACAAACATTATGTAACATTTTCCATAGATTCCCTCCTAAACCAGTCTTTCAAGAACAACTAAATGCAGGTATTATGGTTGATCCTTCATCAATTACAATGTTTCCTCTCCCTCCATATGGACCTGCTGAGAGGGCCGATGTTAGTAAACAAAAATCATAAACTTCTAAAACTTCTAAAATTCTGCCATGCTTCTGTTTCAAATTTCCAAACTCCCAGAAAGTTTTTACAATAAAAATATTCATGAATTTTCATGAACCCACATTCTAAAGAATCTCTACTATTGGCAATGGAATCTAAATATACTGCTCCACAAAACTTAAGGAAGTTCCGAGACTGTTTCAAAAGTTTCCATCTTTTCTCACCAATTTCTCAAATATTAGAAATCTAAAAGTTAACTCGCTCATCAAATTAATTTGTTTGTCGATTTCTTTATAAGTTTTACAGTTCCAGGTGGAAATTCATTTCTAGTATTTGTAGTGTAAATTTATTTTACTCAAAAAAGAAATTGAAATAATTAAGTTCAGTAAAGGGTATGGCCTCCTCGAACATCAACCACAGCCAGAAAACGCCTTTGCATACTTACGATCAGATTGTTGAACTAGCCTTGATCAATTTCTCTACAGAGTTGCGGTAAAAGCCGTCTGAGTTCTTGAAGTGTATGTGGAGGTGGTTGATGAGAATCCAAAGCACTTTGTAGATGATCCCAAGCGTGTTCAATGGGATCGACGTCTGGCGACCGAGGGGGCAGAGCCAAATGTGGAATACCATGGATTTCCAGAGCTTCATCGACAATTCTCGCGTAATGGGGTGGCGCATTATCGTCCAAAAATATGAAATTTGGTCCAACAGCAGCACGCAACAAAGGAATGATATTGTCAATAACTTGCTTTATGTAAATCTGCGCATTCATTGTAGCATCAAGCATCAACAATTCTGTACATCCATTAAAACGAATGCCAAACAGTAGCTGTACCACTTTCCTGAACCGATCTGCGATTTCTGGGTACCAGAGGATTTATACATACCTGAACACGCCTACTATCCGGAAACCGTACAAATCTCGACTAATCTGTCAGCAATACAGACCTCCGTTGATCGATCCGATTCACATGCTCATTGACCCATTCCAATCGATGTCTCATATGATTTTGAGTTAGTGAAAACCTTCTCAATATTCGACGAGAATGTAGATTAACGTCTCGAAGTCTTCGATGAACTGCTCTATCGAAACCAAAACACCAGTAGCGTTTAAAAGGCACTGTTGCATTATTAGGCAAGTATTCAAAGACTCACTACGGGTAGACACAGTCAGAAACCGATCTTTTGCAGGAGTGGTAGATCTTGGGCATCCACTTCTCGGCCTTTCGGTGACTTTTCTCGATATGATCTGCAACTTTTTAAACGGTCACAAAATTTCTCTAACTGATGAAAATACTATTTTCATCATTAACCACTATTTTTCCCTAAATAAGATATTGGAACTATACAAATATACTTTACTGAACCTAATCCTGAAGGTTCCTGAAATCTAATGTTCAAAGAGGGAGCAACCTACCATTATTAATAATACAAAATGGCGATAGGGTCTTCATAGACCCTATTGGCAGAAACGCTCTGGACTTGTTGTTTTGTTAACAACGGTATCGCCATTTTTCATTATTATTTTTGAAAACGCTAAACAGCGTTCATGGCCAGATACTGTCTGAGCTCTGCGGTACTCGTTTCTCGATTAAAATCGAGCGAATGGTGGCATATGATATCACGCTTCAAATTTTCACTAGTGGGGAAAGGCTGAATTCCGTGGTTTGTCTCATAGGTGGCGTGAGCGATTATGTATAATCGACCAAGCCGGCTCTGAGAGGCTTAACGCGGTTCAGTTTAGTTGAATTTGTTGAGGAGCTACAGAGTACTGATGAAGGCTAAGAAGCCAGAAACGCGTCTGCTCTTGCTTCCCGGCAAATCGATTAATCCCCTGGGGTTTATTTGACTTGTGAAATATATGCATAAGTATATTAATTATACGAAGCCATTATGAAGAACCTATTAGCAGGAACGCTCTGGACTTGTTGGTTTAACCTACCATTGAATCGCCAATAGACAATGATAAAGAAGTAAGGAAGGAGTCTGATATAGAATCCGAAACGTTACGAAATAGTTGTTTCTTCGTTGATGTTGTTTCGTTGTTGTTTGTTAGGCAACATTGTTCAATTGATTGCCTCTGACAAATATCTTGTGTTTCTTACGCAGGAGCAAATCACAAAATAATTAATTTTTATTTTATAGATATTTTTCAGAGTTTGGGAGAGAAAACCCAGAAAAAAACCTTTCAACAATTAACCAGATAAAATGAGAAATAAGATTAAGATATAAAGAAAGCCAACGTTCATCTTTATTCATTATTTTATTTTATTCTGAAATATATATATATATATATATATATATATATATATATATATATATACTTAAATATTAACACATGTGAGACCCGCGGTAGCCAACAGACAACCTGAGACCCATATCAGAATATAACTTTTTTCAAATATTTTTTTCATTATTACAAGGTTATAATGGTGCTTATTGCGTATATCGTAAGAGGGGAAGCTTTTTCAAAAAACTGTTGAAAAAGAAATATCCAAAGAAGTTCCGAGACCCTTTATATATCAAACACTAATGCGAGGCCCTCAGTATATATTCTGGTATATTCTTCACACTTGCGAGTCCCTCCAACGATGCCAAATCTAACATTAACAAAAAATTGAATAAATAGTCGAGACAATGAGCCCGCGAAGGCGCGAAATGCAGATAATATTGAAGTCGAACTCGCAAGTCAGATTGTGAACTATGTATAATAATTATTCTCCATTTTATATTATGATTTCATAGAATACTTTGATTATAATTTGCTGATATATATAAATCCAACATGAGATGAGTCATAGACCTACATTTTGAATTTAATTACAAAAATTCTTGAGAATTGACGTACAGAAGCGAAATTAAAAAATTGGTTCAAGCCCTCTGGACAGGAGCTTTTTTGCGCTCTTGTTCAAACAGACAAATTACATATATCTCCGAAAGTATTGGTTTCTCAGAGTTGGGAATTATAGCCATGGATTCTTATGATAGAACTCATGGAAGAACTTAAATTTATAAAAAATGTCGTTTACAAAAAAATGCTTCAGAAATTAGCATAAAAAAATGGGTTCAAGCCCTGTGGACAGGAGCTTTCTGGCGCTCTAGTTCAAACAGACAAATTATATATGGTATTGGTTTCTCAGAGTTGGGAATTATATCAATGTATTCATATGATATCACTGCATCATAAAGAAAATTTAATTCAAATAATAGTTTATTAGATAAGTAATAATAAATTACCTTGTAATCGATCAAAAATTTCCTGATCTACGTTCACCAAACTACAGAATTATGCTTTCAATATTTACGTAATATTTTCAAACATTTTCGGGTGAGGTCCCCGTTGCATCGCTAAAATACGAGTATTTCAACCCCAATATTTTTGAAGTTACAATATTCCCTTCTGTCAAGTTGACATTATGAGAATTCATACATAGAATAATAATTATATCAATCTGTGAAATACGATTTACATTGAAATTTTAAAAAATCATATCTCCGAAAGTATTAGCTTGTTAGAGTTGAGAATGATATGAATGGATTCTTATGATAAAACTGCTTATTAAAAAAAATTTGATTTGGAATTTGTTTCGTAAAAAAAAATTTTTTTTTTGTTACTCCGAAACCATTTGTCCGATTTTGCCCAATAACGAACTTATCCGAGATATTCATCCCCCAAACCTACTCTGAAAATTTCAACTCTCTAGCTCATTCCGTTCGAGAGTTATCGTGCTTACGGCCGGCCGGCCGGCTGGCCGGACCGGCCGGACAGAATGAATTCCGACCACGGATTCTTGATCAGTGAGTCGAACCAAATCGTTTAAGACCATTTTCATCGAAATATTCCAAAATTACAGACATTTGGGCAAATTGATAAGCACTCAGTTCCGAGGAACTAGAGCGCCAAAAAGAGCAATCTACAAAGCTTCAATGCTTTGATGCTTCAAAAATTGTCATTAAATTTATTTATCAAGATTAAATGAGCAATCTGCAATGATTCAACCTCGTGGAATGGGTTGTTGCAACTCACACTCGGTGCATAGTTTACACAACTCGATATACCTAAGGAAAATATCATCGAAATGTCTAGAGCAAGGCTGGAGACAATCATAGCAGATTGTCCATTTATTCCTCATATTTGGTAGGTAGAGGCTGATGACGAACAAATTATTTTAATAGTTCAAAATATATTAATAAAACACTATCCTCTTTTCATAATTTAAAATTTAATAGTTCATACCACTTACAAATTCTTTTCTGTATTATGGACCTGAACTCAAGAAAAAATGTACACAAATGTAGATCCTTATTCCAGCATATTTTTGCTAGCAACATTATGAAATTACTGTATATAGGAACATGTCTCACAACTCATTAAATTGATCCAATTCTTAATCTTCTGGAACATCATCCCCATATTTATACATAAATTATTCAATATGTAATCAGTCAATATTATTTTCAGTTTCAAAACAGTCTTGTATAATGTATATATTAATAAATTGAAGAATCGGATACTTGTTTTCCAACAGAAAATATTTTCAAACTACGATAGACAAGTCTCTAATAGCTAGATAAAATGACATTTATGAACAGTCAACACAGACAGATTCTGTGTTCACATTTGGTGAATACACAGAACTACGATGTATTATTGAAATACATATCATATTTCTGAAAGTATTAGCTTGTTAGAGTTGAAAATGATAACAATGGATTCTTATGATGAAACTCCATCTTAAAAAATATTTAATTAAAAAGTTGTAATGAAAAAAAAAAATTTTTTTTTCGTTATTCCGAAACTATTAGGCCGATTTTGCCCAATAACGAAATTAACCGAGATATTTATTCCTCAAACCTACTATGAAAATTCCATCTGTCTAGCTCATTTTGTTCGAGAGTCATCGTGTTAACGGAGGGCCGGCCGGCTGGACAGAATCGATTTTGACCACGAATTCTCGATCAGTGTGTCGAACCAAATCGTTTGATACCATTTTCATAAAAAAATTCGAAAATTAGAGACATTTGGACAAATTGACAAGTTCTCTGTTCCGAGGAACAAGAGCGTCAAAAAGTGGGAAAGCCCTGTGGACGGGAGCTTTTGCACTCTTGTTCAAACTCTGACAAATCATAACTCTGAAAGTTTTGATTTCTCCGAGTTGGGAATAATATCAATGGATTCTTATTTAATTAATTTCATGATGCAGTTCTATCATTAGATTCCATTGATATAAGTCCCAACTCTGAGGAACCAATACTTTCGGGGATATAATTTGTCAACATTTGAACAAGAGCGCCAAAGTTCCTGTCCGCAGGACATTTTTTCCAATAATGGTCAATGGTTTCTTCAAATCTTGTTGTCGAAAAACTTTCTTAGATACCCTTTTATTGTTGTCAACATTGATATTTATTTTCGTTCATGATGATATTCACATCACTTACATTTCACATAAACTATTTGTTTTCTCTCATCGAAATGTCTTCGTTGAAGTTGAAGCAGTGTTTGGGTTTCTGCACATCAGTCATACTGGAAGTTGATGTAAACTTGATTAGGTACTTCACAAACCTATATCACGTTTTCGCATTAGGATTGCACTAGATCTGAAATGGTCTTCAATTTTTTTGGCGCTCTTTTTCCTCGGAACAGAGAGCTTATCAATTTGTTCAAATGTCTGTAATTTGTCTTAAACGATTTGGTGCGACTCACTGATCAAGAATCCGTGGTCAGTATCGATCCGCCCGTAGACACGATAACACTCGAACGAAATGTGCGTCGCGACATTGTCCTAGGGGGGGCGTCGCACGTTGGTTGCGACCGAGTCTAGTGAGCTGATAACGTATTACTAGGCTAGTACTAAAATTGGTAAATATTTTTGGGGGCTGAGTTAAGGGGCGTCATAAAAAAATGGCAAAGTCCCAAGGGCGTCACGGTAAAAATAAGTTTGGAAAGCCCTGAGCTAGACAGTTGAAATTTTCAGAGTAGGTTTGGGAGATTAATATCTCGGCTAAGTTCGTTATTGGGCAAAATCGACCAGATGGTTTCGGAGAAACAAAAAAAAAATTTTATACTACAAATTTTAAATTCAATTTTTTTTCAAGATGTAGTTTCACCATAAGAATCCATTGATATCATTTTCAACTCTAAAAATCTAATTCTTTCGGAGATATGATTTTGCACAATTTCAATAATAAATCGTACTTCTACGTTTCCACAGAATGCTATGAATTATTATATGATCTGTGTTGATACATGTCAACTCATTTTCCTGAGACATGACATGTCGAATTCATTTCGGCTATCGTAGAATTATGAGGATTATAATATGATATCATACATTTTGGGTGATATTTTAATGCCCATGGTTAATCCATATGATGATGGGAATGGTATTGGTAAGTTAATAATATTGAGTTAAGAATATCTCCAGTAAAAACAAAACTAGAATATCGGCTAAAGTTTCAATCGATATAATAATTTTCAGAGTGGATTTGAGGAAAGAATATATCGTTCATCATGAATTGAGGAATTAATATCTCGAATGAGTTCGTCCTTGGGTAGAATTGGTCTATTGTTTTTGGCGCTCTAGTTCCTCGGAACTGAGTGCTTATCAATTTGCCCAAATGTCTGTAATTTTCGAATTTTTCGATGAAAATGGTCTTAAACGATTTGGTTGGACTCACTGATCAAGAATTCGTGGTCGAAATTCATTCTGTCCGGCCGGTCCGGCCGTCCGGCCGTAGGCACGATAACTCTCGAACGGAATGAGCTGGACAGTTGAAATTTTCAGAGTAGGTTTGGGGGATAAATATCTCGGCTAAGTTCGTTACTGGGCAAAATCTGACAGATGGTTTCGGAGTAACGAAAAAAAAATTTTTTTTTTACAGAACAAATTCCAAGTTAAATTTTTTTCAATAAGCAGTTTTACCATAAGAATCCATTCATATCATTTTAAACTCTATCAAGCTAATACTTTCGGAGATATGATTTTTCAAAATTTCAATGATAGAATTATTCTGTGGCTATTCTATGAATTGTTATAATGTCAACTTTGACGTTGTCTCATTGTCATTCATTCCAGTAATGGTATCAATATGAGAATCATAATATGAGGAGCAACTTATCAAAACGCATTAAGTCCAAAAACCATTTTATTGGGAATCAACGAAAAACGATTTTTTCTTCCTCCCTGGCTTATAATTTGAGTATGTCGAGTTTGTTTGATAGAAATTTACATCTAAAGGTAATAACTAATCTCATTTAAATCAATATTGATCAGATATACACAGAAAATGTAAAAAACGTTTGGACTTAATGCGTTTTGATTCATCTCATTGTATATAATGCGTTTTGATGTGGTTGAAATTGAAAATGCTGCTGTTTGTTGCGATTTTTTATACATTTAGAGAAAACAGTCTGCAGAATGAGTGTTGGCCTGTAACCTAATTAGCATGAGCAAATCGGTAAAACATGTTTTTGGTTATATTTTATTTCTTTTCAAAATGCAAACGTAAACATAATTCATTGCGATGCGGCTTACATACTTTGGATTTGAATTACAGAGGGACATAATGCCATATGGAAGATTTTGTTTACATAGGGCTATAGAGCAACAGAAAACATTTCTGAATCCGCTTCAAACTCAATTTCGCCCAAATTGGACATAATGCGTTTTGAAAAGTTACTCCTCATATAATATCATACTTTTTGTTGGTTGATATTTTCATACCGATGGTCAATCCATATGATGATGGGAATGGTAATGGTAAGTTAATAACATTATCATTCATTCGAGCAATCGTATAAATATGAGAATTATAATATAATATCATACTTTTTGTAAGTTGATATTCTCATGCCGATGGTCAATCCATATGATGATGGGAATGGTAAGTTAATAATATTGAGTTCAGAATATCTCCACTAAAAACAAAACTGGAATATTGGTGTATTGGAGTAGATTTGAGGAAAGATATATATTATCGTTCATCATATAATTGAGGAATGAATATCTCGGATGAGTTCGTTGTTGGGTAGAATTCGTCTATTGGTTTTGGATTGATAATTTTTGGCACTCTTGTTGAATTTGAATTCTTCTATGATGTTTGAATTCAATTTCTGCTAAAATGAAGTTCTAAATTTCAATAATGAATCATACTTCTATGTTTTCACAGAATGCTATAATTATTCTATCTAAGCTTTATTATATGATCTGTGTTCGTACTCGTACTTTTCATCCTGTTCTATAAGGGAGAGTCAAATTCATTTCAGCTATTTTAATTTGGTTTCTGCCATGGTGCAGTTCTCATTCTCAGATTGCTCATTTAATCTTGATAAATAAACTATTATTTGAATTGAATTTCCTTTATGATGCAGTTCTATCATAAGAATACATTGATATTATTCCCAACACTGAGAAACCAATACTTTCGGAGATATAATTTGTTTGTTTGAACTAGAGCGCCAGAAAGCTCCTGTCCACAGGGCTTGAACCCATTTTTGGATTAATAATTTTTAGCACTCTTGTTGAGTTTAAATTCTTCATTATTTTACCTATAAAGTATTTCTCTTAGTAATTGAAGAAAGGCATTAGATATCTCTCACAATTTTGTTGGAATTCAGTTCTGGTAATTTGTAATGAGGAAATTTCAGAAAATGTTTTTTTCCATAATATTTTGAAAGTATTTGTCTCTCCCAGATATTCAGGAAGTCGGTCGTAATTTCGTTTTTCCGTATGAATATCAACATCATTTCTTGTCTTATTCAGATTACTTGATAATTGTGACAAAACTTTAAGCTCATTACAGTCCTGCGAGACCTTGTCAGAATTTTCGCGATGTTCTGGGGAATATCACGTTATCATTTTGCCCAAATGTCTATAATTTTTTAATTTGGCCGTTAGCACGATAACTTGAGAGCGGAAAGAGAGAGCGTCTTGAATTTTCAGGGTATGTGGCGCATCTCAATACGACGGTCGAGTTCGATAATGCATTATCGAACGGGAATCGGGAATTTAGAGAAACCAATAATTCACTGAAACAATTGGAAAATATCGCGGTGCAGTCAATAGTAAATATTTAAATAGTTAGTCTATCGTATGATCGTGTGTGGAAATGGCAATGAATAATGAATAATGAATATTATTATTTGATAAATTTTCATTTCAATGTATTTGATTCTTAGAAAGATAATAATATATTGACCTAGTGTTTGATGACACTTTCATAACCATTACTTGCCAAATCAGTGAACTTCTATGTTGATTTCCAGTTCATCTAGCCGAAATCGTATTAAAGCCATAATAAATCTAATCAGAGCTTTTTGAAAACCACCGTTAGTGTACTGAATGATCTATAGAGCAGTGTTGTCAGATTGGCGGGACTCTCATCTCACAGCAACCTGCTTAATTGAGAATATATACTCTGGGTCTCGCAAAGTATATACAAAGTATATACAGAACTTCTACAGCGCCATCTGAAGCGAATTCCCATTAACTAAATTCCGTGTAAGTTGAGGCTTATAACAGACATCCGAGTCCAAAAAATTTTTTGGGGGAGACATCAGGGAGCTGAGGGGGGGCCCTAAGGAGTCCATTGGCACCGAAAAACAATGCGAGACCCGGAAAGGGGTCTCACATGTACAAAACGGGTCTCACTTTTTACCAACCATATACCATTTTGGGACTCAGTTGTCCCTTAGTTACATCTATATATATATATATATATATATATATATATATATATATATATTCTGGAAAATAACAATGTGTATGTTCGAAAAATGAAATTCACAGAACCTGCATAAAATTGTCGAAAAGCTGCGATTTGATTGGTTCATTCTTATTTCTTATTTCGTTTTAGATCATCTGTATGAACCGATCATGTTAGCCCTTTACTTAGATCATATTTTATTTTAATTTGTTTCATATATTTGATTTTATTTTCTGTATGAACCCGCCTTAACAGCCACCTCTATGTTTCGAGCGCGACCTCGGAAATATCAAGGTTATTTTCACAAGGACCACTCAAACAGTTCGTATCAAATTTCTCATAAATAATAGCAGTAATAAAGTCCTACTTTATAATCAACCCACCTATCCGGGGACACACCACACACGCACTTATCAATCAACCAGCCGCCAAATGACGGGTCAAAATATTATTCAAACATTTGCAGCTATCGTCCAGTTGACTCTCCGTCGTTATCATCCACATAATTATGAAGAAGCAGTCTTGAAAATAGATGATAGAGTACTCGCCTGACACTAGCAATTTAAACCTGCGTACGTGATTCTAATAAGGAAATCATCTCAACGGCTACTGTGATGGTTCGATCTCAGTCACCCATTGGTTGTTACGAATCAATTATTTGATCCAGTTACGACTGCCTCGTTATTTTCTAGAATAGCCGGAATAGTGGCTCATTTTCGGATTTTTTTTCGAGGTTCGGTATGTGGTCGTGAATTCCTGAGGCTAGTTAACCATTTTCAGCATTTGTTGTTATTTTGCGACAGTGTTGCAATCAAGCCTCTCCAAAGTCGAGTTTCATGTTTGTGTTATGCGATATCAGTATTTGGATGAAATTTTGATTTGGCCGTTTGAATTCTAGGGCTGAACAATATTTTTTTTTGCGTCACCGAATCAGATTAAAAGTATTAAAAAGCAAGGACATGATCCATTGTCTATTCACTGCTACAAAATCGATCGAGCTGAAATTCTGTATTCGATTGTGAAATGGCATTCTGAAGGTATGTGCGGAATTTCAGCGGATTCTGTCGAATAGTTTATGAAATATGAAATTTTTGAAGAAATTTTTTTTAATTTTTTATCTAGTGATACAATATTCACGAAATTTTGCGAAAATTAACAAGGAAATAACAACACAATTTCAGATGTGTATAACCGTTTGGCCGATTACGCCTATTAACTCAGAACTCAGAACCCAGAACGCAATCTGTGGTACAACCTACGCTGAAAACTGCAAGTGGCTATCTCTTTCCGTTCTCAAGTTACGGTTACCCATCCATGAACTCCTATATTATACATCCGATCGTGATGGAACTTGCTTTTAGAAAACTGCAGCAAAATTTCAGCAATATCGGAAACATATTTTCTGAGATATGATTTTAAATATGTTTTTTTTTTTATTTCTAGTGATACGATCCTCATGAAATTTAGCATACGTCTTAGTGTCGGTATTCTACAACTAGTTACCAAGATTCGATTACATCAAATGTGCATTGTTTAAAAACACAATTAGTACTCAGAAACCGTTTGACTGCGCAGCCTATCCTGAAAATTTCATGTCACTATCTCTTTCCGTTCGAAGGTTATCGTGGCAATAGCCGGTCACCAATCAAATCTGACCTGGAATTTTATGTTGAAGCAAGCGCACATCTTTATGTAATCATGTGTTATGTCACTGAACTTCCTTAATAACTTGACCGATTCTAAAAAATTGTGTTGTGTTTGAGAGGGTGCCTGGATAGTTTGGATTCACAATTGTACCCGTTAGGTGCTGCTGCAATTGGGTTATAGATTTTTATATTTATTGATGACAGTTATATATCTTAGTGTATAGATTTATTATATATCAGAAAAAATATTTCCAAAATTCCATCTCCCCACTACCTCACAAGATTTCATTAATGATTGACTGATAATATATTATGAGAAGTTCATGATTGGCCTCCTGCGAATATTTCATAGTTATGCAGATGTCACAGCTTGGCGGTTTTATGACATTTCAATTTCTGTTCGCCGTATTTCGATATTCCATTTATCACAATTGGGTGAATATTGAGTTTATTAATTATCGACAAATCGTATTGAAATAACGTTTTTTTGACTATTTCGATATAATCAATATGAACTTTTTCCGTTTAATTTCAACATATATTTCAATACTTTTTGGCGCTATTGATCATCGAAACAAAATGCTCATCAATTTGCCCAAACGTCTGTAATGTCTGTTGAATTTTTGGCTGAAAGCAATCACATTCTTTCAACGCTCTGCTTTTACATACATCTGTATTCATACTCGCGATCGGCTACATAGCACGTGGTACCTGGATCGATTCCTGTAGCCAAAATTGTCTCTTTTTAGTTTTATTTTTCATTCCATTGAGATAATAACTTTTATTAATGGTATATCTACTGAATTCAGGTCGATCTTTCAATAAAATCACGTGAAATGTTAATAATTTCATATATCATTAGATATTTCGCGAATTTCAATTCCGGATGTTTTTTATCTCATGGCGCAATTGTATGATTGAATTGATGTGTATCCTTACGCCACCACAAACAAAGCACTGTTTATTTTAGACAAAACAGTAAATGTATGTATTCTAAAAAGTCCTTACGCCACCACAGACACAGCACTGCTTATTTTCCCAACAGAGTGAATGCATGTGTTTGAGTCAAATCTAACTGTTTGAGTCCATTTTCGGCCAAACAGTGGACCAATTATTTCCGCTTGTGTTTACAGTCGGATTCATATTCTTGGAAAAGTTGAGAATATCATTTTTTTCCGGGGATCATGCAGCTTTGGGCGAATTCATTACCTGGATGGAAGACTACTCTGGCTATAAATTTGAACAGCGTGCCAAATCTCCTGACCACAGTGCTTTTTCAACTTGTATGTTAAAGTTTTTCAGTTATATTATTTCTCAACAGGGTTATTTATTTTTGGCGCTCTAGTTCCTCGGAAAAGAGTGCTTATTAATTTGCCCAAATGTCTGTAATTTTTGCTGAAAATGGTCTCAAACGATTTGGTTCGACTCACTGATCAAGAATCCGAGGTCGAAATCGATTCTGTCCGGCCGGCTGGCCGGCCGTAGGCACGATAAGTATCGAATGAAAGAAGTTAGAGGATTGAAATTTGCAAGGTGGGTTTGGAGCGTAAATCTGTCGGACTGGTTCGTTAATGGGCGAAATCCATATCGCGGTTTCGGAGTTATGGCCGATTTTAGTAAAAATATTTTTTATGAATATTTCCGAAACCGATCACTCGATCTATCTGAAATTCAGCATCAAATTGTATATTCATGACCTTTATACGCATGTGAAGTTTTGTATTGACAAGGTTACCGCAAAGTGTCGAAAAAAAATTTTGAAAATTATAAAAAAAAATGAAATCGATAGGCTCACGTCCTTGGGTAAACATTATGATAGTTTCACAGGAGTAGGACAGTAGCAATAAAAGACTAATTTGAGCTAAGCCAACGTTTCGTCCATATATTCAGACTTTATCAAGGCTGCAGAGAAAATAAGATAAACCAGGTATAAGTTAACAGCACAAAAAATATATGTATAAACAAAATGGTGGACAGTTCTTAATAATCTTACCAAGTTCATTAAGTCAAAAACAAAAGGTGTTCATAGGCAGTAATTAACACTTTGTCAACAAAATTGGACATAGAAACAACAAAACAATCGAAAGGTGTTATTATGATAAAATAGAAATCTGATCTGAACAAACTGACACATGAATCACACTCCGCACATGTGGGTGAATTAAAAATATCGGAGTGTGATTCATGTGTCAGTTTGTTCAGATCAGATTTCTATTTTATCATAATAACACCTTTCGATTGTTTTGTTGTTTCTATGTCCAATTTTGTTGACAAAGTGTTAATTACTGCCTATGAACACCTTTTGTTTTTGACTTAATGAACTTGGTAAGATTATTAAGAACTGTCCACCATTTTGTTTATACATATATTTTTTGTGCTGTTAACTTATACCTGGTTTATCTTATTTTCTCTGCAGCCTTGATAAAGTCTGAATATATGGACGAAACGTTGGCTTAGCTCAAATTAGTCTTTTATTGCTACTGTCCTACTCCTGTGAAACTATCATAATATAAAAAAAAATTTCTACAATAACTCTCGAACGGAATGAGCTAGGCAGTTGAAATTTTCAGAGTAGGTTAGGGAGATGAATATCTCGGCTAAGTTCGTTATTGGGCAAAATAGGCCAGAAGGTTTCGGAGTAACGAAAAAAAAATTTTTTTTTAAGTAACAAATTTCAAATTCAATTTTCATTCAAGATGCAGTTTCACCATAAAAACTCATTGATCTCATTTTCAACTCCAACAAGCTAATACTTTCGGAGATATGATTTTTCGAACTTTCACTAATGAATCTTATTTCTATGTTTTCACAGAATGTTATAATTATTTTATCTAAGCTTTATTATATGATCTATGTTCATACTCGTACATGTCATCCTGTTTTATAAGAGAGAGTCAAATTCATTTCAGCTATTTTAATTTGATTTCTTCCATGGTGCTGTTCTCATTCTCAGATTGCTCATTTAATCTTGATAAATAAACTATTATTTGAATTGAATTTCCTTTTTCATGCAGTTCTATCATAAGAATACATTGATATAATTTCCAACTCTGAGAAACCAATACTTTCGGAGATATAATTTTTCTGTTTGAACTAGAGCGCCAGAAAGCTCCTGTCCACAGGGCTTGAACCAATTTTTTTATTAAATTTTTTTGACTTGGAACTGTAAAATATTACTTATATGTAATTATATAGTTAATCGCTGATAGCAGGCAAACCATCATTCGGGCAGGATAACGTTAACAGATAATTTCATTGAAATGGATCACTCTTGACAGATTCTTCTGAAAGGCATATATTTCGTATTTTATGGATACATTGCTGGTACATTTCAGTCAAAGCAGCCTACGGCAGGAAGATGTGTCCAATATATTTCTCCAGCTATATTGAAAAAACCTTCTGGCAATCTTTATATTATCGACATCCATTTCTATTTCACTGATATGTGAACGTACTAACACTGCTCTATCTCTCCCGGCCAAGCCTACTGCGTAATCAAGTTTCATAACGATTTTAAAGATTCACAACGATTTATCGGAACATTCAGTTAGAAATACGTCCGCTTCCTAACGTCCCCTGAAGAAATTTTACGAGATATTATTTCATCTCTACATCTTGTGGATTTTATCCGCGAGTATAAATTTCGAAATGGGCGCAGTCTTGCGATATGTCTCTCCCCAGCCTGTGGGGCGTCTCATTAGCGAGCCAACGAAATATCCTCCTGATTGTAAAAATTAATAGAAGCAGTTAATTACTACCGAATTCAATAGATCTTTCTGGGTAATGAAAAACGGTAGATGCAGTCAGCTCCTTGTTAGATATGGTGGATTTGATGGAAGATGTTTACCTTTCTGTGGTGTGGCCCGCAGGTATCTAATCTAGATTCTAAAGCCGGGTGTAACGTATAATGTAAGATAACTTGTAATTTAGCGTGAACAGTATGGAAGGCATACGAACTCAACGCAAATCATGATACGCGAATCCTGTCCGGAATTTTATCGAATGTATTTCCTAGAAGTTGTTTAATTTTCTTAGAAGTTTTGAAGGCCAGTTTTTGGCGCTCTTGTTCCTCGGAACAGAGTGCTTATCAATATCTCTAATTTTCGAATTTTTGGCAGAAAATGGTTCGACTCACCGATAAAGAATCCGTGGTCGAAATCAATTCTGTCCGGCCCGCCGTAGGCACGATAACTCTCGAAAGAAAGGAGCAAGAGGATTGAAATTTGCAGAGTAGGTTTGGAGCGTTTAAATATCTCAGATGAGATCTTCAACGTGAAAAATCCACCGGGTGGTTTCGGAGCTATGGCCGTTTTTAGTAAAATCATTTTTTATCAATATCTCTGAAACCGATTACCCGATCTATCTGAAAGTGAGCATCAAATTGTAGAATAATGACCTTTATCTGCAGGCGGAGTTTTGTATTGACTGGGTTGCCGTAAAGTGTAAAGAAAAATTTACACTTTAATAACTCTCGAACAGAATGAGCTAGGCAGTTGAAATTTTCAGAGTAGGTTTGGGAGATAAATTCTCGGTTGAGTTCGTTATTGGGCAAAATCGGCTTGATGGTTTCGGAGTAACGAAAAAAACATTTTTTTACAATACAAATTTCAAATTCAATTTTTATTAAGATGCAGTTTCACCATAAAAATCCGTTGATATAATTTTCAACTCTAACAAGCTGATACTTTCGGATATATGATTTTTCAAAATTTCAATAATTAATCGTTCTTCTATGTTTTCACAGAATGCTGTACTTAATTATTCTCTCTATGAATTATTATATGATAAGTGTTCTTGCATGTCATCTTATTTTCCCATTAAAGATAAATGTCAAAATTATTTCTGGTTCTTTATTCTTGATATTAAATACACCTCCTGTTTTAGAAAACAAAGTATAATTGAATGCCAAATGACCAATAAAATAGCCTCAGCCTTCGTAGAATTATTAGGATGATATGATATTATACTTTCGAGGTGATAATATAATCATTGAATGGTTTCTTTCTGGGTTTTTTCTCCTAAACTCTGAAAAATGTCTATAAAATAAAAAAATAATTATTTTGTGATTTGCTTCTGCGTAAGAAACAAAAGATATTTGTCAGAAGCAATCAATTGAACAATGTTTCCTAACAAATAACGAAGCAACATCAACGAAGAAACAACCATATCGTAACGTTTCGGAGTCTATATCAGACTCCTTCTTCAGACGCTTAACGAAAATCTTCAGAACTATGTTGTGACAATTCTCGAATCTCAGAATAACAATCAACAAAATAGTTCTGAAGATTTTCGTTAAGCGTCTGAAGAAGGAGTCTGATATAGACCCCGAAACGTTACGATATAGTTGTTTCTTCGTTGATGTTGTTTCGTTGTTATTTGTTAGGCAACATTGTTCAATTGATTGCTTCTGACAAATATCTTGTGTTTCTTACGCAGAAGCAAATCACAAAATAATTAATTTTTTTTTTATAGACATTTTTCAGAGTTTGGGAGAGAAAACCCAGAAAGAAACCATTCAATGATGAATATACCTCCCACAGTATCCTTTAATGTTTACTTGATAATATAATGCATGTGAATAATCCACATAATGATGGAAATATATTATTTGGTAAGATACCTAATCAAATTAGGTTCAGAATAGCTCCAGTAAAAACAAAACTACAATATTGTCTAAGTTTTAATTGATATAATATAATTTTCATAATAGATTTGAGGAATGAATATCTCGGATAAGTTCGTTATTCCGGAGAATCGGTCTGTTTGAATTTAATTTCTTTCATGATGCCGTTCTATCGTAAGAATCGATTTATATCATTCCCAGACACCAATGATTTCGGGGATATAAATTGTCAACGTTTGAACAAGAGCGCCAAAGCTCCTGTCCACAGGGATTTTCCACTTTTATATTAGCCTTTTTTAAAATATTCTGGAGTTTTTGCTTGTTTTCAGATGAAATCTTGGAAACCTTCAACAAAGCCTACACAGAACACAACTGGTTCTCCTAACTCAGGGCAAGCTCTTAGAGCTTATGAGGGGTCTCCTTGTGGAAGACCCAGGAGGATCAGTATAATAATAATAATAATAATAATAATAATAATAATTCACCTTAGTTTTGATATTTTTAGAAAACCTACCAATTCTGACATTTACATTTCGTCAGATTCGGTTGCTACCTGGTCAAATAAAACAGCCAGCTTACACTTCCTAGTCAAACGGTTATTTAATATTCCGCTAAGCAATGTAAACTTCAAGAACTCCAAATCGCCGAAAGAAACGGGTTCATCAACTAGTTCAGAAAATTATCGACAAACATAAAGATAAAAATCTCTTCAGTAACAAAACCCTAACGAAAGAAATACAAACGGTAAATGGTATCCAAGCTTTCACTTCCCATCCGAAAACAAACAAAAAACTCCAGAATACTTTTAAGAAGATTAATATAGAACTGACATGCTAAAATGGGATAAAATATGAAATTAAATGATTAGACTGCCAACATCCAACCAGAAATATTGCTAATATTCAACCAGATTATGTTGCAACCTTTAGAAGCACCTTCAGACGACAAAAACTGTAGTGGACAAGAGTGTAGTTACTTTTGTAGTGTTCATAATAAGTCCTCAGTGAACTCAAACTAGAATATTGAAATAATATTTTGAAGATATTATCAGTGAAATAATGTGAAATAAATGGAAATTGCGAATATCACAAATACTATGTGAGATCTCTGAGAGCTCACTACCACAGGTGAATGAGAATTTCCCAAGTAGCGCACCAAGGCAGTCATTGAGATTATCACAAATATCTCCTCAATGTGAGAGCGCAGGGACCTCTCTATCAGAGGTAAATGCGGTAAATGCGGGACTACATCATACTACAGTATGATGTAGTATGAAGAAGTTGCTGTGTCGACGAAACGCGTCACAATATTAAATAAATTAGTGTATATCGTATATAATTTTTCATTGAGTTAATAAGGATTTGCATCAAGTAAAAGCCACAAGCATTAAATTTTTGTAGTGATATTCTCTTGCAACGTATTGAAGTTGCCTGCAATAAGATCCGTAATAATCTAGAAATGTAAAAGAAAGACATATGACATAATTTGAAAAGAGCAAGAATGTGCATCGGGTGGCACTTTTGAGCAACTCTTATGATTTTTTTCAACTGTTTCAGTTGTTCATTTATTTGTTTATTTATTTTTTCACCGTTGGTCATTTTGAATAAATTATTCAAAATATATAAATTCTATTGAATAATGCTAGCAATAATTATAATTATAAAATAATAATAATTATATAATAATAAAATAACATATCAAAAAAATACAAATTTTCGATCTATGCACTGACAATTTCTCGAAGCCAATGTTAATGTACCTACGACATTTTTGAGAATTTCACTATCGAATTAAATCATTCAACAAAAATTTTGAGTAGTCAAATGTCGTGCGGGACATTGAAATCTACTGATCTCCATCGAAAATTTTCTGTTTTTGACGCTCTTGTTCCTCGGAACAGAGTGCTTATCAATTTGCCCAAATGTCTGGTATTTTCGAATTTTTGGCTGAAAATGGTCTTGAACAATTTGGTTTGACTCACTGATCAAGAATCCGTGGTCTAAATCGATTCTGTCCGGCCGTCCGTCCAGCCGTCCGGCCGTCAACACGATAACTCTCGAACGGAATGAGCTAGACAGTTGAAATTTTCAGAGTGGGTTTGAGGGATAAATATCTCGGCTAAGTTTGTTATTGGGCAAAATCGGTCTAATAGTTTCGGAGATACGAAACAAATTTTTTTTTTCACATTACAACTTTTGAATTCGAAGTATTTTAAGAAGCAGTTTCATCATAAGAATCCATTGTTATCATTTTCAATTCTAACAAGCTAATACTTTCCGAGATATGATGTTTCAAAGTTTCAATAATACATCGTAAGTTCTATATATTCAAAGAATGTGAACACAGAATCTGTCTGTGTTCACTGTTCATAAATATCATTTTTTCTAGCTATTACAGATTGTCAATTCGTATGTTGAAACTACTTTCTCTTCGGAAATAAGTATCCGATTCTTGAATTTGTGAATATATACAAGACTGCTTTGAAACCGAAAATAATATTGACTGATTACATATTGAATAATTTATGTATAAATATTGGAGGTGATGTTTCAGGAGATTTAGAATTGGATCATTTTAATGTTGTAGTTTATGGAGGCAATAGAAAAGAAGTACATAATGGAATCATCAAAAGAAATTACTGTTCGTTGGCCACTGAGGTTAATATTACCTTTTACTTCTTTAAGTAGTGAGACATGTTCCTATATACAGTATTTTCATAATGTTGCTAGCAAAAAAATAATGAAATATGGATCTTCATTTGTGTACCAAACATTCATTCTTGAGATAAGGTTCATAGTACAGAAAAGAATGTGTTAGTGGTATGAACTATTAAATTTTAAAATTTTAATAGTATTTTATTAATATATTTTGAGCTATTAAGATAATTTGTTCGTAATCCACTACCTACTCAAATATCAGGAATGAATGGACAATCCGCTATGATTGTCTCCAGCCTTGCACTAGACATTTCGATGATATTTTCCTATTTCGTATTTCGGGTTGTTTTAAATATGCACTGAGTGTAAGTTGCAACAACCCATTCGAATAATTGCAGATTGCTCATTTAATCTTGATAAATGAATTTAATGACAATTTTCGAAGCATTAAAGCATTGAAACATTGCAGATTGCTTTTTTTTAAAGAATATTTTTGAATAATTTTTTTGAACGGCAATTTTTTTTTAATTTAATTCCTTTCATGATGCAGTTCTATCATAAGAATCCATTGATATAATTCCCAACTCTGAGGAACCAATACTTTCGGAGGTATAATTTGTCTGCTTGAACAAGAGCGCCAAAAAGCTCGTGTCCACAGGTCTTGAACCAATTTTTTCCGAAAATTCTAATCAAATTCCAATATTCCTTCATATGTTGAATCTCAGCTTGCGAAAGGATCAAATTTTTTCTAATACGCACCTGGATTTTCTAATCAGTTTAAAGATTAATCGATCAACCCATAGAATTGCATTTTACGTTTCAAATATCAACTAATTCTACTGGGTGGTTCAAAAGTTATAAACATTTGAAAATATTGACGAATACATCCATCACCTTGTATCTCGGCTATGGTGCTTATTAGACCTACCATATATAGATTTTTTGAATTCGTCTAGAGCAGATTTACCTCAGGTCAACTAGTGTTCAGTTACAAATGAAACACCCTGTAAACATAGGGATGTTTGCTGTTATACGAGGGTTAAAAATTCCCGTACCATTCTGTACGGAATGAGACAATCTTAATCAGCCCTATTCTGTGACTTCAAATCGAATAGAGATGGTATGCATCGAAAAGAAATACACCGGTCAAATCGGAATCGCTTCAAATTGATATGCTGTAACTCAACTCGAATTCTATTATCGAGATCTGAAATCGAAATCGAATAGAATTGCTCTCTACCGCCTAAACCATATCGGAATCGCTTTACGAGATCGGAACCATGAGCGGGGGCATGCGCTGTCGCCGTATTTTGACATATGAAATCGACGAATTCAATTTAGCGTTTGTAAATACTGAAAAGTTTAATGTGTTTTGCCAGAAGAAGGCACTATTTTAAAACAAGTGTCGATTAATCAGTGTGAAAAACATTGATATCATCTATGAATTACGTTCGGTGATAGAAGAAAAAAATGGGTTCAAGCCCTGTGGACAGGAGCTTTCTGGCGCTCTAGTTCAAACAGACAAATTATATCTCCGAAAGTATTGGTTTCTCTGAGTTGGGAATTATATCCATGTATACATATGATAGAGCTGCATCATAAAGGAAATTCAATTCAAATAATAGTTTATTTATCAAGATTAAATGAGCAATCATGAGTTTGAGAACTGCACCATGGAAGAAATCGAATTAAATCTGTCCAATTTTGCCCAATAACGAACCTAACCGAGATATTCATCTCCATAACCTACTCTGAAAATTTCAACTACCTAGCTCATTCCGTTCGAGAGTTATTGTGGAAAAACTTTTTTTAAATTATCAATTTTTTTTTTTTACACTTTGCGGTAATCTGGTCAATACAAAACTTCACATGCGTATAAAGGTCATGATTCTACAATTTGATGCTAAATTTCAGATAGATTGAACGAACTTGTCCGAGATATTTACGCTCCAAAACCACCTTGCAATTTTCAATCCGCTAACTCCTTTCGTTTGAGAGTTATCGTGCCTACGGCCGGTCGGCCGGCCGGATAGAATCGATTTCGCACTCGGATTCTTGATCAGTGAGTCGAACCAAATCGTTTGAGACCATTTTCAGCCAAAAATTTCAAAATTACAGACACTTGGGCAAATTGATAAGCACACTGTTCCGAGGAACTAGAGCGCCAAAAAAACAAGTTTCGTATGACAATTGCCCAAAACAGGTTTGAAGTACCTACAAATAGTAGGTATTCCATAAAACAAATATGAAAGAAGATAAGTAATAATAAAAAATTACCTTGTAATCGATCAAAAATTTCCTGATCTACGTTCACCAAACTACAGAATTATGCTTTCAATATTTACGTTGTATTTTCAAACATTTTCGGGTGAGGTTCCCGTTGCATCGCTAAAATACGAGTATTTGAACCCCAATATTTTTGAAGTTACAATATTCCCTTCTGTCAAGTTGACATTATGAGAATTCATACATAGAATAATAATTATATCAATCTGTGAAATACGATTTACATTGAAATTTAAAAAAATCATATCTCCGAAAGTATTAGCTTGTTAGAGTTGAAAATGATATGAATGGATTCTTATGATAAAATTGCTTATTAAAAAAAATTTAATTTGGAATTTGTTTCGTAAAAAAAAATTTTTTTTTTTGTTACTCCGAAACCATCTGGATGATTTTGCCCAATAGCGAACTTAGCCGAGATATTCATCCCCCAAACCTACTCTGAAAATTTCAACTCTCTAGCTCATTCCATTCGAGAGTTATCGTGCTTACAGCCGGCCGGACAGAATGAATTTCGACCACGGATTCTTGATCAGTGAGTCGAACCAAATTGTTTAAGACCATTTTCATCGAAATATTCCAAAATTACAGACATTTGGGCAAATTGATAAGCACTCAGTTCCTAGGAACTAGAGCGCCAAAAACGAACAGAGAATGTTCAGAATGGAACGTCGTGAACTTAGGGATACCAGTTAGTAATCCTTTTGAAATCCCAGAAGAAATATTTAGGAAGCTTTACCGTTTACCTTAAACAATTGCTGTCGATTTCATAAATGAAGTCAGTTCTCACTTTGAACAACCAATTCTGACGACTGCCGAATCATTTGAAGCTAATGGAGAATTGTAATTTCTTTCTGTTTTAAAATTACACGGGATAAATTGGAAATTTATTCACTTCGCTTTCTATTAAAAAAAAACTCTTTCTTTTATTTTCTCGCGCTTGTTCCGCCAGAAACAGTTTTCTACTAAAATCCATGAAAGTAAACTACATATCTTTATGAAATTTGGTAGGTTAAGTTACCCAGAATAAAGAAACTGATAAATGTCAGTGGTTATTAAGGGCGAGATTTGCATGCACATGCAACGTTGCCGGCTACTTCCAAGAACGTCGAATGTAAATAAGAATTCCGATTCTGCAGCGTCTTCTATATTGGTTATAGAATACCGAAATTGGACGCGATAGAAGAGAAACATTCCGATTTGCCAGATTACGATCCGATGCGTTCATTTCTATCCGAGTTACAGAATAGGGCTGAATATCGTTAGTAGCTCAATCCGATCCTGCGTCATCCCAAATGCGACAGTAAGAAATATTGCAGTCCGGTCATGTACTCTGCTGATCAGTTGAATCATAATTTTGCGGGATGTCACATTTTCCTATCTATGTTAATACGAATTATCGGACAAAAAGTCTCTATATCTGACGCATTCCGATCAGGCGTGTATAAATTACATGCTACTATTTATTAATGAGCAACGAGAACTCATAAATGTTCATGTTTCATAGAATCACGCATTCATTTTTCATTTGCCTACTGACTTTCTTGATTAAGCTACAGGGAGATTTGCGGCTGAAGAGAGTTCTCGTATTTGGCACGCTTGCTCCCCTGAACAATGTTTGAATTTTTAGCCTAAATTGGTCTGAAACGATTGGTTGGGCGGTTGGCCGGCCGGCGGATTTGGGCAAAAATCAGCATGCTGTTCCCTAGAACATGCGTGCTCAACCTGTATATTTCTTTTGATATTTCCATTATATATAGAGTGAGGAATCCAGATTCACCTAAATGATACATGTATTCCCAGTCTTTTGTTCACAATTGTTTCGTAAAAATTCATCAGCATTATCGATGCTTCACACGATATCTTCTGCCATTCATTTTGCTATTTACTTCAACACCGCAATCCAAGGTCAGTGTGTTCGTTCGTAATATGCTTCTTAACCTACCCCGGTGCGCCAAGTGCACTATTTGTAAGGTTCGCTATCTGAAGAATATGCATGCGGAATAGATATTAATGCCGCAGCGAGAATATTGTTCTTTGTTTTTAGAAAATTCATCACGAAAAATTAGTTTTCCTATTTCAGTATCGTGATGAGTTCATTCCAGCACTAAAAACAATGCTGGAATGAACTCATTCCCGCATTGATTCTAGTTATATTTTTCGTTTTGTGGTAGTCAGCACTGACTTTCGATCCAATTAAATTTCAACTCACGTCAATTATTGTCAATATAAGATAATCTGGATAAGGTGAAATCATTTTTGAGAGGAAAGGTTTTATTTTCATGAAAAAATAAGGTACTAGAGATTTCCTTCTTGCTAATTTTGAATCATTCATGATATTTGGAAACTGTTCTATTTGATCTCCATGCTCTACGTACAATTCAAATTCCGTGATCTGTCAACTTTCGTAACAGTCACACCAACTGCCAAGATACAATACAAAAGTCACTAGGATGTATAATCCTAATTTTTCATTAAATTTCAACAGTATTTTACAAACCTTGCCTGAAATTGAGAAAATATCGGCTAATACTCGTTGCAAGAGGCAATTCCAACACTCCTGCGTACGAAAACTCGCTCCTTCGTCGCTCGTTTTCGAATTTCGCATTCGTGTTTAATTATCAGCCCATTCTGCAACTTGTTTTAGAATATACTATTCTGACCCCGGTTTCATAATGGATTTTTAAATCTATTCTTCATCTATGAACGCCTAACTAACTAACGGTTATAACAGATCACGAATGTATTATGCAATCATTAAAGGATACTTTAGCGTTAAAATTTTTGCTCGCATGTTCTAAGGAACAGCCTGCTATCATTTTGCCCAAATGTCTGCAATTTTCGAATTTTTTGCAGAAAATGGTCTCAAACGATTAGGTTCGACTCGAGGTCATATTCGGTTCCGACCGGTCGGCCGTCCTTGTCACGATAACTTTCGAATGGAAAAAGATAGCGACTTGAAATTTTCAGAGTAAGTTTCAATAGTTCCGCATCCGAACGCGACTCAATAACCCAAAAAATGCAAATGCGATCAACTTGAAGCTTGGTAATTAGTTGTAAAATGTCGACCCACAATATTTAGAAAAATTTTTTGAGGGTCGTATGACTAAAAAAATTGTGTTCAAACATGTTATACGCCAGAAACTATATGTCAGATTCCGATAGTTCTGCGCAAATCTTCTAGCCACCACTTTACAATTGTGTACCGGATTTCAGGCATTTCAGCCATTTGAAGAATAATATAATATCCAAAGATATTGTGTAGAGGTAGGTAAGAAGGTACTACAGAAAATTCTGAATTATTCAATCTATTTGAAAATTAAATGGTTATATTCTTCTGACATAAAATGTGGTCTTCAGTAACATAGAAAAATAATAAACTCACAGGTTTTTGCGCGCATGCTCGTGGGAACAGCGTGCTATCGTTTTGTCCAAATGTCGGTAATGTTCGAATTTTTTGCCGAAAATGCTCTCAAACGATTAGGATTGAGAATTCGAGGTCAAATTTGATTCTGTACGACTGGCCGTTGCCAAGATAACTTTCGAATGGAAAGACATATCGACTTGACATTCTCAGGATAGAAGGCGTGTCCAAATGGGATGGATAAGTTCGTTAATTGTTATAATCGGCCTAACGGTTTCCGAGTACTAATTTTGTTTTGAATCAAAATAAATTCGATCAAATTAAGCCTTGATTACATGTTGTAGAATACTACGTCAAGAATTTTGTTGAATTAAAAGAATTATTTAAAAAAATTAAAAATTATAAAAAAATATTATTCATCTCATGACAACTTGAGAACGGTAAGATAAAGCAATTTTCAGAGTAGTTTGCGCATCCGGAAGCAACTTTTGGGTTTATTAAGGCATAATCGGCCAAACGGTTTTGGAGTTATTCCTATCTGAAATTTTGATAAATACGAAACCGATACAATTGAAACATAGTTACTAATTGTAGAATGCTGACGCACACAATTTTGTGAAATTAGTGAGGATCGTCTTACTAGAAAATTAGTAAAAATCATTGAACAAATTCTATATAACAGCAGAAACTATTCGTTCGATATCGCTGAAATTGCGAGATCCTTCAAAACCTAAGTTAACAGCCGACTTCCAAATTTGAACACGATTGGATATATATTGTTTTACATCTGACCAGCATGGTATGAGTTCAAACATTAAATGTTAGTTGGAATTGGGAGAATTTTTGACTTTTTTTGTGCCTTTTCATTGTAAAAAGTGAACTCACATTTCCTATCGCTTCAATCATAGTATGAGTTCAGTAGCTGGATGGGTGAGATTTTCAGGGTAGATTGCGCATCCGAATGAGACCGTTATGTTCGTTGTTGAGCATAATCGGTCCAACGGTTTAGGAGTTATACCCATCTGGAATATTATTTTATGGATAACTCGAATAATACAGATCCGAACGAATTGTAACTTGGTAGCTGATTGTAGAATACTGACATAAAAACGAGTGGGAAATTTTGGGAGGTTCGTAACACAATAAAATTTTTAAAAAATTATGAGGAAATATTATATACCAGAGGTCTCCCAGTATACATGTTCCAATGGATTATCTCAGCCATTTAAAGAGATTAAAATTTGAAAATTTTACGATTTTCAATTCGTTGAAGGAACCTTCAACTGAGAAAAACAAAAATTGAAAGTCAATTTCGGTTTGACCGGAAGTGACTCTGACTTTTTTATCTCAAACAGCACCCTGTATACTTTTTGCAATTTTTTAATTCTACTGAAAATTAACTTTCCTATCACACTTTGTATTTTACATTTGATTTGATGGTGAAAACGTCAATTGATATTTCAAATTGAAAGAATTGTAGTAGGCTATTTTGTGTAATAATGATTTTGACCTCAACAATCGAGATCAATAAAATAAACCTTCCTCAAGTTGAAATCAACTATGTATTTTACCGAACGTTAAACAAAGAATGAATAGTAAAAGAAACACAAAATTACAAAAGAAGGGGCATAAAAATACCTATTATAACTAAGCATATGTTTGTTTATTTTGACCCTCTGCTTCTACACATCTCTCAGCTCGGTGGACGAGTTCACGCGAAGTAAACAACAACAACTTGTACAATGTCAACGCGATAATTTTCGCGAAATTTCTTTTATATCGTCCTGAAATTACTTACGTTTTTTCCTATATTATTAGATATTCTACGAATTTCAATCCCGATAGAATACATGATTTGTCAGAATTAAACATTCTGTAATCTTAGACCATTCTTTCTTTACTCAAGTCTGTCATTAAAATGGTAAGATATGTCTTCACATCTTGTGAAAGCTTATGAAAGGGTATATATCAATGGTAAATTTGATTGAGTGTATCCAATAAAGGCAAATAGACAATAGAACATGCACGCAAAAGCTCCAGACTTCACGTCAGTGGTTAAACCAATTTTATTTTTTAACGCCAAAAGAAGTTTTTCATGAGGGTCCCTAAGGCGAGAATAGATAATAAAAGAACATATGCGAAGAGCAACTTCACGTCAGCTATTTCGTGAACCAATTCTCGAAAGGTACCGGACCCATCCTCTATTCATTAGGTCACTTCCAAAAAACATCATTGGAGCTTACATCAGCTCTTCGTCCAGGTGAAAACATTCAAAGAGTCAATTATTGACCTCTGACATATATTCATTTCATTCAAATTATCGTCTAACGTAGTGTCAATTCCCTAAACAGTCATAAATCCAGGGATCATTCCATGTCGTGGAAAAATTCTCTAATTTAAAATCTAAACAGATATTTGCGAGATTGGAAACTGCGCCTTATCAAGGCAGGCAGCCATTTTATGAGCCATTCTCTCTGTGCATGTTTCCCAAACTGATTCGAGTGCGATACTGCAAATATCGTAATTTTCCTCCATCGGTCCGAAAACAATGATCAAGATATATCCCACTGATCATCGTATTTCTCTAGGTTTTCTCTTGCTCTTTCGCCGCCTCCTAATCGATGCGACTACGGTAATTTATAGGTAAACTGTCCCAAGATAATCGCGCATCTGATTTAATGCATCATTCTCAACTTTGATCTACTCGGATCCATCGATACTAAATTCATGTTTTATTATGCTCGTTGAAGAGGTTTTCCGATAAGACCTCCAAGTTGTAAAGATTGGAGTGTAGTTCCAGTGTCTTCGGTGTTCATCGGAGGGAAATTCAGTAGCCTCAGTGAAAGTAACCTCTTCATTCGTTATATAAGTACATTTTCGAGTTTCCTCCTCATTCCCAAAATAAAGTACCGTCAAACGGAGTTACTTGAAATCATGGGGAACCTTGATTAATTCGTGTGCTTTTTGGCGCTCTTGTTCCTCGGAACAGTGTGCTCATCAATTTGCCCAAATGTCTGTAATTTTCGAATTTTTGGATGAAAATGGTCGTAAACGATTTGGTTCGACTCACTGATCAAGAATACGGGGTCACAATCGATTATGTCTGGCCGCTAACACGATAACTCTCGAACGGAATGAGCTAGAAAGTTGAAATTTTCAGAGAAGGTTTGGGACATAAATATCTCGGCTAAGTTCGTTATTGGGTACAATAATGATAATAATGGTTTCGGAGTAACGGAAAAAAAAATTCACATTACAAATTCATTTTTTTCAAGATGCAGTTTCACCATATGAATCCATTGATATAATCTTCAACTCTAACAAGCCAATAGTTTCGGAGATATGGTTTTTCAAAATTTCAATGATACATCGTACATCTATGATTTCACAGAATGCTCTAATTATTATACCTATGAATTATCGCATGATCTGTGTTCACACATGTCATCTTATTATTCGTATAACAGACATTTCAACTTTATTTCTGGTTCGTTACAGTTATCTTGAGTAACTTTGAATAAAACCTTACAAATGATAATTTTATTTGTATCATAAGTAAAAATTGGACGCAAGTCCAAGATACTGTTTAAAACGGAATATACCCATGTGAAGTTTGCCACATTAAAGATAACTACTCATCTGTCAAATATTCTGTTACGTTTTACGCGCCATTTCTGAGTACGTTTTTCAGCCGAAGTTGGTTGCTTCCTAATAAATCAAAATTAAATATGCAATGGCGGTTTTTAACAGGTGAGTTATTGATTTTCCTTGCCTTTTATGTGGTCGTCTCCAGTTTCATTTTTAAACATTCATTCTTAAACATTAAATATTTATTGAAATTCTTAATTTCTGAACTACTTGGGAAACGTATGAATATCGGGTAACTTTGAATCTTTCAATGTTACCCGCAATTTGAATTTGGTACATCGGATAACTATGAATTTTCATTTTAAGGTGAAGAATGCCATGAAAATCGGATAAAGCGACGCCCAGTGTCAGAAAATATGACACAAAAGTGGGAAAGCTCAGTGGACAGGTGCTTTGGCGCTCTTGTTCAAAATTTGACAAATCATATCTCCGAAATTATTGGTTTCTCAGAGTTGGAAATGATATCAATGGATTTTTATAATACAACTGCATCACAAAATGAAATAAATTGAATGAGAATCCATTGATATCATTCCCAACTCTAAGAAACCAATACATTCGTAGATATGATTTGTTAAAGGTTGAACTATAGCGCCAAAGCTACTGTCCACAGGGCTTTCCCACTTTCCATGTCTGAATGTAATGACATAAAGTTATTAGTGGTATAACCAACATATACTGCTCCACACAAGTTAAGGAAGTTCAGAAATTTTGAGACTGTTTCAATTTTTTTTTTAATATTTCAAATTTCAAATATGAGAAATTGTAAATGTTTACTCACTTATCTAACTCATTATCTTGCCCATTTCTGTATAAGTTTCACAGGTTCAGGTGAAAATTTATTTTTTGTATTTGTAGTACAAAATGAATTAACACAAAAAAATGAAAAAATTGAGTTCAGTGAAGAGTATGACCTCCTCGAACATAAAGCACAGCCTGACAACGCCTTTGCATTCTTTCGATCAGATTGTTGAAGTAGCCTCAATCAATTTCTATCCACAGTTGCGGTAAAAGCCGTCTGAGTTCTTGAAGTCAATGTGGTTGATGAGAAAAGTTTACGGCCAAGATCCCAATTTGAACACAATCGGATGTATACTGTTGGAAATATTGAAAAAAATACTGGAAGCCGAGCAGTCTGGGTGAGTTCAGTAGCTGGATTGGTGACCGTTGTCACGATAACTTTCGATCGGAAAGATATGACGACCTGCAATTTTCAGGGTAGATTGCGTATCCGAATGCGATATTTTATTTCGGTAATGGGGATAATCGGCCAAACGGTTTCGGATATATCTATACCAATCTTAAATTCTGTTGTTATTTCCTCAATAGCTCAGAATATACTAATCCGGTCCAATTAAAACTTGGTAATCACTTGACGCGCTAATTTTTGCGAAAGTTCGTGAATATCGTATCACTATAATAAAAAGAAATTTCTTCTTCAAATATTTCATATTTCGAGAAACTATACGACAATATCCGCTGAAATTCCGCACATACCTTTAAGCCACCATTTTACAAGCGAGTATCGACTTTGTATGAGGCGTGAATAGACAATGAAACATGCGCGCAAAAGCTGGTTTCGTAACCTAACGAAAAAAAAAAAATTTAATTACAAATTCAATTATTTTAAGATGCAATTTCAACATAAATAACCACTGATATTATTTTCAACTCTAACAAGCTGATACTTATCTGTCTGTGATCTATCTGTGTTCACTGTTCATACATGTCATCTTATCTACCAGTAACAGACATGTCAAATTTATTTCTGTTATAGAAAACAAAGTATGATTGAACGCAAAATGACCAATTATAGTATATTATAATGAACCCTACCCTATATGCCCTTGCATAATCCATATGATGATGATGGAAATATATAATTTGGTAAGTTTTTTATATTGGGTTCAGAATTTCTTCAGTCAAAACAGAACTGGTTTCAATTGATATAATATAATTTTCAGTGTAGATTTAAGGAATGAATATCTCGGATAAGTTCGTTAAGCTCGAACGGACCTAGACAGTCAGAGTAGGTTTGGGAGATAGATATCTCGGTTAGGTTCGCTATTGGGCAATATCAGCCGGACAGTTTCGGAGTAACGAAAAAAAATTTTTTTTACATTACAAATTTCTCATTTAATTTTTTTTTAGATGCAGTTTCATCATAGGAATCCATTGATATCATTTTCAACTCTAAGAAGCTAATACTCTCTGTGATAGGATTTACTAGCTCCTGCATAATACTCAAAGCATCGGTCGCATTTCCGTAAGTGTATAACGGGAGTGCTACATTCCGCGATATTAGCTAACACAATACTCAGTACGTCGCAACGAATTTCATTAAGTGCAGACTGGAGACGGGACTGTTACGTGCAAGATGCATAGAATAACAAGGTGTCGGCACTCCCTGCTAAATCCTGTTGAAATTTTCGGCCGAAAAACGGACCTAGAACTGTGAAATCACGTACTATGTACTACTTCACTTTGTTAACGATGGTGCCGCTAGTGTCGATTTCGAAGATTCTGGCAAGCGAATAAATGAAAACTGACAAGCGACAAAGTTCACTTTCCAGTCTTTCCACCGTTGCTAGTTCGTAAATCAAAATTGAAAGAATATAATGAAGCAGTTTATTGAAAAATCAATTCACTTTTTGATTAATCAGACATCTGTTCGGACATTATATGTAAACCCCATTTGTTTGGAACAGAAAATTCATTTTGCCGAGACACAATGAGGCTAAATAAGGGATTTATCAGTAAAAGAGTTTCATTGGAACTGTAAATGAAGAAATCTGTGAAATCATTATTTTCCCATTACAAAAGATCACATCCAATGTCTTTAGAATATATCTAAGCATTTAATTTGTGTATCTTGAAATACATTGAATAATACAGAATTTTCTGAAATACCTCTACATAATATCTTTCGATATCATATTATTATTCAAATGTATTAATTAACTTTATCATGTACAGCTCATTTAAATTGAACATTTTACTTATTATTTTCGATGTATAATTTGAAACTTCATCAAAACATTATCATGTATATAGCATTTTTTCACCCAATACCCCTTGACAACTTTTTATGTTCTCAGCAATTGGATGATTAGATTGCAAAATTCGATAGCTATTATTCAGAACTAAGTATACTGATGTAATATTGAAAAATGATTCATTAAATTGAAAAACTAACCAAATAGAGGGTAGTGTACTACGTTTGAATATTTTATTCAATATATATTCGGTAGAAATGTTTTGAACAAACAAATGTTTTAATTTTCAATACCCTACCTCTACTAGTTGCCATTCTTGTCGTGTAACAATATCCATGAAACAAATAATATAGAATAAGAGCGCCAAAAAGAATGACTCTTTAGGAAAGCTATTCAACTTTGATGAAAGCACACTGTGTGGTTGCTCTGAACTTTGTTCTCTGCTAGTCCTTTCATCGTTTCAAATAATATTGTTAGTTTTCATAACATATCATTTGATTCCTTCTCAATATATAACTGAATTGTGTAATGAATATAATTTTATTAATAGAGTTATTCCTTAATAATCATCAACCGGCAAGATTATAATAAATCAACAAGTCTAAGCGTTCTCTAATGTTGAATTATTAACAACGGTATCAGCGATCTTTCAATAGTATTAATATTATAATTAATACCTATCTTGATACTAGAAATCTGCCCCTGATCCGGTATTCGAATTTGATTTGACATGTCGATAATTTTGTCCATAAAATTTCTTCTGCCGGCATCTATCGGCGAAAACTGAAGTAGAACAAAATCCTTGTATTTTGACAGTATTTGGACAGCAATTCGGCCGAAAATATGTCAAAGAGTGTCTTCACCATGTATTATATGCATCTATGTTACATGGCAGCAGTGCTAGCTGCGTGTAAACTACGCGTGGCAAACCCTCGAACATTCATAAGCGAGGTGGCTTTGGCCTCGCTCGTTTTAGACGGGGTTGCCGAACGAGGCATTACCGTCTACAATACATACAAAGCGCGAGGCCGCCTCGCGAATCGCGAGCCAATGTTCAACTGTTCGAGGGTTTGCCGCGAGTAGTTTATGTTTATACGCAGCTTTAAAACCCAGTTCATCATGCAGTCCCATTCTATCATAAAGGTACAAATATAGTGGATCGTCAAGGTAAGAGGCAAAGCGACAACGCTCAAATAGCCCGCCCATAGAAAACTGCATTAATCAAATTCATTTCCATGGCACCTGCTCGTCTGCATTCGAAGTAAACAAAACGCTTTAGATGCGCGATTTTTAATCCTGAAATCTCTACCCTCTCAATGATAACTCGCTCTAGATCACGGTAGTATATGTATTCCCATTTGATAACGTGTGAGATTCATAAATCGCCCGCTAACCTAGCCGCGTGCCTCGTCTCGACGCTCTACTATACTGGGTGTCCCAGTATACATGTTCCAATGGATTATCTCAGCCAATTCAAAAGATAAAAATTTTAAAATTTTATGATTTTCGATTCGTTCAAGGAACCTTCAACTGAGAAAAACAAAAACTGAAAGTCACTTTCGGTTTGACCGGAAGTGACTTTTTTATCTCAAATAGCTCCCTGTATATTTTTTGCAATATTTTAATTCTACTCAAAATTACATTTGCAACGATGTATCACACTTTGTATTTTACATTTGATTTGATAGAAAAAATTCAATGAACATTTCAAAATGAAAGAATTGCAGTAGAGGCTACGATATTCTGTGTTATCTTGATTAATTCAATAATAATTAATTGATTAATTGAATCAATAATAATTTTTTATATAATTTAATAATCAAGATCAATAAAATAACCTTTCTCAAGTCGAAATCATCTTTGTATTTACCGAAAGTTAAACAAAGAATGAATAATAAAAGAAACAAAAAATTCAAAAAAAGAGGCCAAAAAACTATCTATAATAACTAAAGCACATGTTGAAAATGTTGACCATCTGCTTCTACACATCCTTCAGCTCGGTGGACTAATTCACGCGCAGTAATACTTCCCAACATCTCAGCATTAAGAACTCTATATGTATTCTTTATTTTGTTTTTGAGATCTTCCAAATCAATAGGATGAGTCTGGTACACACGATCCCCAAAGGATGAAATCTAGCGATGTTAAATCTGGAGATCTTGCAGGCCATCTTATCCGTCTATTTGAAGATTGATGGAGTGACACACACGGATTATAAGTCAAAAATAAGATTACACAAAATATCGTAGCCTACTGCAATTCTTTTAATTTGAAATTTCAATAGACGTTTTCTCAGTCAAATCAAATGTAAAATACAAAGTGTGATACATCGTAGGAACGGTAGTTTTGATTAGTATAAAAAAATTGCCGAAAATATATAGGGTGCTATTTGAGATAAAAAAGTCAGAGTCACTTCCGGTCAAACCGAAAGTGACTTTCAATTTTTGCTTTTCTCAGTTGAAGGGTCCTTAAACTAACTGGAAATCATAAAATTTTTGAATTTGTATCTTTTGAAATGGCTGAGATAACACATTGGAACATGTATACTGGGCACCCGGTATAATATGTACCTTTAGAATCCATTGATATCAATAGATATAATTCCCAAGTCTTAGAAACCAATACTTTTGGAGATATGATTTGTCAAAGTTCTTGTTATAGAATCTTGGCGGGAAACGTTGCTCAACAAAAAGTATCTGCGGTGGGTATGCACCATTAGCCGGTGCTGTGTTAACATTTCATTCAGCTGTAGAAACTCGGAGTTCCATGGGGAATGCGTATCCTGCGGTCAGCTCAGTAACGCTATGGCCCGCATAATCGGCGTACCGAATACACAATTCGCTATACTATCGAAAAATTCTAAACACAATTTTCCTTATTGGATAATGAGCGACCAAATGGACTACATCCAGCACGTAGCGAAGAAAATATAGCGGAACCCGCGACTAACCGTGATGAATCGATTCGACGCCGTTCCTAACAGTTTTGCTTATCGTATACAACATCTTGAAGGTGATGACGTCCATTCCTGGCTAAATGGTAACCTCAATAAAAATAGCTTCACTATTTCATATGAACAAGTACTCGATGAAATTCATGAGCTGCCATTATTTCGAGATTTAGCAATATTTAGGGTGGTGGGGGAGGAGGGTGGTTCATGAGTTGCCAGAATCATGAGTCCATACTTATGCAGGCTCATACCATACTAATTTAAAGTGGGGCAAAATGGTTCGTTTACTCGAAAATATGCTCTCGGATAGAAGGTTTCGTGTTTTTATTGATAATAATAGTAGTAAATTCAAGAATTTGAATAATGGTCTCCCACAAGGTTCAGTTTTAGCACCTCTTCTTTTCAATTTATATCTGTGTGATATTCCTGCTACTTCGTCTAAGAAATTCATATACACTGATGACATTGCCCTTGCATTTCGTCATTCTGATTTCCAAAGTATAGAAAGTAATATATCTGCAGATTTTGATATCCTGAAAAAGTACCTATTTCAGTGGCGTTTGTGTCCGATTCCGAATAAAACTGAGGTTTCTTGCTTTCATTTGAACAATCACCAAAAATATAGAACATTGAGTGTAACTTTCGGTGATTCTTTCTTGAGACATAATTTTTATCCTAAATATCTAGGAGTGAAACTAGATTCATCTTTGAATTTGAAAGCTCATTTGGATGAGTTGCGTCTGAAGTTGAACACGAGAAATAATATTCTGCAGAAATTAGATGGTACTTCATGGGGTGCTGATGCAGCTACTCTTCGAACGGCAGCCTTAGCCTTGTTTTTTTCTGCCGCTGAAGATTGTTGCCCCGTCTGGTTGAATAGTGCTCATACTCAAAAAATTGATGCAGAGTTGAATTCTTCTATGCGAATCATCACTGGAACTATTAAATCTACACCTATTCATTGGTTGCCAGTCCTTTCAAACATTGTCCCGCCCCACATTCGCAGGCAGACTGCTGTTTCAAATTCTTGGAATAAATTTCATTCTTTTCCGAATTCATTTCCGATTATCTCCTACATTCCAGACCATAAGATTCCCAGATTGAAGTCACGAAACCCTTTATGGTCCAACTGTTTTCTTAATTCGAATAAAAGTGACAAGGAAGTTTGGCGGTCTGAATGGATTTCTTGCAATTTATTTGAATAAATTGCAAGAAATTAAGTCTTTGTTGACAAAGATTTAATTTCTGATCCTTCAAATAGAGTTCCGGGGTTTGATCTTCCAAGGAGAATATGGTCTAATTTCGAATCGTCTAAGAACCGGTCATGGTCGTTGCAACAGCATGCTTAAAAGGTGGAACTCAGTTGAGAGCCCTAGTTGTGAATGCGGGGAAGCAGAGGAAACCATAGATCATTTAGTTAATAATTGTCGCATATATAGATTCAAAGATGGTTTTAGGGCTACTCATAATGTTTCTGAATCTTTTTTAGAATGGTTAGCGAGTTTCAAATCTATTTAATGAAATATAGAATATTGCATTTTTAATTTGTCCGTTTTCTCCCTTTGTCTTTGCCTTTTCCTGATTGGGTTTCGGGTACCTTGGAGAAACTTCTCTGCTTGTTGAAGGAAGAAGCGATAATGAAGAAAAAGATGCCCTTAAATATTTAATATTTCAGCATATTTTGTAATAATTTCAATTCTTATAAATCACAACACTAACGGGGAGATAGGGTTTTTTTGCTGAGGTTTTTTCCCTAAGCTCTAGTATCATATATCAAATTATATGGTACCCCGTTACATTAACCTCTGCTAACACTTTTTTCATACACATGCTTTATTGATAGATAAAAAACAAATTGTAATGCTCAAGTTCAAAAAAATATATAATTAAATATGCCGCCCAAATATCAGTAATTCTTTAATTCAGGTCAGAAAATGCTCTCAGTCAATTGCATTAGAAATTAGAGATACTGTAACGGATCAATCCAAACTTCTTTGTTATGGCCTTCATATTGGACTGTCTTATTAGAAATTAATGTAATTTGGACTGCTCCGCTACACAGTTATGTAAATAATCCACTGTAAAGTAAATCCACTGTACAATTCCCGAGATTCAAGAGGAAATACCAACTAGGAACAGTTAAGTTGTGATTGGAAATCCAAAAGGGCAAGCTCACCTAGTTTCCCTGAACTCTCGTTCTCTCCACCTTGCAACCGGTGACACTTAGGATGACGCCAACCCAAACCTCTTCTTATACTTAATACTAACGATATATCCTATTTGGCGCTCTAGTTCCTCAGAACTGAGTGCTATTTGCCCAAATGGCTGTAATTTTCGAATTTTTGGCTGAAATGGTCTCAAACGATTTGGTTCGACTCACTGATCAAGACTCCGTGGTCGAAATCGATTCTGTCCGGCCGGCTGGCCGGCCGTAGGCACGATAACTCTCGAACGAAAGGAGTTAGAGGATTGAAACTTGCAAGGTGGGTTTGGAGCGTAATAATCGCGGACGAGTTTGTAATGGGCGAAATCCATAAGGCGGTTTCGCAGTCATGGCCAATTTTATTAAAAATATTTTTTATGAATATTTCCGAAACCGATCACTCGATCTATCTGAAATTTAGCATCAAATTGTAGACTCATGACCTTTATACGCATGTGAAGTTTTGTATTGGCCAGTTCACCGCAAAGTGTAAAAAAATTTTTTTTTTCTACAATAACTCTCGAACGGAATGAGCTAGGCAGTTGAAATTTTCAGAGTAGGTTAGGGAGATGAATATCCCGGTTGAGTTTGTTATTGGGCAAAATAGGCCAGATGGTTTCGGAGTAACGAAAACAAAAATTTTTTTTTAAGTAACAAATTTCAAATTAAATTTTTATTCAAGATGCAGTTTCACCATAAAAATCCATTGATATCATTATCAACTCCAACAAGCTAATACTTTCGGAAATATGATTTTTCGAAATTTCAATAATGAATCGTACTTCTATGTTTTCACAGAAGGTTATAATTATTCTATCTGAGCTTTATTATATGATCTGTGTTCATACTCGTACATGTCATCCTGTTCTATAAGAGAGAGAGTCAAATTCATTTCAGCTATTTTAATTTGATTTCTTCCATGGTGCAGTTCTCATTCTCAGATTGCTCATTTAATCTTGATAAATAAACTATTATTTGAATTGAATTTCCTTTATGATGCAGTTCTATCATAAGAATATATTGATATAATTCCCATCTCTGAGAAACCAATTCTTTCGGAGATATAATTTGTCTGTTTGAACTAGAGCGCCAGAAAGCTCCTGTCCACAGAGCTTGAACCCATTTTATTCACTCAGCTATTAACTCACTTAATACTAAATTAAAGTTTTGTGCAGAACCTCGAGATTTTTCTCTTTTGAAGATTGCGAAGAACCGTGATAAGCGTGACGTGCGTTGTCGATGCGGAAACTCAAGTGTGTTTTGAAAGTGGAGGGGATAGGAAAGTAAGGAATCAAGAAGGGATTTCAATATGGAAGTAAATCCTCGCAAATTCGTATTTCACATCAATCCTTATGAAGAAAGAAAATTAAAAATATTGAAAACTCGATTCAGTATCGAACAAATACTGTTGAAATATCCTCAGCCAAATTCAATAATGTCTTACCGTGTGACCTTAAAAACGGTAACTTTCGAAAGAAGTTACTTAAAATTTGTAAAGAAGCTTGGAGGCCTAAATACGCCGGAGCAGTTTGCGAATGGTAAAAATTCTTAAAAAACAGTTCGAGCTGAAATTCGGTATTCTACAAGGAATTACCATGTTTGAATTGGATCAGATTTAAATTTTTTGAATTATTGGGGAAATAACAACAAAATTTCAGGTAGGTATAGCTCGAAAACCGTTTGGCTGATTATGCCCATTAACGAAATTAAATGTCGCAAAATTTCAGTGATATCGGACATATAGTTTCTGAGATATAGAATATAAAATTTTGGTATAATACTCATGAAATTTCACAAAAATTTGCGCGTCGGCATTCTACAACTAAGTAAAAATATTTAAAAATATTCTGTATCTCAGGAACTATCCGTCAGATATTGTTGAAATTATGTGAGGACCTTACAAACCTTATTTTACTGTAGAGTTCTAGATTTGAACTCGATCAGATCTATATTGGTGAAGATATTGACGAAATATCGAAATATTCGAACGGACGAGATGTACTGGTCCACTGGTATTACACTCGAACAACGAAGTTGTCAACAGTTTTAGATTTTTGATATGCCTGGAGAGTATTTAATGAATTATCGTGTGCATAGAACGACCCCAGTCAAATTTGACAAGTAGATACGTCAGTAATATCATTCGTTCAATACCTATTGAGAATTGGCATATCTTGTCTATGATAATATGTACCTTATTTTACAGCAAAGTTCTCGATTTAGACTTGATCGAATAATATGTAACATGTTGATATTTTTCCGAAATTAGAAATTTGAAGACAAGGTATCAAAGGGTAGTACTAACATTCGTTCAACTTAGGTAATTCAACATAATTTTTTAGTGCGTCTCTAGCTTAGTGATAGAGATTCGTCTTCTTGGCACATAGGTACCGTAGCCCCAAATTTGATCGTTTTCAATTTTTTTCCAATTCTATCGGAATAATAACTTCGAGAAAAGGTTTCTGGACGGAATTAAGTCGATTATTCACTGCTATAAAGGACATTTTTGATAAAATGTTAATTTATAGTTCCTCATGGCACAACCGTAGGATTCGACTGATTGGTGTCATAGGAATCATTCTAGGTTAGGACTTCAAGCGAGAGCAAGATTTTTTTCGTGTCGTCTCGTTCTCGTCTCGGAAAAGCGTGACGAGACGAGACGAGATGTTTTCACAAATATTATAGGCGATACCGAGACCACATACAGCGCAACACGAGAGTCTCGTTTTAAATCTCGTAAAATTTTTTGTATGAAGTTTTATATACGATTCGACTTTTTTCAACACCCACAGAAAATAATTGAATACGAAGAGTTTCCACTATAATTACCAATATATTTTTTCTATATTATACATCGAACGTTCTAGAAATACAAGATTTTTTAGAAGATTATTAATTCTTTATGACCTTGCGATAATTTAGATCATTTTTCCGGAAAAAAAAATTCACAACCATAAAAACGAATGCCATTATGAATTTAATACTTAACGGACAACTTTTATTCTTTGGAAAAACTATTCCACATCGTTCAATTCTATTAAAAAATGTATCACAACGATAGCCTATTTAAAACATCAACAAAACTTTCGAAATATTGGAAAGCTCAGTTTGAAGAATATTTGCTGTTGGAAAGAGCAAATAGGAATCAAAATATTTTACAGTGGTGGAGAGTGACGAAAAAGTTCTTCCTACACTTTCCAAGATGGCCGATGATTTATCAATGGCTACATCCGTACCTGTTGAAAGATAATTTTCCACAGCAGGTATGATCATGGCATAAAACACGTACATCATTGAATAATGATGTGATGCAAGCGTGATTATGTTTGGTCATCGAGTGAAATAGTAAAAGTTGAAATTATCAGTGTTTAAAATTAAGAATAATATGTACATGCAGAAATATTTTTGTATAAGAGCGTAATAAATAAAGCTTTACAAAATTATTCATTATTGTATACCATTTATTTTATATATTATAATATTTATTATCGTTATTCAGAATTAAACGAGACGAGACGAGACAACTGATTACGAGAACGAGACCTAAACGAAACTTAAGTTTTTGGGAATTGGCGAGACCGAGACGAGATTTTTTATACTCTCGCCTACTCTCGTCTCGTGTGAAGCTCTACTAGGAATAAGCTATTGAAAATATACCACTGCTATAGAGGTGTTTTTTTATTTCATGGTACAATTGTACAATTGAACTGATTTGTGTCCTTACGCCGCCACAAACAAAGCACTCTTTATTTTCGACCCAACAGTAAATTTATGTATTCGAATTGGCCCTTGCGCCACCGCAAACTTAGCCCTTTATATTTTTGGACAACAGTGAATGTATGTATGTATTTCAACAGATACCTCTCGCCAACCCAAACACAATGCTGTTAATTTTCCAACCAACAGTGAATATATGTATTCGAATGGGACCTTAGGCCACCGCAGACACAGCACTGCTTATTTTCGACCCAACAGTGATTATGTGTATGTGTATGTGTATTTGAGTCCAAAATAATTGTTCGAGACTGTTCTCGGCCAAATAGTGGGGAATTATTTTTTTGGACGCTCTTGTACAGTCTGATTTATATTCTTGGAAATATTTTTTTTTCCTAGAGCTAAGCAGCTTTTGAAAAGTCCAGCACCTGGATGGGCGACCGCTCTGGCTATACATTTTAATTTCCTCGAACCCCATAGTGTGATTATTACAGGAGAAGGGTTGTAGGTCTACTAATCACTATGAAATTGGGACTCAAAAATTTATTTTATAGGTAGGTAACATGTTTCGGCACATGCCATCTTCAGACCATACTATAAATATAAAATAAAAATAAAAAGGAGATTAGTATAAAACTGAGTAAGTTGCCTGAAAGCTAATTAGTTGGTATTTGCTTTTTTTAAAAAATTTTTCAATTCAAATTTAATGTTGTTGTAGAATTATGTATACAGAGCACAACATAGGTTCTTTCAAATGAAAGGTTATGTAGATAACTTACAATAAAATAATGTCCCATGATAAAATATGAGCTTGTATCAACAGATATCGTCAAAGTCCGAACCAAATAGATTATATAAAACACATACTTAACACAAAGGAACGTAAAAGATCTAAAATTAAAGTTCCTGGTCGACCGTTACATGTCTTATGTCCGTACATATCGATTTGACAAATTTGGAGGTTAAGTCGGAAAAGAAAAGCGACCATGGCAGCAAAGAACAAAATGATCCTCCCCCTACGATTCAATGGCATATATGATACGTTCATGTGGTTGATCAAGGTGTAAGAATTTTCACATATATTTAAACCGCATTAACTTGTTTATTGATACATAGGGAGAGGAACAAGGGTTCAAGATGATGTTTCTAAAAAGGTAATTAATTCAAGGTTGTGAACTATTTTCATCCTTAGTGTTCATTTGTTGGTCTCTCATGGTGTTTATTAACCAAGTTAAAGGTATCTTGGAAATGGTTTGTCATTTTCGCATTGAGAGTATCGTATCCTTCCAAGCCAATATATTTATAAATTTCCAGTTCCTCGAGAATTTCCAGTCTTTTTCCAAAATTGCATTGGTGAAGTAATTCCACATTTTCGTTTTTGTTGAATTGATGTTCATTTTCTCTTAGATGTACTCCGAAAATGGATTTATTATTCGAGTTATTTTTATAACTTGCTAGATGTTCATTAGTTCTGGTTATAAAAGTTGTAAAAGTTATAAAAATAACTCGAATAATAAATCCATTTTCGGAGTACACCTAAGAGAAAATGAACATCAATTCAACAAAAACGAAAATGTGGAATTACTTCACCAATGCAATTTTGGAAAAAGACTGGAAATTCTCGAGGAACTGGAAATTTATAAATATATTGGCTTGGAAGGATACGATACTCTCAATGCGAAAATGACAAACCATTTCCAAGATACCTTTAAATTGGTTAATAAACACCATGAGAGACCAACAAATGAACACTAAGGATGAAAATAGTTCACAACCTTGAATTAATTACCTTTTTAGAAACATCATCTTGAGCCCTTATTCCTCTCCCTATGTATCAATAAACAAGTTAATGCGGTTTAAATATATGTGAAAATTCTTACACCTTGATCAACCACATGAACGTATCATATATGCCATTGAATCGTAGGGGGAGGATCATTTTGTTCTTTGCTGCCATGGTCGCTTTTCTTTTCCGACTTAACCTCCAAATTTGTCAAATCGATATGTACGGACATAAGACATGTAACGGTCGACCAGGAACTTTAATTTTAGATCTTTTACGTTCCTTTGTGTTAAGTATGTGTTTTATATAATCTATTTGGTTCGGACTTTGACGATATCTGTTGATACAAGCTCATATTTTATCATGGGACATTATTTTATTGTAAGTTATCTACATAACCTTTCATTTGAAAGAACCTATGTTGTGCTCTGTATACATAATTCTACAACAACATTAAATTTGAATTGAAAAATTTTTTAAAAAAAGCAAATACCAACTAATTAGCTTTCAGGCAACTTACTCAGTTTTATACTAATCTCCTTTTTATTTTTATTTTATATTTATAGTATGGTCTGAAGATGGCATGTGCCGAAACATGTTACCTACCTATAAAATAAATTTTTGAGTCCCAATTTCATAGTGATTAGTAGACCTACAACCCTTCTCCTATACATTTTAACACCGCGCTACAGCTCCTGGCCACAGTGCTCTTGCAACTTGTTACAGTTATACTCCATTCACTTTCAAGAAGTCTCATGGTTGGCCATGAAATTTTGACACATTTCACGTGTATATTTTGAAAATGTTAGGTTATGCTCATTTTCCTGTCAGGTAGCTACTCAACGTTGGTCTCTCTACATAGAAGTCTTAGTAATTACATATTTTTCACAATTTGAATTTTCTTGCGAAAATTGATGAATTTGAGAAGATATTCTGTGAATGCAACAATTCCAAAGACCTGGCGACTGTTGATGAAAATGTTTCATCTGTTGTTACTATGGAAATATTCCACGTTTATAAACTGGTTGGAAGATTCAGTTATATTATTTTTTTGTACGGAAATCAAGAATCAAGTGTTGAAATTTTAGTGAAAAATAATGGATACAGTACCTAGTCGGTTACTTTGTGATAGGTCATTTGAGAAGAGAATAAAAGTACCCTAATAACCCGGCAGTAAAACTTCTAAAGGAACAGACGTACCTATGGAATTCCACACTTTTCGAAATACTTGAGAGATAATAAGCCTACAGAAGACATTTAAATACCTTGTTGCACAACTTGAAATATACCAGTTTCAAAATGTAGTAGTACTACGAAACCCGAGTCACTGTTAAGCCTTAATAAAATACAGTGATAGTATAGGAAACTAAGTAATTTCATTCGAGAGTTCAACATGTCCTAAGACAGAATGAAATATTCCTATTGCAGACTTCTTCAAAACTGATTTCGGCATTTTCAATTTCAAAGCAAAGAGTTCCTCACTATTCGAAGATAATGATCTGTGATAATATCTTGTTTAAGATGGAACATTATGCTGATTGTTGAGAGTAGAAATTGTCAACGTCTCAGAGAATTGTTTTGACATTGACGATATTTCAGGAGTGCCAAACTGCCTTAGTTTTAGTTATAAAAACGTGATAGACCTAAATCATGGCCAACCGGGAGACTTTATAAAAGTAAATGGAATATAGGCATAATTGATGTCCCATTATGATAACATAATTTCTGCACACTTTTCCTCATCCATTTTTAGGAGGAGGCAAATATTATCTATTTATAGGTATTCATCTGCCTATGAAATATAATTTGAGTATTACCATAAACTAATTGAGTATTTGAAAATTAAACTTTCCTAGAAAATAGTTATATTCACAAGCTTCATTATCTATACGTAATAATCGTTAAACTTTTATGTTCAGCACCTTTTGTCCTCATAAAACCAGAACAGATCCAAAATGACAAATGATACTGGCCACCATTTATGTATATTACAAGATTATTTACATACAATCTCCATGGTGAATGGCTGCGCTTATATATTGATATAATTACGTCCAACGTATTGCTCTAAATACCCGAATGGGGCTCTACCAGTCGTAAAACTTTTATGGCCGACATTTTTCAATCAAACCTTTGACGCTCACCTGTTCAGTCATTTTGATCAGATATATCATATTTTTGATTGCATATCCTGAGATTGTAATCTACAATATTCATCTTGAAATGATGGACGGAAAGTACCAGAGACGTGCTTATCCATCTAGATTCTAGATGATGGAATGATATTCCAAATGATGAAAATTATGTTTATTCTCATGTACCTACAGTATCAGTCAAAGCAGTAATATATGTCTCAGTGAGGAGCCTGCAATAGTTCGTAATTTAAATATTGTGAAAGCATGAAGTTGGGTCATGCATTTTAGCGCGCTCGCTCATGCAATGTTCGATATACAGTGTGTGGATAAAGCAAGGAACAAAATTCATAATGGCATTATTCAATGTTTTCAAGCAAAACGCTCCGACAGGTCAATATTAGTTTTTAATACGTTCTAAATAATTGTTACTGTAGATAACAATTTGTATGTATTATTTTCTGAAAGAAATTGTTATCTCATCTTTTAGGTAAGTTGGTGCAACTAAAAAATGTCGATACCTACTAAAAGTGTATCCTTTTACCCTTGTAGAATATCAATATCTGTGAAAAAGAAACCCTTATAAATTACTCTATTTTGTAATTACAATGAGGAAATTTATTGATGCTCAGTAAATGGTCTCAAACGATAAAGTTCGACTCACTTATGAGGAATTCGTAGTCAAATTTGATTCTGCTTTCATTATCTAGTTTATGGCTTAGGTTGAAGTTTAACCTTATCTTAATAGTGGAATTTATGGCTTGGGCTCAAGTTGAACCCTATCTAGTGGAATTTTTGGCATGGACTGAAGTTGAACCCTATCTAGTCGAATTTTTATTATTATTATTTATTATTATTTATTATTATATTAATATTGTTCACATGTTGAATAGAAAATTAAAGCAGAACTTGTATACATTTATACGAGAGAAAAAAAAGAAAGTTCAAAACAAACTATAACCGAGCACTCACACTGATCTTCCATCTGTCAAATCTATTCTTAAAATCGTTCACTGACACTGCCTCAACAACATCACTCGGTAAACGATTCCACCGCTCGAAAATGCTGTTCGGAAGAAAATTCTGGCGCTGTGATGTTTTTAAGTTTTCTTTGCGGAGCTTGTAGATATGACCTCTCAAGTTATTTTGATTTCTTTCGAATATATTACACATATTTTCTTCAAAGTGACCTCCTATAGAACCTCCTCAAAAAATACGAATTTGATCCAATTCAAACACGGTTATTAGTTGTAGAATGCTTAATTTTACAGTCAAGTTCCTAGTTTGAACAATATTGGATTTATATTGTTGGTGTTCCAAGCAACCTTGGGTGAGTTCAGTAGCTCGATGGGTGACCGTTGTCACGATAACTTTTGAACGGAGGTATATGCAGGGCGAGTCTAAAAGGCGTTCATTAATTTTAACCATAAATTCGGCTCAGGTAAAAAGTTATAATCGTTTAAAGATTTCACAATGTGATAATTCACTTCTGCATATAAATTATCTATGACATTAATATTGGACGAGAGAAAGGTACGGTAACGTGGTTTACAGCTTGATGCGGGATTCCAACACTCAGGGGCGGATCCATAAAAGTTGTGAAATTTCTGTAGTTTTCCATTTCATAACATTCAATGAAGAATATCTCGAAAACGGTGCGTTTAGGAAAAAATGATGAAGACTAATTTAATGTTTCAAATTGATTGAATATTCTTCAAATGAATCAAAAAAAACTTTTTCTGCGTTCTTCATGCTAATTTCGTTTAGTTTTATGCATCCACAAGTCTGTTTCTAGAAAACCAGTAGAAGTAGGAAAAAACTAATAGTCGGAAAATATGTGCCATAGTTTTAGAAAACTTCACACCAACATTCATTTTTTTCAGAAAAAGGATGTCAAAGCTACAAAATAAAAACTGATTTTTTTCGAAATTTTAACAGCCTGTATCCTTTTACCTGAGCCGAATTTGGAAAAATAGTAAAGAAAAAAGGTGCTCTGTTCGATGATAAGGATCTATGGTTAAATTAGTGTACAACTTAAAGAATCAACCTCTATATAATGAATGATATTTAAACCACAGATTAATTTAACCTATTCAGGAATACCAACATATCTTTGGAATTTGATACTGAAATGTATTTCTATCATAGTTCTTAGTTTGGTGACTGTAAAAAAAACTGTTCCACTTTTTCTTCTGATTTTTCAGTATTCCCCTGTATCTTCTTTAATATAGGTCCGATCGAGTTGAAGTCTAGAACTTTGATGTAAAATAAGGTTTTGAAGGCTCCCATGAAATTTCATCGATATTGGACAAATAAAGAGTTTTTTATTAATTTTCTAGTCATAAGATCAACACGATATTTCACAGAAGTCTTCGTGTAGGTATTTTCCAAATATTTACCGAGTTTTTTTTTAATCGACCAGATAAGTATATTTCTAGTTATTGGGAATATTTTGTGTATTATAGATAGGCAAAATAACTCCGAAACCATTCGGCAGATTTTACTGATTACCGAAATAATTATGTCCCAAACCTACCCTGCAAATTTCTACTTTCTTACTCATTTCGTTCGAGAGATATCGTGCTTACAGATTCCATTTTGAACACGGATTCTTCATCAGTGAGTCGAAACTAAACGTTTGAGACCATTTTCGGTTAAAATTCGAAAATTTCAGAAATTTGTTCAGGTGAAGGAGCTCGTCAGAAAGGAATATGGTTTTTCCTATTTGAATGGTGAAATATTTTGTGAACTATTTGAATTGGTTCGTATTGCTGATGCATTACATAGAAAATGTTGCGACCACTCTTTATTTCATATTATCATTAACAAATATAGCAACAATTCTCCACTGTTCTGTAATTAATATCCTGATTCTTTTATGGAATGGATGAGTTATTTCGTAATATTTCAGTTCAAATAGACTGACTTACAATGTACCCAACAGTGACTGCACATATCAATATCACATTAGATCCAACCATATCTTTCCGAAAGTAGCATACTTGATCAGTAGCTCCACAAATTCTGCATTCAATTATTGTCGAAATACTACCATGATATTCATACATCTCTTGATATTCGTCCAAATTACCGACTTTCGGTCAGATATCAGATTAAACTTCCGCTATCCAATATCAATGTCCATGAAGAATTCCAACCACAAAAACTCAGAGACCGAGATATAGTACTCTTATCTTTCCCAATGTTTACAACGTAGTTTCCTCAATATTTTAATTTGGAAATACAGAATTCCAGTCCACAAAATCTTTGCATAGGGACATCGTTCCCATACCTTTAGCAAGAAGTGCATGCGGATTATGCAAACAATTGAATTATCCTTGGCGAAATGATATATGATACGATATGAAACTCATACGTCTTCTTCAGGGTGTTGGTATAAATTGGAATAGAATCATATTTCTTGTGGCAGCAGTCTGCTAGAAAAATTCTTAAAAAGCACTGATATGAAGTCAATAACTTTTCCACGTAGGTATACGTGAATAGATTTATCAAGATGCACTTGCAGGTGAGTGTTTTTTGTAGTAGGTAATCTGAGGGAACATATTTTTTTCAGAATATCGCGTATGTTAATTGTATATCACACTGTCGCAAAAACCTATTCTCCGGCATATTTTATTTCAGATAAGAGTGAATTCTTGATATCTATATCGAATAAAACCAGCGTTGATAGTCAATTATCGGTCCTAAGCACATTGAAAAGTTAAAACTTTCAATTATATAAAGACCTGCCAGCCACATTATTTTATAGGCTCCAATTCAAATTGTATGATTATATATGATTAATATATAAATGTTTTCATTTCAGTAACCCTCACCATCAGAAGAAACAATTGGCAAAATTGAAAAAAAACTGCCAGCACTACATCATTGACACCTGATCTGGAAGAATTTTGTGTCGTGTTGGACCAGAAAGTGCTGCCTCAAAAATTCGATTGGTTAGTCGACAGTTTTGATTATCTCTTTAAACTTCAGTAATCACAAAACATTTCTATAAAAATTTATTGTTTATTGTATTTTCACAAATTATATAAGATATATATAAGAAATTGAACTGTCTATTAGCTAATCTTTAAAGGAATAAATTCATATGTACTTAAAAGTTTTCTTTCAATACCCATACCCTTTTCATAGCCTTTCGGTGATTTATATGACATTGAGTTTCAAATTATAAAACGAACAGTATCATATAAAACATCGAAAATGGTGTAAATTTCAACTAAATAATACCTACACTCCGAGGGTTTAAAACGCATCTGATTCGGTGTTAAATAACACTGAACAAGATATTGCACACGCACTAGGTCAGTTCAAATTCACACTGAACTAAAGTTAATCACACTAAACCAGTGCTAAATGCACTACGGTACTTGTGCAAATTCACACCAAACTAGTGCTAAACCACATTGATCTAGTGCTACCTCACACTCATCCGAATGATAAATCTCAATCGCTCTGGTGTGAATGCTGATTACTTATTATGGCAGAAAATACACCTGAAAGTTATTCTGGTGTTATTTCGGATGGTGCGAAATAACACTGAAAAGATCAGGACCTCTTGGGAAATTAGGTGTTAGCGGGTGTTGGCCGGTGTTGTAAAATTTCTTAGAGTGTATGTTACATTGTCTATTCACGTCTTTTACGAAGTTGATTGAGATGAAATTCATTACTCGGTTGTAAAATGGTTGCTCTAAGGTTTGTACAGAACTGCAGAGGATTCTGATGAATAGTTTCAAAATTATGAAAATGTTCAAGAAATTTTTTTTTTTAAATTTCTCTAGTGATATGATATTCACGAAATTGCGCAAAAATAGGAGCATCAGCATTCTAAAAGTAATGTCCAAATATTAATTGGATCGGATTTGTATATTTTCAGTTATTGAGGAAACAACATCAAAATTTAAGATGGGTTTAGCTCCGATACCATTTGGCAGATTATGCCAAACAACTAACTCCACTATCTCATTTGGGTGCGCAACCTAATCTAAAAATTGCAAGTCACCTTCTATTTCCGTTCGAAAGTTATCGTGGCAACGGTCATCCATCAAGCTACGGAACTCGCCCAAGACTGTTCAGATCTCCAACAATATAGATCCGATCGTTACCAAATTTGAAACATGGTTGTAAAGTTAGATTTTGAAAGCTCTCGAAAATATTCATCGATGTCGGACGAATAGTTGATATATAAAACTTTTTCCAAGGAAGTTTTTTTCAATTTTCCAGTGATACGATCCTAACCAAAATTCCTCAAAAATTTGCGCGTCGACATTGTACAACCAATTATCATGTTTGAATTGGATCAGTTTCGTATTTTTTGAATTATTAAGGAAATAACAGCTAAATTTCAAATAAGGGTGCGCAACCTACCCTAAAAATTGCAAGTCGCTATCTCTTTCTGTTCTCAAGTTATCGTGATATAAATAATATTAAACAAAAATTTCTTCAATATTCTGGTAATATGATCCTCACTAAATTCGACATAAGTCTTTGTGTCGGTAATCTATAATGAGTTACCAAGTTTCAATTTGATCGGATCTGTATTGATTGAATACAAAATTTGTACTCGGAATCCATTTGGCCGATTATGCCCATTAATGAACTTGCCCGTCGCATCTCGACGTGCCACCTATCCTAAAAATTTCAAGTCGATATCTCTTTCCGTTCTTAAGTTATCGTGGCAACGGCTGGCCGGAATGAATCAAATTTGACCTCGAATTCTTCATCAGTGAATGGAACCTAATCATTTGAGACCATTGTAGGAAACATGCGCTCAAAAACACTGACTGCAGACTACCTAATCATATAGCTTTTCGAAGCATAAACGAGATACAGGGTGTTTTATGTGAATTTTGTGCAATATTCGGTGAGTGTAGTCGGTTGAAGGTGACTATTTTAAAAAAATAACAAAAAAAAGTTTCAAGCACGGACCTGAAGTCAAGAGATTTTGCGCGTATGTTCTATTGTTGATTCTCCTATATTGGACACTCTTAATCGAATTTACCATGGTAAAGAGTGTCCAATATAGGAGAATGGACAATAGAACATACGCGCAGAAGCTCCTGACTTCACGTCAGTGCTTGAATCAATTTTGTTGATTCTGTCGTCATATTCGTGTTGAAGATGGAAAATTTTATTACCATTAAATATTTCAACAAATCCGGATGAAATTTTTTTTTCGCTGTAGACAAGTAGAAAAAAAGTTGTGTTTGATATTTGAAAATAAATTTCCACGGAAAATCTTAGATAATCGCGAGAAGTCGAAATAAAAAAAAATCGGGAACTTTAAATGTTTCCCGCCATTTTGAAAAAAAAATCCCGAAATATCTGCCATACTCGCGTTGTGTACCAAACAATACTAGGATTTTGACGAAATCCCTTTTTTCGAAAAGTCACCGAAAACCGGCAAAAATGATCCTCCCGGTGTCGTCCACACGACCATATATATTTGTCCAGTTTATGAAAAAACACCCTGTATATGATATGCCGCCTTCAAAAGGGAACTCCTTATAAGATCCTGAAAGCTTGGGCGGGTTAAGAGAATACTCTGTGTTCTTTTAAGCTTTGTAACAGTGTCCTCACGCCACCTAAGACATAGCTCGGTTTAATTTCGACCCTATAGTCAATGGTGGGCGCTACTGTCTGACTATTAAATGTATTTCCTAGACCGGATTGAACTCGGGACCTCACGATTCCACTGAGCTGGAAGCACTCGTTATAAAACAATTCAAATAACAATAATAAATTAGCCATCTGCCAATATACGACCTCCTATATTGGGTTGTTGCATATGATTTCATGACTGCGAATCATGCGTCGGTGAACGCTGGGTATTCTATCTTTCCGCATAGATGGCGCTTGCCATTTTCTTATCACAATCCACTTCTACACGAAGAAATATAAGAGGTATGATTTAGGTGAACGCCTGAGCTACAGATTACTGACGAGATCCAAATTAAACCGAAACACGAGACCATGTCCATCCTGGCTCTTGACATTTCGATTATACATATTTCGATTTGTGAAAACTTGTTGCAACAGCCCAACCTATGAGGGCCAATCATTTCAGATTGCTCATTTTTTGCTAATTTTCTGATCCAACAGTTTCTTTAAGACTTTATATGACAGTTTTTGCAGAAAAACTAAATAATACCGAAAAACCGTTTGATTGCGCCGTAACCTCGAACACTTCGTAACTGAAAGGTTCGCGCAGATTTTACAACGTATTCTCTCCCACTACGAGGTTGATTGCCAATTTTACTGGGTTATGATGAATTGACTAACAGCTAACAGGGAATTTATCGCAAAGTGAAACACCGATAAGTAGAAACGTCTTAACAAAAAACCGCAATCTCCTTTAAAACCTCATTTCCTAAAAAATCGATGGGTGACTATTTCGCTAGCTATATAGTATTTCGGGAACTGCCGGCTCTTGATAGCAAGCGTGAACTCCTCTATTGAGATATTTTTGAAATCAGGAGTTTCGAAAATTGTAGTATAAACTATTTTCCGAACTTTTTGGAGCTCTTGTTCCTCGGAACAGAGTGCTTATCAATTTGCCCAAATGTCTGTAATTTTCGAAATTTGGCTGAAAATGGTCTTGAACGATTTGGTTTGACTCACTGATCAAGAATCCGTGGTCGAAATCGATTCTGTACTGCCGGCCGTTAACAAGATAACTCTCGAACGGAATGAGCTAGACATGTTGAAATTTTCAGAGTAGGTTTGAGGGATAAATATCTCGGTTAGGTTTGATATTGGGCAAAATCGGTTTGATAGTTCCGGAGTAACGAAAAAAAAAAATTTTTTTTTACACTACAACTTTTGAATTCAAATTTTTTTAAGATGCAATTTCATCATAAGAATACATTTCTATCATTTTTAACTCTAACAAGCTGATACTTTCGGAGATATGATGTTTCTAACATCGTGCGGGGTTGCTAGTCCCCCATTGGGCGCCTCCCCAGGTGGCGGATAGGGGAACGCCTCCCAGATATGGGTGGTACCGGGGAAATCAAATACCCAGGGCGGACCAAAACTAGCACTGAGCATCGGCAGCTGGATGGTTCAGAACTGACCACAAGCAGGGGTTGATAATTGATATCTGGTTGTGAATCAGACACTAAACGGCGGAGTGGCAACCACAGAAAGGCGTGTAAACAGCGATGGAGAAAGCAACGGGAAACTACTCCATTCCATTTCCCTAGTATAATTATTATGGTTATAGATGATGATTTTGAAAGCTCTACTGCTCATGGAACTCGGAAGCCAAGATCCGGCAGGGGAGGAGACTCACAAGACAACAGGACCTCCCAGGTCGTCATCCCGCAAAATCCCTGTTATACTAAAACCCACCCCCAAGTGGAAAAATGTATAAGGCCATCCCACAAAATAGGAACCTGGAATGCTCAAAGCCTTTTTGCAGCAGGAAAAGCCCACAATATCATAAATGAAATGAAAAGACTTGGAATAACTATCCTCGGAGTAAGCGAGGTTAGGTGGCCGGACTCTGGAAGAAGCATAATCGATGGACACACAATGTATTACTCCGGAAACAATGACCCCAACCATTACAATGGAATGGCTGTAATAGTAGACGAAAATACCAACAAATCAGTAATGAACTTTATACCTATGTCTGACAGAACCATGTTACTGCAACTAAAAGCTAAGACGAGAAATATAAATATCTTACAGGTATATGCGCCCACTGCCGACAAACCGGAGACAGAAGTCATAAAATTCTATGCCGACATTAAACAACTCCTAAAAAGCACTAAGCGCCATGAGGTCAACATAGTTCTAGGTGACTTTAATGCAAAAATAGGTAAAGCCAAAGTTGGATATATTGTGGGTGAATATGGCCTTGGAGATAGAAATGCTGGAGGAGACACGTTAGTGGAGTTCTGCCAGGAAGAAAACCTCGTTGTCACTAATACATGGTTGTGTTTACCAGACAGAAGGCTGTACACCTGGAGATCACCGCAAGACAAACCGAACAACACCGTTAGGAATCAAATTGATTTCATTTTGATCAATAAAAGATATCGAAACTGTGTAAAAAGTGTAAAAACATATCCCGGAGCCGATATAGGGTCAGACCACAATCCTGTAGTTGCTAAAATCCATATAATACGAAAGAAAACAAGTAGAACAAAACGCAACCAAACAGACACAAGAATACTTAAAGACCCACGCCATTATGAAGAAATAAAGTCGGTGGTCAACCGCGAAATAAAAGAGCAGACACCACTACGACAGTCAACAGATACGGTAGACACTTTCTGGAATAGCTTCAAACAACCTATTATTGACATACAAAATAGCAAACTAAAGGCAAAGTGCAGAAGAAGAGATAAAACCTGGATGACTCAAGAGATCCTGGATTTAATGGAGATTAGAAGGAAATATAAGAACAACAATAGAGCGAAGTACAAAGAAACGGACAGAACAATTAGTCTGGAAATACGCAAAGCAAGGGAGAGATGGATGCAGGATAAATGTCGAGAGTTGGAGGAGCTACAGAAGAAGCACGATCATTTTAATATGTACAAAAAAGTTAAAGAGGTCACCGATATAAAGAAAAAACACTCAAGAATACAACTAACAAATAAAAACAATCAACTAATAACATCCGACCATGAAATGGAAGAAGAATGGACTGAATATATTGAAAGCCTATTTATCGATGAGAGAGAAGAAATCGATGACATAAAAATACAAAACCCAAACATCGAAATAATGCTGTCAGAAGTGCAGAAAGCCATCAACGAGTGTAAGATCGGAAGGTCACCAGGTCCAGATGGGTTGTGCTCTGAAATGCTCCAACTATTTGACGATGAAAACGTTGCTACGTCTCATTAACTGTATATACGAAAGAAATTCTCTACCTTAGGAATGGCTAGAATCCACCTTCATACCCATCCCCAAAAAAGCTGGCGCCAACAAGTGCAGTCAGTATAGACTGATAAGTTTGATGAGCCATGCCCTTAAAGTGCTACTGAGGATAATAAATAAGAGAATATAGAGGAAGTGTGAACTGGACATGAGTAGTGAACAGTTTGGATTTCGATTAGGATATGGTACACGGGAAGCACTATTTAGCCTATCAGTACTACTACAGAACTGCAGGGATCAACGAAAGGACGTATATATATATATATATGCTTCATCGACTATGAGAAGGCTTTTGATCGAGTACAACACACAAAACTTCTCAAGACCCAACAGAATCTAGGATTAAATCAGCAAGATATCAATATCATAAAGAACCTATATTGGAATCAAACTGCGACTACGAGATTGAATGATAAAAACAGTAGGCCTATCCCAATTAGCCGAGGCGTGCGACAGGGGGGTATCCTTTCTCCCCTGTTGTTTAATGTATACACTGACCAGGTCTTCAAATAAGCTCTAAATAATGCGTCAGATGGCATAAAGGTCAACGGAAGATTGATCAACAACATAATATACGCCGATGACATGGCCATCATAGCAGATACACCAGAGGGGTTACAGAGGTTAATAGATGCCATTTCGATCACAGGCGAAACAATGGGCCTGAAAATTAACGCCACAAAAACAAAAGTAATGGTGGTAAGCAGAGCTCCGAACACACACTGTAACATCCGAATAAATGGTCAAGCTATAGAACAAGTTAACAAGTTCAAATATCTGTGAAGCTGGATCACTCAGGATCTGGATCCTGAAGTAGAAATAAGGGCAAGAATTGAAATGGCGAGATGTGCATTTGTCAAAATGAAATCCCTGCTTACACACTCCACACTTTCGTTGGACACTCGATACAGATTTGTGAAGACATACATCAACTCTATACTGCTGTATGGTATGGAGACATGGACCCTGGGAGTTAGAGTAACGAACCGGTTGGAAGCATTCGAGATGTGGTTGTTTCGAAGAATGCTGAAAATCCCATGGACAGACCACATTACAAATGAGGAAGTCTTGAGACGCATGGGTAGAGAACGGAAGATGTTGGAAAGGATAATAAAACGGAAGACAGCATATCTCGGCCACATCTACAGAGGAGATAAATATGACCTATTGAAACTTATCATCGAAGGAAAAATAGAGGGAAGGAGAGGACCAGGACGAAGAAAATGTTCATGGTTGAAGAACATTCGGGACTGGACCAACCTAAATACACACGAACTACTAAGAGCAACTCAAGATAGGGAAAAATTTGCCATAATTGTTACCCATCTTCAGTAATGGAGAAGGGACCGAAAGAAGAAGAAGATGTTTCAAAGTTTCAATAATACATCGTAAGTTCTATGTATTCCCACACAGAAACTGTCTGTGTGACTATTCATAAATATCATCTTTTCTAGCTATTAGAGATTGTCAATTCGTATATTTTCTCTTGGAAAGCAATTATTCGATTCTTGAATTTGTGAATACAAGACTGTTTTGATGTAGTTTATGGAGTCAATAGGAAAGAAGATCATAATGGAATCATCAAAAGAAATTACTGTTCGTTGACCACTAAGGTTAATATTACCTTTTACTTCCCTAAGTAGTGGTAGTGAGACATGTTCCTATATAAGTACAGTATTTTCATAATGTTGCTAGCAAAAAAATACTGGAATATGGATCTACATTTGTGTATCAATCATTTTTTCTTGAGTTAAGGATCATAGTACAGAAAATAATGTGTAAGTGGTATGAACTATTAAATTTCAAATTATGAAAAGCTATTAAAGCTGTTAATTATGTTGTCCATTCTCCTGTATTGGACACTTAATTCGAATTTACCATGGTAAATTCGAAATAAGAGTGTCCAATATAGGAGAATGGACAACATAATTAACCATGGTAAATTCGATTAAGGATGTCCAATACAGAAGAATGGACAATAGAACATACGCGCAAAAGCTTCTGACTTCACGTCAGTGCTTGAACCAATTTTTTTTCATGAATATTGCAAGCTGTTTATTGTTGATATGGAAACTAAAACTTCTCTTTCTGTGATTGTTCATTTATCTGAAACTTGCATTAACAAAAATAAAACAAAGAATACATGAATATGCATCAAACGAACAGGTTTGCATTTTGTTGAGTTTTACGCGGAGCACTTCTTAAATAGAGATTTGTCAGGGTGAAATACATTCAAGGCTGTCGATCAAAGACTTCGAGAAACTTGAAAATGATTCCATAATGGAAATTCTTACAATGGATATTTGAGAAAAACAAACAATGAGCATGGAAAATCTTCAGAGTCTATGTTCAAAATGTGCACCGCGAAATGCAACGCATTTCCTCAGGCCCCGCAGGCATGATCCTTGCACTCGAAAAATAACTTCCGGTTTATTTCTTATCACCTCGCAATGAAAAATCCAGTGGATTGAGCTCCACCTCTTCCAATACATCGGTTTGGAAATATATTGTTCAAATCATCGAATACAAATTCAATTTTTGCCTGACATGTTATCCAAAATGGAAGTTTCAGATTAATTATCTAACAATTTCAGGAAGAAAAGTTTTAGTTACCATAAAACAATTAACAGCTTGCAATGATCATGCAAAAATATTTTGATATTCACTCAAAAAAATGCACTGGTTTACTTAATTTTTGCAGAATCAGTGATAAAATATATAACTGGAGGAATTTTGCCGATATCTCCAACCAAAAAAATTTCTGAACATTAAGTGCTATAGTCAGTCCATCTCTGGCAGTCTTGAACACTCATGGGAAAGGTGTTGGAAACAAATCAGCGATAATATTTGTATTGACTCTAGTTCATACAGACAAATTATATCTCCGAAAGTATTGGTTCCTCAGAGTTGGGAACTATATCAATGTATTCTTATGATAGAACTGCATCATAAAGGAAGTTCAATTTAAATAATAGTTTATTTATCAAGATTAAATGAGCAATCTCAGAATGAGAACTGCACCATGAAAGAAATCAAATTAAAATAGCTGAAATGAATTTGACTCTCTCTTATAGAATAGGATGACATGTACGAGTATGAACACAGTTCATATAATAAAGCTTAGATAGAATAATTATCACATTCTGTGAAAACATAGAAGTACGATTCATTATTGAAATTTCGAAAAATCATATCTCCGAAAGTATTAGCTTGTTGGAGTTGAAAATGATATCAATGGAATTTTATGGTGAAACTGCATCTTAAATAAAAATTGAATTTGAAATTTGTTTTCTTAAATAAAATTTTTTTTTTCGTTAATCCGAAACCATCTGGCCTATTTTGCCCAATAACAAACTCTACCGAGATATTCATCTCCCTAACCTACTCTGAGAATTTCAACTGCCTAGCTCATTCCGTTCGGGAGTTATTGTAGAAAAAATTTTTTTAAATTTTCAAAATTATTTTTTGACACTTTGCGGTAAACTGGTCAATACTAAACTTCACATGCGTATAAAGGTCATGATTCTACAATTTGATGCTAAATTTCAGATAGATCGAGTGATCGGTTTCAGAAATATTCATAAAATTATTTTTACTAAAATTGGCCATAACTCCGAAACCGCTGAATGGATTTCGCCCATTAACGAGATATTTACGCTCCGAATATACCTTGCAAATTTCAATCCTCTAACTCCTTTCGTTCGAGAGTTATCGTGCCTACGGCCGGCAGGCCGGCTGGACCGGCCGTACAGAATCGATTTCAACCTCGATTTCTTGATCAGTGAGACGAACCAAATCGTTTGAGACCATTTTCAGCCAAAAATTCGAAAATTACAGGCATTTGGGCAAATTGATAAGCACTCTCTGTTCCGAGGAACTAGAGCGCCAAAAAGAAAGTACCTAAATCAATTAATTACTGGAAAACCGCTAGAGACAGGGATGATGAAGTTGATACAGAATTAATTAGGAGGCTACGTTGATTCGAAAAAAGCAATAATATATAGGGTGTCCATTTGAAATATCAAAGTTGTTAGTACTTTTTGGCGCTCTAGTTCCTCGGAACAGAGTGCTTATCAATTTGCCCAAATGTCTGTAATTTTCGAATTTTTGGCTGAAAATGGTCTCAAACAATTTGGTTCGACTCACTGATCAAGAATCCAAGGTTGAAATCAATTCTGTCCGGCCAGTCCGGCCAGCCGTAGGCACGATAACTCTCGAGCGAAAGGACTTAGAGGATAGAAATTTGCAAGGTGGGTTTGAAGCGTAAATATCTCGGACGAGGTCGTTAATGGGCGAAATCCATCAAGCGGTTTCGGAGTTATGCCCGATTTTAGTGAAAACATTTTTTATGAATATTCACATCTTCACTACAAGGAGCACAAGAGACTAAATATCTCCAGATGTTCAGATAGAGAGGAAATTTTCAAAGCATTGGGATTTAGGGGCAATAAAAGTTGTCCGTTAATTATTGAATTCATAATGGTATCCAGTTTCATGGTTGTGAATTCTATTTTTGGCTCTCTAGTTCCTCGGAACAGAGTGCTTATCAATTTGCCCAAATGTCTATAGTGTTCGAATTTTTGGCTGAAATGTTCTCAAACGATTTGGTTCGACTCACTGATCAAGAATCCGAGGTCGAAATCGATTCTGTCCGGCCGGTCCGGCGGGCCGACCGGTCGGCCGGCCGTAGGCACGAGAACTCTCGAACGAAATGAGTTAGAGGATTGAAATTTGCAAGGTGGGTTTGGAGCATAAATATCTCAGACAAGTTCGTTAATGGGCGAAATCCATAAAGTGGTTTCGGAGTTATGGCCGATAGTAAAAATATTGTTCATGAATATTTCCGAAACCGATCACTGGATCTATCTGAAATTTAGCATCTAATTGTAGAATCATGACCTTTATACGCATGTGAAGTTTTGTATTGACAAGGTTACCGCAAAGTGTTTAAAATTAAAAAAAATATTCTACAATAACTCTCGAACGGAATGAGCTAGGCAGTTGAAATTTCCAGAGTATGTTAGGAAGATGAATATCTGGGTTGAGTTCGTTATTGGGCAGAATAGGTCGGATGGTTTCGGAGTAACGAAAAAAAAAATTTTTATTAAGTAACAAATTTCAAATTCAATTTTTATTTAAGATGCAGTTTCACCATAAAAATCCATTGATATCATTTCTAACTCCAACAAGCTAATACTTTCGGAGATATAATTTTTCGAAATTTCAATAATGAATCGTACTTCTATGTTTTAACAGAATGCTATAATTATTCTATCTAAGCTTTATTATATGATCTGTGTTCACACTCGTACATGTCATCCTGTTCTTTAAGAGAGAGTCAAATTCATTTCAGCTATTTTAATTTGATTTCTTCCATGGTGCACTTCTCATTCTCAGATTGCTCATTTAATCTTGATAAATAAACTATTATTTGAATTGAATTTCCTTTACGATGCAGTTCTATCATAAGAATACATTGATATAATTCTCAACTCTGAGAAACCAATATTTTCGGAGATATAATTTGTCTGTTTGAACTAGAGCGCCAGAAAGCTCTTGTCCACAGGGCTTGAACCAATTTTTTGGCGCTCTAGTTTAATATAAGCAGCAAGACTGCAGCACTGAAAATATTCTAGATCGATAGAACAGTAGCTCCTAGATAAGAAACCAAATTTTCAATAAAATCATACGTCCCGTTCTCCGTAAAAGTCCAGAGTACCATCGACCGTGGCGCACCCTGTATAATTTCAACGCTCTTTGGAGCTGAATTGAATCATTCTTAGGGAGAAAGAAAAATGGACTGGATGAAAGTCTATCAGCTTAAAGCGAAAAGTTACAGTGAGCGGTGGTGAAATTTTCATACAGAAAGCCTGAGGCTCTGGAACTTAATAAGGTGAAATTTACAGCGTATTTATTATTTTTTGAGAATGTTTACATTCTCCTGAGGAATGGGCATAATGAGGAATCTACCTTAAAGGTTAAACCAATAAATAATTCGTCCAGATAACTATACTTGATACGGTAATATGAATTATCTGTTTTGTCAGTTGAGTGGACGATCGAATTTTGAAATTTATTACGATATTTCCGTCTAGGTTATTGAATTTCACCCAGGGGATATGCGCATGATTTGTAGGTTGGGTTATGAGTTTGTCGGGATTGCGGCAGTAAATAACTGAGGTTTTCAACGGGCGACAGTGATGGTTGAACGGGAAACTGTTTTATGTATGAACTTATCGTTGTTGTGATTGATCACTACCAGCGGTGATTGGATGCATTCTGATTGATATTTTCGATGGTGGTTCTAGTGTAAATTTGATTTCTGTTACGTGAACCCCTGAAATCCTGAAACTCAGGCATGACAGGAATACAGTGTGTAGATTAAGTAAAGAACAAATCTCATAACAGCGTTATTGAATGTTTTCAAGCAAAACAGTCGGACAGGTCAATAATTTTTTTAAATTTTATAACATGCTGCTTCATTACACGGTGCAACTTACCTAAATAACGGCGTCACAAATTGTTACAGTAGATCGGAGCTGTGCCGAGCACTGAAGAAAAGTGCTTCGAGCTCTAAGCACTAAGCAATCAATAAAAATGATCCCGAGCCTCGAACACAAAGCACCGCATCTTCACAAAAGGCTTGCGAATACTAAGCACTTCATAAATGTAGTTTTTCGAGCACTAAGCACTAAGAACTTCTAGATGGAAATGAGGATATTCTTTGCGAATTGTTATATAAAATTGTATTCAATTGGAGAAACATGTAAACTAGAAAACTTGCATTGCTCATATGCATCATTGAAGGATAAGAAATAGAGTGCAGCGAAACAAATTTCTATAAAACTATCGATCTCAAAATTCGTTCTAATCTCACACATATTGAAAAGGACTTTATTATTTGAGGAAATGATACACTGAGTGGAAATATGAATTCCATAAGCGTCTTAGTTTTTTCTGCACATTCAAAATGTATTTCCCTATTTAAAAAAACCCGAAACATATATGAGAACAACATAGTATTATATTATGAAACTTAGGCCAAGTATTTTCTCTCCCTTTATAATAAAAAAAAAAACACTGATGTGAATTCAGTGCTCTTTGGGGCATTTTTTCATTAATTCGAATTGATCAACATGAAGATAGTTTTTTTTTAATTTCTCAAAATGTCAAAAATTTAATCCGCAGAAATCGGGTAGCATTATTTTCTATTGTGATTGTATTCAAAAGCAATTTAGCATTGTGAATAAGATAGCAATTTAACTGCATATATCGAATAAATCTGGTATTCATTATCTCCTCCGACCGCAGCGCGTCAGAGTCTATTCGTGTTACGACAAGGTTTCGGAAAGGCTTAGTGCTTAGTAATCCTCGGAAGTGCTCGGGAGCACTTAAAGGATTACTAAGCACTAAGCCTTTTCATTAAGTGGTTTTAAAAAGTGCTGGGGAGCACAGTACTCGGGAGCACAAAATGGCTTCAAGCACATTCACAACCACTAAGCACAATGCTTCGGCTCAGCTCTGCAGTAGATAACATTTTTTTTTTTTTAGAAAGTATCACATTTACTGTAAGAAATATAAAGTGGGAAAGCTCTGAGGACAGGAGCTTTGACACTCTTGTTAAAACTTTGATGAATCATATCTCCACAGGTATTGGTTTCACAGAGTTGGGAATGATATCAATGGATTTTTATGATAGAACTGCACCATAAAAAAATTTAATTAAAAAAGTATCATTTAAAAAAACAAGAGTGCCAAAAATTATTTTTACGAAACCACCAGACCGATTCTACCCAATAACGAACTTATCCGAGATAGTCATTGCTCAAATTTAATCTGAAAATTATATTATATCAATTGAAACTTACGCAATATTCCAGTTTTGTATTTACTGGAGATATTTTGATCCCAATTTGATTAACTTACCAAATTATATATTTCCATCATCATATATGGATTATTTAAGGGTATTGTATCGTCACCTAAAAATTATAATATCCTTTTTACGATATCATGAGTCGTAAAGAATTTTGAATAGAACCAAAAATAAATATGACATGTCTATTATCGGTAGATAACATGACATGTATGAACACAGGTACGCACGGTAATTTTCGATTACAGCATTCTGAGATACCATAGAATTACGATTTATTATTGAAATTTTGAAAAATCACATATCCGAAAGTATTAGCTAGTTAGAGCTGAAAATGGTATCAATGAATTCTTATGATGAAACTACATGTTAAGAAAATGAATTTGAAATTTGTAATGAAAAGAAAAACGGAATTGATTTTGACCACGGATTCTTGATAGGTGAGTCAAACCAAATCGCTTAAGACCATTCTAATCCAAAAATTCGAAAATTACAGAGATTTGGGCAAATCGATAAGTATGTACTCTGTGCCGAGAAAAAAAACCTCAAAAAATGAAACTTTGAATAGAACAAAACCTATGCGAGTGTAAATTCTTTGTAAACTCCGCTCAAGAACTTCAGGAGCAATCTGCTCCACTTCTCAGTACGACTTCTTTGCCGTACCTCTTCTACATTATTTGGCATATTAAATTAAACCTTTGATTTTAAATAACCCCACAAAAAATATGTCTGGGAAACGCGATGGCCACTCAATAGGTTCTCGACGTCCTATCCATCTTCCAGGAAATGTGGCGTCGAGATATTGATATTCCAAAGTGAGCGCCATCTTGTTGCAACCAAATATCCAGATAGGGTGCATCTGCTTCGTCATCTTTTGAGAACATTGTTGCCAAAAAAGTAAGGCCCTATTGAACGTCATCCGATTATTGCAATGTAAATATTCAATTTCGTTGACGGCGTTGACTGTGATAGTCAAGTACAGTGAAGATTTTCTCATGACCAATACTTGTAATTGTGACGATGTAATGTCCCATTCAGGGAAAAAGTGGCTTCGTCAAAAAATACGATATTTTTTTAAAATGTGGGGTCTTCATCGCAGCGTAATAATATATTTCCGCAAAACTGCAAACAGTGGTCTGGATTATCCTCGTTTTATTCGGGAATCAGTTGAACTTTGTAAGGATGATATTTTTCTTTCTTTAACTTTGCGACAAAAGATTGATCCACGCTATGATTTAGCGCTAGCTGTCTTGTAGAAAGGTGAGGAGTTTCTTCAGTTTCAACTAACACATTTAATCTGGTTTCTTCGTTTAGCCGATGTCCACCTTGCTAAAACAAATCATGGACGGATCAGGGATTCACAAGCAAGAATAATCTTCACTTCGGGCACGTAGTTCGGTCTCATTTCGCCTAGGCGTCTTATGATCAGTACGATCATCCTAATTTTATGCCTTCGTTACAGGATCCCCAGTTCGAACATTTAATCCGTGTATTTTTCCCTCTTCTGTTCTTCTTTCATTATCACATTATTTTCTGCGGGGGAGGAAAATTCGACGTCAAACAATTCCTTGAGTTATTTGTCCAGCAGGACTATGTCTGGCTTTATGGTGTGGATCTGTCGAGTTGTTACAATCGCATAGTGCCAGTAGATGCGATCATTTTCAACAACTGATTCAATCTCCATGGGCACATATGGTAGCACTGGTTCGTTCTCTATACCATAAACCTCTCTCAGATGGAAGTAGATAATTCGAAATGCCGCATTCTGTCCTTCGACATAGCCTGATGAAGCATGGAATCTGCAAGCAGATAGAATGTGCATAACAGTTTCCTGCCGACTGTGTCATGCTCTGCAAGTTGTTGGGGTGTCCACTTTCACGGTGTTTTTTTTTCCCTGGACCTGATCTTTCAAACTCCTGTAATATATAGAGTGCAGGTGTTTACTCATCTTCGAGTAGTGTCTTTAGTTGTGCCAGGCTTATCTCTCTACCAACTCTACTTTGGTCTGTTGGCGTGATAGGTGTTCTTGCTAGGTCATGGTCGATGAATATGCCAGTTATACTGAGCTTCTAAAAGCTTTCTGACCAGCCCTAAATGGTTCCTAATTCCATTATCAGCCATCATTTTCAGAAGCGGATCTTCACTTCTCAATATACTTATTGCCATTTCCAACGTCTGTTGATGGCCTTGGTATTCCAAACTTTGCAAACCCCTGCCTCCCTGCGTTCGTGGGAGGTATACTCTTTGTATCGAACAGTTGGGATGCAGGCTATGCTTCATGTTCATTACTCTACGGCTGGATCTGTCGTGCTCGAGAATTTTATTAACTGTCCTGTTAACTAGGTACCCCGAAAGAGTAGGTGACTATCGGGACTGCCAAGTTGTCTGTTATATTTATATATCTATGTTATTCAAAAAACTCCCTAGGGAAATCAAAATGTTGTTCCCTTCAAGAGTATTTAAGGGAGTTACGAAAACATATTTACTCAACAGTCAGAATTATTTTGATGGTGTGTTTTAGATTTGGCACCGGTTCTCGTTCATGTCTACCTTGTCCCCCAGGAATGATATCTTTATGATTATTGATTCTTTTGATCTTTTCTCTGTGTTGACTCTAGGTGACCAATATAAGCACACAAGATTCAATGAATCTTAGGCTATTTCGATTCCCAGAAAATGGGCACGGTGTAATTTTACTCATTAATTATTGAATATGTAACTACGCAAATAAAATTTGATTTGATCTCGGAGCTTCTTTTTGTAGCTAGCCGTTGAGGCATCCTTGATTTAGGTAGTCGGCAGCACGGATCTTTGTGTGATTCCAAGAAATTTGTAAGTTGCTTCCACTTCGAGGTGTCGAATGCTTGTTATCCCTTCTAGTTCGATGTCTTCTCCCTCTTCTTCAGTTCTTCCTCTGCTTAGATGGAAATTGGTTCAAGCCCTGTGGACAGGAGCTTTTTGGCGCTCTTGTTCAAACAGACAAATTATATCTCCGAAAGTATTGGTTTCCCAGAGTTGGGAATTATATCAATGGATTCTTATGATAGATTTTCAGCATGAAAGAAATTAAATTTAAAAAAAGTGTCGTTTGAAAAAAAAATGTTTCAAGTATTATCATTTAAACAAGAGCACCAAAAAAAAGAGCAATCTACAATGCTTCAAAAATTGTCATTAAATATATTTATCAAGGTTAAATGAGCAATCTGCAATGATTCAACCTCGTGGAATGGGTTGTTGCAACTTACACTCGGTGCATAGTTTTCACTACTCGAAATAACGAAGGAAAGTATCATCGAAATGTCTATAGCAAGGCTGGAGACAATCATAGCAGATTGTCCATTTATTCCTGATATTTGAGTAGGTAGAGGCTTACGGCTTACGAACAAATTATTTTAATACTTAGTTCAAAATATATTAACTAGCAACATTATGAAAATACTGTATATAGAAACAGGTCTTACTACATAAGGAAGTAAAATGTAATATTGACCTCAGTGGTCAACGAACGAAATTTGTTTTGATGATTCCATTATGTACTTCTTCCCTATTGCCTTCATAAACTACATCTACTAAATACTAAATCTTCTGAAACATCATCCCGAATTTATACGTAAATTATTCAATATGCAACCAGTCAATATTATTTTCGGTTTCAAAACAGTCTTGTATATATTCACAAATTCAAGAATCGGATGCTTGTTTTTTTCAAACTACGAATTGACATGACTCTAATAGCTAGATAAGCTGACATTTATGAACAATGAACACAGACAGTGAATACATAGAACTACGATGTATTATTGAAATTTTGAAAAATCATATCTCCGAAAGTATTAGCCTGTTAGAGTTGAAAATGATATCACTAGATTCTTATAATAAAATTGCATCTTAAATAAAATTGAATTCAAAAGTTGTAATGTAAAAAAAAATATTTTTCGTTACTCCGAAACCATCAGGCCGATTTTGCCCAATAACGTTCATAACTGAGATATTTATGCCTCGAACCTACTCTGAAAATTTCAATTGTCTAGCTCATTCCGTTCGAGAGTTATCGTGTTAACGGCCGGACGGACGGACGGCCGGACAGTCGGACAGAATCGATTTTGACCATGAATTCTTGATAAGTGAGTCGAACCAAATCTTTTAAGACAATTTTCAGGCAAAAAATCGAAAATTTGAGCAAATTGATAAGCACTCAGTTCCTTGGAACGAGAGCGCCAAAAACAGCAAACCAAATGACATTCCAATCGCTGAGGTGTATTCGGCAACGATATTCAGTAGTTGTTGTAGTGCTGCCTTGAAAGGAACGTACAGTTTTAAGTTATCCATGTACAGGATAATATGTGAGACCAGATATTCTCGTCTGCCTGGTGACTCTGGCCTTTTATCCTATTCTGCTTGCACTCACCTCAATTGTTCATGGTAAAAGTATTATGAAGAACAATAACGGGCTAAGCGAGTCTCCTTGAAATACGCCTGGCCAGTATCACCCATCCGGTATAAGCGGTCCGACCTTCGTATCAAACGGTGAACTTAGTTTTCCATAGCACCATAATGTTTTCCATAAAATGGACGCGGTTAGGGTGGATATTGAGCATCTATGGTAGTCGTATAATCAAGCTGTGTGTTGATGTATCAAATGCTTTCGCGTATCCAACCATGATGAACGTAGGTCACGCTTGTAAATTATTATTATTATAAAAGAAAATAATATCATAGATTTTACAAAATCCAAATTATTACATTCAGGCAATTGAAGTAAATGATTGGATATTTTGAAAGACAGGCACTAATGATCAACTGATCATTTCACCTATCCCCACTCGTTTCATATGTATGTACATTGCATCATTAAGCATATTCTCTCCAGTTTTGAGAAGGGTATAACACCCGAAACATACATAATTTTTATGTCAACAACATAGTATTATAGGCTGAAACTTAAGCCAAGTGTTTTCTTTCCTTTAAGGGGTTAGGTGTAGTCAGAGACACGAAAAAATGCTAATTTTAAATAATTTTATTTTGCCAATAAATTATATTATTTTATAAAAGTAAAAATATAGCATCATTAAATCAGGTTTCAGATTTAGCAGAAATTTCAGGAAAAAAAATTAATTTTTTCAAAAGTAATGGCTGTTTGTGTTGATACAGTTCCAACCGAAGCTCCTTGCGGTGACCATCATTTATCCTTGGAGATTCATCAAAAATCAAGTTTTATCAATAGATAATCTAGTGCCTGATCGAAGCTTTTTTTGTTTTCTTTCAAATTAACAAAATGGCAGCATTAGGAAAATTTTTTCCATATTTTCGGGAAAAACCCAACAGTTAATTGCTTATAAATAATCGAAATTAAAAGACAAAAGAAAATCCTTCGATCAAGCACTAGTTTTTCATGTTTTCGAAAAGTTATATAGATTTCATGAAAATGTACCAAGAGGTTTTCGACCTAGAGTGGTCACCAGATCCAAGAACATTGTTTTGAGAAATACGCATTTGAAATTTAGCACTCAATTTACGTATTATTTAATTACTTACTGATTCATCTATTCCTGGGCCATATAATAGTTCTTTAACCGTTGTGGCAGTTTCCAAAATATCTGTTTGATGTTGTCTACGTAGCATTCTACCTTCTGGAGTGTTGTCGTTAGCGCGCTAGCTGCTAGCTACCTGCTCTCGCCCAGAGCGCCCGAGAGCCCTTTGCTAATTATTGAATAACTCGAAAAGTATTTGTCGGATTTACTTCAAATTTTCGGAGAATATCTCTGAGATATTATGCCTCAAGAAAATGCAAAAAAACAAAAAGAGATTTTTCGAAAAAGCTGACTACACCTAACCCCTTAATAATTTGAGATATATAGACTGTACAACTTTCAGGGGAGGTTATATAAATTTATTCGTTCCAGTATTCCAAAGGATTAACATTTGAAAGAATAATTATCCAATATTTCTCTGTTTGTAATTTATTGAAGTAGCAACAGTAACGATTATAATCTCTTCGTTGCTACCATTCGCGGAAAATTTCTCAATTAATTCCAGTCGGACACGATATTAATTAATGGTCCCAGCAACAAATATAAATCAAATCGAACCGATACCAATTCGACCAATATTCGACCTTGAATGATCAATATGATAAAAACCAGGAGTCCTACCCAACCCACGGAAGCTTATTTTCTTTCACACGGCACAGTTTTCGTCCTCTCAGATATCATCTAGAAGAATCGATATCCAAAAACCAAATATCGAAAGCTGAAGGAGCCAAGCAACGCCTACCAAATAAATTTAAATAGTTCTAAACTGATGTAATGAATGTTAATTATCTTAGAACTGCGTCTCTGCGCACCGAGCTCGATAGAGGCAAAGTTCGGTGCTCGAAACTATAATTACTATTTTGTGGTAACGTAACGGTGGTCGTAGTTGGAACACTTCGGGCTACGGTGATCACTAATTTCGATAATAATGGAACATTTAATGAGAGTCTTACTGGATTCCAGTGTTAATTAACGACTGTTACACTTATGATTGCCGTATTTTGGGACTTAAATATATAGTTTTCGCCGGATCCAGGCCATAGCTGATTATATTATAGGTGGAGGAGGAGAATGCCTTTTGAATATGCTAATGAAGTGTTGTGTGATAATAGCTTTCAAAAATAATATATACTAGCAACTATGGAGCGTATAACTGATGGACTATGAAATTCCCAAGCGACGATCGGTGTGCCGGAAATGTTTTGTTAAATGCCTCAGTTATAAAGAACGTCGGCTTCTACCGCCGCTTTGCCTGGAATTAATTTCCACAAATAGTGAACGGCGTGATTCGAAAATTTATATGAGTTTTCATTGCCGAGAATTACGGGTTCATTTTAAATTATAAACCAAATCTAAATAATGCTGATTTCTAACGAATTATACAGTGTGGATAAGCCAAATGGAATGAATTCATTATCTTGGTTACAGTACATATTTATGGAAAATCCCGAAATCCATCGAATTCAAATTTTAAATTGTCATTCTTCGTAAAAATGCGAACCCTAAATGCAATCCCTTTCGAAAGACAGGTGCAACCCACAATTTTTCAATTAGGAAGTATGGACTTGTGATGCATCGATTGAAAGGTCGCTTCATTCTATATACAGAAATGTTATCACTTTCACGTTTAATGCAACACTCAAAATAGAAAAAAAATAATTCTTGTGATTACCGAAATTCATTATAATATTCCCTCGAATATTCCTAAATCTTATTACAATAATACTGAACGTATGTGCCTTCAGCATGTGATAGAAAGAAAATGAAAAAATGGGTTCAAGCCCTGTGGACAGGAGCTTTCTGGCGCTCTAGTTCAAACAGACAAATTATATCTCCGTTAGTATTGGTTTCTCTGAGTTGGGAATTATATCAATGTATACATATGATAGAGCTGCATCATAAAGGAAATTCAATTCAAATAATAGTTTATTTATCAAGATTAAATGAGCAATCATGAGAATGAGAACTGCACCATGGAAGAAATCGAATTAAATCTGGCCAATTTTGCCCAATAACGAACTTAACCGAGATATTCATCTCCCTAACCTACTCTGAAAATTTCAACTACCTAGCTCATTCCGTTCGAGAGTTATTGTGGAAAAACTTTTTTTAAATTTTCAAAATTTTTTTTTTACACTTTGCGGTAATCTGGTCAATACAAAACTTCACATGCGTATAAAGGTCATGATTCTACAATTTGATGCTAAATTTCAGATAGATCGAACGAACTTATCCGAGATATTTACGCTCCAAAACCACCTTGCAATTTTCAATCCGCTAACTCCTTTCGTTCGAGAGTTATCGTGCCTACGGCCGGTCGGCCGGCCGGACAGAATTTATTTCGCACTCGGATTCTTGATCAGTGAGTCGAACCAAATCGTTTGAGACCATTTTCAGCCAAAAATTCCAAAATTACAGACACTTGGGCAAATTGATAAGCACTCTGTTCCGAGGAACTAGAGCGCCAAAAAAACAAGTTTCGTATGACAATTGCCCAAAACAGGTTTAAAGTACCTACAAATAGTAGGTATTCCATAAAACATGTATGAAAGAAGATGAGTAATAATATGAAAGAAGATGAGTAATAAATAAATACCTTGTAAGCGATAAAAATTTTCCTGATCTACGTTCACCAAATTTTCTCCTCTCTCGAACTACAGAATTATGCTTTCAATATTTACGTAATATTTTCAAACATTTTCGGGTGAGGTCCCCGTTGCATCGCTAAAATACGAGTATTTCAACCCCAATATTTTTGAAGTTACAATATTCCCTTCTGTCAAGTTGACATTATGACAATTCATACATAGAATAATTATATCAATGTGTGAAATTCGATTTACATTGAAATTTTGAAGAATCATATCTCCGAAAGTATTGGCTTGTTAGAAATAAAAATGATATGAATGGATTCTTATGATAAAACTTATTATTAAAAAAAATTTAATTTGGAATTTGTTTCTTAAAAAAAAAATTTTTTTTTGTTACTCCGAAACCATCTGTTCAATTTTGCCCAATAACGAACTTAGCCAAGATATTTATCCCCCAAACCTACTCTGAAAATTCCAACTGTCTAGCTCATTCCGTTCGAGAGTTATCGTGCCTACGGCCGGCCGGACGGCCGGCCGGACCGGCCGGACAGAATGAATTTCGACCACGGATTCTTGATCAGTGAGTCGAACCAAATCGTTTAAGACCATTTTCATCGAAATATTCGAAAATTACAGACATTTGGGCAAATTGATAAGCACTCAGTTCCGAGGAACTAGAGCGTCAAAAATGGGTTCAAGCCCTGTGGACAGGAGCTTTCTGGCGCTCTAGTTCAAACAGACAAATTATATCTCCGAAAGTATTGGTTTCTCAGAGTTGGGAATTATATCAATGTATTCATATAATAGAACTGCATCCTAAAGGAAATTCAATTCAAATAATAGTTTATTTATCAAGATTAAATGAGCAATCATGAGAATGAGAAAAGCACCATGGAAGAAATCAAATTAAATCTGGCCAATTTTGCCCAATAACGAACTTAACCGAGATATTCATCTCCCTAAACTACTCTGAAAATTTCAACTACCTACCTCATTCCGTTCGAGAGTTATATCTATGTCTATGGATGAAAAGCAGTCTCACTACTCTCAGATCTCTTACTTCATGTTCAGTTCCGAAATGTAAGAATTTTCTGAGAAAAACTAATATCGGAGCAAACAACTGAGATTTAACTCACTTCGCTCACAATTCTTCGATTGATTAGTCTCAGGAACATCATTTGACATTATGACAATTCATATTCATACATAGAATAATATCATTCTGTGACAACGTTGAAATACGATTTATTATTGAAATTTTGAAAAATCAAATCTGAGATTTTTCTCACTTCGCTCACAATTCTTCGATTGATTAGCATAGACAAGATATACTATGATTGATTAGTCTCAGGAACATCATTTGACATTATGACAATTCATATTCATACATAGAATAATATTATTCTGTGACAACGTTGAAATACGATTTATTATTGAAATTTTGAAAAATCATATCTCCGAAAGTATTAGCTTGTTAGAGTTAAAAATGATATGATTGGATTCTCATGATAAAACTTTTTATTAAAAAAAATTTAATTTGGAATTTGTTTCGTAAAAAAAAAATTTTTTTTTTGTTACTCCGAAACCATTTGTCCGATTTTGCCCAATAACGAACTTAGCCGAGATATTTATCCCCCAAACCTACTCTGAAAATTTCAACTCTCTAGCTCATTCCGTTCGAGAGTTATCGTGCCTACGGCCGGCCGGCCGGCCGGACCGGCCGGACAGAATGAATTTCGACCACGGATTCTTGATCAGTGAGTCGAACCAAATCGTTTAAGACCATTTTCATCGAAATATTCGAAAATTACAGACATTTGGGCAAATTGATAAGCACTCAGTTCCGAGGAACTAGAGCGCCAAAAATGGGTTCAAGCCCTGTGGACAGGAGCTTTCTGGCGCTCTAGTTCAAACAGACAAATTATATCTGGTATTGGTTTCTCAGAGTTGGGAATTATATCAATGTATTCATATGATAGAACTGCATCATAAAAGAAATTCAATTCAAATAATAGTTTATTTATCAAGATTAAATTAGCAATCATGAGAATGAGAACTGCACCACATTTTCAATTCTTTTTTTACACTTTGCGGTAATCTGGTCAATACAAAACTTCACATGCGTATAAAGGTCATGATTCCACAATTTGATGCTAAATTTCAGATAGATCGAGTGATCGGTTTCGGAAATATTCAAAAAAAATATTTTTATTGAAATCGGCCATAACTCAGAAACCCCTTGATGGATTTCGCCCATTAACGAACTTGTCCGAGATATTTACGCTCCAAAACCACCTTGCAATTTTCAATCTGCTAACTCCTTTCGTTCGAGAGTTATCGTGCCTACGGCCGGTCGGCCGGCTGGACAGCATCTATTTCGCACTCGGATTCTTGATCAGTGAGTCGAACCAAATCGTTTGAGACCATTTTCAGCCAAAAATTCCAAAATTACAGACACTTGGGCAAATTGATAAGATCTCTGTTCCGAGGAACTAGAGCGCCAAAAAAACAAGTTTCGTATGACAATTGCCCAAAACTGGTTTAAAGTACCTACAAATAGTAGGTATTCCATAAAACATGTATGAAAGAAGATAAGTAATAATAAAAAAATACCTTGTAATCGATCACAAATATCCTGATCTACGTTCACCAAATTTTCTCCTCTCTCGAACTACAGAATTATGCTTTCAATACTTACGTAATATTTTCAAACATTTTCGGGTGAGGTCCCCGTTGCATCGCTAAAATACGAGTATTTCAACCCAATATTTTTGAAGTTACAATATTCCCTTCTGTCAGTCCCGTCATAAATTGAGAGAACTGGGCATTCGTTTATGGATGAAAAGCAGTCTCACTACTCTCAGATCTCTTACTTCATGGTACGTTCCGAAATGTAAGACTTTTCTGAGAAAAACTAATTTCGGAGCAAACAACTGAGATTTTTCTCACTTCGCTCACATTTCGGAATACACTTTATTCTCATAATTCTTCGATTGATTAGATAATGTCATGTCATGTCATAAGTTGACATTATGACAATTCATACATAGAATAATTATATCAATCTGTGAAATACGATTTACATTGAAATTTTGAAAAATCATATCTCCGAAAGTATTAGCTTGTTAGAGTTAAAAATGATATGAATGGATTGTTATGATAAAACTGCTTATTAAAAAAAATTTAATTTGGAATTTGTTCGAGAGTTATCGTGCCTACGGCCGGACAGAATGAATTTTGACCACGGATTCTTGATCAGTGAGCCGAAACAAATCGTTTAAGACCATTTTCATCGAAATATTCGAAAATTACAGACATTTGGGCAAATTGATAAGCACTCAGTTCCGAGGAACTAGAGCGCCAAAAAAGCCATAACATTATATTTTCCAGATGGTACCATGAAAACTACGAAAATCACTTCTGTGGCAACGTTAGTTTCTTTAGAACGCCTTCGCAAATTGTTTTGTGCTGATAAGTTGTTGTTTATAAATTGTCTAATTTATGTTTGAATTTCATTATCTTCAATTTTGAATAATGGTTCGATTAGCAGAAAAGCACAAAATAACAATTTTACAAATGATTGCTTACGGAGATAACACCCGAACAATAAAAGGAGAGAGTCGCTTGTTTCATGAGAAATTAAGCAGCTGCTAATACACTGTGTGTGGATGTGATGTTTGACTTTGAAGAAAATTCACATAAATCGAGTAAAGATGCCCCCACAACATTCAATGTTAGCAATACATCGATTCTAAACATATTAAAAGAAATAAAATGCATTCCTATAAAATGATGCCTACCCAGTTGCTCTTGCAAGACGATTTTGATAGGAGAACTTATTTTTTGATAACAATATTATCTAATTAGTAGACGTTTTGTTTTCTGATTAATGCACTTTTTCTCTCAACGGCTATACTAATCGTCAAAATTGCCGCTACTGGTCTACCGAATAATCCTCACTGGATCAGTGAGGAACACACGCAATTCCCTCAAAAGGTTAATGTTTGGGCAAGTAATGTTCGAAACCATTACCACATTACCAACGCAATATCCGGCAGTACCTCGACGCAATATTTCCTAATCAGTGGATAGGAAAGCGAGGAATGATTGAATGGCCAGCGCGATCCCCTGATCTTAACACAATAGATTTATTTTTATGGGGATATATGAGGAACATTGTATACAAAACTGAACACCTTTAATTGAATGACCTAAATCGAATAACGCTCGCGATTCCTGAGATGTTGAATAATGTTGGAAGAAAGTTTCATTTGAGATTAGGATGTTGCCAAGGCGTTCGCTGTGAAAACTTTTAACATCTACTTCATTAACATTATTTTTTTGCTACATTTTGTAATACAGTTTAGTTTTTGATGCTGTATCAAATTTCGCTAATCACTTGATTTTAATTTTTTCATATTTGATTTTTGCAATAAAGATGAAAGTGATAACATTTCTGAATAGAGAATGACACGACGTTTCGAACGATTTATCACCGTATAAACCGTGAACGTCAAAAGTATGGAATAATTTATCTATTTTCTCCCCTTTCAGGAATATCGAAAACGGTTTGATAGGTCAAAGTGATTTATTTTTGGCGCTCTAGTTCCTCGGAACTGAGTGCTTATCAATTTGCCCAAATGTCTGTAATTTTCAAGTTTTTGGCTGAAAATGGTCTCAAACGATTTGGTTCGATTCACTGATCAAGAATCCGAGGTCGAAATCGATTCTGTCCGGCCGGTCGGCCGTATGCACTATAACTCTCGAGCGAAAGGAGTTAGAGGATTGAAATTTGCAAGATGAGTTTGGAGCGTAAATATCTCGAACGAGTTCGTTAATGGGCGAAATCCATCAAGCGGTTTCGGAGTTATGACCGATTTTAGTAAAAACATTTTTTATGAATATATCCGAAACCGACCACTCGATCTATCTGAAATTTAGCATCTAATTGTAGAATCATGACTTTTATACACATGTGGAGTTTTGTATTGACCAGGCTACCGCAAAGTGTCAAAAAAAATTTCTAAATTTGAAAAAAAATTTTCTACGATAACTCACGAACGGAATGAGCTAGGCAGTTGAAATTTTCAGAGTAGGTTAGGGAGATGAATATCTCGGTTGAGTTCGTTATTGGGCAGAATAGGCCAGATGGTCACGTAGTAACGAAAATAAAATAAATTTTTTTTAAGCAACAAATTTCAAACTCAATTCTTATTTAAGATGCAGTTTCACCATGAAAATCCATCGATATTGTTGAACTCTTAATTGCTGATTGAGATTTCTAATGATAGTAATGATACTTTTAAATAAAACTAAAAGCACGATTCTGTTCTATATCTATATTCTCTATATTCTCAACTACATTACACGCCATACATCTTCCTACAATCCAACTGTCATTGCACCTTCATAACATAGAATCATATTCATACCAATCGAATAAACCTAAATAAACCAATGAATGTACTGTTACATTTCTTCTTTTTCCAATACTCCCACTAAATTTAACAACCAAAAAAAATGTTTCAATCAAAAACTAACTTCTATGAAAAATTAATGCCCAACGTAAGATCAATCTAAAAATCATACATAAATTGATCTCTCAGAAAAGTAGATGATTGGGCAGGCAGAGCCTTAGTTAAAATATCTGCTAATTGTTGTTTACTCGGAACATATCTAATCTGTATTAAACCCAATTCAACTTTTTCCCTGATAAAATTAAACCTAATATCTATGTGTTTTGTTCTCTTATGATAAACAGGGTTATTAATTAATTTAATAGCGCTCTGATTATCAACATATAATGTCACAGCATTATTTCCTTCACCCAACTCTGACAACAACTGCTGTAACCAAATTATTTCCTTTGCTGCTTCAGAAGCAGCAACAAACTCTGCTTCAGTAGTAGAGAGAGCAACAGTCCTTTGTTTCTGACTAGACCATGTAATAGGTCCTCCTTACGAGAATCCACATCAGCGGCAAAATCTGAATCAGAATATCCAACCAGATCATTGCTTTCTCCATACTTTATGAACAAATTTTTAGTATTGATAAGATACCTAATCACACGTTTTACAGCATTTACATGATCCAGGCTTGGATTATTTACATATCTACTCAACATGTTCACAGCAAATGATATATCAGGCCTAGACACCGAACATAAAAACAATAATGAACCTATAGCCTCTCTGTAAGGAAAATTTACAACACCTTCATCAATACTTTTCGCAATAACAACATTTACATCTGCTGGAGTGCTAGCAGGATTTGTATTAATCAATTGAAATTTCTCAAGAATTTGCTCAATGTAATTACACTGGTGAATACAAATAAAATTATTAATTCTCTCTATTTCCATTCCTACAAAATAATCTAAATTTAGTTCCTTGATCTTAAATTCTTGCTTTAAATAATCAATTATTTCCTTAATAATATCATTACTTGAAGATATTATGAGAGCATCATCGACATAAATAATCAAGAATACTTTTATTCTATTGAAATGCCCTATATATATACATTGATCAGATTCAGACTGAACAAAACCAAATTTCTTTAAAAATTCAGTGAATCTTTTGTTCCAACATCTAGAGGCCTGTTTCAAGCCATATAAAGATTTATTTAATTTTAAAACATAGCTAGATTCTATCATTACACCTTCAGGTATTTCTACATAAATCTCTTCATTAAGGTAGCCATTCAAAAAGGCTGTTTTCACATCAAATTGTTGGATTTCTAAATTATATTTAGCTGCGATTGACAAAATAATTCTTATAGAATCATACCTTGTTGTAGGAGAAAATATTTCTTGATAGTCAATATCCTTTATTTGATTGAATCCACGTACACATAGACGGGCTTTGTAACGGCTGATTTTCCCATTCCTATCTTTCTTAATCGTGAAAACCCATTTTGTACTAAGTGTTCTTTGGTCAGATTTCTTGACTGCAGTCCAAGTCTCATTTTCTTCCAGTGCTGACAATTCTTCTTCAATTGCACTACACCATTCTTTTCTGTGTGGACTCTTCATTGCTTCCCCATATGTTTGAGGCAATGAGAACTCTACAACGTTGGCTTCAAATTTTCTATTTCTTCGTGGTCGTAGATTCACGTTGAACTGTCCTATATCACCTATTTTACAAGTAGGTTCATAGGGAGAATCATCACTATGGCCACTGCTGCCTTCATTCTGCTTTGACGAATTGTCTCCCAATACGTTTTCATTCACAACTATAACTTCAGTTTCCCCATTCTTATCAGATTCATCTCCTTTACTGTTTCTCAATCCATTTTCTTCCTCAACTATCACTTCGGTCTCCCTGTTCTTACTGGAATCATCTTCTTCATCCAGAATGTGTACTTGGGCAATATTCTTCCTCATTTCTGGAACTGAATTTTCATTGAATATAACATTTCTTGATATCTTAATCTGTTTTGTTTTCATATTGTACATTCTGTAATTACTATGATCATATCCTACAAGTATCATTTTCTCACTCTTTTTATCCCATTTTGTTCTCAGTTGGTCAGGTATATGAACATAACCAACGCTACCAAATATTTTAATATGGCCTAATTTTGGTTTCATACCATTCCATAACTCAAATGGTGTCTTATTAAGAGTCTGGCTTGAGGATGTCCTATTCAACAAGTATACAGCACAATTCACAGCTTCTGCCCACAAATTCAATTCTATATCTCTAGCATATAGCATTGAACGAGCACTCTCCACGATCGTGCGAATCTCTCTCTCAGCACGACCATTTTGCTGAGGAGTGTAGGGAGCTGTACACTCGTGGACTATACCATTTTTATTAAGATATTCTTTAAACGTTGAATTTACATACTCTCTGCCATTATCTGTGTGCAGAATTCTCACACTATGCATAAACTTGTTTTTAATTATAGCATTATACTGTCTGAAAATTTCTATAACATCACTTTTATTCTTAAGGAAATATACATGCCTGTAGGAAGTAGCTGCATCTTTGAACAAAACAAAATATCTCATACCTTGTAGGGATGGTTCACTCATAGGTCCACAGACATCACTGTATACCAAATCACCAGGTCCTAGTTCTCCTCTCTCAGACTTATCAAATGAAAATCTACACTGCTTCCCATATGGACATGCTTCACAAACAAAATCATCCGCATCATTATTGACAATTTTTATTCCTTCAATCATATTTTTGGAATTCATATTTCTTATTTGTTGAAGGTTGATATGACCCAATCGTTCATGCCACTTTCTAATGTCATTTTCATTATGTTGAGCAATGTAACAATTAGTATTTGGAATTACAGTTCTAATTTTCAATTCATATAAATTATTCTCCTTCATATTTCCAATCATTACTACTTTATTATCTTTATAGATCAATGCATCAGTATGTTTTTTAAGGATGGTATAACCCTTACGCATTATCACCCCTTCGGAAAATAGGTTTCTTCTTAGATTTGGCACATACAGCACATCATCCATTACACTTGTCTCCCACTGTCCATCAATACACCTACTAATAGATATCTTTCCAATGCCAGATATATCTACAGATTGTTTATTCCCTAAGGTTAATGATTTCTGGTTGCATTCCAACAATTCCACAAAAAAATCTCTTCTAAATGTCATGTGTGCAGAAGCACCACTGTCAAGTATCCATGTATTTTCTTCTGACTCACAGGAATTGAGCTCTACATTAAATGCCAACATATTTTTATTTTCTTGTTGGTATTTTCGATTGTTAAACTTCTTCGGAGCACGACAATCTTTTGAAAAGTGACCTCTCTTTCCACAGTTATAACATTCAAACCTATGTTTAGTGGGTTTGTTTCTATTAAGGCCAGTTCTAGTTGAAACAGCATCGTTAGCCTTCGACATATTTTTCATTCTTGTATTGGCGACAAGAAAGGCTGTCTCTTGCTCCTCTTCACATGTTATGCTAGCTTCTTCATCTAATAAACGAGCAGTTAAATTGATAATAGTTTGTTGTCTGGGATCCAACGACATCCATGCTTGACGTAATGATCTATACTTAGGGGGCAATGTTCCAAGCATTTTTGTAATTATGGCCATCTCACTAATATTCTCACCACTTTCTCTCAATTGCTTTGCCAAATTCTCCACTTTTGAAATGTGTTGTGCTATATTGTCTCCAGGCGACATTTTGTACTGATAGAATCTTTCATGTAATAACATTTTACTCATTTCACTCTTCTGCTCATATATAGACTCCAGCTTCGATATGATTTCTTTAGCGGTTTCACAGTTTTCTATCAAGGTAATCTGTGTAAGTTCCATCGACGAGGTTATTAAAAACATTGCAACACCATCATCTTTCATCCATTCATTACTGTTAACTTCAGGTTTGGGGATGCATATATCGATTCCTTTGGCTCGTAGAGCGCATTTTATTTGAAATTTCCATTGTTTGAAATTGTTTCCATTAAATTTCTCCAGATTCATTACACGTGTACCTTCCATTTTGAGGTTAATTTCAAAACTAGAATATTTGTTCTTCAATTAGCGGAGTTTCCTGGGCCCATAACCTGTTGAACTCTTAATTGCTGATTGAGATTTCTAATGATAGTAATGATACTTTCAAATAAAACTAAAAGCACGATTCTGTTCTATATCTATATTCTCTATATTCTCAACTACATTACACGCCATACATCTTCCTACAATCCAACTGTCATTGCACCTTCATAACATAGAATCATATTCATACCAATCGAATAAACCTAAATAAACCAATGAATGTACTGTTAAATTTCTTCTTTTTCCAATAGATATCATTTTCAACTCCAACAAGCTAATACTGTGGGAGATATGATTTTTCTAAATTTCAATAATGAATCGTACTTCTATGTTTTCACAGAATGCTTCAATTATTCAATCTAAGCTTTATTACATGATCTGTGTTCATACTCGTACATGTCATCCTGTTCTATAAGAGAGAGTCAAATTCATTTCAGCTATTTTAATTTGATTTCTTCCATGGTGCAGTTCTCATTCTCAGATTGCTCATTTAATCTTGATAAATAATCTATTATTTGAATTGAATTTCCTTTATGATGCAGTTCTATCATAAGAATACATTGATATCATTCTCAACTCTGAGAAACCAATACTTAGGAGATATAATTTGTCTGTTTGAACTAGAGCGCCAGAAAGCTCCTGTCCACAGGGCTTGAACCAATTTTATGTAAAACACATTGGTGTATCAGAATTTGCTGTGCACATGCAAATTTGTTAAGTGGTCTAAAAGTTGGGGGGTAAAACGTTTGTGCAAGAAAGTAGTAATTTTTAGTGAAAATGTGTGTACCTATACAAAAACTCAATTCTGTAATTCAAATGGTTCCTGAGATATTAGCAAAAAACTGAAAAAGAATTAAATTTTTGACACCCTGTATCTCTGAAACGAAGATCTGGAGGAAAAAATGGAAGAGAAAAATAAATGTTTTTTCATGAGAATTCTACAGTTAAACGTTGATACACTCATTTAGGAACACCCAGTATATGCAAAACTGTATCCTGAATGATTTCATTAGCATGTGCTGTGCACAAAAACCGATTGCGATAAGAATTCCACATTGTAAACAAAGAATGCATAATGTAGCCAGTATTTCGGATTTCATATTGGAATTTATTTTCTGAATTTCCTAACGGTTTGATTGCAACGAAATACTGCACGCTCCAAGAAGTCATTATTGATTATCAAAATGCCAAAAAAACACTAAATCCGATTCAGATAGATTGGATTAGTACTTTCAGAAATATCCAGAAGATAATCATAAACTCAAAATGGCCATAACTCCGAAACCACCTTCCCTATTTTATCCATTAATGGATGGAGCCGAGACATTTATGCTCCAAGCTACCCTGCGAATTTAGACTCTCTTACTCATTTCATCAAAGAGTTATCGTGATTAAAGCCAGGCGGCCGGACGGACAGAATTGGATTTGAACCCCAATCATTCATCTGTGAGTTGAACCTAATCGTCTAATACCATTTTCGGACATATATGCAGTTATCTGGGCAAAATGATAACACACTATTCCTGGCGCAAAAATGTGTAACTGTTTTATGTGAATAGCATGGGATCAATAAATCTTCAGCGTGCTCGTTCATACAATGCTCAATATCTCTCACTGATTTATAACATTGTACACTACTAAATTTAATGGTAATAATGAATGAGATCAATCTTTGACATTACCCGTAGTAATAAACGGATAAGTGAGCACGAAGAGTTAATTTACTACTCATATTTAAGTAGTGTTAAAGATAGCATGCTTCAGTAACGTTTCATCTCTGTAATTGGGAACATCGTTCCCGAGACATTTGTCAGACAACAGAATTTGTAGTGGGCAAAAGTGTATAGTTACTCGATTTTATAGTTGTTCATAACCAGGCCATGTACAATGTCCATAGACAACTCATACCAGAACAGTGTACTTGATATCTGGGTAGAATTAGAGATTAAGCTTAAAAACCACATAACTCAAAGATAATCCGCCGTATACACAAAGCATTCAATCTCCGTTAAGTCCTAACCTAGGTTCTCAGTTAAGGATCAATTTGAATCGTAACCTCAGTTAAAGTGAAAATTAACGCGAAACAAGCATGTTTCACCACCGTTTAATACGTTAACTGATGAGATTGTTATTCAAATTTGTCCTTAACTGAGGACCTCAGTAATGACTTAACGGAGATTGAATGCTTTGTGAATACGGCGGAATATCTAGGCAAACGATATTATCGTTAATTTGACAGATTACAGGTTTGCACGAAAAGTGACATTCTTTGAGTATTCCGTTTTTCTAACTTGAATCGAATACATATTTTTTCTGCAACTGGCCTAAAAATAACGGTATGGTTTATTAAATTGAAAGTAACACTTTACGCAGATGGCACCGAAAATAGCTATTTTTGGGACGATTTTTTTCACTATGGCAATAACATGAACTTTGTATTGTATTATGACAGCCCTTGGATAACATTAGTGTTTTTCGCTTTTCAAATCCAAAAAATGGAAATCAATATTGTAATAATGATATATTCCACATGAGATTATTGAATCTGTTGAATTATTTCCGGTACAGTATGAATTGGTCTACAATTTATTTCAAACATTTAGCGAAGATAAAAATGTACGTACTATAAATGAACAAGTAATTTTAACATATTTAGTGGAAAATCTAAAATCTTGAAGCCGTCAAGCCTCGACACCAATTACTCGATGCTTCACAACTAATATTTCAAATAATATATAAATAAAAGCCACTATCCTAAAGTTTTTGCTTTCCCTTCAAAGAAGATACACTGGCTATAAACCAAAAAAATCAAAAGCATTGAATAAAGAGGAAATAAATAACTTCTTATCAGAAACTGACGATAATCCGACGTATTCACAAAGCATTCAATATCCGTTAAGTCCAAACTGAGGTAGTGAGTTAAGCATAAATTTGAATCGCAACCTCAGTTAATGCTGCAATGCTTTACGAGATATTTTCTATATGAGAAATATTATTTTCTCCAATGACAACAAAGGTTCTACTCCTTTCAGAATTATGAATTTTAATCTGGTTGTCTTATCTTTTATATCATCCAAATTCATTTTACTGAACTCTTAATGATAAGCACCTGCAGAACCAAATATTATTGCAATCTGAAAATAATAAAAATTAAACACAAGGAAGAAGATAAATTAGATATAATTATATTACCTTTGTCAATAGGTAGATATACCGCTGAATTCACAAAGCATTCAATCTCCGTTAAGTCCTAATAACCTTATTACACTATTTTACGTCTTTTTCGTGCCTATTTGTCAGCCTGACTGGCGGCTCCTGAAATTTTAAAGAAATACGCATGCGCCCGGGACTATTTTGTAGTCTATTTCAGGCTTGAAAATAAATAGAACTGGTTCTATTTGTTCCCCCTGAATCGTAGGGATTTCAAGTCTTTTTGTCGAAATGTCATGTCTACCAACACAATATTTGTCTTAACATAACCTAGTTTATTCTATCCTATGAATCGCAGCCTTCGTAAATTCAATAATAAATTTATGTTTATTACTCTGAGGACGTAAACTAACTAAACTTACGAAGGCCAGATAATCTGTGATGGCTATCCCCGAGTGATATGAAGTTTTCACCAGTAGCCTAGTATCGCAAAGTAATTATTAATTTCGTTTTTGGAGAAATGCATTCTAGAAATACAGTGTCTTTTTTCTGTATGTGAATTTGCACTCTATATAGTAGCATATTAAACGTTTCTTCAGACATTCTTAAAACACTATGGTAGGTATTGTTTTAAAAATATACGAACAGAACTTGGGGTAAATATGTCAATTTCTTCAATGTTTGCAGCTCTGAAATTACTGTCTGAACCAAGCGCGAAAAAATCGCGGTGTAATAGTGCCACTCATTTGGGAGGAAATTCAACCGATAAATAGCCATGAAAATAGGCGCAAATATAGACATGAAAAAGGCATAGTGTAATAAGGTATTACTGAGGTCTTCCGTTAAGGATAAATTAGAATCGCAACCTCAGTTACTGTATTTAACGGAATAAATACACAAATTACTTGAAATGAAAAAATGTTGCCTAACAAGCAGTAACGAAACAACATCAACGATAAAACAATTATTTCGCAACTTTTCGGAGACTAAATCAGTCTCCTTCTTCAAACAACAAGCGAAAATCTTCAGAATTATTTTTTGACAGTATTCGAAATTTGTATAATCTATAGAAGATAAATTTTCTACTGATGTCCCTCGAAGAGTTCCAAACGAGATGGGATCATTGAACACACCTAATGAAGTATTGGAAAAACTTTGCAAATTTTGACGACTTCTTTTATTTCTGTTTCAGAGCCACCTCTGTCCCCGTCGACTCCAACAAAGTTTGTAGCTGCTTACTGCCAAAACAACGAGGACAATGTCGAAATATCGATTTCTATCGAAAACAAATCAATCTAAATTTTGTCAGCTCCAGGCATTGGTACCTTTTCAAAGACAAGTGGTAATTAAGTAAGTCCAAGAATGAATGAATCGGTAATTATAAAACAGTTATCAGTATTGAACGATCTAGTGGGATCTGTTATGCTCGTGCAGACCACCGGTCTTTGGTCCGAATTGTTCCATTGCTTCTTCGTTGTTGGTCTGGGAAAATCTCGATAACAATTTTCGATTTGAATAGATACTAATCGTAAACGGTAACATTTTGTGCGGTTGTGCGATGGTTATTAGAGTGAAACCTTCATTATAACCGGTATTCAATTGGGTTCCGCCGATGACATAAGAAAATTCGGGTGCTGGGCAGATCATTGAATATGATAACAATAGCGGAGTTGATCGATATAACGAAGAGAAATTTCTGTTCAATACAGGGTGTTCAGTTTGCATATTCTTCTTCTTTTTCCTATTCTATTTTTATTAGTCCTTAAGAACCGTTTGTTGTGAAGGCTCGCCTCAATGGGGTGCGACTTCTAACGTTCTGGTGGTCTTCCTAATAGTTGTCGGCTTGCTGGTTTTCTGTCCTAAGCGATGTATGCTAATCTGCTGTGGTCCATTCTTTCTCGCTAATATCTTCTCCTCTAGCAGAAATTAAATTCAAACATCATAAAAGAATTTGAATTCAACAAGAGTGCCAAATATTATTAATCCAAAACCCATAGACCAATTCTACCAAACAACGAACTCATCCGAGATATTCGTTCCTCAATTCTATGATAACGATATATATTTTTTACACAATTCCAGTCTGAAAATTATAATATATCAATTGAAACTTTAGCCAATATTTCAGTGTTGTTTTTACTGGAGATACTCTGAACTCAATATTATTAACTTACCTTTACCATTTCCATCATCATATGGATTAACCATGGGCATTAAATATCAAAATTTGACATATCATGTCTCAGGAAAATAAGTTGACATGTATCAACACAGATCATATTATAATAATTCATAGATAGAATAATTATCGCATTCTGTAAAAACAAAGAAGTACGATTCATTATTGAAATTTTGAAAAATTATATCTCCGAAAGTATTACCTTTTTAGAGTGGTGAAACTGCATCTTGAGAAAAACTTATTTTGAAATCTGTTTTGTAAGAAAAACATTTTTTGTTACTCCGAAACCATCTGACCGATTTTGCCCAATAACGAACCGAGATATTTATCTCCCAAACCTATTCTTAAAATTTCAACTGTCTAGCACATTATGTTCGAGAGTTATCGTTCCTACGGCCTGCCGTACCGGCTGGACAGAATAAATTCGGATCACTAATTCTTGATCAGTGAGTCGAACCGAATCATTTAAGACCATTTTCATAAAAAAAATCGAAAATTACAGACATGCGGACAAATTGATAAGCACTCTGTTCTGAGGAACAAGAGCAAGAGCAAATGTATTATTATGTGAATTCCTTCTGCGTAAGAAACATAAAAAAATTGTCAGCAGCAATAAATCGAACAGACAATAACGAAACAACATCAACGATGAAACAACTATTTCGTAAGGTTTCACAGTCTAAATCAGACTCCTTCTTTGGACACTTAACGAAAATCTTCAGAATTATCTTTTGTTGATGTAGATATTCTGAAACTCGAGAATTGTGACAATTCTCGAATATCAGAATAGCACCTATCTCACTTCGTTCGAAAGTTATCAAGGCCATCAAGTCACCCATCCAGCTATTGAACTCACCCAAGACTGATCGGATCTCCAACAATATAGATCCGATCGTTTTCAAACGTGCAACTTGGCAGAAGAGTTAGGTTTTAAATGCTCTCGTAAAATTTCAGCGATGTCAGATAAATAGTTTCTGATATATAGAGTTTTTTCAATGATTTTTAAAATTTTCTAGTGCTACGATCTTCACAAAATTTCGCAAAAATTTTTGAGTTGGCATTCTATAACTAACTACCATGTTTGAATTGGATCGATTTATTATTTTTCGAGTTATTGAGGAAATAACAACCAAATTTCAAATGGCTTCAAACTTCAAAACCATTTAGCCGATTGTGCCTATTAACAAAGTCAAATTTCGTATTCAGATGCGCAACCTACCTCAGAAATTACAAGACGCTATCTCTTTCCGTTCTCACATTATCGTGATATAAATAATAATGTTAAATACTTTTTTTTAATTTTCTAGTTATACGATTTTCACAAAATTTCACAAACGTCTCTGTGTCAGTATTCTTCAACTAGCTACCAATTTTCAATTAGATCGGATCTGTATTAGTTACATACAAAATTGTTACTCGGAAACCGTTGGGCCGATTATACCCATTAATGAACTTGGCCGTCGTATTGGGACACGCGACCTACCCTGCAGTCGCTATCTCTTTTCGTTCTCAAACTGACATTTGGGAGAAATGATAACGTGATGTTGCCCAGAACATACGCGCAAAAAAGACAATTCCATACAATCTTCAGTACCATCAGGACCAAGATGAATAGGCAGAGTAAGCGGCCAAATCAATTTATCTGTTTACGTACCTAGTAATATCGAATGCATCAACAGAGAGGTGGTTTCAACGCTTCCGTTTTGGTGGGATGGATGTCGTAGACCAATCGTCTGAAATTTCTATCAACATAATATGGCAATCGTCAAGGTGGACCGCTAACTGAGCATTTAATCTATTGCCCGGCAATTGAAGATTTGCCAAAAATCCGATGATTTGATTATTATTCATTAATTCATTTATTTATTTATTTATTTATGTTTTCTTTCACATCCAACCAATACATACAGGCACATATACAGGGTGGTCCCGATCTTAACCGAGAAATTTTAACCACGTATTCTACGTCAAACTGAGTCCTAGTTTGTCATATGTGTCATATATATCGAGAAATGCTTCCTCTTTGAGATACAGGGTGTTAAAATTATTAGAAAAAAAATTAATTTTTTTCTTTTACTTCGAACATCTTCTTTAAATTCGTTTTTGAGTGTGGGTGTTAACTCTTACCTTCTTGTAATTACACGTTTCGTTTACAAAGATAGTCTTATTATTATGATGTACCATATAAAATTCTAGCGATATCCTCATGCAAGAGAATGTGTTTAAATATTTTACTCGGAAACGGTGCCTCGTACGTCAAAGTCAGGAGAATGAATTTGCTTCAAATTAAAGTATTTCAAGAGTAATTTTAATTGTTGGAAAAACCAGTGGCGTATCAGTTTTTGTCTAAAAATGTTCAGTCACGATGCAGTACGGACGCCACTGGTAGAATAAAAAATAATTTAATCAAAAAGTGCTCCTTGATCCTTGAAACCTATGCCCCCAATTTCATAGAAATATTTCAACAGGTGTAAAAGTTATTAATAAAAAACATTTTTTTTCTATAATTTTAACACCCTGTATCTCGGAGAGGAAGCATTTCTCGACATCTGTTCATATTACAAACTAGGGCTTATTCGTGACGTAGAATACGTGGTTAAAATTTCTTGGTTAAGATCTGAACCACCCTGTATATAATGCCCCACGCCGTCGTCAGCTGTGATATCTTTTATTTTTGGCTGAAACTACCCATATTTGTGCGATTGTTGACTGCGGTGATTCTGACCATTCTGACGATCGCCAAGACAGGATTAACGGGCAAGAAGATATGTTGTGTGTTTGGTTGGATTGTAAGAGAATAATCCACTTTGATCAAATCCCATGAGGCCAAAGGAATACCACCTAGATCGGAGGAGTTGCTCAAAGTACCTAGATCTTTAGGTAAATTCCTGTGAAATCAATATACCTTGAAGGTACATTGGAAACCATTATGAAACGATTATAGAACTCAAATGACACTTAGGGTACCTACTACAAATGTTCATTGGGAGTGAGCCGTATCTAACGATGTAAACATCGTTACATTACCTACACTTCAAACCAAGTTCTATTTTAGTATTGTGGTTGGATTATTTAGTTCTATGTCACAGCATTCCGAAGTAACACCGAGGTAAAAATAAGCTGACTCTTATTCTCCTGAGGAGAGTCAATTGTGTTCTTTCATCAACAGCACTCATCATTCAATTCAAATTAGCCAACGTGAACACGCGCCCCAAAGAGTACTCACTTCACGTCAGTGTTTTTTTATACTTTTTCGAGTCTCCCTGACAGGGCCACGCCACAGATATTTCACCTCGGAAACAACTCTATTTCCTCGAAACTGATTTGCCCGTGCACAGAATTGCCATAAAATTTCTTTCGAAACCTCACAATAACATCCCAAAAAAACCGCGTCTCCTTTGTGCATGTGCAATCTACTCATGACTGAAAGTCCTCTCATAATCACACAAAACACTGATTCTTCAACACCAGTGGTCCAGTATATATCACAGCTTCAATCCACACATGCGCGGAATCTCCCAAGGGGATTCCATGGAGGAATAGCGTCCTGCACCTGAAAACCCCAATTCACTCAGACGAAAACTCCTGCGTTTAAATCACTTTTTGTCTTTACGCAAAACGAAAAATGCCGGAATGGGGTTAAATGAATTTCAAATAAGGAACGCAATTTCTTCGCCTATACTTCAAATCCGAATGAAATTTAATATAGATCATCCAAATAAAGTTATTTATAAATTGGCCCCACGGCCACGGTACATACATTTTAAATTCAGAAGAAACGCTATTTCCTTGAAACTGACTTGTCTGTGCACAGAATTGCCAAAGATTTTCTTTTAAAACCGCACAATATCGGCTCAATTCCGAATCCATGATCGTGAGACATAAACGACACCCAACTTATGTTGGGTGTGGTTTATGTCCACGCATGCGCGGACTCTGAGGGATTTCTATGGAGGAATGGCATCCTGCGCCTCGAAACCCCAACCCAATTATGTCAGACGGAAACTCCAGCAATTAAATCACTTCTCGCCTGCTCATGAGCATAACGAAAAATGTCCCAAAAGGGTAACATGAAATTGAAAATTGGCCCAAGGGCCACGGTACTGATACTGCCACTCGGAAACAATGCTTTTTCCCCCAAACTGATTTGTCCGTGCATATAATTGCCATGAATTTTCTTTCAAAACCTCAAAATATCGGCTCAGCACCAGTCCCATGACCGATAGTCCTAAACCACTCACAACATAGCCGTACAACCCAAAAACCGTCACTTCTCCTCTGCGCATGCGCATACCATTTGTGGCTGAAATTCCTCTTAAAATTACACACCTCACACAAAACTATGATTCTCCAACACTATTGATTCAGGAGATATCGCATGTTGAATCCGCGCATGTGCGGTCCCTTACCAGGGATTCTATGGAGGAATAGTATCCTCCACCCCAATCCTCTCAGACGAAAACTCCGACAGAAATATCACTTCTCATCTGCGCATGCGCATAACGAAAACTGCCCGGAAGGGGCAGCTTGAATTTCAAAAAATAGATGTCGAAATTTCGAACAAAATATTCCGCAGAATAGTAGTAATTTTTTTTATTTTTTCAAATCATGTGATCCTCACGAAATTTTGCAAAACTGATAGCTTCGGTTTTTTGCTTCTAACTACACAGTTTCAATTCAATCAGATCAGCATTTTTTGAGTTATTATGCAAACAAAATTTCAAAATATTTGTTATTTTTTTTGCCAGTTTATACCATCCGATCAATACAAAACTAGGCATGCATATGAACGTCATGATCCTACAATTTGATGCTAAATTTCAGATAGATCGAGTGATCGGTTTCAGAAATATTAATAAAAAATATTTAAATAAAATTGGCCAAACTCCGAAACCGCTTGGTGGATTTCGCCCGAGATATTTAGGTACGCTCCAAAACTACCCTGCGAAATTCAATCCTCTAGCTCCTTTCGTTCCAGAGTTATCGTGCTAACAACCGACCGGACCGGCCAGCCGTTCCGGTCGGTTGTTAGCGAATTTTAGAATAACTATCACCAAAATAATTACCATTAAGATTTTCGTTAAGTGTCTGACGAAGGAGTCTGATATAGACTCCGAAACGTTACCAAGTAGTTGTTTCTTCGTTGATGTTGTTTCGTTGTTGTTTGTTAGGCAACATTGTTCGATTGATTGCTTCTGACTAACATCTTGTGTTTCTTACGCAGAAGCAAATCACAAAAGAATAATTTTTTTTATTTTATAGATATTTTTCAGAGTTTGGGAGAAAAACCCCAGAAAAAAACCTTTTAATAATGACCACTAGGGGCGTTGTGTCCTATCGAGATATAGCCAGGCCGCACACCTACTTAAGCTCCGAAAGTTTGGATGGAAGGTTAAAGCTTACCCACCATATAGTCCGGACCAAGCACCTACCGACTATCATCGCCCTTGAAACATTTTCAACTCGGTAAGAACTAAAATCGAACTATATAGCTTATTCATTGATTCTTCGATGATCGAAGCTTCCTGAAACCCATCATAAGTGTATCTATGTGACAGGTTCCTATAGCTTTTTCAAATTAATCAAGGTAATAATGGAACTCTTGAAGAATATTATTTATTGAATTGTGAATTTCTTTATTTGAAATTTTTGCACATGCTCGACAGTTACCAATAGATGGAATTTTTTAAGAAAATTAATACTGATTATTATTTCACGATTTTAATAGCATGAAATTGCGATTCGATTGACTAGATAAGTAGATAGATTGTCTCTGCAGATAATAATTTAAGAAATTGAACCATGATGCATTGAACCAGTATGATGAACCGTTAGGATATCTGTGAATTTTGGCCTGGAGAATAGATAACATTAGGTCTCTTGAAATGTACAACAATTTTAACAATTGGATTACAGCTCGCTATCAATTCACTTTTAAAGCATAAAGTTGAGATATTCAAAATTATCCATATAGTGACAAAGGTATGGGTTACCGCAAGGTACAGCAACTAATATCAATATGACATAGATACATGTTCTTCATGAAAAACTTAAACAAAACTTTGAGAGGTTAGTATGGCTAGGAAATTTTGAAAAGATTGTTAGAAGCAATTCTGTATCTCGGAAACTATTCATCAGATATCTCTGACATTTTGCACAACCCTTTAAAACCATATGGTATAGCCAAGCTCTAGATTTAAACTCGGTCGGATTTATATTATTTGGAATACAGGAAAAATATAATTTTATTTTCAAGGAGTTCAGCAGCCTTGAGCGAGTTCAGTACGAGGATGGGTGATTGCTCTGGCTCTAAATTTGATTAAGCACGCCAAAGCTCATCGCCACAGTACTTTGCGAACTTGTTAAAACTATATATTTCACCAACTATCCAATTATCTTATTATTATTCTCTGATATTCAAATTCCTCTGTCACTAGTCTTGCTAACCTTTTCAACCATTAAATTATTCTAACAATGGTGCAGTGGATTCTATCTAATATGTTTGATTTCATCATTGTTTATTATTCTTGATAGTTTACGGCATTAAAGGGAATTAAAAACAAAAATCAAAATTAAATCAAATTTATTTTCTCGACCAATAACAAAAATTTATAAAAACCAAGAATTCATGGAATCCTTCAAATTGAAAATTAAATAGAAAATTAACAAATTAAATAGTTAAGTAGCTATGTCTTTTGTACATGCATTAAATAAAAATCACTTTCCGAAGAAAAATAAATAATATACATAAATTAAACGCGTTAACAATCATTCATAACGTTCATTGTTAACAGAATGAACACACAACTGTACAAAGTGAGAAATAAAGTACGATGAGTATGCTTAACATCAACATATATAAAACAAATGTGGCACAACTTTGTCTTTCCGCAGTTGACAAATATTATAAACATGAAACAGGTAACAATTTTCAATAGAACAACAATAATGTCTTTTGAGAACAAGGTAAGATCTGTGCTTTGGAGAAAATCGACAAAAGTTGGATATTGTTCCAAAAAGTGACCCAAATTTACTTCTAATAATGCCCAGTGTAAAATTGAGCTTCTCAACATGAAGTCAAGAGACAAGACAAGAGATATAACGCTTCTTCCCTAACTCTCCGTAAAAAATTTCATATCAAAAATAGGCAACCTAATTATCATTTCACAAAAATAAATTACAACATAATGTCCAAATATCACAGTATGCATCTTCTGTATAATCAGTATTTAACAATTTCACAAAGTTTCGGAAGGTAACAAAGATTCCTCCCCGTCAAAATCACTTTGTCTTTCAATGTCGACTTCATGTCTTCAGATGCGGAAATTATCCAGGAACTTGGGCGTATACAAGTCTTCAAGTAGATATAACTATCGATCAATTCTGGAACTATTTCCGCTGTATAAAACCTCCAAAAGTTAAGAAATGGCAATTTTACGATGTTTACACAGTCAACACAGTGTACAAATAACGAGTGTATTCTGGCATCTGGTTGCCACTGGCCATATTTGAACGATAAGGTATACATTTGGCACATTACACTAAATAGATGCGAAGGGATTTGAACACACTGGCCTTGGCAATAGATCGCGACTTGGAATGATATGAGATCTTGACAAATCTGCTTCTACTCAAAATGAGCCGAAGAAACCAAAACACAAAGCATTTCAAACTTCTAAAGTAACATATTTTTATCAAATTTTTGGTTCCCGAAAACCGCGAGACTAGACTTTTTGATTAATTTCAACAGACAACTTTCAACAATTAAAGAACAACCATATTTACTAGTATCCTTGGTTTTGATCTCTACGAATCATCTCTTCACAGCATATATCAGAAAAAGACTTAGATCTTCAAGAGTGCTCACTTTTAACCGTGGGTGTTTGAGTTATTGAATCTGGCTCATAACGAGCATGAGTGCGCATATGTCTCGTAATCATATCTCTCCTGCAAGCCGCATATGGACACTGTGGACACTTGTAGGGCTTTTCACCTGTATGAGTTCTTTGATGGGTGGATAAATGGTCAGATCTGGAAAACACTTGACCGCACACACGACACGTATAAGGTTTAATACCGGTGTGTAGTCTCATATGCCTGGTGAGCATGTCACTTCTTGCAAACGATCTTTTGCAAACCTCACATAGATACGCCTTAGCCGTGGTTTCACCAGAGCTTTGCCTGCTTTTGTGCCTCGAAGCCATGTGCTTTGCCAAACGATCATGCAAGCTGAACATTTGTCCACACACTGGACATACGTACGCAACGTCCGAACCCGGTGGCATCTCCTCAACTACCGGCGAAACCTCTAGATTATAACGTGACGCCACTGACTCTTTCGTGGTTGGAGAAGCCACATCACCCTTGACCACAGGAACTGAAACTCCACCTCTGGGAGGAAGGAAACCCGGAGGTAACATCTGAAGAGAAGGTGGAATAAAACATTCCAAGCTATTCATCTTTTCCTTTGTCTTCATGGACAAATCCAGAGGATATTCCTGGGGTAAACTTGGGTCCAATTCTATTGGTCTATTGTGGAAACTGGTTGAAATTGTCAAGGGGTGCGTCGACGGTAAATTCCTAGTCCTATCATTCTTATCCAACCAAAACGGAAGATCTGAGTCCGAATGACTTCTCCTCCGGAAAAAATCGGGCAGGTACTTGGAGTGGAGGTAACGTTCGAAGTTGTACACACCAGGGGGTGCAGGAGACACAGGAGTTAATGGAGATATCGGTGAAGCTGGGAAAAAACGATCGTACGGATGCAACGGTGAAGCGTGTTGGCCTGGACTTGCCCCAGAAAAACATTGATAACAAGGACATGTTGGAGGTCTTTGCAGAGGCGGACTATCGCTGACGTCCTCCTCTTTGAGCCTTAAGGGACTGAAACTTATCCTGGGGGATTCCGTAGAACTGTGAGGTGATTTGTTACTTGAACTGGTCGGACTGAAGACATCCTCATCCTCGCTGGCATTTGTTGTGTGTTGTCCTAATCTCAGTTTTTCGGGAACATCGAATTTAAATTCTCTGATGTCGTGTTTCGGAGTTTTAGAGATCACCTGGCCATCGTTACATACGCCTGGATTCTTGTTGTTGTTGCTCAGATGCTGTACGTTGTTATTGATGTTCTCAAGGCCATTAGCGAGTTCGGGGTCGGGAGATTCGCTGCCAGCGCCAGTGAGTTTGTCCAGCACCTGACTCAGTCTCTTGCGTTTTCTCTGTTTGATCAGAGGGCGGTGACCGTGAACGTTGTGATTTATTACTAAGGGATGATTGTTGTTCGCCTTGTCATGGGTGGCGTTGGTTTCGATAGCAGTCTCGGCCATAGTCATTAGTTCGGGGCGGCAAAGGGCCGCTGAGCCTCAGTACTGTCCTGGCTTCTTGTCGATATATCTCTGGTCATGCTCTGGTGGTCCAACAGATATAATGGCAGGATGGATCAGTTAACAGCTTAGTTGTACCTGGAAAAAAAGATGTATTAAGTTTTGTGTTTCGTTATCTATTTTCAATGTGTGTCAATAAAATGCGTAAATTTCCAACTACGTGAATTTAGAAGTATCATCGAATTTCTTCGTTTAGAGAGAATGCAATCAGAGCCATTCCGGGCCATATCTACGTGTTCGAAACAACTGAAATTGACAGTAATTAACTCACGACAAGCCGGATTCAGACCGCGGCTCATTTCGTAGAATCCGCATGTCATACATTTTATCTGCGGCATGCTCACAATGTAATTATTTTCATAATTAACCCACCAAATTACTTAATATACCAGACCGATCGACTAATCAAGTATGACTTAATTGAGTCTGTTCTGGGTAAAAAACTCAGTCGGTCAAACGAAAAAAGATTCTTCCTGGAAGTGGTTTCATGGTAAATATATATTTTATACTACAACCAAAAAAGTAGAAATGAAAAGCAAATTCTTCGAGATCGAATGATACCGATGAATTGATTTTTCGCCAACTTAGCAATCACTATTCGGTGATGGAATCTGGATCATGGCACGTTTAACCATTATCTTTCAGAATGTTACTCAGGTTTGGGCAGGTTGAATGATTGAAAATTTTAAAAGCACCGACGTGAGGTCAGTCTGCTTGATGCGCTTGTTCGAATTCATATCCAGAACGGTCCCCATTTAGATACTGAACTCTCTCAAGGCTACTTGACTTCTGGGAAAACAAATAATATTTTCCCAATATTTCCAACAATATACTGGGTGTCCGAGTATACATGTTCTCATGGAATATATCAGCCAATTCTAAAGATAAAAAATTGAGAATTTTATGATTTTCCATTCGTTCAAGTAACCTTCCACTGAGAAAAACAAAAATTGAAAGTCACTTTCGTTTTGACCGGAAGTGACTCTGACTTTTTTATATCAAATAGCACCCTATATATTTTTTTATTCTACTCAAAATTACCTTTCCAACGATGTATCATCACACTTTGTATTTTACATTTGATTGGATATTTCAAACTGAAACAATTGCAGTTGGCTACGATATTCTGTGTTATCTTGATTTTGACTTCAATAATCGAGATCAATAAAAAAACCTTCCTCAAATTGAAATCAACTAGGTATGTATTTTAACGAACGTTAAACAAATAATGAATAGTGAAAGAAGCAAAAAATTACAAAAAAGGGGGCAAAGAAATATCTATAACAACTAAAGCATATGTTCGAAATGTTGATCATCTGCTTCTGCACATCTTTCAGCTCGGTGGACTAGTTCACGCGTAGTAACACTTCTCAACACCTCATCATTAAGGGCTCTATATGCTTTCCTTATTTTGTTTTTAGATCTTCCAAATCAATAGGAGGAGTCTGGTACACACGATCTTTCAAATATCCCTAAAGGATTAAATCTAGCGGTGTTGAATCTGGAGATCTTGTAGGCCATCTTCTCGGTACATTTGAAGATAGATGGATCAGCACACACGGATTATAAGCCAAAATCAAGATTACACAAAATATCGTAGCTTACTGAATTTTTTTAAATTTAATATTTCAGTTGACGTTTTCTCCCTCAAATCAAATGTAAAATACAAAATGTGATACATCGTTGAAAAGGTAATTTTGAGTAGAATAAGAAAATTGCCAAAAATATATAGGGTGCTATTTAAGATAAAAATGTCAGAGTCACTTCAGGTCAAACCGAAAGTGTCTTTCAATTTTTGTTTTCCTCAGTTAAAGGTTCCTTAAACGAACTGAAAATCATTGAATTTTATCGTTTCAAATGGCTGAGATAACCCATTGGAACATGTATACTGGGACACTCGGTATATATGATCAAGTTTAAATGTAGAACTTGGCTGTAAAATATGGTTTGGAAGACTATTGTCAAAACTTCGGCAATATCTGAATTAAAGTTTCTGAGATACTGAATTATTTTTAATGAGTTTTAAAAAAAATGTTAGTCGTACCATCCCCGTAAAATTTTAAGTCTTCATCACCGTATTTTACAACTGAGTACCTAGTTTCAAATCGATCAAATCAGTATTTTTCGAGTTATTGGTAGTACAACATTTCAGATGGCTATATAAGTCCGAAACAACCAGACGGATTTCATCCGATAATGAACTTAAGCGGTGCATTTCGCCTTCAAGCCTACCGTGCAAAATTTAACTCTCTAACTCATTTCTTTCGAAAGTTTTCGGCCAAAAATTAGAAAATTAGGGATATCTGGGCAAAATGTCGGCCGCTCCGTTGAGTAGAACAAGCGCATCAAAAATGGAAACGTTAAAGAGATATTGATTGTTCTCATAATTGGGGGGCTGAAATTTTTAAAAGTCGAACCTTACTATTTGTTCCCTAGAAGATGCGCGCAAAAAGGTAGAATTAACTGAACCCTGGGAACAAATCAAAAATAGCGAAATGATGAATGGCAACTATTGTATATAAATTTTTATTATGCCGTGGAAAAGCCATATGGAATAATTTCATTATATTGGTTACTGTTCATATTTATGGAAAATCCCGAAACACTTGATTTTATTTTTTTCTATTTTCAATTTTGTAATAAACCTGAAGATGACAAAATTTCTGAATAGAGAATGAAGCTACCTTTCAAACGATGTATCACCAGCCGATATTTCCTATTTGAAAAATTGGGGTTTGTACCTGTCTTTCAAAGGGGTTGAAGGTAGGGTTCGCATTTTTACGAAGAAGAATGACAATTTAAAATTTGAATTTGACGTGTTTCGGGATTTTCCTTAAATATGTACAGTAACCAAGAAAATGAAATTCTTCCATTCGGCTTTTCCACACTGTATTTAATTACCGATATTTGTTGGAATAAAAAGCTTTCAGTACGATTGATTATGCTGAGTGACCTAAGGAGTTCATGTAGAATATCCAGGAAATGAAATATTGCTGAAGAACGAAACATGAGTACGGAAAATCATGGATAATCATCATTTCTTCAGTCTCAGTGGACGCATCAAAGAATTCACTCAAATCCTCTCAAAAAAATTTTACATACGTTTATTATTTTTCTTAGAAACCGTACTGTGCGGTTGCTGGCGATTGATATGGAAACGCATCATGATGAGGAGGTGGCAGCATGCTATTGCACTTGATGATTGACCTCGATAGTGAATATGAATGGATATCCGAGAAGTTGAGGTGAAAAGAAAACGTAGAGAGTAGGATATTCTCTCTCCGGCAATACACGCCCAGTTAACAATGAGATTCGTGCAATATCTTCCGTTTTTGTGGACGTGGCGACCCATACCACGCATCTGGTGTACTTCTAAGGCTATGTTGCGGATAAATAGTCAATTTATAGAGCAGAAGAGGTGAAAATAGAAAAATCATATGAGAAACAACAGAAACATACAGAAAATCTACGTGGATTTCAAATAGACTAGAGCTATATGAAACACATGATCATTTTTGCCTTTCATTATTCCGTAGAATATATACTCAAAAACAAAAAATTTGAAAGTTGACACCACTTTTCCAGCAATAACCCCCATGACGACAAATGCTGTCAAAGTACATATAGGAAATCTCCCAAAAATTAAAGATTTCATTTTGAAAGATTTTGTTAACAGTTAAATTTTCACGAAATATTTGATTTCGAATGTTCCAAAGACTCCAGGTAGAACTCATTGTTGAAGTGAAAATACAGTTCGAGAACTACCTATTTGCTATGTATATCCAAAAAAAATCCTAGAGGAGGACCAAAAACTTCGGAAATCTCGGATAAATCCCAAACCCCATAAATTACGACCTACCCTTTATGAATTATAGATCTATTGATTCTAAATTGTGATCACTAGAATGTATTCAAAAAATTAATGCAGATGCAATTTTTTTGACGAATTCTTAATCCAAGTCCAAGTCTACGTAATGATACCGTAGAACGGGATGACTTTGATCCGTTTCAGAACCAGGTTCTTGGCATGAATGAGAATAAATGAAGTCTTATAAGAATATTCGAAATCGTAAATTATTCTGAGTAACCCAATGGATTTAATTCCATGGGATAACAGTGATAATATTGAATTCTTGTGGATTTTCCTCCATGCAAATCCATATAAACTCAAATGGAAAAAATATATACCTATTTTCACTTGTTAAAAGCGAAAATCATATATTTAGAATTTTTCATTTGAGCAGCATTGACAATGATCAAATTAACCCCGCACAGGTAGTCAATGATACCCCGTACAAAATATGCCGACAAAAAACCAGTCAACTCTAATTTCATGGTTTGCAATATACGCCGATGTTGAAGGTGAATCAAAATCTGATCACGTGAATTTGGTATGTTCGCAATACTAAAAGTTGTAGCTCAGAAGTTCTTCAAACTTTTAAAATTATAAAAAAAGTAGTACAAACACGATTCATATAATTTTCCACAAATCGTCACGGTCCTATCCCCTGCTACCAAGCCTGCTACTGATCACATAAAATCACGGTGAGGTTCAATGCTGCCAATCATGAAAGAAATAATGAAATGATACGTTCAGAAATACCACATTCTGATTTTAAAACGGAACGAAAAATTTATCAAACTAAACCCGGGATTAAAAGTATTCGGTTTCTCATTAAGGATACGTATAGAAAAGGTTGCATTCGAAGATATTGTCGGGAAATTAATTTCTTAATAGCGAAAATTTTAGATAGATTATGAAACAACCCGGATAATTTTTGTTTGCAGAGGTGCTGGAATCTACGAGACCCAAAATAGAACTGAAGCAAGTGTATTATGTCATCGACTATTTCACTCATATCAAAATCTGACCAACCACAGGCCAAATACAGCTCGTATTATCACGAAAACTCCAACCGTCTATGAATTATGATTGGTCTTACAACTTTAGTGTTTTCAACGACTGTTTCAACGGACTGTTTGACAAATGATAAATATAAATTGCAGACGTCAACATGAGTCATTTTGTTCGTGAAATAGTCTAATGAAATATTACTCGTGACTGAATTTATCTCATAAGTCTGTCTTTTATTTCTTAAGTCAACTGAGTTGCTTAGAGAAAACCCCACTCGTCCTTCGGACTCGTGGTGTTTTCAAAGAACTCAGTTTCGTTAAGAAATAAGTCGACAGACTTATCGCGAAACGTTAATCACTTGTGATTTTACTGATCATAAATATTTATTTTGGCAAAATCTTTTGGGATTCTGTTAGGACCAGAAACTTGAAAATTCCCATGAACACAAATCATATATGACAAAACAGGAAATATTTATATATTTATCATAAAAAACTAAAGTATATCGGGATGGACTAGTGGTTCAAAGGAATCTGAACCTTTCTTCAAAATACAGTATATTTCGGATGTAAATAAAGGAATCAAGATGTAATTCAAACGCACTAAAAATAAGCGCTGAAAAATCAATCCAAGAACGAATCACATGCCATAAATATTTAGAATATGCATAAAAAGATAATCCAATGAAAAAAGCAGAATATTTAAAATAGTTACTGAAAACTGGCCCGAAGAAACGGAAGAACCCTGAACCCTATAACTTCCACTGGTAACAGGGAAGAATCCCCAAATTTCACTGGATAACAACCACTTAATGAGAACGAGTCCGACAAATGTTCTGAAGTCGCTTGGATCGCTGCATCCACGTGGTGCATTGCGGCGGGGGTGGATGCATTCACGCGAAATATCCCCGACTACAAAACTATACACCCAGGGGCGGAGAAAAGTGTTCTTTTCAAACAATATATGAACTCTCTGGGGATCACCGTTAGATTATAAGTTCATGATTTATAAGTAAAAACATTCTTAAATGTTTCATTGTCTATTCACGCCTCATACGATGTCGATCGAGCTGAAATTCGGTACTCGATTGTAAAATGGTGGCTCGAACGTATGTGCGGAATTTCAGCGGATTCTGATGAATAGTTTCTGAAATACAAAATTTTTGAAGAACGAATTTAAATTTTTTTCTTTTAGTGATACGATATTAAAGAAATTTCCCGAAAATTATCGCATCGGCATTCTACAAGTAATTACGAAGTCTTGATTGGATCGGATTTGTATATTTTGAGTTATTTCAGAAATAACAACAAAATTTGAGATGGGTATAACACAAACGGAAACCGTTTGGGTGATAATGCCCAAAACGAACATAACTCTGCCATTCGGATGCGCTCTCCTGAAAATTGCCATCTATTTCGGTTCAAAAGTTACCTTGGCAATGGTCACCCATCCAGCTACTGAATCACACATGTCTGCTCGGATCTCCAATAACATAGATGCGATCATGTTCAAATTTGGAAATTGGCAGTAAAGTTAATTTAACAACAAAATCACAGATGGGTGTAATTCCAAAATCGTTTGGCCGATTATGCAAATTATTAAGGAAATCACAAGTCGCATTCAGATGTGCAACCTACCCTGAAAATTGCAAGTCGCTATCTCTTTCTGTTCTCGAGTTATCGTGAGATACATAATGATTTTTTAAAAATGTTCTAGTGATACCGGTACTAACGAAATTTCACATACGTCTTTGTGTCGGTATTCTACAACTAGTTACCAAGTTTCAATTTGATCGGATCTGTATTATTTGAAAACAAAATTACTAATCGGAAACTGTTCGTCCTATTATACCCATTAACGAAATTAACCGTCGCATTAGGATGCGCCACCTACTCGCTATTTCTTTTCATTCGAGAGTTGTCGTGCGCAAAAAGCTAGAATTAACTGAACCTTGGGATCAAACCAAAAACAGAGCAATGGATATAAATTTATATTATATCATTACAGATATTTGTTGCAGTAAAAAGCTTTCAGTACGATGGATTATGCTGAGAATAACACATAGGGAGGTAATGTATGTCCAGGAAATAATAGTCAAAATGAAAGCACGCTGTTCTTCGAAATATGCGCGCAAAAATTCTTAAGAAGCACTGACGTGAAGTAAGGAGCATTTGCGCGCCTGTTCTCTTGTCTATTCACGCCTCACACATCCTCACCGTATACTGCATGATCCTTCAAGCCGTCAAGCCGAGTACAATATTTCAATTCGATCGGATCCGTATTTTTGAATATATTGGGAAAATAAATTTGGCTAGGAGGTTTGTGAAGAATTTCTGCGGAACCTGACAAAATGTTTCCGAAATATAAAATTGTTGAAAAAATATATTTTTTTTTCCAGTGATAAAATGCTCATGAGTTACTACGAAAAATTGAATTCTGTATCTCAGAAACTATCCATCAGATATCGCTGACATTTTGCAAGAACCTTCAAAACTTTATTTCTAGATTAAAACTAGATCGGACCAATATTGTTGGAAATATTGGAAAACAATTATTTCATCTCTAGAAAGCCAAGAATGATCCGGCGATTTTAATTCCTGGATGGGTGACCGCATGCAGGTGCCTGCATCTCAAAGCTTTTCAATTTTTTTAAATATAGAACGGAATTCGTATTGAATCGAATAAGGCTAGGAATTTAACTACGAATAGCAGTTAAGAGTCTTTAGGCGTACCGCACAGCGAAAGGTAAAGTGGAGAGCAATAAAATCTAACAGAATGTAGAGTGTTCAGAGATACTTGGACGATGAAGTGCAGATTCCGATGGCACCAAATGACATACTAGAAATAATTATGTGAGACAATACGAGTGCATACAGTGATATCCCGAAGTAGCTAGCTATTCTTGAAATCATGAGTTAACAACGGAGGCCGAAAATTCACTTGAAATTTCGGATTAGGGATTGCAATCCGGCGTGATTTCCAATCCGGCCGCATTTTACCAGATTTCCAAGAATCCGGCCGGATCTGGCCGGATTGATCAAATCAAGACTATTTTCTGTCCATAATGAACTCTAAGTTAGAAAATCCAATGTGATTGTACTTCGTAAGGTAGTTGATTGAAGAACATATAAACTAAATAAACTTTATATCTGATGTAATGACAAATAAAATTTAAAAAACAAAACTATTTTCTCAATCTAACACTTCTAGATTTCACAGTAACAAAATATTAAATGAATAATAAAATTCTAATAACAAAACGAGTTTCTCAGTCTTACAGTTTCAGTTTTCACAGTAACAAAATATCAAATAAATAATAGTATATTCTAAAACAAGTTGCAGAATGGGCTCTTATTTAAACACGAATTCGAACGCATGAGTGTTAGAGTTGCCTTCTGCAACGAGTATTAGACGATATTTTCTCTATTTCTGTCAGGTTTCGTAAAATACTGTTGAAATTCCATGAAAATTCGGATTAAACATCTTAGTGACTTTTGTATTGTATCTTGGCAGTTGGTGTGGCGGAAGTTGGCAGATTGCGGAATTTGAATCGTACGTAGGGCATGTAGATCAGATTTAAAACAGTTTCCTATTATCATGAATGATTCAAAATTAGGAAGAAGGAAATATCTAGTACCTTATTTTTTGAAACTTTTTCTCGCAACATTTATTTCACTATATCCAGATTATATTATATTAACAATAATTGACGTGTGTTGAAATCTGATAGGATCAAATGTCGGTGTTGACTAAACACAAAACGAAAAATTTAACTATAAACAATGCGAGAATGAGTTCATTACAGCACTAAAAACAGGGCTATAATGAACTCTTATAACTCGCTTATATACTCTATTGCATTGTGCCATAAAGGTGTTTAATTGTTTTGTTTTTTTTCTCTTCTGGATTATGTAGAATTTGTGACTTATTGTTCTTTTATATAAATGTTGTGTATCACGCATAATTTGTTTAATGAAAAGGGATTTCCCGTAAATAAACAAATGAATACTGAAATAGAGAAAGTACATTTACTAGGAAATTGAGATAATCTGTTTCTTATATTACACAATAACCACAATATATTATTTATTTCAATGAGCATTACTGAAAGTCAATTTTGATATTGGAAAAAGGACCTCAAAAAACAAATGGTGTTTACTGAGTCATCTGTCAATCGACTCCTTAAGGAGCTACAAAAATAGCCTGCGGCAGAAAAAGCCCTCTCAGCTTCCACACTTGTTGGCTTTATTGTCAAAAAATAATCATGAAGAAAGAGACTAATTAGACACTAAACAGAGCCAGTGCTGCAGTAGAGTCGGTGAGGCCTACTACAGAAGAATCAGCGTTAATATCACGTCAAATATGACAAAAATCCGGATCCGGATGCTGAGCCCGATCCGTCTTTATGTATACCGGATACGGTAGAGGCTAAATGATGCTGGATCATCTGATCACAAATTAATCTGTATGTTAGTTTTCCAAAGGGGAGCACTAATTAATGATGAAACAATCTGTTAGATATTTGTTCCTATCCAGAAAAGAATGCATTGTATTAGTTCCAATCTGGATCTGGGCTACGCCACTGTTAGAGAATGTTCAAACCACCTCACTCTTCTCCGCAGTGCGGCGAGGGTGGCCGATGGCAAAGTGCCTCCAGAGTCAGTAGACCGACCGAAGAAGTCATCCATAATTCTAGACGTTTTTATGCTCGTTGAAGCGCGAAGCTACTGAAATATGGGAGTTATAATGACAGTTCCAGTTGGGAATCTCAGCAAACTGCAATTTTTCTGGAACCCATTATACTGGGTGTGAAATTAAGTTCCGTTATTTTACACAACTGCATACATTGTGTGACAGCAAACAGTGTTCGCGTGATGGGGGTTCTGTTCATCCAATAATCATCTTGATTCATTACTTTATGCACCCCTGAGTACAAGAGATACAAGATATATGTTGTGTCGGGCGGACGAACCCCGCCCAGCCACAGCGACCAATTATTGGTCTATTGTGACACATCTTAATCTAAACTTCACCTACGAGCTCCATCCTTTTGATGAAGGAGATGAGCCCGGTGGGTGAGAACTTGTCCAGTTCCGCCAGTCCCAGTTTTTGGACTCCTAGTTACTCAAATCTGATCGTGTCCCCAGCAGGGCAGTCACATATGATGAGCTCGATAGACACGTCGTTCTTCAGCATAGTCGGCATCCAGAGTTCCCAACAAACTGCAGCATACTTCTTCGGAGTCCACAGTGACCCAGGTACATAACTGTTAAAACAGGTCTAATCTGGAGAATTTGAGCCATTGTCTGGCTCTTTCAGCTGATGGGCCTATAATTATTGACCGAGCCTGGACCTTTAATCTGTTCATCTCCCACCCTGCTGTCTTGAGAGAGAGAGAGAGAGAGAGAGATAGAGAGAGAGAGATATATATATAGAGAGAGAGCGAGAGAGAGAGAGAGAGCGAGTATCCTTCAAGGCAGCTCGGATATCCGATAGGATCTTCATTGATCTGTGAACCCACGTTTCCTTGAGTATACGATTAGCGCAGTGATTTCTGCTCAAAAGACAGTCGCAAATCTACCCAGGCTGATGGAATTTCCATCAGCAATTTTGCAACCACTGACTCCTACTCCCAACCCTTGGGTGCTATCGGATCCATCTGTAAACCAACAGGGACCCTCAAGCTAGAGATGGTCCAATCGTTTCCGCTGGGAAAGACGAGACGGAAGGGCCACTCTGTGTAGGTTTTGGTTTCAGCGAAGCCCTGAGTAGCGAGGCGTCTTTCTACCCGTGTGACTAATTGGTCCTCCACTAGGGTTCGAATTTGCAATTAACTATTTTTGTAGATGTTCAATTGATGATTTTCTTGGTTCACTACACTGGATGTTCAAGCTTGTATTATCTTATGATTGCGCTGAAGCTACATGTGTCCTTTTATGAGCTCTTTCAGTCGAATTTACTATTTTATACACAGTGCGACACATCCCGAGTGGTTGAAAGTGAAAGATTTTCAATTTTGGTGCTGCAGATCCAGCTGATCTCATCGGTTGAATTATTTAAAACTCAAAATAGTTCAATCGTTCCAATACAAATTAAAACCTTGTTAAAATACTTTTTCGTAACATTCTTGCCTGCAAACAATCTTCAATGGATAAATCGACTGTCGAAATTACATTCTCTACTTCTTCCGAACAACGAGATCTCAACTCAGCAACACTCGCGTTGTCAATGTAGTTATCAATTATTCAACACTGATTAATATTTCGAACCGGGCATTTGTTGTTGGTCTGAAGGTGGCTCAATAAAACATCTCTTTGCACCCGTATATCATGTTGGCATTTATTATTGAGGATACTGGCGTTGTTTGCCAGAGGTCCGCTGTGTACTCTCGCGAAAAAAAAAACGATGATGTGTGTACTGGCTGGAATAAGTGGTGTTGGCCGATGTATAAATTATATTTTTGTTAGATGTTCATTCCTTTTATGAGTTGTATTACATAATAGATATTTCCGTTCGATTGCACGGGTTTTTGACGTACATAGATAATAGGTTGAGCGATTTGTACGACGATTCTCGTGTACTGGAATGAAATACAGTAAATACACATTAGATATATATTTTAAGAATCCTATGTGGTGATAACTCAAGATGACATTTGTTAAATCTTGGAGGTTCTGCTCGTTTTTTTGGCGTAAAAAGGATAACGTGATATAAATATATAATTCGAATGAATGAAAGCTTCCATCTATATTCAACAATTAAATGTTCGAGATAAGCACTGGCGTGAAAGAAGGTGCTTTTGCATGCACTTCATATTGTCTATTCACGCCTCAGACATCCTCACGAAATACTGCATGAACATTCAGGCCTTCTTTTTGACGCTTTAATTCCACGGAACAGAGTACTCATCAATTTGCCCAAATGTCTGTTATTTTCGATTTTTTAGATGAAAATGGTCTCAAACGATTTGGTTCGACTCACTGATCAATAATCCGTGGTCAAAATCGATTCTGTCCGGCCGGCCATTAACAAGATAGCTCTCGAAAGGAATGAGCTAGACAGTTGAAATTATCAGGGTAGATTTGAGAGATAAATATCTCGGTTAAGTTCATTACTGGTTTCACGATAACAAAAAAAAATGTTGTTCACATTACAAATTTCAAATTCCATTTTTTTAAAGATTCAGTTTCATCATAAGAATTCATTGATATCATTCTGAACTAATACTTCCGGAAATATGATTTTCCAATACAGTTGGGTCCGTTCATAACGAGTACCACTTATAACGAGAGTTTGGTTTTAACGAGCAAATTCTGAAGGTACGGACTGCCACCTATCTGATGCAATGCAAATAAGTTTAACTCGTTTAATACGAGCGTTCGCTTATAAAGAAGCATTTTTCTGGAACTGCTGAGCTCGTTATAACCGGACCCGACTGTATTTCAATAATAAATCGTAATTCCATGTTTTCACAGAATGCTGTAATTATTCTATCTATGAATTATTATATGAACTGTGCTCGTACATGTCTTATCTCCCTATAATAGACATGTCAAATATATTTCTGGTTCGCTACTCACAATATAAAATACCCCTAGTGTTCTAAAAAAACAGAGTATGATTGAATGCAAAATGAACCATTGGTCATTTGGATAATATAATCCCGAAGGATAATCCATATAATAATGGAAATATATATAAAGTTAATCAAATTGTGTTCAGAATATCTCCAGTAATTCGACAAGAACTCAAAGGCTCTCGACGGGTAGACACAGTCAGGAACCGATCTAGTGCAGGAGTGGTAGATCTTGGGCGTCCAATCCTCGGCATTCAGTCACGTTTCCGTTTTCTCGATATCGATGGACGAGCCGGGAAACTACGCTTTCACTAACTTGAAAGAAATTCACAACATCTCTCTGATTACGTCCCGCCTCGACCATACCAATAGCCATATATGCTTCATCCGCACTAATTTTACTTCTAGTCATTATTGCAAAAACGAATTTTCAGATTTTGAATCAGAGATGATTGTAATAATGTAAAACAATAACTGATCCAAAAATCTGAGGAACGCAAACGACAAGAACTAGCTGAAACTTAAAAAGTTAATAAACGAGGAGAACCCCTGCGTACAGGAGCTTTGGCGATATTGTTCAAAGTTTGACAAATTATATCTCCAAAAGTATTGGTTTCTCAGAGTTGGTAATGATATCAATGTCTTCTTATGATAGAACTGCATCATAAAAGGAATAACGTTCGAATATCTCTGAAAGTATTTCTTTCTCAGAGTAAGGAAATATATCAATGGATTCTTATGATAGAACCACATCATGAATATAATTGCAGGGATAGAGGAAGAAATATTGTTTGTGGACATAACACACTGAATATTCTAGATATCGTCCGAACACTGAAGCCAAGCTGCGTAGGGCGCGGTTAGTACTTGGATGGGTGGCCGCTTGAGAACAGCACGTGCTATAACCTTTTTTCAATTTGGCTTCTTTGCGTCAATTTTCAAGAATTTTCGTAATTAAATTCAAAACGTAGGTCTATGACTTACCCCATGTCGGATTAACACATATCAGCAAATTATAATCATATTCTAGGAAATCATAGAATTGAGAGTAATTATTGAAATTTTGAAACATCATATCTCCAAAAGTATCAGTTTGTTAGAGTTAAGAATGATATCAATGGATTCTTATGATGAAAAAGCAACTTCAAAAAAAATTAATTTGAAATTTGTAATGCAAATAAAAATTGTTTTTTTCGTTACTCCGAAACCACCTGGCCCAATTGGACTTATTTACGAGATATTTATCTCAACCTACAATGAAAATTTCAACTGCCTAGCTCATTAGGTTCGAGAGTTATCGTGTTAACGGCCTGCCGGGCAGAATCGGTTTTGAGCAGGGATTCTTGATCTGTAAGTCGAAGAAAAACGTTGAAGACCATTTTCAGTCAATAATTCGTAAATTACAGACATTTGGGCAAATTGTGAAGCACTCCGAGGAAGAAGAGCGCACAAAACCAATTATACAGGGTGGTCCACGACAGACGCGGAGCTCGTTTTGAGCGAGTAAATGAAGATATTATTTTGAGAATACTTCTGTGATGTGTGTAGGGTGTTCAAAAGCACAAATTAAAATTATTTTCATATATATAGGGTGTTCGAAAACAAAGATATACACCAAAGTTAAATTTTTTTGAATGTAGCACTCTGTGTATGATATAAAAAATTTAGTGGCAAGCCCAAATTGGATCACTTTATACATTATAGTAGCACCATTTACGAGAAAATGGCGAAATATGGAGTTTTTTTTAATAGCAACCAGTTGCGTCAGCAATACAGACAGTAGACATAAACCGTAGTAATTACGAATTTTTCACAATGTGAATTTTCTTGGGAAAAATATTGAATTTGAGAAGATATATTATGTTCCAAAGACCTGACGAATGCTGAAGAGAATTTTTCCTCTGTTGTTATTGTGAAAATTTTTTTTCACCTATATAACCTGATTGGAAGATTCAGTTATGCTATTTTCTTGTACGGAAATCAAGAATCAATTGTTGAAATTTTAATGAAAAATAATGGATACAGTAGTCCGTTACTTTGTGATAGTTCATTTGAAAAAAGAATAAAAGTACCTGAATAACCCGACAGGAAAACGAAAAGTGGTACCTATAGAATTCCCCACTTTTCTAAATTCCCTAGAAATAAGCCTACAGAAGACATTTGAATACCTTGTTGCACAACTTGAAATACACCAGTTACCTAGGTACTACGAAACCCCAGTCACTTTTAAACCTCAATAAAGTATAGTGATAGGATAGGAACCTAAGTAATTTCATTCTACAGTTCAACATGTCCTAAGACAGAATGAACTTTACGTATTGCAGATTTCAGTTCTGTATAGCACTTTCTGATATTTTGTATCTGCTTCTTCAAAACTGCTTCCGGCATTTTCAATTTCAAAGCGAAGAGTTCTTTATAATTCGAAGATAATGATCTGTGATAATATTTTGTTTAAGATCAACATTATGTTGATTGTTGAGAGTAGAAATTGGCAGCATCTCAGAGAATTGTATTGAGATTGACGATATTTCAGGAGTGCCAACCTGCCTTTGTTTTAGTTACAAAAACTTGATAGACCTAAATCATGGCCAACCAGGAGACTTTATAAAAGTGAATGGAGTATACTGTCGGCACACCCGGTATATGATGGCAGTTAAAATACCAATTTTTCGCGGCTGTCGGACGGAAAAATATTCGAGCCATCTAGTTAGGACAGAAATCGCACCGGTGGAGAATCGCGGCCGATATGGGAGGCGTAGCTCGTTCCATAAATCCGCTGGCCTTCCGCGTCGCCTCGCTAATTCGAAATGCACCAACACGGGCCTTTCGCAAAGTGCACAAGTACAAGAATATGGTCGTAATTACGGCCGCGGGAGTATCGGTTCAATTATCGAACGACTGTTCGTACAACAATCGCAATCGAATTGAATGGATAGGGCGAAATTTATGTGCCGGTCTTGTGAATGGTCAAACCACCCACTTTCCTCGGCTGCTCCCCAACGAGCGGACCATATGCCGGCCGCCGCCTCAACCATATAAAACATATGACAAACTGGTCGATGCTGCGAATGCCCTGTGTGGCCTGGGAGTAAGGCTTGAACGGCTAGAAAGCTGAGAAAAAAGAACAAGAATTGTAGATGAAAATTCATCCTTCCGTTTTAACGACATTCCTCCCCTTCTGAGCTCAACTTCAGTTCAGGTAGAAATAGTAAGGAAAAATATCAAATCGGACTATTTGGATTGTATTCAATTCTAAGTATTCGAATATCATCACAGAATTTAGTGAATTCACTTGAGAAATCGGAAGTGGTACGTGCTTTGTTCTTAGACCTTTCAAGAGCCTTTGGTGGACCTCATCATCATTATGAGTTCCACAGGCTAGCATACTTGGAGCAATACAATTTATTATATACTTCTTTCATGTGCAGAAGTTCATCAATTTAGAAAACAACACCCAAATAATATTAAAACAACCAAGACAAGATCCTGAATTTAAGATACTCAACTATATGCAGATTAAGTCAGAAACATACGCAGAAGCTGTGCAATTCTCACCAGGGACACTCCAGAATATTATCAAATGGTTGGCAGCAAGCAGTGACGTGAAGTCAGGAGCTTTTGCACGCATGTTCTATGGTCGAATACAGGAGAATGGACCATAGAACATGCGCGCAAAAGCTCCTGGCTTCACGTCAGTGCTTGAACCATTTTTTTTCCGTAATATTTCAAAAATTTTCTAGGGTCTCACACGTCTTTATGTCGATATTCTACAACTAGTTACCAAGCTTAAATTCAATCGAGTCTATATTTTTTGAGTTATCGAGGAAATAATATTCCAGGTGGGCATAACTCCCAACCCGTTAGACCAATTATGCCCATAAACGAACTCTACTCTCCCATTCGGATGCGCAACCTACCCTGAAATGTGCAAGGCCCTATCTCCTTTCGTTCAAAAGTTATCGAGGCAACGGTCACCCATCCACCTACTGAACTCACACAAGGCTGCTCGGATCTCCAACAATATAGATCCGATCGTGTTCAAACTTGGAACTTGGCAGAAGAGTTCTGAAGACCCAGCGATGTAGGATGAAATAGTTTCTAATATATAGAATATTTTTCAACGATTTTCAATGATTTTTTTAAAATTTTCTAGTGATACGATCATCACAAAATTTCGCAAGAATTTCCGCGTGTGCATTCTACAACTGATAACCATGCTTGAATTGGATCGTTTTTGTATTTTTGGAGTTATTGAGGAAATAACAACCAAACTTCAGATGGGTATAACTCCAAAACCGTCTGACCGATTATGCCTATAAACAAACTCAAATGTCGCATTCAGATGCACAACCCAACCTGGAAATTTCTATCTCTCTCTATCTTCTCTCTATCTCTTTCCGTTCTCAGGTTATCGTGGCATAAATAATATTTTTTAATAATTTTTTTCAAATTTTCTAGTGTTACGATTCTATCGAAATATCACAAGCGTCCTTATATTTGCATTCTACGATTACTCACCAAGTTTCAATTCGATTGTATTCGTATAGGTTGAAAATAAAAATCAATACGCGGAAATCATTTGGACGATTATGCCCATTAATGATATTGTCGGTCGTATTGCGAGGCGCCACCTACCTTGAAAATTTCAAGTCGCAATCTCTTTCCGTATTCAAGCTATCGTGGCAATGGAGGGCCGGACAGAATTAAATTTGTCCTCGAATTTTCGATCAGGTAGTCGAACTCAATCGTTTTAGACCATTTTCGGCGAAAATTACAAAAATTTGGGTAAAATGATAACGCGATGTTCCCCAGCACAAGCGCACAAAAAACAAAGTTATTCTTTTCAAAATAATCCAAGTTGTATTAGAAAACCCTGGATTCATAAAAATAGCAAATTACAGCTTGGCGATGCAGAAATCATGGAATGTTATCACTCTAGTTGTTATTTACTCCATAACTCAAAAAATACGAGACTGATTCCACTCAAACATGTTCGTTAGTTCTAGAATGTGAGAATCGTATATATCTAGGAAATTTTTAAAATATCCTTGAAAATCATTGAGAACAATTTTATATAACAGAAACTATTTAGCCTTGGGTGAGTTCAGTAGTTATCGTTACCACGATAACTTTCGGACGGAAAGAGATAGCAATTGTCAGGGTAGGTTGCGCATCGGAATGCGACATCAGAGTTCATAGGCATAACCGACCAAATGGTTTTGGAGTTATACACATCCGAATTTTTGTTGTTTTTTCCACAATAACTCAAAGAATACAAATCCGATTCAATTAAAACTCAGTAATTACTGGTTGAGTGCCGACGCGTAAATTTCCTCGGAATTTCGTGAATATCACATCCTGAAATTATTTGAGTATTTTGGTATATTATTAGATATTCAAAGAATTTCAATTCCGATAAAATAAATATTATGTCGGAATTAACAATTCTGTGAGCATGGACGATTCTCTCATTACTCAAGTTTTTCATTAAAATGGTACGAAATGTATTTGTATCTTATAAAAGCTGAAAAAATCGATGGTCATCTTTGTTGTTAGTAAATACAATTAAGTGTGGCCCATAGAGGTGAATAGACAATAGAACGTGCGCGCTGAAGCTCCTGACTTCACGTCAGTACTTGAACAAGTGTTTTAAGTTCTAATGATTGTAGGTATACTACTTTTCAGATTTTGATTTGTCACTTAAAGCAATTTAGTTTCTTGAGACATAATATGCTATACGAAAGTATAATATTGTGGAGGCTGTTCACAGAATCTTTTCTTAAAAATTTCACCTTTATTTTCAACATAAAACTTATCCTGCCTTGTATATGAAAGTATTTTTAGATCTAATAATGGAATATATTTTTGAGATGCAATATTTTCACGTGAATCCGCCATCATTTTGTCAGCACCCGCAGAAGGAACACTCTAAAGGCTCTTTTCATTTTGTCTCAAATTGAAGATACAGATATGAATCATTTGGTATTCGAAAACTTCCAATATTTCAATACCCCGTTTCCTTTCAAACGTGTGATAATATTATGTATCCACAACGGAGGGTTTTCAGATGCGAGTGGACTCACTGCAGAACGAAGCCGCGACGGTCAACGAGACATCATTCAGGAACCGTATTCCCAAATCATGACGTTGGCCCAGGGACATAATTTATCGGACAATGTCGTCGACACTTGAATATTTGACATTTGTGCAATAAACTTCTAGATTGTTGTTACACAATCACGTAATTTGAATATATCAGCTCTAATGTTCAGCACAAGGAGATCATCCACGCTACACCTCCCTCTATTTAAACTCGTCGTGACCCTTTTAAATAAGTTTTCATTGTCTATAATTTGTATTTGCCATCATGGAGACCGATATAATGAAAATAGGTAAAAACACTCTCCAAATTATTTTACAAATGAATACCATTCTGGAAGCAAGGTCCTTTTCTGATCTTGGAATATCCGATAGCCTTGAAGATTCAAGTTTATAATCGAACGATCATCAGGTCTATCTAAGCGCCAACATCAATGAAGATTCTTCCGTTCAATTTCCCAAGTAAAGATCAACGTACCGGCCATAATGACGACCCGAAGCGATACTAATTGATTTTATTAACGCCGCCTCCCTCCCCCGCATAATGAACATTCCCCGGTCGCGTATAGGTAGGAGAATAATATCTTCAGAGCCGAGATGGTCATTAAAACGTTAATTGTGCAGTTGTATTATGAGTATGATATTAAATTATCACGGTTGGCTGCGTTTGAGTGGAGCTATTACGCTACTCGGTTTACCATTCCTAATTTAGTTAATTTCAGGGCTGATTGTGGTACTGTTACCACTCACCGGTAGGTGGTTTACATTAGGAGGTATTTGGGTTTGACAAAAGTCATCGTCGTTAGGGGTTTCTATCGTGTTGACCTTCCGTAAACAAGTATTATCCAGCGAGTTTTGCTCAAATGAATGAATGACAAATGAGTTATCGTAATAATATCTTCCATAAACTTGGTCAGATACTTTTACTTTTAATCCTAGATTTAAACCAAACCAATGTGGAAAAGCCAAATGGAATAAATTAATTATCTTGGTTACTGTACATTTTTATGGAAAGTGCCGAAACACATCAAATTTAAATTTTAAATTGTCATTCTTCTTCGTAAAAATGCAAACCCTACCTTCAACTCCCTTCGAAAGACAGGTATAACCCCAAATTTTTCAAATAGGAAGTATTTTGTTTAATCAAGTTATTAACGAAATTTTGCACAATATCAAAAACTAAAATGTAATACAAAATGTAGTAAAAAAAGTATGCATGTCAATGAAGAAGATGTTCAATGTATTCCCCGCGAACGCCTTGGTAACATCCGAACCTCAAATAAAAAATATCGAGAGTGATCGACCTAATCGCAAGCGTTATTGGATCTTTTAGGTCATTCAAATAAAGGGGTTTAGTTTTGTACAAAAGGCTCTTCACATATCCCCATAAAAATAAATCTAATGGATTAAGATCAGGGGATCGCGCCGGCCCAATCGTTCCTCGCCTTCCTATCCACCGATTTGGAAATATTGCGTCGAGGTACTGCCGGAGATTGCGTTGGTAATGTGGTAGTGCTTCATCAACTTGAGGATTTCCTTGATCAGGATATAAATTTGCCAAATTTGACACGAAATCACTCTGAAGTAGTGCGAAATATTTATCGCCAAATTGCCCTGCATTGAAAAAGGGGCCTATGATATAGTTTCGAACATTTTCTGTCCAAACATTAACCTTTTGAGGGAATTGCGTGTGTTCCTGCCACATCCAGTGCGAATTTTCGGTAGACCAGTTGCGGCAATTTTTATGACTAGCATGGTCGTTGAGAGAATAAGTGTACTAATCAGAAAACAAAATATCAACTAATTAGGTAATATTGTTATCCAACATGTCCATCATTTGTTCACAAAAATAACTTTTCCTATCTAAATCGTCTTCCAAGAGCTCCTGGGTAGGTATCATTTCATAGGGATTCATTATTATTTTTTATTTTGTTTTAATGTGTTCAGAATCGATATTGAATTTATTATTATATTGAATATTGGCTGATATTGAATGTTGTGCAGGCATCTGTACTCAATTTATGTGAATTTTCTGCTTCAATATTTTACTTATTGCCCCTTGGGTTATAGGCGGCAAATTCGGAAACTTGCCATGAAACAATCGACTTGTGTGTTCGAGTGTTATTTCCGTAACCAATCATCTGTAAAATTGTTATTTTGTGCATTTCCGTTAATCGAACCATTATTTATAATTGAATTTAATGAAATTCAAGCACAAATTAGATCATTTATAAACTACAACTTATCAGCATAAAACAATTTACGAAGGCGTTCTAAAGAAACTAACAGTGCCACATAAAGTATTTTACATGGTTTTCATGGTACCATCTGGAAAACACAATGTTTTTTATCTTCCTATCACATCTTAAAGACAAATAAGTTTTGTATTATTGTGATAAGATTAGGGAATATTTGAGGGAATATTATAATGAATTTCGGAAATCACCCGATTCTATTTTTTTTATTTTGAGTTTTGCAATAACTTCATTCCATATTTGAAAAATTGGGGGTTGAAGGTAGGGTTCGCATTTTTGCGAAGAAGAATGACAATTTGAAATTTGAATTCGACGTTTTTCGGGATTTTCCATAAAGATGTCCATTTGGCTTTTCCAAACTCTATATAAGATATGATACTTTTCGGAAGTTCGAGTTATACCTGAAAATCGATAAACAAATACCGACGTCTGTCGCAGTCTTGCAAATAGTAAATATGACCATAGTAATGATCTCACTCAGAAACGAATTCAAGATATATCTAGTGAATTCAATCAACTTACCATCTGTTTCGAACCTTGTAGAGGACGGATAGAAAAATCTGAAATAAAAATAAATCACGTTACCAATCAAACAAATTTATTCTGATAAAGCTAGGGAATTAAACATAAAAACAGCCCGAATGACTATAAACTACTAACAAGGTACTGGCAGAAAGAAATATTCAAATTGGAATCAACATCTCAAACTAACGACCCGGTTCTCTATCTTAATTTACAATCGGGAAAAACTGAAAACTTCATAAGTTAATGGCCATGCCGTTAGATGGTCTTCAACACCTGTCCGCGCTGGGAGATAGCCACTTCTTTTATGTACTCCACGATGTACTAAATCCAGAATGATGGTTTCATTCATCTATCAATAGGCCATCCTGACTTGATTTTATAGCCAAGAATGGTACACCAAACGCAAGACTCGCTGTAGCCTCGTCTTCAAATAACCGGGATTATTGCTATTTCAACGGCTAAACGACTACCAACCTACAGTCGAAGTTATATTGAGGGAGTCGACGATGAATTCTATTCTTTATTATTTTTAGAGATCATGCTATCTTCAACTGTGATCAGGTGCCAAGGTTCTATCGATGGCATGTTGTCGAAATGGCAGTAACAGCGATAAACGCGAATGAGGATGAAAGGAGATGTCGCTATATACTGTTAAATGTTGATAACTTCCGTTTGCAGATACTCTATTCTATTATCCCTTCGATTATCTGAAAACTGTAAATCGCGGAATAAACAACAGATTTATGATTGAAGAAATGAATAATATAAACAGTGTTACACATTTTATGAAGGCTTGGAATATATAGTTCATTCAGAATAAAAACAAGAAGGAGAAACTATTTCTGAATGGAAATTACGAATCTGGATTTATTATTATAATTATTATTATTATTACTAGAATAAAAGTTGAGATACAAAAACTTATTAACTCAAAATGAAAAATAATAAAATTGGTACATGAGAAATTGGTGAGAAATTTAAAAAAAAAGGAGAACAAAAAAAGCATGTTAGAAAAGAAAAACAAATCACAATCCCTGTATCCGACACTGAAACTTTTACACTATTGGATGAATATTAGTGACCCCCTAGCTGAGCTGACTTCCATTCGTCGTATCTGTTTTTGAATGCGTTGACAGAAGGAGCTAGCACTTGGAGTTCGGAAGACCATTCCAGTCGGTGAAAACTCTGTTAGCAAGAAAACTCTGACGCTGATGAGTTGTCCTGAAGTTTTCTCGCCTCAGTTTGTAAAGGTGAACCCCAAAGATTATTGCTGTTTAGGGTGAAAATGCCTCTAACTTTGTCCCCCTGAAATCCGCGTATAGCTCGGTATGAAAATACCAAATCCTCGCTAGCTCTCCTCTCCAGGAATGAAGACAGTCCCATGGATTCCAGTCGCTGTTGGTATGTAGGTCGAATGGGTCCACAGCCAATACAATTTGTTAGAGAACACATCCATATTCAATTATATTTAGTTCATATACACACAAACTGTGATTCTAGATTAATACTAATTAAGGCCTTCTTCGTGAAATCATTATAGGTATTGCAAAATTGGTGATTTATCTACCCTGCAAGTATGTATCATCCTTAGTATTTCTTTTAGTTTTTAAAATAGCCTGATCAAAGATAATGTTGTATCTTCTTGGGAAATTATATAACGTTATTCACGTGTTTAGAGGTAAAGTGACAAGTGACAGAAAAAACTTTGTGGTTCTCTATGACACTTCTTCTCGATGCACTTAAATTGATGGCTTCAAGCTTGGCTCTTGCCAGACCTGTATGTATAAGTATATAATATATACCATATACGCATAAGAGCATGCAAAAATTGAGTTCCATATGTTTATGTGCATAGAGTAAAATTGAATATTCATCAGTAGGGATATCATATTCTAACATTGGTGATTTTGTACACAGAAAATTCGATAGTACTTGTAGAAATCCGCAAAATCCTGACGTCTTGTCATATTAACGACTAAGTTTGCTGACATAATTATAAAGCGCCTCCGCTTCAAAGCACTGCTATCGATCAACATCGTGTGGGAGTTATCAATATGAACAGCTATACAGCACTTTTTTCACCTGAACTAATTGCTCAGGAGAGCTCCCCATTGTTGTCTGCCCAAGAAGCCTTATCTCGCGTTAGATCTACACCAGGTTATAATTGTGTCTGTGTACCATAGACGGTCTAACGGTGCGCGTTTAAAACGAAGCGCATCCGAGGCAGAGGCAGCGAGACGAAGATGCGTTCCAGATCAGGTTCGCATGCTCAAGTATAGGTATCTATTAGACCGTCCGCCAACATTAAATAGTGATTATAGTAAATACTGCCGTCGGTAGCAAGGAGGCACCTGCAAAGAGGGATCCTTGCTACCAGTCGCGCGGAGATGTCGTGTCGGGGAACAATTTCATAAAAACGACTACTTGAAGGAGGGCAAGAGGTAGGAGACGTGAGTTAGCATACGTGACATCTAGATTTTTGCGTGAGGGAGAAGAGTTCATGGTAAGAACTTTGCGGGCATATGTTTCGAAGGAAGCGATTAAATAAAACTTGTGAACCTCCGAGATCGAAACAATACTAAAATATCAAGACGAATTGATGTGCCTATCAACCATCAACCAACAATAAGGATGATATAACATGGACTGTGACGTTCATGATTGATCAGGAAACGCGGAAGAGATTTTAGAGAATAATTCATTTCAATTTGCAGCAACATCCATTGAAATCTATATTATCACATGTTTGTCTTCGAAGAGTTTGCTCTGGATCATTATTTCTCAGCTCAGAAAATATTTCACTACGTGCGAGAATCGGTGAATATCTCACTGAATATTTTCTTGTTTTCATTAGGTTCTTTAAATTTGTCAGTAATTCTCAATATAAGACATCTAATGCGTCTACAGCAAAGGAAGTCGATGAAATAAACATGTATAATATAGCACGTTAAACTTTTTGCAGGCTGTTAAACCCCCGATCGTATCTGCCTGCGCTGTTCAACCGAAGAGACTGTCTGTCAGTTCATCCAAATGTCAGTAATTTTCGAATATTTGGCCGACAAAGGACTCAAAATGTTAACACGATAATTCCCGAACGGAATGAGCAAGACAGTTGAAAATTTCAGAGTAGGTTTGCGAGTAACGAAAACAAAATTTTTTTACCTTAGAAATTCCAAATTCAATTTTTTTGAGATGCAGTTTCATCATAAGAATGCATTGTTATATTCTCGACTCTAACAAACTAATAGTTTCGGAGATATAATTTTTCAAACTTTCAATAATTAATCATAATTTTATTATTTCATAATACTCTAATTATAATTTGCTGATGTATGTAAATCCAACATATGAGTTGAGTCATATACCTGCGTTTAGAATTTTGTTTTTTATGATGCCGTTCTATCATAAGAATCTATTGATATCATTCCCAACTCTGGGAAACCAATACTTTCGGAAATATGATGTGCCAAAGTTAGAATAATTATTATTCGCTAGTAGTTTAACAAGAGCGCTGAAGCTCCTCTCCACAGAGCCATCCCAATTTTTTTTTGGCGCTCTTGTTCCTCGGAACAGAGTGCTTATGAATTTGTCCAATTGTGTGTAATTTTCGAATTTTTGGCTGAAAATTATTTGGATCGACTCACTGATCAAGAATCCATGGTCCAAATCGATTCTGTCCGGCCGTCCGTCCGGCCGATAAAACGATAACTCTCGAACAGAATGAGCTAGACACTTGAAATTTACAGAGTATAGGTTTGGTAGATAAATATCTCGATTGAGTTCATTATTGTGCAAATTCGGCCGGTTGGTTTCGGAGTAACGAAAAAAAACTTTTTTTTAAATTACAAATTGCGGAATATTTTTTTTAAGATGCAGTTTCATCATAAGAATCCATTGAAATCATTTTCAACTCTAACAAGCTAACACCTTCGGAGATATGATTTTTCAAAATTTCAAATATACATCGTACTTCTATGTTTTCACAGAATTCGAATTCTATCTGTGTTCACTGTTTATACATGTAATCTTATCTACCTATGACTGACATGTCAAATGTATTTCTGTATGATTGAATGCAAAATGACCAATTATTGGATATTATAATTACCCCTACCTTATATGCCATTGAATAATCCATATGATGATGGAAATAGATAATTTGATAAGTTTATCAAATTGGTTCAGAATGTCTTCAGTGAAAACAAAACTGGAATATTGGCTAAGTTTCAATTGATATAATATAATTTTCAGAGGAGATTTGAGAAACGAATATCTCGGACAGTTCGTTATTTAATTTTAATTTAGTTTCTTTTATGATGCAGTTCTATTATAAGAAGCGATTTATATCATTCTCATTTCTGAGAAACCAATAATTCCGGAGATGAATTGTCAAAGTTTGAACAAGAGCACCAAAGCTCCTGTCCAAAGGGCTTTCCCACATTTTTAATAACTTAATGTTTTATCTTTACTTATAGATACTGAACAATTTTTTTGGATTTTTTGTTGAATAACTGTTCTACGCTTATGAAGGTGGAGAAAATGTTAAATGTTTATGTATAGGGAACTTATATTAACAATGATAGATAATGTTCAAAATGATCCTACCCTGGTCCTGATTTTCTTGTTTCACAAATGACAATGGTTACTGCTTATTTTCATTATTACATTATTTGACTTTCCTATTTCAAAGACTCAAACTTCAGGATAGGTTGCCCAATTTCGCTACTGTTGATACCCGAGTTGTCCGATATCAGGTCAAGAGGTGGGCAACGTTCGTGGTTATGTGACATAACACTTGAAATTGTGACAGTTCTAATCATAGTTCGTTACTCGGCCGTGATGAAATCTAAAAAGACCGTTACCACTCTCAACTGTCGTATAAATCAGAGCAATAATACGAATTGATAAATTGAGAAATTTCATCCGTATTGAACTCGAAATCAACCTTGTTACATACTTCGCTTATTACCGTTTAATTGCTTAGTCAGCGGCCAGGTGGATTAATTACGTTTAGAAATGGATCTAGTTGCGGTCGATTTGTAGAATGGCGGCGGCTATTGATTCTTTTGTTTCCCGACGACCGTTCGGAACAAATGCTGATTCACAAATCGGCCGAGCAACTTGGACTGAGTACTTTCCAAGCCGACCAATTGAAAATGAGAGGTACCTTGTGTACATAGTCGGTTGTCAATTAATAATTAATTTGGCGCGCTGTTCAGATGAACACAGTGCCAACAAATTCGTCCAAATGCCTGTAATTTTCGAATTTTGGGCCTCAAACGATTAGTTTCGACTCGCTTATAAATAATCCGAAGTCAAAATTGATTCTGTCCAGCCATCAGCACGATTACGCTCGAAATATATACCTAAGTTAGATAGTTGAAGTTTTCAGAGCAGGTTTGGAGCCCAAATGCGCCGGCTAAGTTCATCAATGGGCAAAATCCACCAAGGAGTTTCAGAGTTATAGCGATCTGAAATTTTGTTTTGCCAATTACTCGAAAAATACTGATCTGATCGAACTAAAGCGCGGTAGTTAGTTGAAAAATATCGACACCAAGACTTATACATAATTTTGAGAGGATCGCATGTGTGGAAAATTTAAGGAAATTCTGTATCCCAGAAACTGTGCCTTCAACTCCTTGTTTAGCAGTGAAGTTCTTGATTTGAACTCGATCGGATCTATATTAATGAAGGTATCGCTGCAAAATCGATATCTTCCAACGCTCAAGACGTACTGGATCACTGTATTATACTCGACAAAGTAAGTTGTCAACAGTCTCCAAAGAATATAAGGAATCATGAGGTGTTTACATGGATCATTATTATTAGTATCCTGTGATGTCATTCACATATTTGCATATTAGAATATCTAATATCTCTTTGCAAATTTCATTTCTCTCTATGTTCATGTAGACATGTAGATTTGACATGGAAGACTGTCAAATCGGACAAACCAGTTTTGAAAAGGAGAAAAAATGCATATATAATATAGCAAATCTTGGTGAACAGATAGGATTCTGAAGCCAGCCACGCAAGTTACAAACAATGACTGGAAAGTAGTTAGCTTCCCAAAAAAATATTTGATGCGAATGACTCGAAATCAAATTCCCGGACAGATATGTATGGTTCAAAGTGGAAATATCTGAAAAAAACTACAACGATTTGATAAATGCAAGTATTTGGTCAGAGGGAGCATATATAAGCAGGTTTTTTTTACTGAAATAGATAACTTGCGTTTCTAACGCAGAAGCAATTTTTGGCGCTCTTGCTACTCGGAACAGAGTGCTTATCAATTTGCCCAAATGTCTGTACTTTTAGAATTTTTGGATAAAAATGGTCTTAAACGATTTGGTTTGACTCACAGATGAAGAATCCGAGGTCGAAATCGATTATGTTCGGCCGTCCGTTAACACGAGAACTCTCAAACGGAATGAGGTAGACAATTAAAATTTTCAGAGTTGGTTTGAGACATAAATATTTCGGTGGAGTTCTTTATTGGGCAAAATTGGCCAGATTGTTTCGGAGTATCGAAAACATAAAAGATTTTTTTACATTACAAATTTCAAATTCAATCTTTTTAAGATGCAGTTTCATCATAAGAATCTATTAATATAATTCTCAACTCTAGCTTACCTCTAAGCATATACCTTCGGAGATATGATTTTTCAAAGTTGAAATAATACATCGTAATTCTATGTTTTCACAGAAAGGGAATTCTGTCTGTATTCTATCTGTGTTCACTCTCAGACATGTCGAATGTATTTATGTTCTAACAAACAAATTATGATTGAATTCAGAAGTACCAATTACATATAGTAAATTATAATTACCCCTACCCTATATGCGCTTGAATAATCCATATGATGATGGAAATATATAATTTGGTGAGTTTAACAAATTGGGTTCAGAATATCTTCAATGAAAACAAATCTGGAAAATTGGCTAAGTTTCAATTGAAATAATATAATTTTAGAGTAGATTTGAGGAATGACTATCTCGGATAAGTTCGTTATTTAATTTGAATTTAGTTTCTTTTATAAGAATCCATTGATATCGTTCCCATCTTTGAGAAACCAATCATTTCGGAGATGAATCGTCAAAGTTTGATCAAGAGCGCCAAAGCTCCTGTCCACAGGGCTTTCCCACTTTTTGCGCGTATTTTCTGGGGAATATCGCGTTATCATTTTGCCCAAATGTCTGTAATTCTCGAATTTTTTGCCGAAAATGATCCCAACGATTGAGTTCGACTACCTGATTAAGAATTCGAGGACAAATTTGATTCTGTCCGGCCGGCCGGCCGTCCGTTGCCACGATAACTTGAGAACGGAATGAGATAGCGACGTGAATTGAAACTTGGTGCATGGTTGTAGAACATGAACTTAAGCACGTTTGTGAAATTTTGTGAGAATCGCATCACTATAAAATTTTAAAAAAATTATTAAAAAATATTTAACATTTTTTTACAGAATAGAAAGAGATAGCGACTTGAAGTTTTCAGGTTAGGTTGTGCATCTGAATGCAACATTTTAGTTTATTTATAGGTATAATGGGCCGAACGGTTTTGGAGTTATGACCATCTGTAATTTGGTTATTTCCTCAATAACTCGAAAAATACAAAAACGATTAAATTCAAACATGGTTATTAGTTGTATAATGCCAATGCGAAAATTCTTAGAAAATTTCGTGAGGATCGTGTAGAAAATTTTTAAAAAATCATTCAAAATTATTGAAAAAAATTCTATATATCAGTAACTATTCGTCCGACAACGCTAAAATTTTGCGAGAGTCTTCAAAACCTAACTCTACTGCCAAGTCCTCCATACAGGAGAATGGCCAATATAATTTACCATGGTAAATTCGTTTAAGAGTGTCCAATACAGGAGAATGGACAATAGAACGCGCAAAAGCTCCCGACTTCACGTCATTGCTTGATCCAATTTTTAATGGTCTAAGTCCACTCCAAGTTCGTAGTACTTACAGCTTATATTAATGCTGAAGTACGTGACATAAAGCACAATATCAACTCCTCAAGGGGGAAAAACTATAGCAGGAAAAGATTAGTTTTATGATTTATCGAAGATGAGTCCTTCAACAGATAACCAGGGGCGAACCAGCATGAATTAATATAGAAAATAAGTTTTGGAAAATATAAAAAGTAACGAAGATGATCAAAAATAATGTATCAGGTATAAAATAATGTAGATTTGTTGCTTTATTATAATAATTAGTATATATTGGAAGCAAAAATATGTTGTCGAATGATCGGTATAGCATCAATTATTGACCGCTATAACCGGAACTTTCGGGTAACGAAGAGTTGAATATAATGAAAAATTTAATATAGCTCAACATATTGATTATGTTTCTCATTTATTGCTGAAGTCATCTAAATAAGCTTTGTGAAAGGCCAGTCATTTTTACCTCCTTAAAAAAAATTTTGATTACTCTTTAAATGACCGGCATTCCCCCTATTATCCCAACTATCCCACCTCGATCGCAACTTCGTATTCACGCATATTTCGCGGTTTAATTGAATCGGGCGTATCCGGCCTCCCTATCTGTTTACATCTTCAATAAGATTCCCTTATCGATGCGATCATCTACGGTCCGTATCGGAACACTCGGTGCAGCCTCGGCAACGGTGGGCGTAACACCCTGTCGATAAATCGAAACAAATACGCGCAATGCTATATTTATTGAAAGAATCGCCTGGATAGGGGTCCCTATGTTTATGCACACGAAGGTTGAATTTCATTTATCTTGCAACCCGAATGAGAATGTTATGAATTTTTCTTAGTTCTTTATATTATTATTTCTTCGTCATGATCATTGAAGTGGCATTTTTGTATCCTAAGGATGCTCACACAGTACGTATTTTGGTCATCACTTATCACCGTTAATCAATTTTCTCTATGTTATTAATTCTGCTGGCGCCTTGATTTCCTGTGTTCATTTGGACGAGCCAAAGCCAATTTTTTTGGGGGGGGGAAAGCATTCAAAATTTTCCAACTCTGCATGAAGGATTACATATATATATATATATATATATTCTTTTGCACTTGAGATTACATAAAAAACCACTACGAAGATCGAACATTACCTACTATGGAAAATTTTCTCAGAAAATTCTACGAAATAACAGGTATCAAGGCCCAGACCCTGCTAGCGCCTTCCCCATTTCTCTATGAAATAACTTTTGATGCGCTCAAATTTTCCGTAGGTCACTAGGGTATATAAGGTATCTTGAAAAAGCAATACATTGGCATCTCCGCATATAAATTGGAGACGATTCAACAATTTTCTCAAAATATTGTAGATGTCCTATTAAATATTAACTTTATCAACTTAGCAAGTTTTCACCGAAAATCGTGAACATTTTTTTTTCTAAATATAAAAATTAAAAACCAAAAACCGTATATCAATTTTGAGGTTATGTGGTATTGTATTACCTACAAATTTGCCATTTAACTTTTTTCCGACTGTAAGTTTTTCCGGAAATCGAGATAAAACGTGTTTACTCTTAAAACTCATCCCTTTTCATTTCCCGACCTCAGATCGCCCGTAAATTATCTTATCCAATCATCTTACCACAAATACTAACAGCTCAAAGATTATTATAATAAATTATCGGAGCGTATAGGTTGTTTTGACAGAAGTTGTATTTCTCTAGAACAGAAGCTTCTTCAGATACATTATATTTCAAATATCTCGGTATTCAAAATGAAAAGATCCACTATCTATGCTCCTCATTTTCTCGATCTTAAATACTTCCTCTGTCCAATTGACTATCAGTGTTGTTCTTTTACAACTACAATTCTCGGATGCTGTTAATGCATTCATTATGTATTTATTCATTTCTATGATTGACAGGCTAATGTAAATACTGAGTAGTAATGGATATTAAAAATGTATTTATCCCATATAAGCAGCACAGATCAAGATAAGATACAGGATAAATATATATGAAGGAGGCAAAGAATATTCTGTGATTGAATGTATACGATAAGAGCATAATAGAATCAATGTATTAGTATTATTATGAAAGAGGATTTTTTCATAGTTTCGGTCAAGCACCGCAAAATTTACGGATATTGTGTGATACTTCTGATGAAAATTGTGATCCTAATCCTATAATATCATATAGATGATCTCTCACGTCTGAAACTACTCAAACTCAGTTTGTGTGTATAGATTGAAATGTAATGAAAATACGAGGCAGAGCTACATTATCAGAAGGTTTCGAGTATTATGTCTTAATACGATTCTGCAAGATAGAAAAACATTTGAACTGTGGAATGTGGGCAAAATTTTTGGCACGGTTGCCCAAATATCTGTAATGTTTGAACTTTTAGCCGAAAATGGTCTCAAACGATCAGTTTCGACTCACTGATGAAGAATTTGAGTTCAAATTTAATTCTGTCCATTCGTCTGACAGGTCGTCTGTCAGCAGGATTTTTCTCCAACGCAATGATTAGAGAATTTAAATTTGAAGGGTAGCTTTGAAGTCCAACTGCGCCGATTAAGTTCGTTGATGGGCTAAATCAGCCGAGTGGTTCCGAAGTAGGACTTTCTGAAATTTTGTATTCCAAATGACTCGAAAATTACTGATCTGATGGAATTCAAGCTCGGTAGTTGAAAAATACCGACAGGAAGATTTATGCAAAATTTTGTGAGGATCAAAAGACCAGAAAATAAAAGAAAAATTATATAAAAAAAATCTGCATCTCAGAAACTATCCGTATGATCACTGAAAATTTACAAGAGCCTTCAGAACGTAATTGTACAGCAAAGTTCTGATCTATATTGTTGGAGATATTGGCAAAATTTCAAAATATTACATCGATTACAGTTTACTGGTCAACTGTATTACACTCGAACAACAAATTTTTCGACGGTTTATGATTAGGACTTCATCTCGGAAAAGCCAGACGAGACGAGATGTTTTGAAAAATATTATAGGCGATACTGAGACCATATCATTGCAACCCGAGAGTCTCGTTTTTGAGGAAATTAACGGATCTTACAATCCGTTACAATATTTTTGTGTAAGAGCATAATAAATATAGCTTTATGAAATTATTCATTGTTATCTACCATTTCGTTTATATGTTATAATATTTATTATCGTTATTCAGAATTAGGCGAGACGAACGATACAACTGATAACGAGACGAGATCGAGTCTTAAACGAGACTTGATTTTTTGGGAATTGGCAACAACAAACAAGATTTTTTATATTCTTGCCGACTCTCGTCTTGTGTGAAGCCCTATTTATGATTTTCGATGCGAAGTCGAACGAGGATCATGATGATACTATCATAGGTGTCATGTCTGTGGTTATGTCAGTTTGATAACGGACTAGAAATTTGTGTGAAAGATGATTTTATATCGATATTTAATACCTATCGCGGAACGAGAAAAATTAAACATGGCACTTATGGACTTATTTTATATAATTGGGACCGACGATTGTTTGAAAATTAAACGATGTTTTTATACAGATATAATATACGGTACCTATCCCAAATTCGAGGATTGGCCGAAATCGGAAGTATTCTATATAATATAAAACAACAAACTATGAAGAAGCGTAAGTAACTAACAATTTTTCATAATTTTCCAGATTGTCACAATTATTTTCAATAGGAAAACATCTATTTTAAAATTCTCAAATGTCAGTTTCGGAGGAGGTTGGAAAACAGTTATTTAGATGCATTTTTATCGATATTTAAAACCATTCGTTGGTCAAAGAGAAGCAAATATGGAATACCGGATGTATTTTGATTGAAACAAATATTTTCAGATCAGAGATGCAGGAAAGATGTGTGTTTTTCGACGCTGGAAGTTTTTATCGGCAGAATACCTATCTATGTGATAATTGATCTTGTATCTGTTCAAAACTATTTTTGAAACAAAAATAAAGAATGTGGAATAAGGAATGTCATATTTCTACTAAACAATGCCCCTCATGTAGATCACTATAGTAGAACAAGTGTGATTACGTCATCTTAACTCTTCAACTTGGCGTCTCTAAATAATTGCCAGGTGCGTTCATAACCGAGGTGGCCAACCTCTAATAGAATATTTATCGAAACGAACCAGCATAGTAGGTTGGGTGTGGTTAGGAGCTCCTAGTTTGTCAAGAGCTGCTGTCTACCTCACCACTACTGCCTCCGATCATTGCAACTTATTACCTTGCCATGTGTCAAAACTATGGCACGTTCATCAAATGGAACAGTTCTCTTCCGCTCCGAGTTATGAACGTGAAGGAAATTGAACACGAGAGTTGGAGTTATTAAGTAAATTACGGAATGATAACGTCAAATTGCGAGGAAAATTTCTCACGAAAATAAATGGTATTTTTCACTAAATGGTTCTTCTCTGGGTTTTCTCTCCCAAACTCCGAAAAATATATATAAAATAAATTTAATAATATTATTTTGAAATTGCTTCTGCGTTCGACAAAAAAGATATGTTTCAGAAGCAATATATAGAACAATGCTGTCTAATGAACAGTTATGAAACAACATCAACGATAAATCAACTATTCTGTAAAGTTTCGGAGACTAAATTAGACTTCTAAAACAAAGCGAAAATATTTAGTAGTTTTATTCCGAGAGCTTGCCAAATAATCGAATATTTTCCCGACTGCACGAAGTGCAGGAGGGAAAATATTCGATGATTTGGCCAGCACGAGGAGTGTATGAACGACTATTTGCCGAAAAAATTGCACTCAATATCAATTCTAGGGCAGAAATAATTCTAACTGTACTTTAAATTAATACATTTTTTTTGACAATCCTCCCGAAAGTTTTCGATGGTTTAAAACGCCAGAAAAATATGTATCTAAAGCACACGTGCAAATATCCGGATATTTACACGCTGCATTGATATTCAAAAATATTTGTTCGTTGCTAAGTGATTTGTATCATATGCGTTAATATGATTGGTTGAAATTGTTTGAGGGGAATAGTCAGAATAATTTTTTTAACAGTTATTTCGAAATTCGATAGTTGACGCATTGAGTCTTTGAAAATACGTAGTAGCACAGTTTCACTAGAACTAGACATTTCCAAGTTCCAACTCCTTGTTCAATAAATTCAACGTAATATGATCAATTCCAATTGAGCAATTTGCAAAATTGGATTCTAAAAATGTTTATATTTTTAAAAATTTTATAATAATACGATCCTCGCAAAATTTCACATACGTCATTCTGTCGGTATTCTACAACTAGTTATCAAGTTTCAATTTGATCGGATCTGTATTGATTGAAAACAAAATTAGTACTCGGAAACCGTTCGACCGAATATGCCCATTAACGAACTTGTGCATTTTGACACCTCACCTACCCAGAAATTTTCAAGTCGCTATCTCTTTCCGTTCGAAAGTTATCGTGACAAGGGACGGCGGGCCGGACAAAATAAAATTTGACCTCGGATTCTTCATTAGTGAGTCGAATCTAATCGTTTCAGACCATTTTCGGCAAAAAATCGAATATTACAGACATTTGGGCAAAATGATAGCGCGCAAAAATAATCGATTGTTTATGCTAAATTGTAAAATGAAACACTTGACTACCGTTCAAAAAATTTTATTCTAATATTCAAAACGTCAACATGTTTCGTTTCTTACCCCATTCTCAAGACTGAAATGTACAGCACAAAAGAAACACAGATATACCATGAAACAACAGATGTTAACACCGGAGATAAGTGAAAATCTAATTGATCGTTAACGATTGGTAGGTTCTGTTTTAGAGCCGAATACCTATATTTCCAAAACTTACAAAAGATATAAGTGATACAGTGATTAGAAAAAACAGTATTAGACTTGTTTTGAAGAATTGACCTTTTATGTCAACCCTAATCTTAAGAGAACGACCAATTTGACCTATGTAAAAAGCTGAGCATTCGTCACAAAACAATTTATACACCCCAATCTTTTCAAAAACTGTTGAAACATCTTGACCATTACAAAACATTGATTTTAAGTTTTTCTTATTGGTACATACAATTTCTACTTTATTTCGTCTTAATCTACTTCAAATCTTTTCGCTTATTTGTGGAATATAGGTAATTAACGTAAGCAATTAGATTTTCACTTATCTCCGGTGTTCACATAATATGTTGTTTGATGGTATACATTTGTGTCTTATGTGATATATGAATATTAGAATTAGAATTTGTGATTGTAGTCAAGTGTTTGATTTTAAACTTTATCAAGGATGTTTCACCAAGTGTTGGGCGAGGAATCAATTTTGTTAATTGCTCATTATGTGTATAGGCCAAGTTCAATAGTTTGTTGGCCGAAGAATTGACGGAACTAAGAAGACCACGGTTTTTCATCCTCAAACCCGAGTAAAACCCCCATAACCAATCTAAGAGATTTCATGAACAACTAAATCATCCATTCTCACGAACGAACCTAACCTAACTTTCGGAATGAAATCCATCGAATGTTTCAATGAAGATATCTACTCCAAACAAACACCGATCGCTTTATTTTTATGCCTTATGCTGAATTTAATTAGCTTTACGTGTACCTTTTAAGTTTCTTCAGGTTTTTACTACCCATTAGGTGACTCCTAAAAACAGATACAGCTATTTCGGATTTTATGAGTCGTAAAACACGCCAGCTATCTCCCACAAACAATAGTAAATGTTTTCGATCTGGTGTCGTCCACACCGAGGTCTTTCACCATCCCAATCGTTAACATTTATTGATGTCCACATCCATAATACGAATATCTTCGCGTTCCGGAGATGGTTTTGCCATTCATAATTGTATGAAAAACGCCTCAACTTTTACGTGATGATTTATTGCTTCAATGTAGGTAGGTATGTTTCTGCCTATATTTTCAATATATACTCAGTGACTTCAGAAGTGTTATACGCAGAAGGAATACATTTTCAGCTTGTTTTTTTTGCAACGTAATGAAAGCTTCGATTGCTACGGTATTAATGCTAACGTTTTATTTTTGATTGTTTTTTACGAAACCAAAATTTGTCTGTAGCAATAGTTTTCTTGCGAAGAAACCGGTTTATGACAGCTGACTCGTAAATATAAATAAAATAATTGGTTCAAGCCCTGTGGACAGGAGCTTTGGCGCTCTTGTTCAAACTTTGACGAATCATATCTCCGAAATGATTGGACTCTGGGAATGATATAAATGGATTCTAACGATAGAACTGCACCATGACCAGACCGCTTCTCCCCAATTAATTGCATCTCAAAAAAAATGAAATTGAAATTTGTAATGTGAAAAAAATTGAATTTGAAATTTGTAATGTAAAAAAAAATTGTTTTTCGTTACTCTGAAACCACCAGGCCGATTTTGCCCAATAACGAACTCAACCAAGATACTTATCTCCCAAACCTACTCTGGAAATTTCTACTACCTAGCTCATTCTGTTCGAGAGTTATTGTAGAAACAAAATTAAAAATTTAAAAAAAATCGTTTGACACTTTACGGCAACCCGATCAATACAAAACTTCGCATGCATATTAAGGTCATCATTCTACAATTTGATGCTAAATTTCAGATAGATCGAGTCATCGGTTTCAGAAATATTCATAAAAAATGTTTTTACTAAATACGGCCATAACTCCGAAACCGCTGGGTGGATTTCGCCCGTTCACGAACTCGTCCGATATATTTACGCTCCAAACCTACCCTGCAAATTTCAATCCTCTAACTCCTTTTGTTCCAGAGTTATCGTGTTAAAGGTCGGACGGCCGGACAGAATCGATTTCGACCACGGATTCTTGATCAGTTAGTCGAACCAAATCGTTTAAGACTATTTTCAGCCAAAAATTCGAAAATTACAGACATTTTGGCAAATTGATAAGCACTCTGTTCCGAGGAACAAGAGCGCCAAAAAGTGGAAAAGCCATGTGTACAGAAGCTTTGGCGCTTTTGTTCAACTTTGACAAATCATATCTCCAAAAGTATTGGTTTCTCGGAGTTGCAAATGATTTCAATGATTTTTTATGATATAACTGCATTAAAAAAAAAATTGGATTTAAAAATGCATCATAAATAAAATAAATTGAAAAAAGTGTCAAACACTATGAATCCGAAACCACCAGACCGATTCTACTCAATAACGAACTTATCTGAGATATACATTCCTCAAATCTACTCTGAAAATTATATTATGTGTATCAATTGAAACTCAGCCAATATCCCAGTTTTGTTTTTACTGGAGATATTCGGTAACCAATTTGATTAACTTACCAAAGTATATATTTGCATCATCAAATGGATTATCCAAGGGCAGCATATTATCACCCAAATATTATGAGGATATTTCATTGGTCATTTTGCATTCAATCATACTTTGTTTTCTAGAACAACTAGAAATAAATATGACATGTCTCTTCAAGATGACATGTATGAACACAGATCATGAAATTTATAGATAAAAATACGGACGTAAATTTTCGATTACAGCCTTCTGTGAAATCATTGGTATTGCATTCAATTTAACAAACATTTGCAACCTTGGGTGAGTTCAGTACCTGGATGGGTGACCACTCTGGCTATGAATTTGAAAAAGCTATAGCAAATTGACCTATCGTCAGTGCTTTCCCAACATATTGAGGTCATTCATTTTTACAGAGTGACGTCATATTTTATTTTTAAATAACCACACGAAATATTTTTTGCTGCTTTATTAGACCCAACACTAAACTATGGTGTAAAAAGTGGGAAAGACCTGTGGACAGGAGCTTTGGCGTTCTTGTCCAATCTTTGACAAATCATATCTCCGAAAGTATTGGTTCCTCAGAGTTGGGAATCATATCAATGGATTATTATGATAGAAGTATATCATGAAAGAAATTGAAATCCCTTTTCATCTCATCTTTATATGAGAGTCCAATTTTGGCTTCAAGTGATTCAAAACTATTAGGAGTCATTCCGAAAAATTGAGTTAATGAAATAGCCAGTTTTATATATGAAACAAATCTAATATAATCAGTCCAGAGAGAACTCAAACCAAAATACTTATGTAGGGAATCTTAAATAGTGTTACCAAGGAATAATTACCTGTACATTAGCTGGAAATCCCGCTCTAAATCTAAATAATTAGAGAATGACTGGTAAATTATTCTCGACTACCTTGCATCATTCATTTTCGACTCACTAACCAAAAAACTATGACTATGAACTTAGCGAAACCCAATTTCGAATTGCTCACATAAACCGAACTCTGCAGAAATACACTTTCAGTTTCGTTTGACGTTAATAACGTTTATCTTTCAAACTTGACCTACCGCAAACTGATAGAACACAGACAGATAGAATTTGCATTCTGTGAAAACATAGTACGTTGTATTATTGAAATTTCGAAAAATCATATATCCGAAAGTATTAGCTTGTTAAAGTTGAGAATAATATCAATGGATTCTTATGATGAAACTGCATCTTTGAAAAAATTGAATTCCTTACAAATTTGTAATTAAAAAAAAAATTTTTTTTTGTTACTCCGAAACCATCCGGCATTCAGATATTCAGATCCCAAACCTACTCTGAAAATTTCAACTGTCTAGCTAATTCCGTTCGAGAGAATCGATTTCGACCACGGATTCTTGATCAATGAGTCGAACCAAATCGTTTAAGACCATATTCAGCCAAAAATTCGAAAATTACAGACATTTGGGCAAATGTTCCTAGGAAAAAAATGGGTTCAAGCCCTGTGGACAGGAGCTTTCTGGCGCTCTAGTTCAAACAGACAAATTATATCTCCGAAAGTATTGGTTTCTCAGAGTTGGGAATTATATCAATGTATTCATATAATAGAACTGCATCCTAAAGGAAATTCAATTCAAATAATAGTTTATTTATCAAGATTAAATGAGCAATCATGAGAATGAGAAAAGCACCATGGAAGAAATCAAATTAAATCTGGCCAATTTTGCCCAATAACGAACTTAACCGAGATATTCATCTCCCTAAACTACTCTGAAAATTTCCCTCATTCCGTTCGAGAGTTATATCTATGTCTATGGATGAAAAGCAGTCTCACTACTCTCAGATCTCTTACTTCATGTTCAGTTCCGAAATGTAAGAATTTTCTGAGAAAAACTAATTTCGGAGCAAACAGCTGAGATTTTTCTCACTTCGCTCACAATTCTTCGATTGATTAGATAATGTCTGAGGAACATCATTTGACATTATGACAATTCATATTCATACATAGAATAATATCATTCTGTGACAACGTTGAAATACGATTTATTATTGAAATTTTTAAAATCATATCTCCGAAAGTATTAGCTTGTTAGAGTTAAAAATGATATGAGTGGATTCTTATGATGAAACTTTTTATAACAAAAAATTTAATTTGTAATTTGTTCCGTAAAAAAAAATTTTTTTTTGTTACTCCGAAACCATCTGTCCGATTTTGCCCAATAACGAACTTAGCCGAGATATTTATCCCCCAAACCTACTCTGAAAATTTCAACTCTCTAGTTCATTCCGTTCGAGAGTTATCGTGCCTACGGCCGGCCGGACCGGCCGGACAGAATGAATTTCGACCACGGATTCTTGATCAGTGAGTCGAACCAAATCGTTTAAGACCATTTTCATCGAAATATTCGAAAATTACAGACATTTGGGCAAATTGATAAGCACTCAGTTCCGAGGAACTAGAGCGCCAAAAAGAGCGCCAAAAATTGGTAGTCTAGAATTTTTTTTTGAAAATCACACAAGAACATTGTTATCTACGGTAAAAAATTTTTACAACCTCATTTAGTTAAATTGCACCGTGTAATAAAGTAGCAAAAAAATTGGAGTATTCATTTAAAAAATTTGACCGAGCGTTTCACTTGAAAACATTCAATAGCGCAGTTATGAATTTTGTTCCTTACTTCATTCACATACTGTATAAACTGGTGTAGGCACTGATTCAATTTTGTTTTGTCATTTTCCGGAACATTCTTTACTGTAGGTAGCTCTATTTAGATATTATAAAGGATTTATTATCATTCTGAATAGATTTCTGTCAAACGTTTGTTCCACAAGCAGTCGTATTTAACATTTTACGTTAGAATGTCGTCTCAGGGAATCATACCTGCCCAACATTCATCCGCAAGGTACACTTAGGGGTGTATTTTGCATATTTTGTATTTACAACAAAAAAATCGCAATATTTCCCGATGATCCACGAATGAAAACGATGCGATTGACAAGATAGCGCCCTCACGAAAAATGTCGGTCAATTTAGTTCAATTTTTATCAGTCAAACAACGAGGGGACAGGTAGAATAAGAAATCCATCAACTGTCAATATGATATTGAAGTAAATATGCGGTTACCTAGGAAAAAAGTGAGCTATTTCTCCACAGATGGCCCGGAATGGACAGACGATCGGAAAAAAACCGAAGATTCCGGCATGAATGCCCTGAAATAGTCATCGATTATGTTAATACTAAACATGGCGTGCGCAGCAGCTCCTTTCCGGCGAAATATATAAACCATTTTTGCGTTTTTCACCGCAACTATGCCGAAGATCGTGATTTCATTCGTGCAATCTGGCTCCATATCGGTAACGTCGCGTACGATTTTTTTTCTATACCGAGCGCACGCTAAAAAGCGCGGTGCGGGGGGCAGGGTTAGGATCGTAGATAAATCATGAGTCCGGGCAAGACAATAAAAATAGCTGGAGTCTTCAGAGATGCGGACGAATATGGCTAAGCTGGTGTTATTCGTAATTAAGAGTGGCGATAATTATACCGGAATCGTAAGAATGCTAGTCAGGTGAAAAGTGTTCGCAGAAACGTCCAGCGGACTCCCCATATGGCCGATATTGCCACTACGCATATGGACTAACGGCCTGCTCTGCCGCGTTGAATTTAGATACCGCGAGCCTATTTTTAACATAAATCAAGGTGAATTACATCGGTCTTAGATAGTTAAGGAGCGAACGGACAAAAAAATGTTTGTTTTATGTAGCAAATTGCGGCGTTTTGCTGGCTGACGGGCTGCCGGGAAAAAAACGGCCACTGTTTTTATCGTTCTCGGTCCTGATGCGCAATTAATTAGGGCCGCGAAAAAATCACGTACAGGGAGGGTCGGAAGGCCACCCAAGTCATAAAGCATCCAAGGGTCACTCGGCGACAACGAATAAAGTATCCCAATAAGTCCAACAGAAAACAGAGAGAGTTTTTATCTACTCCCATTGTTATCTCAACATAAAAAAGTCGGGAGCTTTTGCGCGCATGTTCTTTTGTTTATCCAAGCCTCACACCCTCGAAATACTGCATGAAGCTTCAAGCCGTCTCTTTTCAACCTATTACAATTCGGCCAGATCTGTAATTTTGAGAATATTGTGACAATTAAACTCAACCTGAAAGTTTGCGCGAAATTTCAGCGCATTCTGACGAATAGTTTGTGAAATATAAAATTTTTGAAGAACATTTAAACATTTTTATTTTTAAGAAATATTTTTATTTTTTTTTCAGGTGATCCTCAAGAAATGTCGCAAAATTTGCGCGTCGGATTCTACAACTAATTATCAAGTTTTAATTCGATCGGATCTGCATGTTTTGAGTTATTGTGGAATAAATTAGAAAAAACAATCTTTTAGGAGAATGATAGCTCAATGATCTCTATAACATGCGCACAAAATGTTCAAATTTTAGTAAACCATAGATAGTGCAAAAAGTAGTAACATTTTGCACGAATTACAGCCGAATCTGAGAGATAGTTTCAGAAATATAGATTTTTTTTAAGAAATTTGAACGTTGGCATTCTACACTAAGTTTCGATTCGATATGATCTGTAATTTTTGAGTTATTGAAGAAGCAATATTTATCTATCTTTTTTCGTTCACAAATTATCGTGAGATACATAATATTTTATCATAATTTTTTTTTAATTTTTGAGTGATAAAATCCTCACAAACTTTCACATACGAGTTTGCGTCGGAATTCTTCAATTACCAAATTTCAATTCGATCGGATATGTATTTTTTGAGTTATCGAGAAAACAATATTCCAGATGGTATAACTCCGAAACCGTGTGGCCGATTATGACCAACAAGGAATTCAACTGTCCTATTCGGATATGCAACCTACCCTATAATTTGCAAGTCGCTATCTTTTGCCGTTCAAAAGTTATCGGGGTTACGGTCACCCATTCAGCTACTGAACTCGCACAAGCCTGCTCGGATCTTCAACAATATGGTTCCGATCGTGTTCAAATTTTGAACTTGGCAGTAAAGTTGGAGTTTGAAGGACCTCGCAAAATTTCAACGATATCGAAGGGGGATAGTTTCTGGCAAACGGATTTTTTTTAAATTATTTTTCTAGGAATTTCTAGTTTTCACAATTTTTCGCAAAACTTAGCGCGTCGACATTCTACAACTAATTACCACGTTTGAATTGGATCAGATTTGTATTTTTTGAGTTTTTGAGGATATAACAACAAAATTTAAGATGGGTATAGCTCCAAAACCATTCGGCCGATTATGCCAATTAACAAACTCAGATGTCGCATTTGGATGCGCAACCTATCCTAAAAATTGCAAATCGCTATCTATTTCTTTTCTCAAGTTACCGTGAGATAACTAATATTTTTTAAATTTTCTAGTGATACGCTCCTCACAAAACTTCACTTACGTCTTTATGTCGGTATTCTACAACTTCAATTGGATCGGATCAGTATTGGTTGAAAACAAAATCACTACTCGGAGACCGTTGGGTCGATTATGCCCATTAACGAAATTGTCCGTCAAATTTGGACAACCCTGAAAATTTCAAGTCGCCATCTCTTTCCGTTGTATGAAACTAAAAGAATATACACAAAAAGTTGATTGACAAATGAAAATTATTTTCAAATCTAGTGAATACTGAACCAATGGTTTGGTTAGACTTTCTAACTGCTCAATAGACCCTATACCGTTACTCAACTTAGTTTAGCTATAGGATATGTTGAGCATTTCATACTTTCTCCACTCAAATGGCTGTAACTCTTAAATGCAATTTGTTAGAAATAAATTGCTATGCACATTTCTGGGAAAGGATAAATTACTTACTCATAAGTATGCATAACAAACCATTTAGACTTCGTTAAGGAATTATGATCGATCAAGTGAAAATTTGCTAAGCTAGCCCTGCCATACCCAACCAACCTATATCATACGTTCCGCGAAAAGCAGAAGATATACAGGGTGAGTACATTAATTTTAACCATAGATTCTAATCAACAAATGAAACACTTTTTTCATTTTCCATTTTTAGAAATTCGGCTCAGGTAAAAAAATACATGCTGTTGAAATTGCAGAAGAAAGTCCTTTTATAATTGGTAGCTTTAACAGAATCGAATGAATTTCAGTGTAAAGTTTTCTATAATGATGATACATATTCTCCAAATATTAGTATTTTCCTACCTCTACTGGTTTTCTAGTTATAGACTCGTGAATTATAAAAGTGAACGAAATTATAGCGTAAAGAAAGCCGTTTTTCTTGATTCATTTCAGGAATATTCAATTATTTTCGAACATTAAATTATTCTTCATCATTTCTTCTTAAACGCACCGTTTTCGAGATATTCTTCATTGAATGTTATAAATTGGGAAACTCAAAAAATTTCACTACTTTTATGTATCCGCCCCTGACCGTTGGAATCCCGAATCATGCTGTAAACTACGTTACCGAACCTTTTTCTCGTCCAACATTAATGTCATAGATTATTTATATGCAGGAGTATATTAGCACATTGTGAAATTTTTAAACGATTATAACTTTTTACCTGAGTCGAATTTGGAAAAATGGTAAATGAAAAAGATGTTTTATTTGATGAGATAAATCTATGGTTGAAATTAATGTACAACTTTAAGACTCACCCTGTATATGAATTCAAATCTCGAAAGAATACTAGAATTCCTCGTCGTACTAATTCGCGAGTGGTAAAAATAAGCAGCGTTTTTTGTGCTACATCTTCTTTTTAAACCCTTCATTTCAAACGTGTACTCAAGCATAATATTATGCGAAATATGTTCGATATATGGGTGAAAAACGTTTACTGTTTTTCAACCTCGCCATTCACATAATACTCTGCTATTAAACTACCGACCGCATATAATTTACGCTTAGCACTCGAATTTATGCCCAAACCAAAAAAGTCTACGACCATTTTTGCTCGGTGAATACTTTATTAAGTCAGAATATATTCCATTTGCGGCCAACCTTTATTTCCATGTAAAGATTCCGACTCTATCATAGGATGCTGATGATGCCATCTGTTTCTCTTTGTGGATGACTGGTCGAAGAGATTGTGATGGTAGAGCTGATTTAAAAGTGACCCCGATGACGAAGTGCAAACGTTTATTTTCAATGCGCACCCTACTGTGTTATATTATTTCATAAGAAAAATCCTTCAGAATATAAATGCTAATGATATTTTTGGATCTTCTCGACCCCTCTTAAATTAACGCATTTTGCATTCAATCACACGAGATTTTTATGTCGAATAATAAAATGAGGAAGGCAAAGTGGTTGGAGATGATCTAGTTTTGTGCAAGAAATTCGATCGATTTAATCTAGAGTTGCTTGATCATGAAAATTGGGAAAAAATTTTGTCCTACGACGAAACAATATTGGGTTAAAATGTAATGAGTAATTCTTGAATACTTACAAGTTAGACTCGAAATATATAACGGATTTGTCACTTTGCATTCAATTATAAGTCACGGCTAAGTTTTCCTACCAGTTATTTGTTGATGTCAAAGGGAAAACTCGGTCGGTCAAATGGATGAGGAAATAATGAAATACATCTTTTAGCTTAAAACAGAGAGAAGTGATAATGAATGTAATGAATGAACTATCAAAAGAACTCACACAACATCTCTTGTTCTATCGCGCTATAGCACATAGCATAGACAGAGTTCACCTGGGGATAAGATTAACTGACCATCATATACCCCCATATCAATTAATTCACAAATGTTTTGCAACAAGCAGCATGTGCGCTTCATAACCATTGTTTTCATTTTATTGCAACAGATGCTATAAAACGTAATGTACTAAGAGCAATTAACGTTTCTGAATAAGGAATTCAATTTCGAAATTCCATAATGAAATCAACATAAAGTAAAAAAAAATTCTTATTAAGTTATATTGAAGTACAAAGCATGAAACACGAATAGGCATAGGTAATGAATAAGTAATTATTGCCGAGCATAATTAGGTTTATTCTCGATGATACTGATGACAAAAATATATAATATACCTACCTAAATACTTAATAAATAATTCCTAAACATAAAAACACACTAACAGGAAAACTATACATCTGTCAATTAATTCATGATTGTACTTATAGATCAACACATTCAAAGAAATATTATACAAAGATTTTGCTCACCTTCAATAGAATACAAATTTGCTACAACGCCAGCGTTGAAGAAACCATAGATATCTGAAACAAGATAAAATTTACATTCCAGACTATATTAAACTGATGGAGAATTATTTTCTACTGAATTCTTACAAATTCCGGAAAAATCAGAGGGTGAAATATTGAGCAAATCATGAACATATGATCACAAAATGGATTGAAAAGTATCGAATTTTAAGTGCCATTATGATACTGAAATACAATGAATTAGAGGGATTGTTCACCTCGAAATATTTCAACCAATCATATTAACGCATATGATACAAAATCACTTAGCAACGAAGCAATTTTATTGAATATCATTGCAGCGTGAAAATATGCAGCGTAAACTTCTTCACTTCGTGCAGTCGGGAAATATAAAATATATTAATATAGATATACAGCGTGATTCTTTGACCACTGCATTAATTTTAACCAAAGATTCCTCTCATCAAATGAAACACTATTTTTATTTACCATTTTTCCAGATTCGGCTCAGGTAAAAAGTTATAAGCGTTTAAAGATTTCACAATTTGCTAATACACTCCCGCATATAAATTATCTATGACATTGTTGGCGGACGAGAATAAGGCATGGTAACGTGGTTTACAGCTTGATTCGGGATTCCAACGCTCAGAGACGGATCCATAAAAGTAGTGAAATTTCTGGAGTTTTCCATTTTAAAACATTCAATGAAGAATATCTCGAAAACGGTGCGTTTAACGAGAAATGATGAAGAATAATATAATGTTCTCAAACGATGGAATATTCTTGAAATGACTCAAGAAAAACTTTATATGCTTTCTTTATGCTAATTTCGTTTAGTTTTATGAATCCACGAGTCCATAACTAGAAAACCAGTAGAAGTAGAAAATAATTAATATTTGAAAAATATGTATCATAGTTATAGGAAACTTTACGCCAGCATTCATTTTATTCGAAAAAAGGATGTCAAAGCTACAAAATAAAAACTGATTTTTTTTTCAAAATTTCAACAGCCTGTATCTTTTTACCTGAGCTGAATTTGGAATAAAGTTAAATGAAAAAAGTGTTTCATTTGATGAGGAATCTTTGGTTAAAATTAATGCAGTGGTCAAACACTATTTTTCATAGATTTTTCGGAATGTCGACTCATTCAACAGAATTAATGAAGAAATATATCATCTTCCTTCAAATTTATTTCATTCGTTGCACCCCTGCACTTCAAATTTGAGACATTTCAATAAATTCTGTGATTGGATATTTATTGATTGTTCAATATTTCACCCTCGTTTTTACACCTATAATTATTTAGAGCCGAAAACAAAAGGATGCTTTCAGAAGAGTAAAAGCTTCAAATTTCTGATTGAAAAATGGGAGTTCTAATAAAAAAAACGAAATGAACGAAATTAGTTCATCTCTACATAATGAATGATTTTTTAATAGTATTGAACAAAATATTTTGTTTTCAGAAAATATCTTAAAATTAAGAAAATTTATCTGAATGCCATCTATGATACACTCAAATAAATTTTATCAACAAAAATAGCTTTTTTTATTTTTGCATTTTTTCTGGTTGAACGTTAGCCAGTGGAGTGATCGGCGTTGACTGGTAGGAGGAAATAGGTAAACATACAACAGACGAAGCAGTGCATGTCTTATATTCGTAAATGCACTCTATATCATTACTGCGACATATATCCCTCTATGGCATCGCTCCCACATTTACCGTAGCCATTAAGTTTAGTTTCATAATCATCTAGGATCGTATTTATGTATTAAGAAAATAAGTAAGAAATAGAATTGCAAAAGGAAACCATTCGGTTTTTATAACATTTCAATATTCAAACGTTATACCTAAGTTGATGATCCCATATGGCCACATCACAAGCCAGTCACCTTGTGGTATACTCAAAAGAAAAGTGAAGTGAATCCGACAAATACTCCATCAACCATCTGCGAAGCAAAAGAACGAAAAGAAAGCCTCGCTCCAGTTCTTCCATTTCCCGGGACCACTTAAGTGATTCAGACTTTTATTATGATACACGGCCACGTTCGATGGCACAAGATAAATCTGTGTCAATAGATAAAAATTAAGATAATAAAATAATCAATTTGCAATTGAAATTCGTTTTATCAGAAACAGTTTTCTGAAACACCTACCAAGTTTCCCAGGCCTGGCATTAGCATAAATATACATAAAATGCGTATGTTTCAACAAGCAGACGTAGGTGTCGCTGCGTTCCAGTTATCAGCGGCTGAAAGGGTCTAACACTAATGTATGCGCAGAATGTTACGTTTTCAACTCGCACACTGTAAATAACCCGCTTTGTGCGAACATTTATGGAGCAATGGGAGATGCGATTTACATACATACATACATACTTGTAGTCCGCGGACTTTATTTAAGAGCGAACGTTGGTTGGTCGTTCGGAGCAGCTGTATGAAATATCAATTATCTCCAACGAAAATCTCTCCATTTGATTAATTCTGCAATTTAGTTTTACGCTCGATTATAACCTACGAATACTCTCTCAACTTCATCTACAAAGTTGCAAACATCTTTAAGTTAATAACTATGTGAAATACTCACTTCAATACTGCAGCTAACGAATCCTACAATGTATAGTTTTCAATTACATTTCAACACCCCTCACACATTAATTACACATTGATATAATATGTCTTAAACTATATTTTCACAAACTGCGTATAATACTGACTGAACGTAAAGTCAAAAGTTGAAGCATATATTTATGGGATATGATCGCACTTGGATCATCGGCTGGATAACCGAACCTGGTTTGAAAAACCCTGCTAGCAAATGAGGTTTCCGTTTTAAATTTGGATATTGGAGGGATTTCAGACGAGAGCCCTAGTTGTGAATGCGGGGAAGCAGAGTAAACAATAGATCATTGGGTTAATTATAGTCTCATCTATAAATTTTAGGATGGTTTAAGGCCTATTCCCAAGTTTGTGAATCTTTTTTAGAATGGGTAGTGAATTTTAATTTTTTGATAATCCATGAAATACTACATTTCTAACTTGATCGTCTCCTCCTTTTGTATTTCCCCTTTTCAGGTTTCAGTTTCGAGTACCTGGGAGAAACCTCTCTGCTTTTTTAAGATAGAATAGATATCAAAGAAGGAATGCCCTTCAATATTTAATATTTCACCTTAATTTGTTAAAAAGTTGAATATTCAGATATCACAACACTAACGAGGAGGCAGGCCTTTTTGGCGCTTTGGAGTGCTTATCAATTTGCCCAAATGTCTGTAATTTTCGAATTTTTGGCTGAAAATGGTCTTAAACGATTTGGTTTTGGTCTAAAACGGCCAGTCGTTAAAACGATAACTCTCGAAAGGAATGAGCTAGACACTTGAAAGTTTCTGAGTAGATTTGGGAGATAAATATCTCGGTTAGGTTCGTTATTGGGCAAATTCGGCCGAATGGTTTCAGACTAAGGTAAAAAAAAAATTTTTACATTACAAATTTCGAATTAATTTTTTTCAAGATGCAGTTTCATCATAAGAATTCATTGATATAATTTTCAACTCTAGCAAGCTAATACTTTCAGATATGATTTTTAAAAATTCCAATAATACATCATAGGTACTTCTATGTTATCGCAGAATGCGAATTCTATCTGTCTGTGTTCTATCTAGTATTCACAAGGAATTCAATCTCCGTCAAGTTCTAACTGAGGACCTCAGTTAGGACTTATCAGAGATTGAATGCTTTGTGAATACGGCAGAAAATCTTAACTACCTATGATAGATATGTCAAATATATTTCTGAATTCTGTTCTAATATATAGTATATGATTGAATGCAAAATGACCAATTGTAGGATATTATAATTACCCCTATCCTATATGATGATGGAAATATATAATTTGGTAAGTTTATCAAATTTGTTTCAGAATATTTTCAGTGAAAACAAAACTGGAATATTGGCTAAGCTTCAATTGATATATAATATAATTTTCAGAAAAGATTTGAGGAATGAATATCTCGGAAAAGTTCGTTATTCAATTTTAATTTAGTTTCTTTTATGATGCAGTTCTATTATAAGAATCCATTGATAGTATTCCCAACTCTGAGAAATCAATAATTTCGGAGATGAATTGTCAAAGTTTGAACAAGAGCGCCAAAGCTCCTGTCCACTGGGCTTTCCCACATTTTATTTCGCTATGCTTTAGTATCATATATCGAATTCTATGACTACGTTACGCAAACCTTCGCGAAAACTTACTCATTTCAATGCACAATGACATGCTCTATTGTTAGACGGAGGTTACACGGTCAATCTGCCAACAGTTTAGTCTGACATCAATCATAGATTGATGTCAGATTGACGGGAAACTGATTGATTTTCTTTTCGACATTATCATTGTCCGATTTATTGTTGCTCACAGCAAATTCAAAAACTGACTTCTGTTCCTTGGTATCCTGATCCATTCAAGTGTCATGCCCGGACATTATGTTGTGCTTGAAATAGGCTCATTTGGCAGACGAGACTGTATTTTTCCAGTGATTGATGATGAGTATATTAATGTGGTTGCAGATCACATAAATATTAGTAACTTATCTATGTTGAATAATATGAAATTCTCACTTCAATATTGCAGCTAGCAAATCCGCAATTTATAATTTTTAATTACATTTGAACACTCTCCACCCATTAATTACATTTTAATATTATATGCCTCAAAACTTAATTTTTACAAACAGCGTAGTACTGACAGAACTTAAAATTAATATCAATTGTCAAAGTGACGTCTTCAGGTCTCTGAGATCTAAGGAATGTTCATGTTATAGTAACTGGACCGGTGCATCCGCCATTTCGTATCAAAAACATAAAAATATTATATACTTAATCTGACGGCGCCTCCTACTACCTAGGTGAAATTGCGACTATAAACCATCCAGGGATCCACTCAAAACCACACAGAATATTTCATCAAAATCTTTCACGTCATTAAGGAGGAGTTCAAACACATACACACTTATAGTAGAATTTTATTTATTAAGATAAATAATATATATTGACTGGTCATTGTTAAGTAACTTTTCGATTCTTCATACCTAATTAATTATTTCCCTATCCATTATTTCGTCCCAAGACTTTTAATTTTCCATCGACTTGTAGTTCGGGATATCGCTAGTTTTGAACAACGTGGTTGCCAAAAATATTTGGGATGTATGTATATAAATGATGATGAGACTGCTATACAAGGTGAGTCTATAAGTTGTATATTAAATTTAACCATATATTCCTCTCATCAAATAAAACACTTTTTTGATTAAACATTTTTCCAGATTCGGCACAAGAAAAAAGATAAAGGCTGTTGAAATTAAAAAAAAATCAGTTTTTCTTTTGTAGCTTTGATATGGATATCTAGAATTGAATGAATTTTGGTATAAAGTTTTATAACTATGGCACATAATCTCCAACTGACAGTTCTTCCCTAGTTTTACTAGTAGATGAAGCTTATCTTGAGTCATTTTTGAAATAATCTATCCTTAAAGATAAAAATAATCTTTCTTCAACATTTCTCCTAAAACGTACCACTTTCAAAATATTCTTCATTGAATGTCATAAAATATGAAAAAAATTACAGAAATTTACCTGCTCTCATCAATCCGAACCTGGAAAAATCAGAGATGATCTGCTTGAATAAAGGCATAGACTGAGTTTTAATTTCAAAGTTGACACTTATAGAAATTCAATTCAATCTCGCTCGTTTCTAAATTGATTGGTTATAATTACCATCTTAAAACGGGTTAAGTTAATAACAACTTTTTCAAATAGTTCGCAGGGTAGTTATATTTTGGCAAATCTATGTATCCCCGATAGTGACTATGTAGCTTATATATTATCTGTTACCCATGTCTACTAATCATTTATTTGCAAACTGCTTCGATTCTGCACAATCATTCTAAGGATTTCTCTAATACATGGAACATAATTTCATCAACTTAATTTTCAACAGATATAACTCACCTTCTAATTATTTTATTCGGACTACATAGTTGGATCTTATAAGTTTGTAGTATATTAGTATGCATAAAAGAAATATCAACTATAACAAATTCTTAATCTGGATCTACGGAATTATGTAAACCAAAAATAAACATTAAGAACCACAGGCATAATATTCTAAGGTTAGACCATAGAACAGGTTAGATTATTACATTTTTGTGCCTGCTTCTGCGACAGTATGATAAAATATTATTATACTGTGTCTATACGAAGTCATCACTTGCATAGAGAACATTTAGAGAACACATATTGTTTTTCTCGATTCAACAGAGTAGAGGTTATAATAAATGTTTTTAGTTGGATATTGATATTATATTCTTTTATATGATGCGAATCAAAATACGAAAGGAATGTGAGAACAGGTGAAGAATATATTGTGAATAATCTTATAGTGGATATTCCATGAAAATCAAGTCGGAGTCAGTGTTTTAATATTCAGGAAGAGCTTTTTTCAAAAATGCAGCTAAAGATTATTTAAAACCATTTCAAAAGACTTCAGTGAGTAAATAAGATTTCTTAGGCAATTTCGTTGAATTTCGAGCATCAAATGATAAAGCTTTCATTTAATTATGCGATATTAAACCCAGTAATTGTTTCTGTGTTCAACACCTAAAGACAGCTCAGGGGTGGCTTTCCACTTTGCATTGTAAAATTTTTAAACTCTCAGAACTTTTTACCTGAGCCGACTCTTTAAAAATGTAAATCAAAAAGTGGTTACAATTAATGTACAACTTGAAGACTCGCTCACCCTGTATATTGAGTTGGAGTGTCTAATACAGAATGGTGGTACCGTTTCGTGATATTAATAACCCTGGTATCTTCATTGGACTTCCTCCTTTTGCAACCGGCAACAACATTACAATATTCATCTCGACAAGACGGCGACGGTCGACAATGTGGTCCGCAACAATGAAGCCGTGTTGTTTTGTCGGTGAACTTTGACGGATCCGCGGCACAGATTTATGGTATAGCGCGTGTGGCCGACCTTGCGGGTTGGCCGACCGACAAGGCTGACTTGCGTATCTTTCATCGGCCAAGAAGCATTTTGTTTATGTTGTTCTTTCTCCACCTCGACCACCGTTGTTTCTCTATCGCTGAAACAGACTTATGTGTAATTGAAATTTTATGGAAATCGAGGCACCGCCAGGAGGTTCGAAATTGATACACCGGTGAGAGATCCGGTCGGACAGATGGATGATTGATATCGAGACTCATTTTTAATGTTCTTCATATGAAACGACTATTGCTGTTTGATAATAGAGCTATCAGTTTTTCAGTATTGTTATATATGTCTGGCATGACTCATTCTACAAATCTATGAGATGATAAAATCAGGATAAATTCAATAATTTCTGGTTACAAACACGTACATTGGAAACTATAGATTGCCGGAAAAATATGAAAAATAGAATAGTTTCCGACAAAACGATAAACCATAATCTGACACGAGTCACAAAGAAATTTCTTCAGAATGCTAATCTAGATTAATTATTATTATGATTATCCTGAAAATTCTAGGTATTTCATCAGCAAAAAAACCATGTCTCCCCGTTAGTGTTGTGATTCATGAAAATTGAAATTGTTAACAAAATATGCTGAAATATTAAATAGGAGGAAACGAACAAATTAAAAATGGAATATTCCATGTTTTATTGAATAGATTCGAAATTTGCTACCCATTCTGAAAAAGATTCAGAAATTGTATGAATAGCCATAAAACCACTCTGGTATCTATTTATAGGAAAATTATTAATAAAATTATCTATTTTTTCCTCTGCTTCCCCGCATTAACAGCTAGGGCTCTCAACTGAGTCCCATCTGAAAATCATGATGTTGCAACAACCATGACCGGTTCTTAAGCGATTCAGAATAGAACATATTTTCCTTGGAAGATCAAACCCCGGAACTCCATTTGAAGGATCAGAAATTAAATCTTTGTTGAATAAATCCCAAGAAATCCATTAAGACGGCCAAACTTCCTTGTCATTTTTATTGAAATTGAGAAAACAGCTGGACCATAAAGGGTTACGTGACTTAAATCTAGGCATCATATTGCCTGGAATATAGGAGAAAACCGAAAATTAATTCGTAAAAGAATGAAATTTATTCCAATTAAGGATTTGGAACAGTAGCATGCCTGCGAATGTGGGGCGGTACAATATTTGAAAGAACTGGCAACCAATAAATAGGTGTAGATCTAATAGTTTCAGTGATGTTCCTCATATATGAATTCAGCTGTGCATTTTTTAGCATGAGCACTATTAAACCAGATGGGGCAACAATATTCAGCGGCAGAAAAAAACGAGGCTTAGGCTGCCGTTCGAGAGTAGCTCCATCAGCACCCCGTGAAGTACCAGCTAATTTCATGATAAAATCCTGCCAGAGCCCCTAGGCATTGCTTATACCTGCTTATTCATTCACTGTGACTGGGTGACCAATAGCAGCTTCAGCAATCAGTTATCTGTAATAATAGTTGTGTGGATTGCTAGTTTACCAATTTCATGGAAATGACTCATAACCTATACAGGTTTCAATTATTTGCTCATGAGAGTCCCTGAAGCACTATTTATTATTTTTTGCGGATATGTTACATCAAAAAAATCCGTGTTTACTCGTTGAATGAAAATTACAATATCGCCGTGTTAATTATTATTATATGGCGAAATAATGCAAAACTACAGTGAGTTTTGTCGATGAACGCGTCTATTTACATCAATTACACCATAATTTCTTAACTCTCCAGTCGCAAAAACTCATTTATGAATAATGGATGGATCCCTTCAGGGACAGTTGGAAAAATTAATTAATTGTGTGTGCGAGCGCGAAGCGACAAGAAGATTAATGTCTTATAAGGAAAAAAAATTGAAAAAAAGTGGAAAACAAATAAACGTTCCACTTGGGTGTACATATGTAGGAGGTATGGATTTCATATTCATATTTAAAATGCCAGAATGTCTCTCGCGTAGCATTTCAGAAATCGTTTCCGTTTTGAAGTGGGTATGTGAAATTTACAAGTTGGGAAAGTACTACCGGTGGGTCGGTTTGCTTTGGCGCGCTTGTTCAAATTCAGAGGTAGAGCAGTCACCCATCTAGGCACTGAAATCACTGCTGAGCTAAAAAAAAATTGTGATGTCTGCTGTACTGTGATGTAACTCAAAGAAGAATATGAAAATTCTATAAAATCATTGAATTCGTGAATCTTCTATGAATGCTCTAGGTTATTTTTTAATTAATTCACTATGTTCTAAGAATTCAACTAATCGGTTATCATATTCCATTTTCTGAATAGTAGGAACAATATTTCCAATTCATTAGAATACGTCCGATATAACATTTTACGCATTTCTAGGCAGTACTGCGATATAATGTCGATTTAAAAATAATTTTAAAAATATAAGCTTCATTCAGTCAAGAAATAAAAATTACCAACTTCAACATCTCTGGTCCGTTAATATTGGTTTCAATTCATCACAATATATAATGGTTTGAAATATCCATATTAATGCATCCGAATAACTATTTTCCAACCTCCTCTGAACCTGACATTTGAGAATTTTCAGAATGAAATTTCTCGCAATGAATCGTTGAATAATGGATATTTCTTTCAAATTAAATTACATATACATCATTAAATTTGTTCGACTTATAATATTTCGATCACTATAGATCCAATCGAGTTTAAATGTAGAACTTGTCTGTAAATTTGAGTTTCGAAGGCTTTCGCAAAATTTCATCGATACCTGTGAGTTGAATCTAAATATTTGAGACAATTTTCGGTCGAAAATTCGACAATATAAGGCCATTTGGCTTTTAATCGGTGATCTTGTACGGATCAATCAAATCTTTTCAAGTTTTCAGATCAGTTTAATTCCATTCAGTTAGAAACACAGCCTCAAGAAAACTACAGACCCCACAAATTTTGAATAATAAACAGGGTGTATCTGACTTCTTAAAGTTTTAAGGATGTGACTTCAACGAAAATTAAGGTCTGTCATATATTTTTTTGTACTAATCCCCTTCTCCTCCTAGTTATTGCCGTTTGAAATTGGGAAAAACCCCCGGGCAATATAGAAATTTGAACAATAAAAACATTAATTGTCACTAGCCTTCTTGATAATATTTTAAATGCATACATTCAACAATAGCCTAGTTAATTTTTCAACAAATTATAACGTCTGTGAAATTATGTGAAGAGAGTCTGAGTTGTTTTAGTTTTTTGCAGTTAAACTAACAATTTTAGCGGAAAAAGTCACGATAATCAAAAGTTGAACATAAAATTTGTCTTCTCGAATCAATTATTTAATTCGAAAATGTTGAAGAATCAAAAAGTTCTGATGTTAAATAGTAGACCTTTATTTTTTCACCCCTGTATGATGAAATCGGAATTAAAAGAATTGTCAGAAAGTGACATATAATTAACGATAGCTGACTATCAAATTTATTTCTTTTAAATTATGGGAGACTCCTCCTTAATTGCCACCTCCTAAATTAATTTGCATCAATGTAGGAACACTCTGTATATTATAATCAAGTGAAAATAATTTCACGAGATAGGAAACCAACTCCTTCAATCCAAAAACTCTACTCACCTAGAAATAGATACAACTCGTTGGGAAAAATACCGGAACACTAACGGTGATTATGCTTCATGGAAAATTCAAATCACCTTCCTCCAAAATGATTTACGCCACCAAATTTCGGGGTAATCCCATCCTACGAAGATTCGGTTCCATGCACCACCAGGAAAACTAAACGATTCGAATTCAAGACGAATACGGCCCTGCGAACGACAAGACAATAAATTTGTCTACGGGCGGCGGCACAATTCGACAATCAACAAAGAGAAGCTCCTTTCGGTGATCGGAGAACCCAAACGAGCCGCCAGCTCTTCGCCCACTACTCCCCCGCTAGGAGCAGCAACAGGTATATACGACTTTCGGGGCCGTTTCTCTCTCCGCCTGTTTATTCTGGTGCATCTTCTTTCTTGAGGCAGCCGATACGAAAACGCTGTTTGATGACCTTATCGGGAGTCTTTTTCACGACTGACTCCGTCTATGGTTCCGAAATTACCACAAAATTTTTTTGGTGGATAAGTGTCAAATAAAAGAGTTTAAGAAATGAAGGTTATCTAAGTTAAGCAAGATTTCGAACTACATTGGTCTGACACAATATGGTTAGAAGTTTCGTAATTGCTCGAGTAGAATATCCACAAAGCTAGTAGTAGTTTTATTTGAAAATGCTGCTACTCGACTCAGTAGTGCATGTTTTGCGTTGAAGCGGCTTAAAAACAGTTTTACATGTGGAATCTCTAATAGGTTTTTATTATTCTCTTGCCTATACCCACATGAATTATTACACTATTTTGTGGGGAGATTCTTCAGGTGAGGGTGAGGTTTTTGTTTCTCAAAAGAGAATCACAAGATTGTTTTTTGGGCAGCACCGAATATTATGTTTTTCTAGCATATTTATATTTCGTTCGAAAGAATATACAGAATTAAATGGGTTCTTTCTGGGTTTTCTCCCCCAAACTCTGAAAAATATCTATCATATAAAAAAATATTATTTTGTGAATTGCTTCTGCTGTGTAAAAAACACAGAATATTTGTCAAAAGCAATCTATCAAACAATGTTGCCTTACAAACAATAACGAAACAACATAACGATGAAACAACTATTTCCTAACGTTTCGGAGTCTATATCAGACTAGATGGGAGATGAACGGACTAGTAGAGACCATAGTTCAGAGCAATCCACATAGTGTGGATTGATGTGAACTATGTTCTCTACTAGTCCGTTTATCCCTAATCTACTAGTAGTAGCTTTACCTTATCAAAGCGATAATCCCTTTGTACTTCTTCCTCAGACACTTAACGAAAATCTTCAGAATTATTTTTTGATATACATGTACGTACATCGTACCTAACATAACTAACTGACATAAGCTTCTTGGAGCGCTTCTTCCCATGAAGGGGGCGCCTATTATTTTGCCCATTTTCTGGTCGGATGGTCAAAAACTTTCAGTTTCAACTCACTGATGAAGAATCCTAGATCAATCTGTACGTCCGACCGGCCTTCCGTGAGCACAATAACTCTCGAACGAAATGAGCTAGAGAGTTGAAAATATCAGGATAGAATTGTCTGCGTCCTTAACACTTACGTCAGAACTCATTTTTTCATTATTTTACACAATACAAAGTAAAAACATGCATCTATGGGAGATGATAGCCCTACATATGGGCCCTGTAGCGGTCTTCGAACATCTGAAGTTCTGAATATTCATCACTTGGACTGGCCAGATCTGGTTTTGAAAGAGACCCTCCTGGCCTTACGAGCAACAATTTCCTTTTTGAATTCAATATTGAAGGGATTTCTAAGATCAATATCTTTGAGAACTAGCGGAGGCGATTCTTCTCCAAGAGATCCCATGCGCCAACAGAAGAGTATATTTGTGAGAGGAGACTTTTGAAAGGTTATGTATTATTTTTAGTTTGTTCGTTCTTCTCCTCTTGTCTTTTCATTTTTCAGGTTGAGTTTTTGGGTACCTTGGAGAAACCTCTCCGTTTTTTGAAGAAGGAGTCCATATTGAAGAAATAAATGCCTATCAATATTTCTAAATTTCAGCAAATTTTGTGAACAATAGTTACAAATCACAACACTTACGGGGAGACAGGGTTTTTTGCTGAGGTTTTTCCCTAAGCTCTTGTATCATACGCAGAATTGTATGGTACCCCGTTACACCAACCTCTGCTAACATATAAAACTCTCAGTCAAAAGAATATATATATTTATACGTCAGAACCTATGTTAACATTATCTCCCATCTAATCACTGCAGATAAGTCTCATTTGCGATTGGTCTGCCCCTGTCAAATATTTCACGATAAGTATGTAGACAGTACAGGATAGCGCCGATCAGATGACCTTTGCATGGGGCGGTTTCACATAATGTTCTCTAGGGAGAGAATTTCAGTTTCCATGATGCCTTGGATTACTCAACATCTTGGAAATGATGACAAGCGTGATGCACAACTTCACCGAGATAGGTGTCCCTGGTCGGTGCATCTATTCTGTGGAATAGAACCCTTGCTCGGACGATATATTTTCTGCATCTCTCTGCATCTAAAATCTTCCAACAGGCGTAATTTATTGCAAAGGGCTATATATACAAGGAATCCTTCGCTCTTCTATTTAATCTATAACTTCATAGTCGGAGCTGTTCAGCACAGCGAGTGTAATTCGCATGTGTGTTAAATGTTTACTCAGTTGATTAATTGGGCGCTCTTGTTCCTCGGAACAGAGTGCTTAGGTATCAATTTGCCCAAATGTCTGTAATTTTCGAATTTTTGGCTGAAAATGGTCTTAAACGATTTGGTTCGACTTATTGATCAAGAATCCATGGTCAAAATCGATTCTGTCTGGCCGTCCGTCCGGCGGCTAACACAATAACTCTCGAACGGAATTAGTTGGACAGTTGAAATTTTCAGAGTCGGTTTGGCAGATAAATATTTCAGTTATTCGTTATTGGGCAAAATCCGCCAGATGGTTTAGGAGTAACCAAAAAATTTTTTTTTTCAAATTGAAAATTTTAAATACAATTTTTTTTAAATGCAATCTTAACATAAGAATCCATTAATATTATTCTCCACTCTAACAAACTAATATTTTCGGAGATATGATTTCCAAAAATTTCAATAATTATTCTCAATAATCCTAAATGATTTCATAGAACACTCTAATTATCATTTATGATCATTATGCTGATTTATGAAAATCCAACGTGAGATGATTAATAGACATACATTTTGAATTTAATTACGGAAACTCTTGAGAACTGATGCACTGAAGCCAAATTGAAAAAGTGGGAACGCCCTGTGGACACGAGCTTTGGCGCTCTTGTTCAAACTTTGACAAATCATAACTCCGGAAGTATTGATTTTTCAGAGTTGGCAATGATATCAATGTATTCTTATTTAATTTATTTTATTTTGTGATGCAGTTCTATCATAATAATCCATTGATATTATTCCCAACTCTGAGAAATCACTTTTGGAGATATGATTTGTCAAAGTTTGAAAAAGAGCGCCAAAGCTCCTGTCCACAGGGCTTTCCCAAATTTTTTTCATGAATTCATTGTATATTTGCTTATTGACATATGTAAAGAGAAGGTAGAGTTAAGAATTCAAACTTCTGGAGAAAGGTTTACAATGGCCCCTGATGGCAGCATTTATAATAATTGGAATAGTTTTTTTCAGCTTGAATACTCTGGAATTGCTCTACATTTTCCCATAGAGTAGTTCCCTCGGTAATTTCATAAGAAATGTGCGAGTGAAAAAAAATGCATAAACAGACACTCATCAGTCTGGTGGGATAAGAACCAAGCTTTACAATGTGACTCGACCAATTTAAAGATAAATCTAAAGAAAATCCTCCTAATAAGCTCCTTAGTATTTTTCCTCTGTGACTTGGAGGTGATATGATTCGTTCTGCGTTTAGTTTGCCTATAAGACTATTTTTTTCTCATTTTTATTTCGATGACGACAGTGGTATCGCCTGAGAGCCATCATAAAAGTTGAGTTGGCTATATGGTAGGAAGTCTATGAAGTATATAATAAAAAAATAGGGGCCTCGGGACAGAACCATGCAGTACCCCATATTTCATTACTTTTGTTTCGGAAGTGTCCTTAAGACCTGAATTTTCGATAATTTGACTGCTAGAAAAATAAAAACACGAAGTAGTCCCTGCAACACACGGTCGGTCGTAGTAATTACAGCCGGCCATCAGACCAGAAAGATCTGCTCGAGTTTGGCATTCGTCCGTCGTCCTCGCATAGCCCGAAGTCGGTACTGGCTTCCCGAGCGCCCGAGTTATGTACGATGCGAGAAAGACGAGGACGAATATGATCGTTTTTGTGACGACGAATTACATTTCAACGGAACGGGAATTACCTCTTCTTCTCGCCATTCCAGTTTGCCGACTTGTAAATTCTCATTGTTTTCAATACATCAGATAACGGCATGCAGGCTCTTGACGCGAATACCGAATTTCGAAAAAATTATCGAAATGAGTTCCCGGGCACGACCGTTTTTGATAATCGATAAAAAATCCATAAATATCCGTCCAATTACTTACGTATTCGGCAAGAATGTCGCGTTCTTTTCCATCATGGAATGTATGCCGGGTGAGTGCCAAAGTAAACAGGACTGTTTCAAAATGGTTATTCTTGTGGCGTCACCTTTTGATGACTGCAAGAGTTAAAAACACCTAATTTAAAGTTGGTGTATCTTCGAACGAAATACATGAATTGAGTAAAGTTATTTGGGGTGATGTTAATCTTATAGCCAAAAATCCGAGAGTGTTTTACGTACTTCAAGGAAGTTCGTTCGGGAATCGAAGATGCCTTCAAAACGTGAGTTCATGGGCTCAAAATTCAGGAAAAATCTTCAGTAAGATTATTAGATATATTATTCAACATCTGTTGAACATCAACCTATTATAGTCCAGTCAAATTATAGGTCATAACTTCTTAGAGTTCTTCGAAACTTATTATTTAGGCGTCATTCGATTCGGAACGGCATGTAGATATTTTTTTGAGAAAATTCAAGGGCCGATCGCAAAAGTTATAATAAATTAAGTAAACAAAGGGGGGGTTGGTTTTTTGCATATATATCTCACAAACTGTTTGAGATTTTTTTAAATTTTAAAAAATATTCAAAAAGGGGAGGAAATTCCTCAACTCCTGGAACTGTAGGATTAATATTTATAATTTTTTCAGAGGGTTGAAAATACGGCTTGCGAGTACCCGTTTTCGGGTACTGCGGCTTGCGCAAGCCACGCCCACTTCGGACCTTTAATGAATAAATATTATTTAAAATATAAATATTTAAAAATATTAATTAAATAAAATAAATATGGAAATTAATAACTGAAAAAATTCATGCGCCTACAGGATAGATCAGTGAACAAAAATTCGTGGTCCAAAAATGTTTGTCGCGATTTTTCAATTAGTTGTCCAGTTTTTTTATTTTCACTTTGTTATTAAATATTTACTTAGGTTATAAATTATAAAGCGGAATTAAACATTGAAAATAACATTTTTTTATCATATTACTATTGATCTGTTTTCTTATGATCCGAAGCTACTCAAAAATGATTTTCAAAAATTGTTATGAACAATTAATTGCGTTGTTTATAAGATAATTAATTTTTTTTTGGAAATATAATCTCTGATGAAAATTGATATAAAAAAAAATTTCTTACAAAAAATTATTCATAGCTTAAAAATGGATTTGTTAATCAACAATTTTTTTTCTACCAATTGTAATTTATATGAAGGAATCATTTTGCTTTCGAAAATTATTATTTATCTCAGTCTTTGATTTGAAAAAAAATTGATAACTATCTAAATTTTAATTATTTATTTGATAAACACTTCGTTATAAACAAATGAATTGTCTCACTGAATTTTTCTTCTATTTGATCTTAAAAAAACAAAAACATCATGTATTATTTAAAAAAATAATTTTTTTATATTTTTTATTGAACTTTTAATTTTCTGTTCTCTTCAATTTATTCTCACCTGGTTTTTTTTATACTGTAACTCTTAAACTAATGGAATTGAATCTCCATTAGTTTGACATATTTCGAAATCAGAGCTCACAAGAGTTGGGATGCCTTTACACAGGTAGTATGCAAATGGATTGAATCTCTTTGTGCCAATAAATTGAATAATTATTGAAGGACATAGGGGAAAATCATGCAACGTAAAATTTTTATGTTTTTTGAACTGGCAGAACGACAGAACATATACTTCGCAGTAACACGCGGAGTGACTCAGTAATCCTCAGTTCTTTGTGACATTCCATATTTTTCCACTTCCCCAATTATAATATTCATAATAAAACATAATTCATAATGTGTTTCTTCACTTTATAAAGTTTAAAAACATAATGTGAAATGATCAGCATTATTATTAGCAATATACTTGGGTTTCTTCTTTGAGTAAGGGGAAATGTTACCCAAAGATATGTTCAGAAACAGAATGTTTTACAACAGCTCAAAAACTACACAATTCACCTTACCATTTCTGAAATAAGAGGCACATCATGAAGTTTTATAAGTCATGTGAGACAGTATTCTCTATGCTCAACAACCATACAGACAAAATCGCAATATTCGCATTGAACCAATACTGACAATTGTACCAAAAAAATGGTTTGAAAACGCTATTTTTCCCTTGTAATTCTCGATGGGTTTGTTTGCCCCCATAACCACTTTGGCAGCTATGTTGTGGTGTAAGCTGACAGTGTTCTATGAACTTTTAAGTCGTAGTTGTACGATACTTGAGTCTCATATTTTCGATGAACCAATTGTACATATAGGGATAAAAACATAAGAGATGTACAGAACGCGACACGGACACATGTACTAGTAACATAAAAACAGAAAACTTTTCCCAACGACGAAAAACTAGTGAAAATGAAGTAATGAAGTTTCGAATCGTGGCTTTAACGGTCTGAACCGCTAGGACGGACATCTGCAGTCAGAATCAAACTCGCTTCGATTTTTTTTCCTCAGCCGATTGACCGCATGTCGACCGTATCTGCCCATCATAACAACGCCGACCATCACCTTAATCAATGTCTTCGACAAAGCCAGCACCACAAAAACTCGCCGTAAACGTGTTAACAACGATTTCACAGACGATCGGTTACAGTTGGCTGTGCACTTTCCAATTGGATACAAAACGCGACTGCGGCGGAAGGAACGTACGTCTTCTGTATGATGCTGACGCCCCACGGCCACTGTCTGTCTGCGGTTTCGGGGAGGGCAACTTTTTTGCCGCTTTCGTACTCGAAAAATTCAAGTCGACAGACTCGAAAACTATCAAAGTTGAGTTCATGCTATTTTTTCTTGTAGCGATGGCAAATATAGCGAATGCCTACCACATTTACAAGTTATTTTCATGAATATATGGTTGGCGATTAGAAAATGCAAAAATAGCACGTTTAAGCATACCAGAGCCGTATTAAGATTAATCTTTGGAAGATTAGAACTTCGTTACTTTGCAACTTTCACAAGATCAATTTTTGGCGAAACGATTTATTTTCATATTTCAACTTCAACTTTCAACTTGTTAATATTCCAACCAATTTAATATCAATTTTTCGAATCAAAATAGGTACTACAGTTGCATATGAACCCATTTTCCTTCAATTGCGTAAGTGAAAAGTGAATATCTTTGTAAAATGCTTAAAATTCATTAACTAGAATACAAATGAAGAAACAAACATCAGCTCATCGATATCTTATATACCTAGTCATATAATCCGAAACACTGGATGGACGTATTCATTTTCAACAGAAAATCGATTGTTATATAATATTAATGGTATGTATCAATATTACGACGAATTTAGTGATACAACGATAGTCCGGTCGACAGAAATAACGTAGTTCATTACAAACGTACGGAAATTCTGTGAATTCTATGAACAATGTAGGTATTAGTTTTATTTTTTCGATATTTTTCCAAACACTCCAAAAATTATGATCTGATAGATTTCACACCTAGGACTTGGCTGTAAAATTAGGTTCTGAAGAATGTTGCAATATTTCAGCTATATCTGACGGGTAGTTTCTGAGATGCAGATTTTTTTTTTTAATAATTATTTTAAAATTTAAGAGATTTATGACGGAAAACAGGAAGAAAGTGTGGAAAAATCAGTGAATAAAGGCACAAGCAAATATAATACATACGTATGTATATTTTGAACCCAGCAAGTCGAAGATTCCTGTAAAGTTTTCATTTTTTTCTGAGGAAGGTATACCATGGAATAATTTGCGCATTCGCCAATTCGTAATAATAACTTTCCTAATCCTAAATGGACGAATTCCTCATGTCATTTTGATTTGGAATTATTAGTAAAGAAATATAGAAAATATGACCTTTGGAATATAATTTATATAGGTTTGATATTTTGAGTCCTTACGATTCAATTTTCTGGGGAGAAATAAAGTACCTACTCTTTACTTTATGCTTCGGAGCTTCTACAATAAAGTACATAGGTGTACAAATTAGTTGCACAATACACATATCTTCAAAATATACAAATATCTTGCATCTTACATGAACTGTTCCCGTTATACAATAAACTGGATGGACTTTCCAAACACCTCCTCTAGTATTAACATTTAAGTGGGCAACGATTTTGTCAAATTGATTAAAATTATCTGGTATAAAATATTTCTGAAATTCTGCGTGTCAGTCATATTATTTTGAGTAAATTAGGTTAGATTTGTTTTCTCTATGGTCTGTTCAATTAGATAATACTTTCGGTGTCAGTCTTTTGACAGATCTTCACAACTTCAACATTTAAACGATGATCCAGATTGTACCTATGCGTATAGGTACACCTTTCTGATGGGTGTTTAGTTACAACTGATTTATTTAGGGCCATCCAGCTTTTCTCTCATTGTGACGTAAGTATATATAGCCAGTGCGGCCACTCATAAAGGTACTGAACTTACCTAAGACTCACAGGAAAAAAAAATATGTATCTAAAATTGTATTATTCATAACTTTTATACGATGAAAGTGGAAGATACATTATCTTACATCGTTATTTTTATAGGTTAGTTTCATTATTTGGAGATTGTTATAGCATTCGGGTAATGGGAACCCATTACCAACATCATAACAAACTGGAAGATATGCAAAAAAGATATTCTCCACAACCTTCTACAAGTGTCGCTAATATCTCGAATGATCTACGCCCTCGCCCACAAATATTAACAAAATCCACAAATAGTCTAATAGAAACAAACAGCATTCAGAAGTTTCAAGTCGAACTCCCATGAAGAAAGATTTCGAAGACAAGGAATAAAAAAATAATAGTATAGTCGATAAAGTAAATAGACCGAGGAAAATCCAAGAAAATAAATCGGAGAATACTAAATTAAAGATTCAGAACATCGTCTCAAAAATAAACATTAACAAGGCGAATAGAAATTTGTTCCATGATAGCACATCTGAGGAATCATCTGTCGATATAAATAAGATGTAATCATAATTCTGATGAATATTCAGGGAAGGAAAATGTATGAATGATATGTTAAGATGTCAGAAATAATGAAGAATGATTGTACCGTTGCAGAGCTTGTGCCAAATGAGCACATTGTGAAGTTTACCTTGCGATGACATGGAAGTTATATTTTCATTTCTAGTTTATATCCCCAAAACAACTTATCGTATATGTTATTTGTACTTTTAAAATTGCTCCATTTTTGTAGTATATCATATTTTATTAATTACTTTATAGTTTTGTTTCGTTTAAGTTCCTGTTATGTTGATGAAAGTAGGTTTAATTATCGCATTATCGAATGCAGGGTAATGGAGGCGGAACTAAAATTAACGAAGAAGGCGATTCAACTAACTGAGGGTATACTTTTTGACTATTTGTTCGTTATGACTGAAAGGCAGACAACTTGAAGATTGATTAGTGTCCGAAAAAGTAAACTGGAGCGCACTGAAACTAGTCGTTACGAGAATGCTTTTAATTTTTTTTGGATCCCGTTAATCCTACAATTTCCTCCATATGTCCTTCGACTATACGCCAAACCTAACGAACAGTCTCGTTACCGAAACCCGATTCTCGATCCGGTATCAATAATTCCCGATTGATCGATCCGAGCGCTACTTTTTTCCCGAACATCAATAGGTCCGTTCTATCCTCTTATAAGATTGTCTCGGGTCTGATAGCGACAATTATCGGCCAATAAATCGGGCATTGTGCGTCTTGTTTTGTGCGCGAGGTGTCACGAACCCCCATAAATTACTGCGGAGCACAGGTAACAGTGGCAGACCGCCAATGGGACAGAGCGTGGCTGCTGCTTAGCGTCCCGTACGCAAACAACCGGTTGACGACGGTCGATGATGAAAGTAGTTTACGATCTGCTGAGGGATAGGATTGTTTGCCAACAGACGTGAGGATTTGTCAAAACTTGAGGTCAGTCTTTCTGGTGAAAAACGACGATGTAGGTGAGTTCCTATCGTTCAGAAATGGGAAGTGATGATGTGGTAGGGTGAGAGAAGTCCTTTACCTACTTATGCAATTCGTACTTGATCGACCCAACGTGAGTGAGCGTGTTGGATTAGATTAGAAGTGGTCGTTTAGCCCAGTGAAAGCCTATGAACTTAACTAGCTACTTTGGAAAGCTGAGTATGTCTCATTTGTGTTAACGCCTTCCATTGGAAGTAGCAGATCCTCCTTAGCATCAAATAGGAGACTTGGAAGAAATACTGTGAAATATTCGGGAATACATTGTCACTTGATCCATCTTAAAATACATGTGAATCATTGAAATAATAGGAGTTTGAAGCAGTTGAACCGGAAGCTCCTTTTATACTAGAAATATACATAGGATAGCGTAGATAAATCCCCTCAATAATATATAACTTGCCAAACGGGCCTCCAGGATAACACCTGCTGGACCAGAACCCTTTGGTGGGCTTGGAAATCACCACTACGGGGAAGCGGACTAACAATAGGAACTAAATAACAAAACAGCTTTTTGGAGGAATGATCCAGGACAGCCGAACAGATTCTTGCATTTTTCACCATCCTATGTACCAGGAACCTCCTTCAGAAGGCACGAGCTGAGCTTTGGGTAATGGTGGTACTGCCGACAGGGCACTATCGGTTTTAACACCAGTTGTACCGCATGGGCAATTCAGCTGACGAAGAAACATGCAGGCTTTGTGGATCGGAGAAAGAAACTGCCAAACACATAGTTGGCAAATGTCAAGAGCTGGCCAGCCTAAGAATTTTACATATGGGTGAGCCATTTCGAAAACCTCACGACAAAAAATACAAGTATTTAATGTTCGAACTGGAGATTCTGCACCCAAGGCATAAAGTTATGATGGTCATACTAAGTTTAGGACCAGAATGCAGAAAGCAGTGTTGCTCAGATCACTTCGAGTCATCAGGTCCCAACAACTCTGAAGACCGCTTGCAGCTCATCTCTTTTGTTAAGGGACGCTGTAAGGGCAGGACGAAAAACTTCTCCAAGGAAAGTGCAAAAGGTTAGTGAGTAACCAAACAACAACTCGAGTCTCACGCTCCTGAGAGAGCGCGAACCCTCTTAAGGTGAGCCCATAAAAGATTTTATCGCTCAAGCGGAATAAAATCCTCAATAATATCCTAGTTTTCAGCGCCAAGAAGGATAACGATCAGCCATTTTTCCCAATAACTCGAGTCCAGACCAACACCCAAAAGAGTTTTTATCCTAAATGAAACCACAATTTCAATGAATCACTTAGCAACAACTCTGAGAGATATTTAGGTTTTTGCCAATGAAAATTAAACGTTCGTCATATTGGTATCTTTACGGTATTCACTAGAGGGATATTTCCTAGAGCTTACCACACCCAACCACAGTTAACTACAGAAATTTCTTCGCCGAATGGTTAGAAATATGACGTCAAAGTTAACCAACTACCATACCATTAACTGAGTACCTATAGTAAGCTCCTTATGTTCGAGTTGGCATATCTTGCCTATTATAAGTCATATAACACATGCTACAAGTTAACATAACGTAATCGAGTTAAATTACTACACCGTTGTAGTTAGCTCGAGGCAATATCCCTTATAAATATTACTTGAGCTTGACTTAGCCACGATAAATGAACAACCGAAGGAGTTCTAGGAAACCTAATTCCATCCGTTGCGAACTGGTGGGGAGAAAATCCCACCAGTGGTACCTGTGGAAATCCGAACTCCGATCCTCTGCGATGTTCAGCGACGTTCTTTCTTTTCCGTAATAGGATCAGGGACTGCAAGGCCGTCAACCTATATAGGACCTTTACGGTCTGAAAACGCCCGGTTTAGTGTGGTTAGATAAACCACCAACCAGTGAACATACAATGAGGTGAACTGTGGCTAATTGCAAATAATGAGGTGACCTATCTTGGCTCACGCCGAGTATTTGTTGATGGTTAAAATCAATAAATATTTCACCGTGTGCCTTGTTTAGTTATTGGCAATTAGCCACAGATCTCCTCATTGTATGATTACTTGAGATCGTGCTAATAAGTAGGGCGAGACCAATATTTAGGTTCTTTCATATTTCAATGGAGTACACCTAAAAATTAGTTTTTTGGGGTTAATGAGAAAAATTCACATGGAGAAGCTTCTTACTGACCAAAACCTGATCCTTAAACTCTTGGACGATCACCTCACATTGCTAAGCCTTTTCTGCAGCATGAGTGCTGTAGAAAATTGAAGACGACTAAATGTGATCCATCTCAGAGTGTAGAACTGTCCAGTTCTTGCGTACACAATCTATCAAACATCGGAGAAAACCTGTTTGGCGAAGAAGGTGTCACGAACCACTTTTTCAGAACCATCTCCAATGCCCACTTCTGCTATTCCCGATTCAGTTTATGTTTCTAATTGAAGACTAAACCAACATCGTTACCAAACAAATATACCTTTCCCATCTGTCATCGAACCCATTCAACAATCACGGACGATGCGAAGTTACAGCTTTCTCTGTCGGTGACGCTTCTTTGAGGTGTCATGATGGGCAGTCAGGTGTCTTGTGCCGCTCCGACGACGAGCTTCTGCCTCGCGGGTAGAAGGGGGCGGTCAATTAGAACTGGTCCTGGCCGTCTCGATGTTCCGAATATCGGATAGTCGTGGGTGTAGATGATCGGATGGAATTTCGAGCTTATTACAACAAATTCTTGGTCGGTCCGGTGTTGCAGAGTCGGAGTCGACTAAAACGTTTCGTTATATTTGATGAAGGAGTGGATCACAACTCTTCGGGTCGAAATACGCCTATAGGAATGTTTGGAATATACAGGGTGATTCCAAGTGAGACGTGAACCTTGGAGGAGGTGTTAGTATGGATCATTTGCTGTCGTTTGAGCCATATTTATTGATAACCGAAAATCAACAGTTTTCGAGATATTTGAGTTCTTGTGATTTTTGAAAGATTTCTTACCTTATGTCATTTTTCGTCAATTTTTTCTACGTTGACAAATCTTGATTATAATTTTGGATTATTTTCATCAGAAAAGGATATGATATGTGTGAATAAGTAAAACTATGCTGCATTATGTTGAAAAAGTATTAGTATGATTTTAAAGGGGGTATAAGAAGCAAAGAAAGAAAAATAACGAATTAAATATTTTTTATAGCAACTAAACTCGAAATTTCAATAGAAAATTTATACATAAATTATATCCAAAATGACCTGCAGCATTCCTTATACAAGCACGTGCCCTATTTCTAATGTCTTCAGTTATTATTTCCGCCTGAAATTTACTCTCGATGCCTTTTGACTACACATTTACTATTTTTTATGCCGGACATTCAAAAGGTTGCTTATAAAAAATCTGCTGAAAGGAAACTAGTGAATTTTTTTTGGAGAAGAAGGAAGGAATTTGGCAAATTTTTGAAATAATTTTAGGCATAGGTACATAAATTGGGGAATTCGAAAGTTGGGGGCAAATTGATATTAGAAATGCGAAAATTTTGAAGCGCTAAGTATAACTTTCGAACCGCTCTAGCTTTTGGTTTCGTTCTTTGGTTCGTAATGTACTATATCAACCTTTATCCGTACGTAATAATGAATATTGGATAAATAAGTCAACAGGAAGTAGAACTAATCCTCTATGGTATGTTCGAAAATAACAGGTATTACATCTGAAAATTTGATTTATTTGTAGGTTGTTTGCCCTTAATGTGTAATTTTCGAATTTTTTGTCAATTAGGTTTGACTCACTGATGGAGAATTAGTGGTCAAATTAAATTCTGTCCAGCCGGTCAAATTAAATTCTGTCCGGTCGGCCTTCGGTTGCTACGATAACTTTCAAAGGGAAATAAACAGCGACTTGCAATTTTCCAAGTAGATTACCCATCCGATTGGGATGGAGTACGTTAGTGGGCACAATTGGCCAAATGGTTTCGGAGTAATATTCATCCGAAATTTTGTTGTTATTTCCACAATAAGTCGAACAGCAGTGATCTACTTGAAACTTGAAAATAAGTTGTAGAATACTGAGTCGCAAATTTACTAAAAATTTCGTGAACATCATATATCTGGGAAAAAAATTAAAATCCTTAAAAAAAAAACATTTTCTTCAATATTATATATTTCAATATGTATTTAAGAAACCATTTGTCAGATTCCGCTGAAATCCCGCACAAACTTCCCTGCCGAATTCTATTTTTCCAATGTTTTCAAAAATACAGATTCGATCGAATTGATATCTAGTTGGTACCTATACTCGGTTGAAAAAAGACGACTTGAAGTTTCATGCAGTATTTCATGTGGATGTGTGAGGCGGAAATAGACAAATAAACATGCGCGCAAAAGCGAGCCATGCTAGTGCATTTTAAGGATTTTTGATTTTTGTCTTCATTATTCTTTTTGGCGCTCTTGTTCCTCGGAACATAGAGTGCTTATCAATTTGCCCAAATGTCTGTAATTTTCGAATTTTTGGATGAAAATGGTCTCAAACAATTTGGTTCCACTCACTGATCAAGAGCTCGTGGTCAGAATCGATTCTGTCCGGCCGTTAACACGATAATTCTCGAACGGAATGAGCTAGACAGTTGTAATTTTCAGAGTAGGTTTGGGACACAAATATCTCGGATAAGTTCGTTGGTGGGCAAAATTGGCCAGATGATTTCGGAGTAGCGAAAAAACATTACAAATTTCAATTTTTTTAAGATGCCTTGTCACCATAAAAATTCATTGATATAATTTTCAACTCTTACAAGCTAATAGTTTCGGAGACATGATTTTTCAATAATACATCGTACTTCTATGTATTCACAGAATGCTCTAATTATTCTATCTATGAATTATCGTATGATATGACTTCACCCATGTCATCTCATTTTCCTATAAGACACATTTCAACTTTATTTCTGGTTCGTTACGGTCATCTTGGGTAACTTTGAATTCCACTCTAACTTTGAATAAAACCTTACAAATGATGAATTTATTTTTATCATACGTAAATGTTGGACGCAAGTCTAAGATACTGTTTAAAACGGAACATACCAAAATGTGAAGTTTGCCACATTGAAGAGAACTACTCATCTGTCAAATATTCTGTTACGTTTTACGCGCCATTTCTGAGCACATTTTTCAGCGTGAGTTGGTTGCTTCCTAAGAATTCGAAATTAAATATACAAAGGCGGTTTTGAGCAGGTGAGTTATGATTTTCCTTGCCTTTTATGTGGTAGACTACAGTTTCATTTAAAAATATTTATTCTTAAATATTACATTTTTAATAAAATTCTTAATATCTGAACTACTTGGGAAACGTATGAATATCGGGTAACTTTGAATCGTTCAATGTTACCCGCAATTTGAATTTTGTACATCGGGCAACTTTGAATTTCCATTTTAAGTTCAGAAAAAGCGACACCCGGTTTCAGAAAATATTATACAAAAAGTGGGAAAGCCCTGTGGACAGGAGCTTAGGCTCTCTTGTTCAAACTATGACAAATCATATCTCCGAAAGTATTGGTTTCTCAGGGTTGGGAATGATGTCAGTGGATTCTTATGATAGAACTGCATCATTAAATAAAATAAATTAAATAAGAGATATGGTTTGTCAAAAATTGAACAAGAGCGCCAAAGCTACTGCCACAGAGCTTTCCCTCTTTTAATACATGATAACAGCTCCATCCGACCAAACCGCGTCTTCGGAAAAAACGAACATCAACTACCAGGAAAAAAAACTACACTCCCCGCTAGATCTGTATCGACAGCCGCGGTGGACGTCGGACACCGATTAAAATACGCACTGCCGGTCGTACGTTTAATCGGCGCAATAATTTTTGCAGAAGAATGTGTCGGTTATTAATAGGCGGCCAGGTATTATTGATGCCCATAAACGGACACAAAGATATATTTCAGATGGAAAGTTCCCGACGTAGGCAAGAACCCGAGGAGAAGACAAATTATGTGTAGATATTAGTAGAGCACGCGTTGGTTGTTGTATAGTAGCTGTATGTGTCTGATGCAGGTAGAGATAACGTCCGCAGCGGCGTACACGGCGCGAAGAATCAGCAGCAGGAGCGGCTGCCACTTACGTTGTATCGTAAAGGGGTTTTTCACTTCCGTATTTGTCGCATCGCGCCTCTGGCTTATCTGGGCTACATCGCATGGATTTTCAGATACGCGACTTTGATCGACGACATTACGAAGGAGAAATACCGCGAAAAACCCGTTCAATTCTAGATCCCTGTAATTTTTTTAGGGCGTCACGCGAGACGAGAGTAGGCGAGAGTATAAAAAATCTCGTCTCGCTCTCGCCAATTCCCAAAAAAATAATGGCGATTTCCATTGACACGCTCGGATCACTCGGAGTCATATTTGACAGATATTTTCTGTTCAATTGGACAGATGCATGACAGATGAGATCGATTTCGAGTGCTCCGAGCGTTTCAATGGAAATCGCCATAAGTCTCGTTTAGTCTCGTTCTCGTCTCGTGATCAGTTGTCGCGTCTCATCTCGCTTATTTCTGAATAATGATAATAAATATTATAATATATAAACGGGATGATATAAAATAATGAATAATTTTATAAAGCTATATTTATTAAGCTGTTATAGAAAAATATTTGTAGATGCATATTATTTCTAATTTCAAACACTGAAGATTTCAACTTTCAAATTACTCGACGACCAAGAATTCAAACATAATCACGCTTGCATCACATCATTTTTCAATGATGTACGTGTTTTTGCCATGATCATACCTGCTGTGGAAAATAATCTTTCAACAGGTACGGATGTAGCCATTAACAAATCATCGGCCATCTTGGAAAGTGTAGGAAGAACTTTTGCATCACACTCCACCACTGTGAAATGTTTTGATTCCTATTTGCTCTTTCTAACGGCAAATATTCTTCAAACTCAGCTGTCCAATATTTCGAAAGTTTGGTTGATGTTTTAAATAGGCTATCGATGTCGATACATTTTTTAATAGAATTGAACAATTTGGTATATAGTTTTCAAAGAATACCTTCCCAGTGGGTAGATCATTGTGGGTGTTCTTGGCGTATTCCTCATAACACTTTTCGAAACATTGAATAGCTTCATTTCTTTACCAGTTTTAGTATACGTAGTTCCACAGATGTATACAATAATTGTCCACTTCTTCACTACAAGGAGCACAAGAGAATAAATTTCTCCAGATGTTCAGATAGAGACGACATTTTCAAAGCTTTGGGATTTAGGGGCAATAAAAGTTGTCCGTTGAGTATTGAATTCATAATGGCATCCGTTTTTATGGTTGTGAATTCTATTTTTTTCTTGAAAAATAATCTCAATTATCGCAAGGTCATAACGAATTAATAATCTTCTAAATATTCGTGTATTTCTAGAACGATCGATGCATAATATATAGACAAAAATATTGGTAATTATACTGGAAACTCTTCATATTCGATTGTTTTCTGTGGGTGTTGAAAAAAGTCGAGTCGTATATAAAACTTCAAACAAAAAATTTTACGAGACACGAGACTCTCGTGTTGCGCTGTATGTGGTCTCGGTATCGCCTATAATATTTTTGAAATCGTCTCGTCTCGCTTTCACGAGACGAGAACGAGACGAGACGAGAAAACTCTCGCTCTCGCGTGAAGGCCTACATTTTTTGTTAGCTTTTACTCTCAATAACAGAATATTGAATAAAACTTGAAGAGTTGAATTTGCAAGAAACCGGAGAAATTGCATACTCTCACAGACAAAATCTGCCTGTTACTAATGACCAACTTGAATTATACCAATCACCATTAGGGGGCTTCACGCACGAAAGCGAGATTTTTCTCGTCTCGTCTCGTCGTCTCCGAAAAGCGAGAAGACACGAGACGAAAAGTTTTGGAGAATATTATAGGCGATACCGAGAACACATGCAGCGTAACCCGAGAGTCTCGTTTTTGGTCTCTTTTATGAAGTTTTCATTCGAAAAATTAGGAAAGGTCTACATAGAGAACAATATACATATTTCACAAAATATGAACTCTTGTGACTATCTGTGCTATATTTCTGTTTTTAGTAACGTATCTCTTATCATAAATATTTATCCTTGCAGATTTTTATATTTTAGGTTTGAATGTATTTTTCAAGGTCAATCTTTTACTCTCGGTTGAGTATACTCGTATGTGTCTATAAACTACTGAGTAATGAACGCGTATACTATTGAACGACTTTCTTTGTCTCTAAATTTTCTACCTGGAAGATCGTCTTATTTACTACAGATACATACAGTAAACTTTTCTTATATATGACTCGACCTTCTTTTCACCCACATAAAACAATTGAATATGAAGAGTTTCCACTATAATAACCAATATATTTTGTTATATTATCATCGATCCTTCTAGAAATACACGATTTTTTAGAAGAATATTAATTGTTATATTTGTTATGACCTTCCGATAATTGAGATAATTCTTCAAGAAAAAATAGAATTCACAACCATAAAAACTGAAGCCATTATGAATTCAATACTTAAGGGACAACTTTTATTGCACCTAAATCCCAATGCTTTAAAATTTCGTCTGTATTTGAACATCTGGAGAAATTTATTGTCCTGTGCTTCTTGTAGTGAAGATGTGAACAATTATTGTATACATCTGTGGAAGTACGTATAATAAAAGTGGTAAACTTGAAACTTGATCTTGAAAACTATACCAATTTGTCCAAAACTATTAAAAATATCGACATCGATAGCCTCTTTAAAACATCAACAAAACCTTCGCAATATTGGAAAGCTGAGTTTGAAGAATATTTGCTTAGGAAGAGCAAATAGAAATCAAAATATTTTACAGTGGTGGAAAGTGATGAAAAAGTTCTGCCTACACTTTCCAAGATGGCCGATGATTTATTAATGGCTACATCCGTACCTGTTGAAAGATTATATTCCACAGCGGGTATGATCATGGCAAAAACATGTACATCATTGGAAGATGATGTGATGCAAGCGTGATTATGTTTGAATTCATGGTCATCGAGTAATTTAAAATATGAAATTAACAGTATTTAACATTAAAAATAATATGTACCTACATGTACAAATATTTTTGTTTAAGAACGTAATAAATATAGGTTTACAAAATTATTCATCATTATATACCATTTCGTATATATATTATAATATTTATTATCGTTATCCAGAATTAAGCGAGACGAGACGATTCAACTGAGAACGAGACGAGAAATAAACTTAAACGAGACTTAATTTTTTGGGAATTGGCGAGACCGAGACGACATTTTTTTTATACTCTCGTCTCGTGTGAAGCCCTAATCGCCATCTGTATAAAAAGTTTAAACTGCATTGTGCCTGTTATTCAACTCAGTTTTGTAAGTGGGGTAAAAACTTGAAACATGTATGTCCACAAGTTCTACAACATAGGTACCTATACATATTACATTGTGAAACTTGATGCATATTTGAATTGTTTTCTTCACTACAATAATTTTTGCGCTCATATTCTGGGCGTGCTTTTTCGAATTTACCATGATAAATTCGATTACGACAAGAGTTGACTCAACACCTTCTCTCGTTTCCTGCTGAACAATGAATTGAATTTATTAACTAAAAGACACATGGCGAAATATTCGTCTATTAACCATCAACCAATATTTGTTGATGTGGTGCGTCTTTTTGAGGAAAAAATTATGAGGAAAGGACCATTCTTGGCAGATATGTACCAGTTTCATGGTTGATTCCAATCATCAGCGTAATCAGTGGCTGTTTTCCGCTGATTTATTGGTAACAACCATGAAACCGGAAAGTATCTGCCCTGGATGGCATTTTCCTCTTTGGTGAGTAGGCACCAAATGCTCGCTATCGCTAGACTCCTATAAGAGCGTCTTTCAGGCAAAAATCCTCGCAATCGAAAGATACGTGGAAATGAACCTAGAAAGAAACTAGCAGATATGTGATATAGCAATCCATTCTGACAGTCAAGCTGCTATTGAATCTCTGAGCTCCCATGTTATCGAGTCTAAGCTAATAAGGGAGTGACGGAGAAAACTTCATGAAGTAGGCAAGAGCAACAGGGTTTCCTTGGTCCGGGCTCCTGGTCACTCGGGAATTAAAGGAAATGAGGAGAAGAACACACTTGCCTGAAAGAAGTACGAACCCCTTTTATTGACCCGGTACACTACAGTGAGGTAGGTAGGCTATAAAAGTAAATTTCTGATGAAAAAAGAAACTGAAAGAAATATACTCTCGAGATCTCTCCCAGGAATGTATCACCCCAAAAAGTTCCTCCGGAACTCTCAGGTCCAAGAAATATATGGATCTCAGTAAAAACACGCAGGATCTCCTCACTGGTTTCCTCACAGGGCACTGCTGTCTTAGGAAGCATATGGTGAAATTAGGGATAGCAGAAACTGACGAGTGCAGATTCTGTTGGGAGGAGGATGAAACTCCAGATCCCCTGATTACAGAATGTCTCGACATCTCACACCAACGCATGGAATGCTTTGGGCAAGAAATCTACAGCGAAGACGTAGCGCCTCCTTGAAGCCATTCCAGATACTGAAGTTCATCAGAAATCTGGAACTGGAAGGAGAGCTGTTGATGGTGATGATAGATCACGCACAATAGACCTTAAGGTCACAGTGTAACGTTACCCCTTTTTATTATTTTATTATTATTGATAAGGGGTTACGTTGCACCGCGACCTTGAGATCTATTGTGCCCCCCATCAGAGCTGTTCTCACCATTACGCCATCTACAGCTCGCCCTCCAGTCCAGAGTATAAATGAACCCCTTACAAGAATATATAATATTGGTGGGAAGTCGAGCGATGAGGCTGCTAGTTCGAATTACTGTGGAATATTTGTTCATGATTAATCGAAGAATATACCACCGTGTTTCATCAATAGAATAACAACAATTAAAACTTCATGCAAAGATTATTGCGCAGAGAAAATACAGAGTTTCAATGAATTGACCAAGAAGAGTCTCATATCCTAAATTCTTCGAGGGATTCCAAAGAAACTAGCTCATTCAATGAATTTTCTGTTGTTTTAAATTCGAAATATACGAGTTCCCATGTAATCGCATTGAAACAGAAGGCCCCCAAGGGACGATGAAATGCGGCGTTGTCAAACTGTGTTCCAGGCTATCTCTATAGACGGCTGGAGTCCCAGTTACCTTATCTGATATCCAAGAGCTTCCAGAATATCCATTACTCAGATATCGAATAAATGATTATACAAGGTGCGCGATGCAGCTGGGTACGACGAATTTTACGCAGTATACGCGATCGATTTCTGCGACACGCCAGTTATTCCATTTATTTATCATAAATAAATAACTTTCGTTATAATAAGCAAATGATGCGAGATAGCCACGGAGCAGTCGTTACTTAGTAGTCCGCTATGCGGCCCCAAGAATGCCGCCTGCATGTCTTACGCCGCCGGAGAGCAGCCCATATTAAATATATGAATGTACCGGGAGGTAGCAAGAATTGGCATCGGCTCATCAAAATTCTTCAGCGAACGATAAAAAGCCCGTTCTTTGCTCTAGGTACGTTATCCTGCTGTTACGGAGGACGATGGGGGATCGTCTTTAGGCCGAGATGGATGCTACTCGTTTGTAGATGTCGGCCGTTCTCAAGAGACCGCGTCGTTAAATGAGATGAGTCCGAGGATGGATATTACCCAGATATACATTTTACGGCTTATATCGATAATCATGATCATATCCAATGGACAGATACAAATGTTACTACAACTCAATGATTTCGATTACTTTCCAGAATGGTAGTGGCTACTACCGCCAATCTCCCAAGCCATTTCCGTCTACTTCAATAAATCCTGACGCTCATATTTACCTCCAATCGGTGATGTGGGAAATTGTATCATAAGCTTATCTGTTCGGTAAATATCAGAAGGTACGTCTGCAGAACACTTGCTGTGAATATAGTCCAGTCACATCGGGAGTACCACAGGGTTCCATTCTTGATCCCTGTTAGTCTTAGTTTATATAGCGGATATGTATGGAGTTGTCATATTTATTGATGTATATTTTTATTGTGATGACGCTTAAGTCCGGCTTTCGTTCCTCTTGTGAATCAGGCTGTTCAGCAGATAAATAAAGATTTGTCGGAAATTGTAAATTGTTGTTCGTCAAATGGTTTAAAGATGAATACAAATAAATGTTTATATACAGGGTGTGTATGAGAAGTTTAAAAAAAAAGGGGGTGATTCAAAAAATAGAGTGGGTCTTTCATATAAACTTTCCTTTTTTGAGCCCCCACTGCTTAGTTACAGCCCCATAAAGAGGCAACCGAAAAGCAGTTTTTGATTTTTTTCTTAAAAATAGAAAAACTGACAAGAATGAAATCAAGCGGGAAGGCATTCAAAATATTTTCTGGTGGTGTTCCTCTATGATTGAAAGGGGTGGACAAAGCATCAAGTAAACCTTGTTTCACAAGAAACTTTTTTCCATATTCGTATTTTACAATAAAAAAATTCATTTTGGATGTCTTGATATGTTCATAAGAAATAAAGTCTCATGTAATTTCGTTCTAAAATTCACGGTTTTTGAAAAAAAAAATTATCATAATGACAGTGTGAGTCGTAGAGGCTGGAATTATTTCCGAACTAGAATTTATCTAGTAAGCGGATATGACTTTATGATTTTTTTGATTTGGCTTATCATTTTGAGATTTTTGTCGTATACCTACTCATTAAGATGACGGTGTAAACAAACGCAGAAATTGCCGATATGCACTTTGTTTTCGGTCTTCCTGGTGGTAATTCTCTGAAAGCATCCAGAAGATATACAGAAATGTTCCGTAAACTCTATTTACACGAATTCACCAACGACTACGAGAAAGTGGTACATTTAAAATAAATAAAAATGATTATGGTCGCCAGCGCGAGATTAGAATTCCAGCAAATAAAGAAGCAGTACTAAATCTTGTCGACGAGCAACCTGAAATCAGTACTAGGAAAATTGCTCAGCAATTACAAATTCACCATATGACGGTGTTAATCTTAAAGGAACAACTTTTATATCCATATCACATTCAACTCTTACCACAGGCTTTTCCGAATCGTCTGCAATTCTCCACTTAGATGTTGGGAATTATTGAACAATATCCTCCATTTTTGAAAAACATCTTATTCACAGACGATCTATTTTTCTAGAGATCCAATAAGTAATTTTCATGATAACCACATATGGGCTGAAGAGAACCCTCACGCTATCACTGTAGCTCACCACCAAGAACAATTTTCTCTGAATAGCTGGCTTGGATATCTTGATTGAATGGATATACATACGTCCAATTTCTACAAGATCTTCCTGTACTCCAAAATATTTTGCGTGTCTGAAGGACAATGTGGTTTATGTATGATGGGACCCCCGCACATTTTAGGATTGGAGCACGTCAGCATTTAAATCATACACATCCAAATCGATGGATAGGGCGAGGTGGACTGGTTCTGACCTGACCCTGATTCAAATCCTCCGGATTTTACTTTTTGGGGCCATTTAAAAACAATGGTTTACAAGACTCATATCCAAGATAATGGAAGACTTAAGAAACCGCATTGTTCTTTCATGTTATGGATTTTTTGACCGAGCAACCCAATCTATGCGCCGACGTCTAGACCCTTGTGTAACGGCCGAAGGTGGTCTTTTTGAACATTTAATATGATCACAAGTAGCAAGAAAGACATATTATTCATTGAAAGTAATCAACAAATTTGTTGGTTACAACCGATGAATATTTCTTTCTTGAAATTTGTGGTGTATTGCATTTGTACTTTGGCGTGTACCTTCTACTTATTTAATATGATATTTAATTTGTGAAAAGTTTGAAACTATTTGATTTGTTACATTTATTAAACATTTCTACCAGTTCTCAATAAAAATGTCAACTTGACATCCGCTTAATGGATAAATTTAAGGTCGAAAATAATTCTACGGCTCAAGATATCTGTTGATGGATTTTTTTTCTCAAAATCCGTGAACTTTAGCAAGAAATATCATGATACCCTGTTTGTTAAGAATGGAACGAGCTATAAAAATAATGTTTTCAGTATTTTTCGTGTTATTGGGAAAACAACATTTCAGATGGCTATGATTCCGAGACTACTCGACATTAAGGAACTTAGCCGGCGTTTTTGGACTCCAAACCTACTCTGGAAATTTCAACTCTCCAACTCATTGCGTTCGAGCGTAATGGTGCTGACATCCGGACAGAATCAAGTTTGATTTCGGTTTCTTCATCAGTGAATCGAAACTAATCGTTTGAGACCGTTCTCTCAAAAAATCCGAGAATAACACGCATTTTGACGAACTAATAGATACTCTGTTCATTTTCACAGGGCCTAAAGTGTATAATGACAATCTGACCATTTAATCATGAACAGGTTATTCCGCGAAAATTTTCAGGAAGACACCAGTTGCAATGTTGATCCCTCGATTGACCATGTATTCATAATATGACAGAACTCTCGGATCACATTAATAATCATGAAGCTCATGGATGTTTAGTCACGAGCAATGATTGGATGGTTTTCACTATTTGAAGTTATAATGTGTCGTAAAAAAATATCACATAAATATTTATTTCCATTCGGGTTGAAATAAAACTCGTTTGTAAGATCATATGTCATACTGAATGAATATATTAATACGTTAATGAACTACTTGTAAAATTGAATGAATATCCATAAAACCGATTATTCAACGATGAAAATTATTCATTTTGCTCATATATGACCTCAAGCTATTATCATGGTGAAGATAAAAACAATGGAATGCTTATTGATATTCAATTATTCCAATGTGCGATAATTTTTTTTCATTCTGATTGTGTGTCAGGGGAGTAGATAAACCTGTACTCTGAGCATATATAGCTGAGGATTCACCGCAGTACGAAATCCACTATTTTCTGGCCCCTCCTCCCAACATTATTTCAAACAAGAATAGGTTATTTTAGCTGGTTCTCTCGTACAACAATTAAGTTATTTTATTAACATGATATAATTTTCATTTATATGGACATTTTCTTCGGCAGGCTGCCAACGATATAAGGTATAGGTGGGTGCCTTCAACAATCCTGGAAAGTGATGTACATACCTATTTCTGAAATTTGATGCTAATATTTTCTCATCAATATTCAGTGACAACCATTTTCCTCGGAAATTAATTTCTTTATCTGAAACTCGATTTACATTTCAAATTCGAAACTTGACTGATATACAGAGGATTCCTGAATTGATGCAAACGTGTTTAGGATGTGGAACAAAATTAAGTCGTTTCCTCTCCAAGTTATTATCCTTTGGAATTGGGAAACCCTTACGATATATGAATTTGAACAATAAAAATATTTGTCATCAGGGCTTTATTTGACACCAGCTCTATTGATATTAATTAATATGAAAACATTTGGCAGCAGTCTACTTTTTTTAACTAATTATAACGTCTGTGAATTTATGTGAAGAGAGCCCAAATGTCCGTAATTTTCGAATTTGTACCTGAAAATGGTCTTAAACGTTTTGGTTCGACTAATTGATCACGAATCCGTGGTCAAAATCGATTCTGTCCTGCCGTCCGCACGATAACTTCCGAACGGAATAAGCTAAAAAGTTGAAATTTAGAAGGTTTGTGAGATGAATATCAGTTAAGTTCGGTCGTGGTTTCAGAGTAAGGAAAAAAAATTCAATATTTTTCAAGATTTCATCAAAAGATATATAATCCTCAACTCTAACAAACTAATACTTTCGGAGATAGGATTTTTCAAAATTTCAATAATAAATCTTCATTCTATGAATTCACAGAATGCTTTAGACGAAACTGAACTTCTGTATTTGTATCTATGAATTTCATGATCTGTATCCATACGACATCTTATATACAGATAAGAGACATGTCATCCTTTCTAGTTCTATTCCTTCTGATATAAAATTCCTCCTGTTGTAGAAAAGTATGATCGAATCAAAATGACCAATGAAATAACCTCAGCTATCGCAGAATTATGAGGATTATAGGATATTATAATTTATGGGTGATAGATTATAAATGCCCTTGGATAATCCATGTGATTTAGAAAATATATACTTCGGCAAGTTAATCAAATTGGGTTCAGAATATCTGCAGTAAAAACAAAACTGAAATATTGGCTAAGTTTCAATTGATACACACCTAGATAATATAAATTTCAGAATAGATTTGAGAAATGAATATCTCGGATAAGTTTGTTATTAGGTAGAAGCTGCTTTCGGATTAATAATTTTTGGCACTCTTGTATTTTTTTTTTAAGAATCCATCGAGATCATTCCCAACTCTGAGAAACCAATACTTTTGGAGATATAATTTTTTGAATTGAAAAATGTTGAAGTCTCAAAAACTACCGATGCAAAATATAGTAGCTGTTGATATTTCTAACCCCTTCATGACGAAATTTAAAAATTGAAAAAATGTCAAAATGTCACCATATGACATTTAATTATCTTTAGCAGACTGCAAAATTTCATTCCTCTGAATTTTCAATATTTGATTGGAAAAAAAATTGTTTAAAAGAAATACGCTCCGTAATTATCTATTCAGAAACACCCTGTATAAGGTTTCTAATTCGGACTTTTTCACCTGCCCCCGTACCAGCGCGCGACATAGCTCCCACAACCTACAGGTGCATAAATTTCCTTTCGCATCTCCGACAATATAGCTCCCGAAAAGTGGCACGAATAAACAACGGGATCAAAGTCAGATATTCGAGGCAGCCGTGATAAGCCGCATAGAACAAACAACCGATAAATAAACAACTGGCAAACAATTAAGATATCATACCCGGTGGAGTCGATAAAGGACGAACACTGAAAAACCACCCCATCTCATAAATCTGACCGCTGTCCAGACCGAAAAGGTAAAAAATCGTAGCTCTTGGTCTTATCTGAACAAAATATCGGAAACGTAATCAACAGGAGCGCCACTAATTAGTTGAAGGTCCGTGGGAAATAGCCACTGTCGAGGTTATTTATTTTTGAATTAATTCGTTCGACTTTCAACAGATTCAACAAATTTGATACGAAATTTAATATGTTCTTTGCCACTTCTCAAAAAACTTCGCTTATTTTTAATCCAGTTATAATAATTATCTAAAAGTTGTTGTATCGTAGCTGTTGTGTCGTTCGGTTTATTAGGAATCATTGTTCCATATACAGGGTGTTTCATAATTGGATGCTGATCCTTAAGGTTGTGAATCCTTGGGTGATTTTAAGATGAAAAGTTCCTATCAACATAAGTCCTAAACCTCTTAACTTTTGAGCTTCAGGATTTTGAAATCACAAGAAAAAAATCGTTTTTTTATCAAAACTTTGGTAACGTTCTAGATATTTCATTGAAACTTGGCACACGCGGTAAGTATCCAAAGTAATTTCTTGATGGAGAAGGTTTTTAAATTTTCTAACCAGTGGCGTCCTTACGGGATATGGAATAGACATTTTTGGAAAAAATATGGTGGACCACTGCGTTTTCTGAAAATAAAAATTATTTTTTAAATCACCCTTTTATGTTGGGGCAAACTTGATTTTTTTTGACCGACGAACGCGGTTTTTGCAAAAAAAAATAAAAACATACAAGTTCATTTTATGAGTAAATATGTACCTACTCGTAAATTTTATTGGGGGTGCTTTAGATATTTCGTTGGAATTTGGTAGGGAGCAATTAAGAAGTTTTTACAAAATTTGGTGAAAAAAAATTTTGTGTAAAAGATAAAAATTAAAAACCAAAAACGTGGTTATTTGAATTTTTCACATAACTTTTTTTATAGGATTTGTAGTTTTACCAGAAATCGAGATAAACCGTTTTTTACACTTAAAAACTCACCCCCTTTTCCCTTCCCGACCTCAGAACGCCCGCAAATTATGTTTCCTATTATTTTTGTTATATTCTCTTCCTTGTACGGTTTCATTCTACTATAATTCTTTTCGGTTTCAAAAATTATCGACCATGGTCTAACAGTTGAGAACATCCTGTATAAGTTGCAACCATTCTGCTTACAAATCACGGTAATTATACAGTAAATAAGTAATTCGCTCCACTCAGATTATCGTTTCGAACTGCAAATTGACATCTGCGGACGAACACGGAAATAATCAGTTGTCGCGCATAGGTAGATACCTAGAAAAATGATCCTATCGCCTATTCCGTGTGGAAGAAAAGCCGAGCAATAATCCATAGCCAATTCAGATAACGATGGGACACTTTCAGCACATACATCATCCTATGTATGAATTCCAGTCATTAGCATTTCTTGTGTAGTTATATCAATTACATCCTAATTAGAACCATTTGTTTTGCTAATAATCCACAACTTAAATGTTATTGGTTGATCTCAATTTGAGTTGTACTGAAAGCGATTTAATCAATGGTAATAAGTATTATTACCGAAGAGAAAAAGGTTTATTTTATTTCGCTGTCAGCGATACTAATTGAATGCCATTCCTTCAGCTGGTTCACAACGAGCAACTGTGAAGAACATCTTGAAATAATTGATGCAATAAAATTCAACATGAAATGAAGTAACACAACGTTTTGTAAAGGTAAACCAGGGATGTCAAAGGATTAGAATAATTTCTTCAACTATACGGTTACCTTTATTATATTAGAAAAAAAAATTGCTACTATTTTTTCTTCCGTATAAGAAATCGAGCGCATTTACGAGAACAGAATACGAAAGACTAGGCATGGCCAAAATGTCAGAAATTTTCTACCATGGTAGAATATTTCCGGAAAAAGAGCATATTTTAGATTCCTGCAGTTCGAAAATTCTAGCGCTTAAAAGTTTTCGCATACAACAGTAATTTTGATGCCCTACTACAAAATACAATAATTGGACTATATGTCACCCTTCATCCTGAATTTTCATTGCTATACGAAAAACGCTCCTCACTGAACGATGAACGACAGATTTCAACAAAGCCTTTCCGATTCCTGAACTAAGAGAATTATGGTATCAACACCGTCAAAAAGTTTTAACAGATATAAGAACTTCCCACCTTGTGCACCTCAGTTCAATGATTGAATACCTACGATACCTACTATACAGTGTGGAAAAGCCAAATGGAATGAATTAATTATCTTGCTTACTGTACATATTTATGGAATATTCCGAAACAAATCAAATTAAAATTTTTAATTGTCATTCTTCTTCGTGAAAATGCGATCCCTACGTCTAACCCCCTTCGAAAGACAACCGAAGTACAACCCCCAATTTTTCAAATACGAAGTATGGGCTTGTGCTACATCGCTTGAACGACATTCTCTATTCAGAAATGTTATCACTTTCATGTTAATTGCAAAATAAAAACAAAAAAAAAGTCATGTGATTACAGACAGTCAAAATCGCCGCTAGTGATCTACTGAAAATAGTCAATGGATGAGAGAGGAACACGCAATACCCTCAAAAGGTTAATGTTTGGGTCGGAAATGTTCTAAACCATATCATAGGCCCCTTTTTCATTCAGGGCAATTAAAATGGGCATAATTATGTAGCACTTTTTCAAAATGATGTCGTTCCAACTTTGATAAATTTATATCCAGATCAAGGAAATCTTCGGAAGTTCCACGGAATACGACATGGTTCCAACAGGATGGAGCACCACCACATTACCAACGCAACGTTCGGCAGTACCTCGACGCAATATTTCCAAATCGGTGGATCGGAAGGCGAGGAACGATCGGATGGCCAGCGCAATCCCCTGATCTTAACCCATTAGATTTATGTTTATGAGGATACGTGAAGAGCATTGTATAGAAAACTAAATCCCTTGATTTGAATGACATAAAAGATCGAATAACGCTTGCGATTAGATCGATATCTCCTGAGATGTTGAATAATGTTGGAACAAATTTTTATTTGAGGTTAGGATGTTGCCAATGCGTTCGCGCTGAATACTTTGAACATCTACTTCATTAACATGCATTTTGCTACATTTTGTATTACTTTTCAGATTCAGATATTATACGAAATTTAGCTAATCACTTGATTTAATTTTTTTCTAATTTGATTTTCGCAATAAACATGAAAGTGATATAATTTCTGAATAGAGACTGACGCGACCTTTCTAACTAAGTATCACAAGCCCACACTTCCTATTTGAAAAATTGGGGGGGTTTTGAAGGTAGGGTTCGCATTTTTACGAAGAAGAATGACAATTTAAAATTTGAATTTGACGTGTTTCGGGACTTTCCATAAATGTGTACAGTAACCAAGATAAAGAATTTATTCCATTTGGCTCTTCCACACTGTAGTGCACCAAATACCACACACCACACATCGCAGAGCGAATAGCTGAATCAAATGTAGGATATTTGGAACATCATCCATCATTTTGATCATATACTAACATGACACTCTTCTGATTGAAGAAATATTCAGGAAGTATCAATCCAACTCCTCCCGGATTGTACGGTTGTTTTTCGAATGTATATAATTATTACCTCCATTATCCGGTTGGTCATTCCGCGAAAGAGCGCTGTTTTGAAGAAGTCAAGCCATTCTTCCATGACGAATAATTTAAATGACTTTTTAATTGCCTCGAATGAGAACTAGCAAAGAACTAATTACATCTAATTTTATTACTTCGGCATCGGACCGAAGGCCAGGCGAGTCCAATAAGATTTTTAAAATTTACGGAACTCACTTCGGGAGCAAGGAAACGGGAAAAAAATGATGAATATTTCTTGAACTTATCATATTCCGGCACAGATATCCATCAGTCACCACTATCTCACGATATAACACCTCAGGACTTTTCATCATATAATAAATTGCCAGATTAGTCCGATAAACAGAAAAATATTTCAGGAACTGAGGAATTCTTCGCCATTCTCCGCACTTCTATGCTCGATTTATGCAAAATGGCACTTTCCTCACGGCCCAACGCTCTTAATTCAGCAGAGGGAGCGCCCTGGCTAACAGTTTTGCCCACGACCATAACTTTTCGCATTCTTATCGTGGCGTAAATCAAGTCGTAATATTCCTCTAGCAGAAATAAAGGTTTTCTCAGGTGACCGCACCACATAACGACGATCCTAAAAACCGGCTTATCTACCGGCGATCTATGAAGACGACCACGGGAATATGTCATCATAAAATATGACGCGTCATCGAGTCCATCTTCGTACTGCAAGAACTGCTGGTTGAGATATTTATATTCTGCCTTGGGATTCTCGTACGGTTGTCGGGAATACCGGGAACAAGTGATGATGATGTTAAAATATCATCTGGATCATCTGCTATTGCATTCTGCTGATCATTACATTTCCTTCATTGATGTGTAATGTTCGAATCTGTCGAGGATTAGTGCTGAGAACAACTGCTACAATTAATAGCTCGCGGATAGTGCAAACCCAATCAAAGTTGATGCTAGATTTTCCATTTTCAATTGGAATGAATTGCCCACAAAAAAAGATATTTTCCAGCGTTGCCGAAGAAGATTTGACGGATTCCCAATTCCTGTGAAATGCGGAAATATATCTACTATTGTGGTGTGGTGTGGCATGCCAGTAGCATATCGATTTCATACGTTTAGTACGGTTAGAAATATACTGCTCCATAAAAGTTAAGAAAGTTCAGAAATTTTGAGACTGTTTTTTTTTTCACCAATTTTTAAATATGAGAAATCTAAATGTTTACTCACTTATCTAACTCATTATTTTGTCCATTTCTTTATAAGTTTCACAGTTTCAAGTTGAAATTTTTATTTTTAGTTTTTGTAGTGCAAAATCAGTTCACCCTAAAAATTTAAAAAAATTTAAGTGTTTATAAGAGTCATTATATTTTATTCGATTGATTTTATATGTAGTCATTCATATCGATATTGCCCTAGAATTGCTTGGGTCATTGTTATTTGCATTTGAAATATTTACAAATACTACTAAACCGCTGGAAAATTTTGATAAAGATAATTACTGATTGACTAAATTCATCTTTTTTTTTCGGACTGTTTCAAAAGTTTCAATTTTTTTTCACCAGTTTTTAAAGTATGAGAAATCTAAATGTTTATTCACTTATCTAACTCATTTCTTCATAAGTTTCACAGTTTCACGAGAAAATGTATTTTTATTATTTGTAGTGCAACATCAGTTCACTCAAGAAATTTTAAAAATAAAATTCAGTACACGGTATGGCCTCCTCGAACATCAATCACAGCCTAACATCGCCTTTGCATACTTTCGATCAGATTGTTGAAGTAGCCTGGATCAATTTGCGGTAAACGCCGTCTGAGTTCTTGAAGTATATGTGGAGGTATAGTTGATGAGAATCCAAAGCTCATTGTAGCTGATCCCAAGCCTGTTCAATGGGATTGAGGTCTGGTGATAGAGGACGCAGGGCCAGATGTGGAATACCATGGATTTCCAGAGTTTCATCGACAATTCACGCACAATGGGGTGGCGCATTATCGTCCAAAAATAGCATCAAACAAAGGGGTACCTAATATTGTCAATGACTTGCTCTACGTAAATCTGCGCATTCATAGTAGCATCAGACATCAACAATTTTGTACGTCCATTGAAACAAATGCTTCCCCAAACAAAACATCCTGAACCAATTTGCGATTTCTGGTCACCAGGAGATGGGTCTATACCCGAGCAAGTCGGCTATCCAAACACCGTACATATCTCGACTCTTCTGTGAACAATACAGACCTCCATTGAACGTTCCAATTCACATGCTTATCGGCCCATTCAAATCGAAGTCGCATATGATTTTGAGTGAGTGGAATCTTTCTCAAAAGTCGTCGTGAATGTAGATTAACGTCTTCGAAGAAAACTGTTACAATCAAAACCAAAACACCAGTGGCGTTCAAAAGGCGCTGTTGCATGATTCGACAAAGTCAGACACTTGTGCAAAAAATAAATATATTTCTGGAAAACAGTGTTTTCAAAAATTGTATATTTCAGCAACTGTTTGTCCTTCCACTGACATTCCCCACGAACATTCAAGACGAGTTTTATTTTCCCAATATTTCCAAAAATACAGATCTAAATAAATTGAAATCTAGTACTTGGTTGAAAAAAGACGTCTTGAAGGTTCATGCAGTATTTCGTGAGGGTGTTTGGGCGTAGATAGACAAAATAACATGCACGCAAAAGCTTCTGGCTTCAAGTCAGTAATTTTAGCACTCGAATTTTTAGTATGAATCGATTAAGCAACTATCCAGAAATGAAATATTTCATATAAAAATTCAATCCATAGTTTTCGAGCTTTAGAGTAAATCTCTCGGGTTATTTCAAATACTTGTATTGTATATTATTATACTGATCTTCCCCAAGGAAACCCCTCATAAGCTCTCTTGTATCCTTTATATCAAATAATCATCAATTGTAAGTCGAATCAATTTATCCATTTAAGACTTGTTGGTATTCGTTAATAATTAGTCTTCAAGTTTTACATTAATTTCAACCATAGAGTCCTCTCATCAAATGAAACACTCTTTTCATAAGCTTATTTTCTAGATTCGGCTCAGGCAAAAAGTTAAAAGTTTCTAAAGATTTTACAATGTGCTGATACGCCCCTGAACTTTCTTTACATGTTGAACACAAGTAACCCTTAATGTAGCCCGATTTTTATATTGACCAAATCTCTATCATCTGATGCTGGAAATTCAATGAATTAGTTTGAGAAAACTTAAATCATTATGATTTCGCCCTTGATGCTGCATAATCAACAAACTTTTTTAAAAATTCTTGAATATTAAAACGCTGAACTTCAACGTTGAACTTATTCTGTTCGCTCATTATCTAATTGTTTCCGCATTAACATTATACACAATTTCATCATCGTCTATTAAAAAAAATTCTCAAATATCCTAACGATTTCAAAATTTATAAATGAATACTTATATCTTTCCAACCTCAATATAAAATCCATCGAACTCCACAGACCTGGAGTCTCGATCAGATCAACGTTGCCGGACGTAATCAATTTAAGTAAAATTGTATCCGAGGAAATCACAAATTTAATGGAAAAAATCAAAAATTGGAAAATAATTGTATCATTAGTAACTTACAGTTAACAAAATAATGAATTCTTCATTGGCTCGTTCGTACGAAAAACTAATCTATAACATAGACGACGTTTCCCTCTATCCATGTTGTGAGGATGAATTATGTATTATCGATTGCAACGTGGTTTTCACTTTTAATCGAGGGTTCTAGTTAGGGCCAGATTCAGGAATGTAGTGAAATTTCAGGTTTTTTCATCAAACTTTATATCGTTCGAAGTAAAACATCTCGAAAACGATACGTTTTAGGAGAAATTATGCATATTAATTTAGTTTTCTAACATGATTTTGCATTCTCATAATAACATAAGCTAAACTTTATCTACTTTCTTTATGCTCATTTCTCATAGCTTTTTGAACTGACGAATCTATACCTAGGAAGCCATTGGAAGTAGGAAAAAACTGAATATGGACCATAATGATAGAAAACTTCACTACAAAATTCATTTCATTCGAAATAACCATGTCAAAGCTACAAAGAAAAAACTGTTTTTTTTTCATTTCACAGCCTGAGCTGAATTTGGAAAAATGGTAAATGAAAAATGTATTTTATTTGATGACAGGAATCCATGGTTGAAATACTTGGCAACTTAAGGACTCACCCTGTATATTATAAACAGATTGTTAATCGAATAGTTTTCAATTCAACCTCCCTCAATTATTAACACATTTTTTGGTCCTTCGAGCCGCATCTCCGAAAATAGTTACACAGGGCGTGTTTCGCGACTTACAAGACGAGCGTCTGTGGACTGAAATAATGAGTCACCTGGCAAAGTTTCGTTCGAAAATGTGTATACCATCAAGTGTGATCGTCCAGGTACGCTTGCATCAGCGATTAATTAATGAGCGACCAGTAATTCTGATCCGTTTAGTAGAACGTCCTCTATAGCATGCGGAAAAAAATCACTGACGTGCGCGAGTTATAAATAATGCAGTTTGTCTACAAAGTAACCATTTATCGCAGTCTGGCGTATTTTTGTCACCGATCACTTTCGACAAAAATATTTTATTTCTGTAATCTTCTTTGCGTAGTTGTAAAGCAACGACCCGGTCATTTGCGTATGTGGAGTTACGTGTAAAGTAAGCCTGTTACGAAATGTAGAATTTATCGCGTCTGATACTGAGACTTGTGGACGGCGGGATTGATGATCTCTTTCAAATTGAATTTTAATTTTGGCCGAATGGAATCCGTAGCCCGAAGCGGGGTTCGATACGTGTTTTTAGGTTGTTGCTTATTAACGGTGTGGACTATTTTTCGATTATTTAGCCTAACATTATTATTATTAGAACGGGGTCGTTAGGATTACCCTACTTATTCAATCCTAAGGACATTGTCAATGGTGTTAACATCATTATGAAGTCACAAGGCGCATTGGATATCACGTCGTAAGGTTTTAGAACTGGCTCGCCCATATGTTCAATTCTAATACCCCTATTACACTATGCCTTTTTCGTGCCTATTTGTCAGCCTGACTGACTGCGCCTGAAATTTGGAGGAAATACGCATGCCCCGGGACTATTTTGTAGACTTTTTCAGGCTTGAAAATAAATTGAACTGGTTCTATTTGTTCCCCCTGAATCGTAGGGATTTCAAGTCTGTTTGTCGAAATTTCATGTCTACCAACACAATATTTATCTGTCTGACTTGACGTCTTAACATAACCAAGTTTATTCCATTCTTTGAATCGCAGCCTTCGTAAATTCAATAATGAATTTATGTTTATAACTCTGAGGACGTAAACTAACTGAAATTATGAAGGCCAGATAATCTGTGATGGCTATCCCCGAGTGATATGAAGTTTTCAGCAGAAGCCTAGTATCGCAAAGTAATTATTAATTTCGTTTTCGGAGAAATGCTTTCTGGAATTACAGTGTCTTTTTTCTGTATGTGAATTTGCACTCTATGTAGTAGCATATTAAACGTTTCTTCAGACATTCTTAAAACCCTATGGTAGGTATTGTTTTAAAAATATACGAACAAAACAAGAATTTAAGGTAAATATGTCAATTTCTTCAATGTTTGCAGCTCCGAAATTACTGCCTGAAACAAGCGTGAAAAGAGCGCGGTGGGGGGAAATTCACCCAAGAAATAGCCATGAAAATAGGCGCAAATATAGACGTGAAAAAGGCATAGTGTAATAAGGGCATAAGGCTGTACAGTCTCTGGGTATTTTCGAACTATGTGTTCCTATCAGCAGTCCCACCATTACCCGAAGCTCAGCTCGTGGCAGCTGAAGGAACTTCATGGTATACAGGGTGTCCCAAGTTCGAGTGCCTATTAGACGTTTCTGGAGAACTGGACATATTTGAAATCTGAAAATTGGTATTATGATATTGCTTGACATTCTCTACAGAGCTAAAATATTATCGAAGCCCAAGCACTTCCCGTTATACAGGGAGTAAAAATAAATTTGATGAAAAACATTTTTTTCAAGTTTTGCATTGCTGGTATGAACAAGTATTCAATGCTGAAAACATTTCTGTTAAAACCATTGTATTCATTCGAATAGTTTTCAAAATATCGACAAAAAACCGACAAAAAATTTAAATATGTTTAGTCAGTATTATGTTCATTATTCTTATGTTAAATATCCTTAATGTAAACCGTTTTTACAACATCGAAGAGGAAGAATGTAGAAAGGTCATGCATCCTTTGAATTTCAGAAATATCATCACAGGGTGTTTCAAATTTTGTGTCGAAAATTGTGATTTAAAATTGGCCATAACTTCTGTTTTTCAAATTAGAACCCTATTTTTTATGATTGCGTTGGATTCTGCGGTGAAAAATAATGATAGTTTTCTAACATGATTATGCTCCTAAATTAAAAAAAAAACTCAGAAATTATTGAATGTAGGAGCATATTCATGTTTGAAAACTATCATTATTTTTCACCGCAGAATCCAACGCAATCATAAAAAAAAGGGTTCTAATTTGAAAAACAGAAGTTATGGCCAATTTTTGATCACAATTTTTGACACAAAATTTGAAACACCCTAAGATGATATTTCTGGAATTCAAAAGATGCATGACCTTTCCACATTCTTCCTCTTCGATGTTGTATAGACGGTTTACGTTCAGGATGTTTAAAATAAGAATAATGAACATAATACTGACTAAACAGATTTGACATTTTTCCGTTTTTTTTTCGATATTTTGAAAACTATTCGAATGAATTTAATGGTTTTAACAGAAATGTATTCAGCATTGAATACTTGATCATAACAGGAATGCAAAACTTGAAAACATTTTTTTTTTCATCACTTTATTATTACCCCCTGTGTAACCGGAAGTGCTTGGGCTTCAAAAATAATTTAGCTCTGTAGAGAATTTCAAGCAATATCATAATCCTAGTTTTCAGATTTTAAATATGTCCAGTTCTCCAGAAACGACTAATAGGCACTCGAACTTGGGACACCCTGAAAAATGGTGAGGAATACACGAATATTTTTGCCCGTGCAAGTCTTGGAGTATATATCCAAAGAGCTATTCTGTTATTTAGCTCCCATTCTTGGAACACTGCTCTGTAGTTGTCTATCACAAGCCCACAGAAGGATTATGGTCTAGCAGGTGTTACCCTTCAGGACCTTAACACAAGTTCTTCTGGTCAGTTGCTTTATGGTATCCCGGCATTCCAGGAGAGAACAGGCAACTTTGGCTGTGTGATTCCAGGTCTCTAAGTGTGTTCTGGCTGTCCGTTATAATATAGATGTGCGCCCCCTTGAGGTTCCATTTCAGACACTCTTGAGCACAAATGTAGACATCTAGTGTCTTTACACATTGTGGTAGAGACAGTACCCTTATCTGATCTTGATCTATCCGAATACCAGATGGATTACTTTTTGTTTAATCCTGATCGCATGCGATCAGGATTCGATGTATGCACGCATGCATACATCGAATGGTTCAGGAGGATCCCACGATGAGCAAATTTCTGCAGATGGGTATTTGCTGCATATCATTACTGAAGGGTACAATCAATACCCACCAAAGATCTTTTATCAACAATTGGATGTTGAATGATGACGCGAATTTTCTTGAATATGTGTTGTGGAAAGTTCAAAGGATTGCCTTATGGGACGTTGAGCCATTGCTTGGTTGTTCGAATCAAGAGGAAATATCTGTTGTTCGCCATATTATTTTTTTAGATGAAGTGTGTAATGATTTTACCTATTTACATCGAAATATCAATTTTATTGGAGATTTAAGGAATATTCAAAAAACTACAGCTTTGCGACAGAAACTCTGCAATACCACATTTTTTTTATACAAAATCAGGAGTTTTATCTCCATGCAAACGAGCACATTCAGCAGAACTATTCGTTCAGATGACCATTGTCTAGACTGACACTAGAATATACTGATTCTCCTCTGAAATGGATTCATATCAAATTATGAAAGTGGTACAAAATTGGTACTTACTGTGCAATGATAATATAAACATCAACGGGTAATCTGAAAAGAAAGAAAACATTTAATATTGGTCTCAAGATTTTCTATTCTGAATTGAGATGTGAGAGCATATTAGTTTACATAATATTTCAAATCTTTGAGAATTTTCGGACTAGTCCAATACTTTTGATACTTTCAATATCAGCATAATATCTAGTGAGAGAAAAATGTATCGCTCAAAATAAGGCTATCATAGGAACTTGATAGATTTGAGGTGAAGCAGTTAAAGAAGCTTGAGAGATGGGTACTGAAAAAAATGTATTTTTTTACCTAATAAACTTATTAAACATAAAATGCTTCACAAGTTATATTTCCATCATTGTTATATACTATATAGAAATCATTCACAATACTTAATGAACCTTTTATTTTTACGATTTTGTATTCAAGTTGCTAGAACAGCATCCCTTCTAAATGATGTCTAATATTATAAAATCGACATGATAAAAAAAATTTTGGTTATAAATTTCGACAAAGATTCCCACTATTTATGTTTTCTATAGTGAACTCCAGAGTAGTTTTGGTTTGTTTTGTGTTCAGCGTAACCTGAAGCCAGCAGAAAATCGTCACAATTGAAATAGAAATTTTTGACATTTTGAGCGATGTTCCGTTGCACTCATCATCGAGGAATGTGGGGATATTTCTATTCTTAGATTTGGCAAATTAAGACATGCCCATCATGGCTGCCCCAGATTCCTCACTCCTTCTAACGCCGATTGAAAACAGTCGATTTTGAGGAACGTAACTACATCCGAATTTTTATACGGCATAAATTAGATTATTACTGTTCGATGCGGAGTTTTTATGTGCGCGACTCTCATAAATCGGAGATTTATGGCATGTCCTTTAACGACCGATATCATACATAAATGTTTGGACGGACATCGCCCGATATCGCGCACGAAATCTGGCAATAAAAAAAAATATTCGAGAGAACGTCCGTTCTATTTGTTGGATTTATTACAGTTTGATATGTACAAGCGTCTTCCTGATGCCTGACGGGCATTTTTTAGAATACATATAAGAAAAGAACGACACAGAATTTTGCTAACCTATTGAATATTTATCGTGGACCTACTGAACAGCAGTGACTATGTTTTCTTTGAAATGGGCCCAGTAATAGCTAACAAATGTCATTAAACAGTTTGAATATCTGTCCGATGGAGAAGAATTCAAGCATGTTCTAGGGAACATGCTACCAGTCTGCCCAAATGTCTATAATTTTCGATTTTTTTGCGAAAATGATTAGGTGATGTAGAATTCTAGGTCAAAACCGATTCTGTTCCGTAGGTTGTCCATTGCCACGATAACTTCCGAACAGAATGAGATACCTCTTTGAAATTTTCAGGGTAGGTTGTGCAGCATCCAAATACGACGGTTTGTTAATGAGCGTAATGAGCCAAACGGTTTCGGAGTTATACCCATATGAAATGTTGTTGTTATTTCCTCAATAACTCAGATAATACAGATCCGATCGAATTGAGATTTGGTAATTAATTGCATAATGCTGACTCGCAAATTTGTGCAAGATTTTGTAACGATTGTATCACTAAAAAGAATCCAAAATTTATAATTCAGTAACTATCTGTCAAATATCTCTGAAACTTCGCAAAAAGCTTCCAGCCACCATTTTAGAATCGACTACCGGATTTCAGCCCGACCGACTTTGAATTTTTTGAAATATTTAATTTCAATCTAATTATGTTAAAATTTGAATTCAGTTGATGTTCAGTTCATTTTTTCGCGCTTTAACGCTGCCTTTATTCATACTCAACTTCATGCAGAATTTCGCGAGGGTGTTTAAGGCCTGAATAGACAGTGTAGACGCGCTAAAGCTCCTGACTTCAGGTCTGTGGTTTTGTCGATTTTTTTTCCATATGGCGCACCCCCTTTGTTGAGTAGATTGGTATTTACAATTATCTATGTCAGATCAGTATGTGCTTTATGTGCATTATGTCATGGCTCATTTACTTTGATTGTGACGATGGTACCTGATGAAATTTGTCACTGAATGAAGTTCATGCACAACTTTCAACCCCTACGAACCCTTTAATGGAGAAAATAAACGGGGGGCGTAAGGGGGTTGAAAGTTGTGCATGAACAAAATGACTTTCATTCGGTGACAAATTTCATCAGGACCATCGTCTCAAAGTAATTGAGCAATGACAAAGTGCACATCCTGAAAACCTCTTTGAACTAAATATTTGAAAAAAAAAATTATTTCTTCAAAATTTCTGCTCACCTGTAAAGAAGATACAAAGACCTTGCCAAAAAAGTACCACATGACCCACTTTCCCTATTCAAAAAATTTAAAGGGTTGATGGGGATGGCACAGCGTTCAACAAAAATCCTTCAAAAATACATATAAATTTGGTAAAAGTGAAACAAAAATTGACCTAGTTCAATAACTCCCCCCCGTATGCTAATAAATTTGAAGGTTTGAATGAGTCCAAGATGGACGTTCAAACGAAAAATTAAAAACTGATCTGACTAAATGAAAACTTAAATAATCATTAAAGGATACTGCGGGAGGTATATTCATTATTAAATGGTTTCGTTCTGGGTTTTCTCTCCCAAACTCTGAAAAATATCTGTAAAATAAAAAAAATATTATTTTGTGATTTGCTTCTGCGTAAAACACAGATTTCTATGTTAGGCAACATTGTTCGATTGATTGCTTCTGACAAATCTATGTGAAGTAAGTATATCACAAAATATTAAATTTTTTATTTTTTAGATAATTTCCAGAGTTTGGGGGAGAAAAGCCATTAAGAAACCATTTAAAAAATGGGTTCAAGCCCTGTGGACAGGAGCTTCCTGGCGCTCTAGTTCAAACAGACAAATTATATCTCCGAAAGTATTGGTTTCTCAGAGTTGGGCATTATATCAATGTATTCTTATGATAGAACTGCATCATAACTGCATCATAAAGGAAATTCAATTCAAATAATAGTTTATTTATCAAGATTAAATGAGCAATCTGAGAATGAGAACTGCACCATGGAAGAAATCAAATTAAAATAGCTGAAATAAATTTGACACTCTCTTATAGAACAGGATGACATGTACGAGTATGAACACAGATCATATAAAAAAGCTTAGATAGAATAATTATAACATTCTGTGAAAACATAGAAGTACGATTCATTATTGAAATTTGGAAAAATCATATCTCCGAAAGTATTAGCTTGTTGGAGTTGAAAATGATATCAATGGATTTTTATGGTGAAACTGCATCTTGAATAAAAATTGAATTTGAAATTTGTTACTTAAAAAAAAATTTTTTTTTTTCGTTACTCCGAAACCATTTGGCCTATTTTGCCCAATAACGAACTCAATCGAGACATTCATCTCCCTAACCTACTCTGAAAATTTCAACTAGGCAGTTGAAATTTCATTCCGTTCGAGAGTTATTGTAAATTTTTTTTTTTTATTTTGAAAATTTTTTTTTTACACTTTGCGGTAACCTGTTCAATACAAAACTTTACATGCATAGAAAGGGTATGATTCTACAATTTGATGCTAAATTTCAGATAGATCGAGTGATCAGTTTCGGAAATATTCATAAAAAATGTGTTTTACTAAAATCGGCCATAACTCCGAAACCGCTTTTTGGATTTCGCCCATTAACGAACTTAACCGAGATATTTACGCTCCAAACCCACCATGCAAATTTCAATCCTCTAACTCCTTTCGTTCGAGAGTTATCGTGCCTACGGCCGGCCGGACCGGCCAGACAGAATCGATTTCGACCTCGGATTCTTGATCAGTGAGTCGAACCAAATCGTTTGAGACCATTTTCAGCCAAAAATTCGACAATTACAGACATTTGGGCAAATTGATAAGCACTCAGTTCCGAGGAACTAGAGCGCCAATAAATGATACCTAAGTTACCTTGTATCTAGAATTCAAAGTGTAATTGATATTTTTCGACATGAAATGAAGCTAGCGAATAATAAGTTTCCTCGAGGGAATAACAGAAGGCAAATTGAGAAGTTCATGAATAAATCCGTATGTAGAAGATAAAGACAACCAGCTACTCACATTCATCATGCAAGGAATAAAGAAGCGGCGAAATGGTCAATGGCTAGACGGGGATCGTAATTGGATATCCGCCAATATCCAATTAATGGAACGGAACAAAACAGAAACAAGAAGTTATACTAGTTCTAATGTGATAATGCCATTAATGAGATGGGGACTGATTTCTATTTGTAATTCCGAGTGATCGGTGGATATTTTACTCGCCGCACCGCAACCACATTCGAAGCGAACTGATTGGATCCAATTAACCTTCGGCGTCGCTGGTTCAACGCCGGCGATCTTCATACCCCGCTGACAGTTGTTATTATTATATTCGAGATGGTTAGAAGGTTCATGAGTTGTTTTGAAGAATAAACGGCATATTTATCCACTAAGAGCACGACATCTTGCATTAGGAAAATTAGTGCAGAAAATTTGGTGATAAAGGCAGATCGAAAAGTCACAAAAATTCCTAAAGAGCACTGACGTGAAGTCAGGAGCTTTTGCGCACGTGTTCTACTGTCTTTCACACCACACGTACCCTCAGGAAAAACTGCAGGAAGTAGAGTATGATTAAAGGAAGAGTTAAGCACGGGAAATAATTAATTGGGCATCAAATGAATTCAAATTTAAATATGAAATAATTCCAAAAATACGGAGCCGATCGAGCTGAAATCCGGTAATCTATCGGGAATTGACAGCTTGAAGATTTATGCCAAATTTCAGCAGGATCTGACGGATAGTTTCTGATATATGACATTTTGAAGGAATTTTTTTTTTTTGGTTAACAGATTCTCTCAGAATCTTGCACACATTTTTGAGCCGGCATTCTACAACCAAGTTTCATTTCGATCAATTTCGTGTTTGTTGAGTTATTAGGGAAATAACTAGAGATGGGTATAACTCCGTTGAATCGTTGAATTTAGCGGCGCAACCTAGCAACGGCCTGCCGAACTGAATCGATTTTGAACTCGAATTCTTCATCAGTGAGTAGATCCTAATCGTTTGAGACCATGCTCAGCAAGAAATTCGAAATTGGGCAAAAGGATAACACGTTGTTCTCTAGAACATGCGCGCAAAAACAATGCAAAATTTCAGTTGATGCTTTGGGGGGGCTGACATAATTTGATCGGTATGGTGACCGGAGAAAAGGAAACTGATAGAGAGCATCAAGTTACAATGACAGACATCCATATTCAATTCGCCCAAGGAATGAAAATAATATTTCCAACAATATAGATCCGATAGAGTTTGAATCGAGAACTTGACTGTAAAATAAAATTTTGAAGGTTCTTTCAAAATTTCAGCGATATCTGGTGGACATTTTCAGAGGTACAGAATTATATTCCAATGATTTTGTTGAAATTTTCTAGTCATATGATCCTCACGAAATTCAGCATAACTCTTCGAGTTGGTATTACTAATTATCGGGCTTCTAATCGATCAGATCATCAACTATTGTAAACAGAACGTTAGCCTAACAATCCAACTACTCATATCTCCTGCTAGCTTGTAGGTCCCACCCTTTCTCTCAAAGTTCATGGAATATAGCCTCAGGGGTGGGAATTTGAGGGTTCAGCGGGTGAAGCCTCTGATACTCTGATACAAAAGATCTAGAATGTGGAATTTCAAGTGAATCAAACTAAACTACCAAATTATAACCTAAAATCACAAGCAGGGTCAATTTCAAGTAGACCAACGTATATGGTAGAAGTCAGATACAATAGGGTCTATACAAATCGAGTACTTCTAAATCAGTAAGCTTGAATAGCTTATAGATAGCAAGAACTTGGTCGTTAATTTACCAAAGCTCATATTACAGTTACTAATCGGAATTACTTATTTCGAGGCCGAATAAAATTGTACATTCACTCAAATGCAGAAAATAATGCACAGTATCTTGGTATACGCTAAACAATGCATAGATCGAGGTATTACCACGTAAAAGGTTCAACGAAGAGTTCTTTTCAGCCGAAAAATGGTATGGTCTGACGTTGATAGGCAGATAGAGCAGATAGAGTTAGAGATTGACGCACACGAGCATACCGAACTGAGCGATTCCATTCTCCTGAGACCCTTATCTACACTATAGGTTTCCATGGGAACCATGCTCAGACGATGACTACAATTGTCTCCAATAGCGTCTCCATTAGTGTTATGTGGTCTCTAGCTTCCACAATTCACGCAACCTGCATGGGAGAAGAATGATCGAGTAGTTCGTATAGATTCTAGTAATCGTCCATGTATGGTTCCCATGGAAACCGAGCGTAGGGAAGGATATTTGAATCGCGTCAATTAGGTATACCCGTGTGCGGACGTTCGTACTCCTGCACAGTATCATCTTACTACCGTGAGACGGTCCGATAGATCTCCAATACATACTGCTGCTACTTCAGGGCCAGGGTCAACACTTCAGGAACATCGTCCTCTACTTCTTCCTCAACATACAGGCGGTTGGCTACAGAAAGGTAATATGGAAACTCAAATTCTTCATGAACACTGATTGAGCAAAAATTATAGACCATACATCAACATTCAATATACAATGGATTGGAATCCTTCAACCCATACTATACTTTAACATGACACCATCCAAAAAGAAGCTCAAATATCCCAAATTATTCGAAATTACATATGGTGGTCTGGACCACCACTGTCAGAACTGTATAACGAGTTAAAATTCAAAGAACGGAAACCAACCAAAAAAAATTCTAAATATCCTAGCCTTGGCATAATTATCCAAAATTCGGTAGACAATATATAAAATTATGGAAGAATAGGATCTCTGACTTTTCCACCGCCTCGATGTTGACGAATAGAATGGTATGACCCAAGATATCAACCTAAACCACAGAAAATGGATAACCAAAACGGTAGAATCCATCGATACACATCGATCGACAAAAAGGAATGAGGTAGTTTCAAGTGTTCAGCATTTCGCCACAAGGTGTCGCCAGAAACCATCTAAGCAATTCAACCAAGTCGTACCGAAATGCTCAACCGCGAGAGAAGAGTTCTATAATTCAAAATGCAACGTAACGTATTTATCAGAAGAGAAATTAGAAAGCAAACAACACAGAGGTGATTTTGTTAGATCCTAAAATAAATATCGCGCTCACGGGGCACTCATTTGTCCTTGAGATGTTCTCTCAAAAGGCGGAATAACCAAAAAAGGGTCAACTGGATGCAGAAGGCAATGGGAAACCACTGCATTAAAGGTTCCTTATAACATCCCTAGTAAATGACATTGCAACGACAGATGACATGGTTGAGGAATATAAAAGAGTGGACTGGCCTAGATTTTCAGTCACTGATAAGGAAGGCACAATCAAGAGAAAAGTTTGCAGAAGTCATCGCCAACCTTCGATAGAAGACGGCACCTAAAGAAGAAGAAACAATATTTTTATAGCACCTACCGCGTACGAGTGGACTCATCATAAGTTGCCGATACGTCCAAACCGAAAACCCATCGAAAGCGTCGAAAACCAGGTGGAAGTGAAAGCTCGCTGAGTGCAAACTCATAAAACCAGATTTATGGCGGCCTCCCCCGATCCAGTCGAGTCGAAAACGGTGGTTCTCGACGCCGTCGGCTCCACGCTGGTGCAGCTATATCGATCGCATCAAGTTCAGTTGGTCCTTCGAGCCGGTGTCAAGGTCGCCCATGGGGTTGCCCCCTCGCAGACACGCACGCATGGCCCGCTCTGACGTGACGGCACGTGGCCAACGGGCCGACCTTGATCCCGGCTCAGCCGGTCTGGATTTCACGGTCGAACCTGCGCTTTTCCGATCCGCGGCAGTGCTTCAGCTGTTTTGTTTTCCCTTTTTCAGGGCCGCGGAGAAAATCGCCCGGGCATGGTGGATCGATTCGGGAGGACGTTGATCCACGAGTGGAGTTGGGAAAACTGGAAGAATCGTAGGTTAATTTCCTGATTTTATGTTACGTGAACCTTCTCTACATTTCCCCCAATTTGTTTTCTCAACTCGCGAACTACTGTACCGAAGAATATAGCAATTCTACAAGAAATACTTATACTCCATTCACCTTTATAAAGTCTCCCGGTTGGCCATGAAATTTTGACACATTTCAGTGTATATATTTTGAAAATGTTAGGTTATGCTCATTTTCTTGTCAGATAAATACGCAACGTATTCATCTCTACATAGAAGTCGTAGTAATTACCTATTTTTCAAAATGTGAAGTAACTTCGGAAAAATAATGAATTTGAGAAGATATTATGTGAATTCAAAAATTCCAAAGACCTGGTGACTGTTGAAGAACATTTTTCCTCTGTTGTTACTATTATATGTACCTATATGTAAGTATATCACGTATAAACTGGTTGGAAGATTCAGTTATGCCATTTTCTTGTACGGAAATCAAGAATCAAGTGTTGATATTTTAATGAGAAATAATAAAACAGTTGTCCGTTACTTTGTGAGGATTCATTTGAAAAAAGAATATAAGTACCTGAATAACCCGGCAGAAAAACTTCTAAACGAACAGACGTACCTATGGAATTTCCCACTTTTCAAAATTCTCAAGAAATAAGCCTACAGAAGAAATTGAAATACCTTGTTGCATAACTTGAAATACACCAGTTTCAAAATGTAGTAGTACTACTAAACCCAAGTCACTGTTAAACCTTAATAAAATATAGTGATAGGATAGGAAATTACGTAATTTCATTCGAGAGTTCAACATGTCCTAAGACAGAATGAAGTTTTCCTATTGCAGATTTCAGTACTGTATAGCACTTCCTGGTACTTTGTCTCTGCTTCTCCAAAACTGCTTTCTGCATTTTCAATTGCTTGTTGAGAATAGAAATTGGCAACGTCTCAGAGAATTGTTTTGACATTGACGAGATATATCAGGAGTGCCAACCTGCCTTAGTTTTAGTTACAAAAACGTGATTGACCTAAAACATTGCCAACCGGGAGACTTTATAAAAGTGAATGGAATATAGGTATAAATATTCCGAAAAAATTATAGGTTGATTGATCCTTCAAAAATACTTATATCGGGATTTCCGTCCACATTTTTCCCCCGAATATTGTCCTCGCGCTCACTTGGACTTGCTCTTTACGATCGGTGCATTGTTATTCTACCAGCGAGCGTTGTTAATCAACTATAATTCTCAAATGTCTGTAGGCTGATAAATAGTTTTGCCACCATTTCTATGATTTTGACCAATATCGTTAAGTATTTGCCGACAAAATTTTCCCTTCTCGTACCTTCTAAGAAGCAACCGTTTTCGAAATGCAATTACACCCGTCTTAATTGCCCAGTGACTTCATGAACCTTCCCAACTTGTCCCGTTAATAAGGGCCATAACAAATTCCAGGAATCGATCAATATCGAGAAATCTGTTGAAATGTACCTGACTGTTGGTGAAAGATGCCTTCCTTAAAAGTGCCTATCTCTCATAAACTCGAAATAAACGCCTAAGACGCCATTATTCTTCATCATACGTCGCCCATATTTTCGAGCAACTAACGACCAAAACAACGGGTGGGCAATTTCGCGGAAAACCACTAAATCAGCCAAGTCTACCAGCGTCGTTCCCTCTAAGGACGCCGTGATTTGTGCGCGGCAGCAAAATTATGCCGTCACCGCGAAGAAAAAAGCTACTAACGCGACTAGACAAGTCGTAGCCGTGTGTTTTGACTCACCTGGTTTATATAAATTACCATTATTACGCCAGATTAATATCTTTATCTCAGTCTGCTGACTCGGGTGTCAACCGAAATGCGAGCGTGGGTTTATCTGACACTTTACGGCATATTTTCACAATAAAATTACACTTTAATTATCTGCTGTATTCGTAAACGTCGCGCGTTATTCGCGATTGAACTGTGACGACGCTATATTCCATATTTTCTTGGACACTGGAAGGATATAAGGAAAAGTGCTGGTGATCCATCGTTCACTTGAATTCACAATATACAAAGTGAGTAAAAAGTAACGTACATTATTCATGGCGTCGTTATTTACTACTTTGTAGAAAAATGGTGGAACAAGTCTCATGTACCCTCTACGAGGGGTGGACGCGCTCTTCAGGTGAACAGAGTACCTATCAATTCGTTCAAATATCTCTAGGTATTGTTCTAAATTTTGTCGAGAATGGTCTCAAACGATTAGTTTCGACCAAATAATGCAGAATTTGAAGTCAAAATTCATTTTGTCCGGCCGTCAGCACGATTACGCTCGAACGCAATGAGTTAGACAGTTGAAATTTTCAAAGTAGATTTGGAGTCCAAATGCGCTGGCTAAGTTCGTTAATGGGCACAATCCACCGAATGGTTTCACAGCTATATCCATTTGTAATTTTGTGAGGATAGTATCACTGGAAAATGTTTGACGTGCCTAGAGATAATTTAATGAATTAGATCGGCCGAAGTCTATTCGTAATAGGTAATAACATTCGTTCAATACCTAGTGAGAATTGGTATGTTGTCTATGATATGTAACATATTTTACAGCTATGATATGTATCTTATTTTACAGACAAGTTCTCGATTTAAATTTGATCGAATAATAGATAACGATGACAATTTTCGAATTTGAGAATAGCAATCAACAATAAATAATTCTGAAGATTTTCGCTTGGTGTCTGACGATACGTTACGAAATGGTTGCATGTTTTATCGTTGATACTGTTTCGTTATTGTTTGTAAGGTAATATTGCTTCCGACATATATCTTGTGTCAGACACGCAGAAGCAATTCACAAAATTATAAATATTTTATTTTATAGATATTTTTCAGATTTTGGGAGAGAAAACCCAGAAAAGAGCCATTAAATAATGAATAGATATACCTCCCAAAGTATCCTGTAATGATTACCTACTTATGGTATCAAAGGTCAGTACCTAAGTAATAACATAATTTCAAGTTACGGAATTCACATTAATTATTTAGTGCTTTTGTGGCCAAGTGGTAGGGATTCGTCTTCTTGGCAAGTAGGTACCAAGATCGATCCCCGTAGCAGCAATTATTGATCCTTTTCATTTTTATTCCAATTCTATCAGAATAATAACTTTCTAAAAGTGGTTATGGAAGGAATTAGGTCGATATTTTCATATAATTGCGTATTTTCGTATATTATTAGATATTAAAAAAATCAGTGCTATACAGCGTTTTTGATGATATGTCAATTCAAAGGTCCTTATGGCACAACCGTATGCTTAGACTGATTTGTATCCTAGGAATAATTCTCGGAATCAATTATTGAAAATAGACCACTGCTATAAGGGTGTTTTTGCGCGTATGTTCTGGGGAACATCGCGTTATAGTTTTGCCCAAATGTCTGTAACTTTCGAATTTTTTGAAAAAAATGGTCTCAAACGATTAAGTTCGACTCCGCAATGAAGAATTCGAGGTCAAATTTGATTCTGTCCGGCCGGCCGTCCGGCCGGCCGTTGCCACGATAACTTGAGAACGAAAAGAGCTAGCGACTTGAAATTTTCAGGGTAGGTGGCGCATCCCAATACGACGGACAAGTTCGTTAATGGGCATAATCGGCCCAGTGGTTTCCGAGTAATAATTTTGTTTTCAACCAATATGAATCCGATCAAATTGAAACTTGGTGGGTAGTTGTAGAATATGATCCTAAGCACGTTTGTGAAATTTTGTGCGAATCGTATGGCTAGAAAATTTTAAAAAAATTATTAAAAAATATTTTTGTTGTCACGAGAACTTGCGAACGGAATGAGATAGCGGCTTGAAATTTTCAGGTTAGGATGTGCACCAGAACGCGACATTTCAGTTTGTTTCTGAGCATAATCGACCAAACGGTTATAGAGTTATAGCAATCTGAAATTTTCTGAAATTTGGTGGTTTTTTGTTCCTCATTAACTCGAAAAATACTGAACCGATGGAATTCAAACATTGTTATTAGTTGTAGAATGGCAACGCGAAAATGTTTGCAAAATTTGGTGAGGATAGCATTTGTAGAAAATTTTTAATAAATCATTAAAAATAAAAAAATAAATTTCTATATATCAGTAACTATTCGTTTGAAATTCATGAAATTTTGCAAGAGCCTTCATAACCTAACTCTACTGCCAAGTTTCAAGTTTTAATATGATCGGTTAAATATTGTTGGAGATTCGAGCATTCTTGTGCGAGTTCAGTAGTACCGATTTGGTGTAGCGTAAGGCTCCGAAGAAACGATCGCTCGACCCGGACTTTTGCCGTCGAGTCGAAGAAGACGAATCGATTTGTGTTTTTCCCAAATTTCGTTCTTCTAGGTTGAGCCTAAATATACTAATTCGATACAAGTTTCGGAGGTTTTGAGTCCGACGATTTTCCATTCAAAAAGTCAATCCGAGAAACGTCAGAATTAATTCGAGAGACGGGGTCGGAAATTTTCGAAAGCGAAACTGACGATTTAGGCCTTTTTGGGGCGTGAAACTTGAAGAAAATGATAGATAGCTTTTGCGCGTATGTTCTATTTTCCATTCTTCTGTATTGGACACCCTTAATCGAATTTACCATGGTAAATTATGTTGTCCATTCTCCTGTATTGGACACTTATTTTATTTTATATTTAAAACTGTAATTAGATCTTTGAAATACCATTGAATGAAGAAATTCTTGTAAGTTAACAAAATATCTTTATTAGAACAATAAAAATGCATCATTTTATTAAAATGATAGTTAGACTATCCAATTGCTTCTTTTCTTTATAATATTTTAGCTGTAAGTCAGTATAGCTTAGAACTTTTAAAGTAACGTCCTACAATATTAATTTAAATGATATTATAAATAAAAAATTGGTTCAAGCACTGACGTGAAGTCAGGAGCTTTTGCGCGTATGTTCTGTTGTCCATTCTCCTGTATGGGACACTTTTAATCGAATTTACCATGGTGAATTCTATTGTCTATTCTCCTGTATTGGACACTCTTAATCGAAAAAAAAAAATTGGTTCAAGCACTGACGTGAATCAGGAGCTTTTGCTCTTCTTAATCGAATTTACCATGATGAATTCTATTGTCCGTTCTCCTGATTGGACCCTCTTAATCGAAAAAAAAATTGGTTCAAGCACTGACGTGAAGTCAGGAGCTTTTGCGCGTATGTTCTATTGTCCATACTCCTGTAATGAACACTATTCTTAATCGAATTTACCATGATGAATTCTATTGTCTATTCTCCTGTATTGGACACTCTCTTCTTAATCGAATTCACCATGATGAATTATATTGTCCATTCTCCTGTATTGGAGACTCTTCTTAATCGAATTTGCCATGATGAATTCTATTGTCCAGAATGGACAATAGAATTCATCATGGCAAATTCGATTAAGAAGAGTCTCCAATACAGGAGAATGGACAATAGAATTCATCATGGTGAATTCGATTGAGAAGAGTGTCCAATACAGGAGAATAGACAATAGAATTCATCATGGTAAATTCGATTAAGAATAGTGTTCATTACAGGAGTATGGACAATAGAACATACGCGCAAAAGCTCCTGACTTCACGTCAGTGCTTGAACCAATTTTTTTTATCTCATGAGAAAACTTTACGATTGAAGTGATTTGTATCCTTACGCCACCGCAAACCAAGCACTGTTAATTTTCGACCCAAAATTAACCCATTTAATTTTACTTACTCTGTATATCCAATAACAAGATATTGATTATTGAAATCATATTGTAATCAATAGATTGATTCGAGATTACTATTCTACTTTCACTAATAATTTCAATCATAATTGAATTGAATCTCTTCCGTTCATAAGGAATTTGAAACGCATGAAAATGCGTTTTGAATATGATCCAATGACAAAAGATTATTTTCAATTATCATCTAAGCTGTGATATTTTCAAACATGTGCGACATAAAAATGACACGAGAAACCACTCTTCGCCACATGTTAAACTTTGACAATCATACTGTCATCTACCACGATTCTTTCCAGAATAACTATTTTGACGTCATAAACGAATGAGTTATGGTATATAATATCAACAGCGTGAAAATTAATTAGAGACTAAACATCGTCAAAATCCAAGAATGCGTAACCAAACCACCGATTATTATCGTTCTTTGTTTTGGCACCTCCTGAGAATACAAATTAGATGAGCTTATCATCTTCTCTATTAACTGACACTAAAAACGTTGGTGTCATGTGTTAATACGAGGACAACCAGAATTCTGGTCAGTTTAAAAACAGATTAGAATGTGTTCGAATAGATTTCGAACAGTTCTGAGCGCATTGCAATGCAGCAAAAAAATGTGATATTTGAATGATGAAAAGAGTAAGGGAGAGCAATGTAAATCCTTAGTTTTCTGGATCGTCTTCAGGAATCGAACCTCGGAAAGAAAAAAATATTAAGCACCGAAGAAGCGTGAAAAGATTTAGAGAGTGATGAATTGATTTCAGTGATTTGCTACACCTTACACAACTAACGAGTAAATCAATGAGTCATATATCTATATCATTTATTTATTTCAAGTTTGGGACACAAACAGGTGAAACCCATACTGATAACATCAATAATAACAGATATTTCGGTTATCTGAAATGGTATAAGAATAAACTAAATTATATCGATTATATAATGTGAGATTATGACTTAAAGATATCTCTTACAGTTGTTCTGAAAGAATAAAATGTCACTGATAATACATCTGAGTTATTAAAATATTTGTTGAAATAGTAAGGAATTCTGGAGATTGTGGAATTTTTTTTACAAATTCGTGTTGTAACTAGGCCTAGTAGTTAATTTGTTATGATCTAAAAGAGAAAGAATTTCACTAATGCCAACAGTAACATAAACCTCTGTTAGTTTAAATTGCAGGAGCCATAAAAATCTATTTTGAAGTCTTTCTTATCGCAACTTATAAATAATAGTTTAAAAAAACTATAAAAACACGCTCTAATGATAAGTCGAACTAAAAAGTATCAAATAATTTTCGAGCATTTAAAGAATATGAGGAACGAAAAATGTAAGTTTTATTTAGAGAAGAACGTGGGGCACTCTGTGCCATATTTATTATGCCTTTCGCACGACTTTTCATTCAATATTTTATGAATCGCGCACTTTTGGAGTTCTTAACCCACGCTTTCCTTTAAATAATACTTACATTTTTCATCCATCATTTTGTTCAAATGCTCTAAAATTATTTCATACTTTTTAGTTCGATTTATCATTAGAGCGTGTTTTTTTAGTTATTTATTTTCTCCTTTTTAGTTGGGTTTATCGCATGCGCAGATCGCGCGCTAGCTCGTACTCTCCTGCTGAACGAAATTGGTTAATCCTGGCGACCCTAGTCAGGATAGCGGGATACTCTTATCAAATTATTGTAATGTCATCGGCTCCTTAAAAGTCTGCAAATTTAAATAAAATCTGATCGTCTAATGTGGGTCAAAATCGCGTTCAAAGAAGTCAGCTACAAGCAAGCAAGCAACCATACAGGTGAAGATAATAAAAGCGCGTTAATATTACTAGCGGACTGAACACAGCTTGTCCAGCTATAACGTTGACATTTAACATAAGAGTGACATTTCAATATTTTCGTTTTGACATAATCATTGTGTGATTTGCTGATGGCCAAAGCAAAATAAAAAACTGACTCCCATTTCTCGGTATCGTAAGCTGATCAATTCTGGTGTCATGTCCGGACGATATTTGGTGTCTCAAATTGGCTCATTTTTCATATCACATAAAGCAACTTTTTTTAACTTAATAACTATGTGAAATACTCACTTCAATGCTGCCGCTAACTAATCCCACAATGTATAGTTTTTAGTTACATTTAAAGACGTCACACATTAATTACACTTTGATATAATGTGTCTTAAGCTATATTTCATAAACAGCGTTATACTGACGGAACTTAAAATTAATAACGAATGTCAAAGTGACATTTTCAGGTCTCTGAGATCTCATAATAGTCTATGTTTTAAAGAAACTGGGTCAGCGCATTCGCCATTTCGTAATAAAAACAAAACCAAATATTCTATAACCTGATTGTGGCGCCTCCTACTAGGTCTGATTGCGACTCTAAACCATCCCTGGACCCACTCAAAAATACACACAAAATTTCATCAAAATCGGTAACGTCGTATAAGAGGAGTTCAAGGACATACACACTTGAAGTATAATTTTATTTTATCTTAACCCAGATCGAATCGTCGACTTCCTGGAATTGATCGTATTATTTGTCCACTCCTGAAGCCAATAGTCAACCATCTACTCATAATTTTATTAATTAATATATTTAAATATTGGAATTCCTTAGAGACAATTTTTTACTAAAATATATAAACTCCTGTTAGTAAGAAAATTCCTTATAAATGATGGACTTTCCTAGGTTACATACACTGTGACTTCAGCTTAAATTAAGACGTCCTTCCCTTACCTCAACCATTGGCAATGACAGGAGCCTGGAGTCCCGCTCCTCGTCTCGGCTAATAATGTCGAAAACGTTAGCCTTTTGATCTATGTGACAGTTGAACATCGTGGAGTAGTACACGAAGTGGAATGACGTAAAGGTTTTACATAACGCTCTACTATAACGTCCACCTGGCCAACTTGATCGCCACTTTAAAATTAGTACACCGCGGTATATAAATAGAAGCGGTCCAGCGTTCTTACCCAGAGAGGGATTGGCCATGATGCTATACATCTGGGGAAATATTCGCAGGAAATTCAAATTACCCATTTCCATAATATAATTATGGTTTCACAAAAGTTAAATAAATAATATTTCCAAGAATATAAATCCGACTGTAAACACAAACTGGTCCACATTTTGGCCGAGAATGATCTCAAACGATTAGTTTTGACCCAAATACATACTATTCACTGTTGGCTCAAAAATGAACAGTGATGTGTCTGCGGTGGCATAAGGACCCACTCAAATACATACATTCACTGTTGGGTCAAAAACAAAAAGTGCTTTATTTGTGGTAGCGTGAGGACCCATTCGAATGCATACATTTACTGTCGAAAAAACAGTGCTTTGTTTGTGGCGCAAAGACATCAGTTCAATCGTACAATTGTGTCATGAGATAAAAAACACCTGTATATGATTTATTTTAAACAAATCAATCAAGAATAATTCCTATGCTACTATGAGAAACTATGAATTGGCATTTTATCAAAAACGCCCTGTATAGCAGTGATTGTTTCAACGTTGAATACAATATACGAACATACTCAAGTAATTTTATGAAGATATCGATTTAATTCCGTCCATAACCCTTTCCTCAAAGTTATTATCTCGATAAAATTGGAAAAAAAATAGAAAGATCAATAATTCACTTAGGAAATCGATCCCCGTTCCTACTTGCCAACAAGACGAATCCCTTCCACCAGGCCAGAGAAGCAGTAAATAATAAATGCGAATTCTGTAAATTGAACGTATGTTATTACTGCCCTGTGGTACCTTGTTTCCAAATTTCAAATTTCATAAGAATATCATCATGTTACATATTATTCGATCAAGTTTAAATCGAGAACTTGGCAGTAAAATAAGTTACATATCATAAACAAGATAAAATATACCAATTCTCACTGGGTTTTGAATTAAAAATCAAAAACGATCTATTGAAAACTTCGTTGGTCGAGTGTAAAAGTTGATCGTTCGAATATTTCGATATTTCGGCAATATCTTCACCTATATAGATCCGATAGAGTTCAAAAATTGAACTATACTGTAAAATAATGTTTTGAAGGCTCTTGCAACGTTATCTGACGGATACTTTCTGAGATACAGAATTTTTCTATCTTTCTAGTCATGCAATCCCTACAAAATTCTGCATAAGTCTTCGCGTTTTGATTCGATCAGATCAGTATTTTTCGAGGTATAGGCAAAACACAATTTCAGATGACTATAACACTGAAACCGCAAGGTGGATTCAGGACAGCAGAACAGAATCAATTCCACCCGTATTCTTCATGAATGGATCGAAACTAATCGTTTGAGAGCATTCTCGGCAAATATTCGAAAAATACAGACATTTGGACAAATTGATAGACACTCTGTTCACCTGAACGAGCCTATAAATGGTTATACTATATGTATCCAATAGATATCACAGAGTAAAGTATTAAAGTACGCTTTATCAGGTTTCAGATTTGAGGTTATGTTTGATAATATGATCATGATGTACCATTTCAATTTTGGAATGAAGGAAGCCTTTTAACAGAACATTTCCACATGAATTTCCAACAAGCTAGCAACGCTATAAGTGTTCGACCTATCTTTATTTAACACAAGAGATGATTGTCCCCAAGACAAAAACAAGTCATTACTACAGATTATACAATAATATAAATTAGCATTATACGTAAATCAACTTCAATAAGCCATGTAAGATAATAAATTGCTACAATGTAAGATAAGAATGATGAGACATAAAAACTAATGACTTTAGGATTTTTCAACCAGATACGACTTGAATGACAATAATATGATGACGGAGAAACCATAGTTAAATCAATTATTTAATCTTGGAATTCAATCTGGAATCTTATATGCAAAAATAATTCGAAATTTATTATAATTGTGATTCAGCAGCGTTCTCCTACTGCACATTTCGATCAGATGAAATCGTATTAGAAAAAATCGCTCCAATACACAAGAGATTTTATCTATATTGATGTGGAATTTCAATTCTGTTATATAAACATCGAAAGAAGTCTCGGCCGCTTGATGTTTGAATAGTCGAATAGAGAAAGGCTTCGTTAATTCGTTAAGATTATGATACGAAGTAAAGGTATATCAATGCTAATGTTGTTTAACAGTTAGAAACAGAGATCCACCAAAGATTTGAAGTCTTTATACAAATTATTATTATTATTTTTGGTGTATATCTCAGACATCCCATATTTTGATGAGTTGCTTCCTTCAATCCCAACAATCAGAACGTTCCTCAAATGATAGTCTTTCGTTCTTGGATCCTTCGATGGTGCCGGATGTACAAGGTGGAAGTAGCACTAAAGAGACCTAGCAGATATCATGAGAATGTTTGCTAAAATTTCTCGATACTTCTTGGCTGACTATGATGACAAAGCTGGCCGTTCGTTTCAGTTTAGGATCCATGATTACCAAAATAAAGTTTGGAACATTTCCAGCTCCAGATCATGTTTTCGGTTTTTTGAGAGGAACATTCGGCTGAGAAAATACGAGATATAATTGATTCGAAATAAATAACGTAGAACACACGAGAACGTACAGCCTCCATATATTCAGGTTTGGAAGCTTTTCCATACTGATTTACACTATGGCTGAGTCTTTAACGAAGCCTGTACTTGGGTTTCAACTAATAAGTCGTGTCAAGATGAATATTAGAGAATACCGGGGTATATTTTGTATATTGTTGTAAAGGGTAACGTTGCCCTTCGACGGGGGGTCTATTGTGCCCCCCCGACAGAAATGTCGGATGTCATCACCATCTATATAGCTCGCCTTCCAGATGAACTCAAGTATCTGGGATGGCTCCAAGCAGGCTACCTCTTCGCTCCTGCTAATTTCTTGCCCAAATCATTCCTTGCCTTGGCTTTAGATGGCGAAGTATTCCGTAATCAGCACTTTCCTCCTTCTCCCAACAGAATCAGCACTCGTCAGTTAAATCATCAGCCCTAATCTCATCATATGCTTCCTGAGGCCGCAGTGTCCTGTGAGGAAACCAGAGAGGAGGTGTAGCGTGTTTTTTACTGAGGTCCATATATTTCTCGAATCTAAGTGTCTAAGTTCCGGAGGAACTTTTTGGAGTGGTATATTCCTGGCATACATCTCCAAAGTATACACTTTTGTAGGTGTATCAACCAACTCCACAATAGTTTTCCGGGCCAATAAAAGGGGGTTGTGTTCCTTTTTTGGCAAATGTGTTGGCCTCCTCATTTCCCTTGATTCCCGCGTGACCAGGAACCCAGACCAAGGAAACCCTGTTGTTCTTGCCTACTTCATTAAGTTTTCTTCGGCACTCCCATATTAGCTTAGACTCGATAACATGGGAGCTCGTGGCTTTAATAGCAGCTTGACTGTCAGAGTGGATTCATTTCCACGCATCTTTCGATTGCAAGTGCTTCTACCTAAAAGACGCTCCAATAGGCAGTAATCAAGCGGAAGATTTAGGCATTAATCGTAGCTGAAAGGAGAAGTGAGACAGTATATTTCTGGAGACAGGGATATTGGTACGAAGAATGCCAAAAAAGTAAAGTATAATATAGAACGCATGGGTCTTCAGACGAAAGACCAGGAAAGTAAGGAGGGTAATGAAGATTCGGACAGATCAATGACAGAAATAATGCAGTCCGTTTGAGTTGAGCAAACTAGAGAAAAACAGAAACAATGGAGAGAAACCAGTGACAGCAGATCGAAGAGGAGAAGGTCAACTAAACGGCGAGCCTAAATGACGCAACAAAAGTTTTGAGGCAATAAGCTTTAGACGCCTCATTTTTGTAAATGAATATGAATTAAAATAGGCTCAGTGTCAATTACATAATCCAAACTTAACCAGGTCCAGCATTTTCCTTACATCCATTTATAGTATGTATGTGTTCTGGATGAACCAAAATTAATCTGTAGTTCGATGGTATTGATATCGTTGATAGAATGTACTTAGATCGACCTTGTAAGTTTGCGTATGCTTCATATGTCATTTGATCGAGCACGGTCCTGGCGCTGACGTCAGTGGCAACAATTGAAAAATTACGCATCAGCTGTTTTCTGCCGAAAGGACAGCAAGCGACGCAAGCGAGTGGGCCCGTCTGGACAGGCCCAGAAAACAACGTCGAATAAATCGGGTATTTTCCGAAACCTGGCGCATTCCTGTTGATTTACGTTCATATTTTGACGTGGGAGATGTCTGTAAAAATTTCCCCTTTAATCTAACCGTGATATATGTGTCGCATATTTTATAAGGCTCATTTATTACCTGGAAATATTCAGATCTCGAAGTCTAGCGACGATGTCGTCGGTTGGGCGTCTAATGAGAACTCGAGTTCGTGGTTGATGTGCGACATATTAAAGATCATGTTGACAGATCTTCCAAAAATACGAGTTGAGGTGTTAGAAAATGATGCTCTGATTATGGGGACTATAGGTCAGGATTTTAACTTTATATGATGAAAATTATTCCATGTTTATCTGTCCTCTTTGTCTTCCATGTGACATTGAAATACAAAATTTTAGGAAAAACTACTTGAACTGTAGTGAGAGTGAGCTGATGGACTTGGAGTCATAGTATTCTATTTAGGTCAGCCCATCCAAGTCCCTAATATCCTTTGGATCTGAGCAGATTGGTGCTTTACACAGATTGTTTGAGGTACAAGTGCAGGTGGTCAAATTTTTATGATTCTCTTCAATCTGCATCTCCTTTCAATAAGAACAAACGGTTCTAAGCAATTAAAAATCGTATTTCCATTATACCAAGACAAGTTTCATCCAAGGACGATGTGAATAGAGCACTGGGGATGCTTCAGGCTGTTTGAACACAAGTGCAAGTGACCCATTTCTTCAATGATATTCAAAGTGTGATATCAAGATTTACAGGACAACTATTCGTCAAAAACCCTGAAGTGGAAGACTATACGGTCTACAACGCCAGTAGAACATCGTTTTTCAACTCGTTTGGTGAGAAAACAGCCTCTCAGCACTTGCAGAATGCCAACTCAAAGTCTTCGAGACTTTGACTCCTGGAGTCAGTATATCATTCGAATCAAGAGTTTCTCATTATCTTCATCGATATCCGTAATACAATCACTGAAACCGAGAACGAAGAAACAACAAACAAAAGGAGCGGGCTCTAGTGCAACCTTCGGAGGACGGCCGCTGCCAGAAGAGAACACCTAAGCAAACATAACACATAATGCGTTTATGGCAAGAGCCGGTACGGTACGGAATACTAATGAGTTTCGCTGTCGCTAAACGGCATGCATGTTTGGAATGGGTCGACTTATGCTCGTGTGGGAGGTCGTAATTTTCTATTTGGACAAATTCATTGTGGACAAAACGGTACGGCACGAGAACAAAGACAACGAGCCGAAGAAATTGCGAAACTTGGACATATCCTGCTAGACAGTTCGTTTCTACTGTTGTCAGAAGGCACTTTGAGTTCACATTTTATGTATTCTTCAACTTGAATTGTGATAGCTCCATGGAAATATACCATACTAATATTTAGGTGGCATATTAAACATTTGAACTTTCGATTATCAATAGTTTGCATCAGAGAATGTAAACATTTTCCCCTGCAACAATTGGTGTTAGGCAAAGATCGGGCAATTCAAATCAACTTCATGAATTTTGAAGAGAAATTTGTGGATTCAAATTTGTTGAAACCAAATGCTTGGTGGCGATATGTTGACGATATATTTGTAATTTGGCAACTTGGTATAGAAGAGTAAGGCAAAGTTGTCGATTTCATAAAGTCAAAGGAACCTACAATAAAATTCAATTTAGAAATAGAGAAAAATATTCAGCTTTCTTTTCTAGATGTTTCGATAATTATGTGTCCGAACCATTTTGAAACGAGTATCTTCAGGAAGCATTCACATACAAATAGATATTTGAACTTCTTATTCAAACCATCAAATAATTTCTTGTAGATATTGGATATCCGAGGAAATTCATAAATACATCAATCATGAATTTAGATAGAAGAGGAAATAATCAAGTACAACAGAATAATCAACAAGAACAGCAACCCAATCTGTTGAATGTGATCCCTTATGTTTGTGGCCTTTCTGAAAAAATCAGAAAAATCGGTTCTAAGTTCAATATAAGAACCGGTCTTTCTTAACAAAGACAAAACCCATTATTAAGACAAAAAAACTGCGTACTTAATATCCCTTGTATTTGTGGTAAATCGTATACAGGAGAAACATCAAGACCACTAGAAGTAAGAAAGTCGGAACATAAGAACAACTTGAGGAAAAGAGACATACAGATATCAAAAATAGCAGAACATGTATGTACAATCCAAGGAGATAACATGATGGATTGGACATTGGAGTAATGCTGCGTATTAACTTGCAACAGAATGCTCCGAACGAACCAAACGCGCTGCGCACGCTGTAACAAATTTGTCTAGTCAATACGTCGCGCAGAACAGAACCGAACGCGCCAAACATTTTCCGAGGTTTGTAGGTAAATGCGGTTTTCACTGGGAACGCAGCGAATTCCGCAAACTCTCCAAACAGCCCGAACAATGTTTGTTGCAACGCGAGCGGTGTGTTTGGTTCGTTCGAAGTGTTCTGTTGCAAGTGAATACGCACCTTTATACAAAGATTCTGATGAAATAATCATATTACGTTAAAAGGAAACTTAAGGAATCAACTTGTATTTTGTTGAACAGAGAATCCAATTTTGCAAATTGCTCAATTGGTATTGACCATATAAGGCTGAATTTCTTAAAAAAGGAGTAGGAGCTTGGAAATTTCTATGCAAAGTAAAACTATGTTACTATATGATTTTCAAATATGTACTGTCAAGGTGACAATTCTCGAATTTCAGAACAGCAATGAACAATAAATAATTTTGAAGATTTTCCTTAAGTGTCTGACGAAGGAGTCTGATATAGACTCCGAAACGTTACGATATAAATGTTTCATCGTTGATGTTGTTTCGTTATTGTTTGTTAGGCAACATTGTTCGATTGATTGCTTGTGACGAATCTTATTCCCCCAGCCGGTAAACTGAATTATTGCAAATTGCTACCCCATAAACCTACAGCAGATTACTATTCCGATAAAATCATCACCTACAGAGCGGGATTCCTCCAAACACTAAACGCAATCCAACCGCGACGCCAAATTGCGAATGATCGACCGAAAGGAAAGCAGGAAGAACTCGAAAAAACGAGAACGGTGTCGGTGGCGGAAATCAAGAGTGCACCGAGGCGTCAAAGTTCCCGGTTCCAGGAGCGACCTTGACCCGTACACGAACTGTTGGGAGAGCTCGTGAACCTACGTATGGATGAGGTGGGGTAGGGAGAAAAGAACGATCGATGGTTAGTGACCGCGAAACTCGAGCTTTCCTTTCTAGGGCTAGGTCGGTCGATGCTTGGTTACGGTCATAGTAGAGTTCAAACCGGGCTCTATCGTGTCACCCCGTGGGACCTTCATTGCTAAAATGTATAGACCACTGGGTATCATTCTCCATACCCTTACAATGTAAATTCAACTGGTCGTCAAAAAATCGTCGTGTGCAGGAAGGGGTGGGGGGAATTTTTCCAAAAATTGACAAAAAAATTTTTTCTATTCATGGTCATCTATATATGGTGAACATCACTCACACAAACTTCTGTTGAAATATACGATTCAGAAAATTTTTTTATTAATTGTCAAAAAAGTCGGATACAATGCTCTTAAATGGAATTCCTTAAGATATAAACGCTTGCCCTGAACACCCATATTAACTATTATGTTCCACTCGGTTTTACTCGAGATCTGTTAGGATTATCGAAAAAATGCTTTATATGAAAGGTCTGCTCCGAAAACCAACGATTCATATGCTTCTTTCAAAATTACAATAGGTAGAACAGTTTCCTCACAAAATAAGAAATTGTGTTATTAACTCCCATTAACCGAAACCGAACCTGGAGACGCTAGTAAGGCGCAATTTGTAGCGTTAGTCCATGTTAGTGGCGACCTTATGGATTTGAGCTTTGATCTATGCACATAAGGTTCGTTATATCTATCCGACCAACTTTACAGTACTATTCCTGCGTGCCTTCAGAACGCATTCTGAAGATATTATTTAAATTCCTAATTTTTTATATATATGAGAGTTTTACATATAATTCATATATATTTGATTTAATTTTGTTAATTCGTTAATAAATATGCAAATATGCGAGTTCAAACTTATATTCATTACTTCATAAATCAATTTTGTGACGTAATATTAACACATTTTTGAAATCATCGTTCATTCTCATTAGTAGTAACAAGATTTCCTGAATCCTAGACCAAAAATCTAGAAAAGAATTAAGAAGGTATGGTATATAGTTGGTATCTATGATATTAAGGGCCTAAAAATTTCTTACATGTCATGATTCATCTAATTCAACTATCACTATCACACGAAGAATCATCAAGGGAAGGAAGATTTGAAAAATTTGAAGTACTCGTATTTGCACAAGTTTTTGGGCCATACATTTGCAGGAGCCAATACACGGAATTTGTTTTCTTTTACAGGAACACATTGATCCTGTGCAATCTGAAATGAGAATTTCCATTTCATAAAGAATATTTACGGATCTGATATTCGAAATAATATTTACCTTTCCTACAACTGCAGTTGCTAAGGATAGATGTTTCCTTAGGTAGGATTGGCATCGTCGTTAATTTTGGCAGAAGTTTTCCATTTTCTACATACCACCCACTAAATATAGGATCCGGTAAAGATGGTCATGGTACATTACTATTGATCCAAATTTTTGTTTGGTAATGGACTCGAAGGCTGTGTTGTCTCAAACTATCCAATGTTGGAGGTAATTTACTTATGGATCTTGAAGAAGCTATAATATTCCCCTGAGCCTGTTGATACATTTCACATTTTCGTTTGTCGTATACAGATGGATTTCAAATTCAACAATATCATTGAATACTTATTCTCTCAAATTCTCAAAATCTTGAAAGTTCACTCTGCAGTATCTGCTCAGAATCTTCATCAATTTTCATTATTTTTTTACCTTCTTCGACATTTTGACCGAATGAAGATGCAAAGATGAGCGTAATGTGACTAACTTCATACCAATAATGTTGTAACTCAAGAACCATCCATCCATTCTATAGTACTATTTTCAGTTTATCCCACTGTTCCTCCTGCAGCTTTGGAATTTTTGTTGATATGCTCTAGCGCCTGATCTACAGAAAGTTGGTTAAAATTCCCAATCAAACATTTAATGACAAAATTTCTATTTTTGAATTCATCATGTACTTCCGGTGCCATGTTTGAAAGTATTCAATGATATTGTTGAATTTGTAATCTGTCTGTATACGACAAACGAAAATGTGAAATGTATCAACAGGCTCAGGGGAATATTATAGCTTCTTCAAGATCCATAAGTAAATTACCTCCAACATTGGATAGTTTGAGACAACACAGCCTTCGAGTCCATTACCAAACAAAAATTTGGATCAATAGTAATGTACCATGACCATCTTTACCGGATCCTATATTTAGTGGGTGGTATGTAGAAAATGGAAAACTTCTGCCAAAATTAACGACGATGCCAATCCTACCTAAGGAAACATCTATCCTTAGCAACTGCAGTTGTAGGAAAGGTAAATATTATTTCGAATATCAGATCCGTAAATATTCTTTATGAAATGGAAATTCTCATTTCAGATTGCACAGGATCAATGTGTTCCTGTAAAAGAAAACAAATTCCGTGTATTGGCTCCTGCAAATGTATGGCCCAAAAACATGTGCAAATACGAGTACTTCAAATTTTTCAAATCTTCCTTCCCTTGATGATTCTTCATGTGATAGTGATAGTTGAATTAGATGAATCATGACATGTAAGAAATTTTTAGGCCCCTAATATCATAGATACCAACTATATACCTTCTTAATTCTTTTCTAGATTTTTGGTCTAGGATTCAGGAAATCTTGTTACTACTAATGAGAATGAACGATGATTTCAAAAATGTGTTAATATTACGTCACAAAATTGATTTATGAAGTAATGAATATAAGTTTGAACTCGCATATTTGCATATTTATTAACGAATTAACAAAATTAAATCAAATATATATGAATTATCTGTAAAATTCTCATATACATAAAAAATTAGGAATTTAAACAATATCTTCAAAATGATGATTCTTCATCTGATAGTGATAGTTGAATTAGATGAATCATGACATGTAAGAAATTTTTAGACCCTAAATATCATAGATACCAACTATATACCTTCGTAATTTTTTTCCAGATTTTTGTTCTAGGATTCAGGAAATCTTGTTACTACTAATGAGAATGAACGATGATTTCAAAAATGTGGTAATATTACGTCACAAAATTGATTTATGAAGTAATGAATATAAGTTTGAACTCGCATATTTGCATATTTATTAACGAATTAACAAAATTAAATCAAATATATATGAATTATATGTAAAATTCTCATATATATAAAAAATTAGGAATTTAAACAATATCTTCAAAATGCGTTCTGAAGGCACGCAGGAATAGTACTGTAAAGTTGGTCGGATAGATATAACGAACCTTATGTGCATAGATCAAAGCTCAAATCCATAAGGTCGCCACTAACATGGACTAACGCTACAAATTGAGCCTTACTAGCGTCTCCAGGTTCGGTTTCGGTTAGTGGGAGTTAATAACACAATTTCTTATTTTGTGAGGAAACTATTCTACCTATTGTAATTTTGAAAGAAGCATCTGAATCTTTGGTTTTCGGAGCAGACCTTTCATATAATGCATTTTTTCGATAATCCTAACAGATCTCGAGTAAAACCGAGTGGAACATAATAGTTAATATGGGTGTTCAGGGCAAGCGTTTATATCTTAAGGAATTCCATTTAAGAGCATTGTACCCGACTTTTTTGACAATTAATAATAAATATTTCTGAATCGTATATTTCAACAGAAGTTTGTGTGAGTGATGTTCACCGTATATAGATGACCATGAACAGAAAAAAAATTTTTGTCAATTTTTGGAAAAATTCCCCCCACCCCTTCCTACACACGACGATTTTTTGACGACCAGTTGAATTTACATTGTAAGGGTATGGAGAATGATACCCAGTGGTCTATACATTTTAGCAATGAAGGTCCCACGAAAATCTGTTTTAGAGCTCTTTTCATGCCTTGTGAACTCTACTATCAGGGTGAAACAGGGTTTATTGGAGAACGTAGATTTCCGTTTTAGTGTTTTGTTTTTTCCTGGGTAGAAATTGAGTGAAATTGATGAAAAAATATCCTTATATTTTTTGCATCTACGCATATAAATTGAGATGTGTGCATTCAGGTTCGATAATACAATGTCTTGATGACATTTTGAATTAAAACGTGAATTTTTTCAGCCCATTTTATCATTCATTTGTGTACAATAGAAAGTGAATTATCTATGGGAGATGATAGCCCTACATTAGTATCTTGTAACGGTCTTCGAACATCTGAAATTCTGAATCACCGCTTGGATTGGTCAAACCTTTTATTTGAAAACAACCCTCCGGGCCTTACGAGCAACGACATTTTCCTATTTGAATTAAAATATGGAAGGGATTTCTGAGAGTGAATAACCTTTGAAAATTAGCAGAAGTGATTCTTCTTCCTTCTCTTGTCTTTTCATTTTTCAGGGGAGTTTCGGGTATTTTGATGAAACCACTCCGTTTTTTGACGAGGAATCCATATTCAAGAAAGAAATGCTGATCGATATTTTAAATTTCAGTTAATTGTGTAAACAAATTCATTATTTACAAATCAGAACACTCAAGGAGAGACAAGGTTTGTTGCTGAGGTTTCTCCCGAAGCATGCGTCGAATTGCATATGGTACCCCGTTGTCCTAACCTCTGCTAAAAGTGGCGATCTCAATCAAAAGAATATATATAAAAACGAAGAATACCGAAATGAAAACGTATGCGAATTTTCGTGAGGATCAAATTAAAAAAAAATTGAGTGTTTATCGCACAAACTATCCGTGAGATATCACTGAAATTTTTTTTCCACGAAATTTGGTGAACACTCCCCTTTTTATGTCCCAAACACACTGTAACTCTTTTATTTACATTATCTAACTTTTCACCTTATTTTGATTAAATATCGAAAAAGCAGCCTAATTTTCAATCGAAAATTCTCACGTCAAAATATCTGCTTTTTTAAAGTGGTCGGTAGACTAAAAAATTATATTACCATGGTAAATTTTCCCAGAAAATGCTAAGTTAATATTTAATAACACATCTCCAATATTTTGAGAAAGTTGTAGAATCTTCTCTGAGTTATATACGTACATGCCTATTTATTGATTTTTTGTTATTTTAATACTTATATACCTGAGTGAACTACGGAAAATGTCAGCCCATCAAAAGATATTTCATAGAGAAGTGAGGAAGGTGCTAGGAGGGTTTTGGGACTTACTACCAGTTATGGTAGTGTGCTTGGGACATAAAAAGGTGAGTTTTCAGTAAATTTCTTGGGCAAAACATTTTTTTTTTAAGATGAAAATAAAAACCAAAAACTAGGTTATTTCAATTTTTTACCTAAATTTTGAGGTTATGTGAAAAAAGTGACTCAGTGCCGAACAAGTGCATTATTTGTTGTTAGGATTGATTTTTGACTCAGATTTATTGATTTAGACAATATTTTTTGCCGACACACCTACAATTTTTTTGCGCCAATAAAGCAAGCAAACACCTACTAGGTATATATTTAATCGCGTGAGATATACATTCTACCCAACACCCCCACACATCGAGGATGCCACGGTCTATTAACCATCAGATACTCAACACCCTCTTCAGCGGCATGTTGAATACTAACTAAATAGGTCAGTGGGTGATTACGGTTCTTCTTTTCATGCGGCGAACTTGGATGCAACCGGAAACTATTTTGTTGACTCGTTCTCACCACCGCTGGTGCATTCATTCATAGGAAACAGATGCATACGGAACATGTAATTTGGATTGGTATCTCTACACTTGTAAAAGGGTTACATATATGCTACAATCAGTGGGTGGATGGTTAGTCCTTTCAGATACCCGAATATTTGATCACTCGTAGTTTGTAGGTGAATTAATTCATGAATGTAATAAACCTCTGCCTACGTGGTCACTGTCAATACATCAGGACTGTAAGATTACCACTAAACCAAATATCAAAAATATAACACGAAATTAACTACTTGCTGGGGATGTTATAACTACTTCTATATCTACAGGGTATTTCTAAATTGGTGCAAAAGATTTAAGGAGGTGATACTTTGACAAAAATTAAAAGGGATCCTTCACTTAACGCAAACGCCAGGTAAATGGGACTTTTTGGGAGATGTTTTAATTCCAGAATATCATCGTCATAAAGGGATGGAAAAATCAACCCCTACTATCTTTTGCATCAGAATTTTCAGATGCTTCAAATTTTTCAAATAAAAAAAAAATATTGTAGAAAATAAATTCAATATGGAACTTTTTTGTTTCTTGGCTTGTTCTCCTAAAATTGTTAGTTCGATTACAAAAAATTAAAAGATTACCCATACTCTTTTCAGATGAATCAACAGATGTAATGATTTGTCGAAAAAATTAAGTTGCAGTATAGAACATAAGAGTATATGTTTCCTCATCATCACCAGAGGAAAATAATCCGCCGTATTCACAAAGCATTCAATCTCCGTTAAGTCCTGACTGAGGTCCTCAGTTAAGGATAAATAAGAATCGCAACCTCAGTTAACGTATATGTAACGGTGTTGAAACAGGCCTGTTTCACGTTAATTTTCACTTAAACTGAGGTTGCGATTCTTATTTATCCTTAACTGAGGACCTCAGGAATGCTTTGTGAATACGGCGGAATGACTTCTAAAGAATATAACGTCTTATTTCGGAGTGGATTATTTAAAGGATTTCAGAGTGCGGTCACGAAAATAATTCCTGCCTAGAAAAACTTACAGTATAGCCAAGACCATCGATAAATTCCACAGTAATCGCTTATAAAACATATTTTACGACAACTTTCAGCAAGATTTGCATCCAATTACCGCCGAAAATCTAATCGAAGATCATCACTAAATCACATCGATTCGGATATTATAAAAAACGGAACGCGCCCGACCGTGGGAACACAGAAAACCCGACAAGTCCATAGATAACAGCAATTATCATCAGTTCGTCGCGAGAAAGACAAGAAGAAGCGAAAAACGCAACATGTCATCGTTATATTTACATGTGAAAATTATAAACCTGAGTTTCTGTGAATGTGTTTTGTGTGTGTAATTCAACGCTGCGCGATAAATAACGTCGGATACACAACGGGCATAGGATATAATGCATATTCAGCCAACCGACATCGACGTTTCGATTCGAGTTTCCCACATGTTGTCACCAATAAAAAGGATTTTGATGTTCCTAATGATGGCCGCGATTAGAATTCGATGTGGTCACCTGCCATAAGGAATGGAGATCTATGGTCATAACGGGCGGTCACAAACGGAAAAATCGGAGTCTGCTACGTACGAGGTACGTTCGACAAGTGTCGGAAATGGAATATGATGATGGCCGTGATAATAATCCGATATGGTTACTATCTAGATTCTAGATCTATACTGATAACGAGAGTTCACAGACACAGAAAATTCGACGTTTGTGTTCTCGATACTTGCTGATGGACTGTTTTTCAACATAACTTAGGAAGAGCGTCACTGTATTTAGAACTTTCTCAAATTAATAGATATGTATACAGGATGTTTCTAAATGGATGCAAAATATTTGAGGTGATTCTGCGAAAATAAGAGGGAGTTTTTTATAATCTTTGGCGCTCTTGTTCCTCGGAACAGAGCGTTTAACAATTTGCCTAAATGTCTGTAATTTTAGGATTTTTGCCCAAACGTTTTGGTTCGACTCACTGGTCAAGAATCCGTGATCAAATGGACCGGCCGTCCATTAACACGATAACTCTTGAACGGAATGAGCTAGACAGTTGAAATTTTCAGAGTAGGTTTGGGAGATAAATATCTCGGTTAAAGGGTTAGGTGTAGTCAGAGACGTGAAAAATTGGCAATTTTTAATTATTATTTTTGCCAGTAAATTATTTTATTTTATAAAAGTCAAAATATAGCATCATTAAATAAGGTTTCGACTAGATTTGACAGAATCAGACAAAAAAACCTAATAATTTTCAAAGTAATAGATGTTGGTGTTGATCCAGTTTCAACCGAAGCACCTTGCTGTGAACATCACTTATCCTTGGAGATTCATCAAAAATAAATCGGACAAAAAAAAATTGTTTTATTAATAGATAATCTAGTGCCTGATCGAAGCATTTTTTTCTTTTAAATTAACAAAATGGCAGCCTCAGATAATTTTTTTCCATATTTTTGGGAAAAAACCAACAGTTAATTGTTTATAAAAAATCGAAAATAAACAAAGAAGAAAATCCTTCGATCAGGCAATAGATTTTCATGCTTTCGAAATCTGTATAAATTTCATTAAAATCTATCGAGCGGTTTTCGAGCTACAGTGATCACCAGTCCAAGGAACGTAGTTTTCGGAAAAAAGCATTTGAAGTTTTAAACTCAATTTCGTATTATTTAAATACTTACAAAGTAATATATTCCTGGGCCATATAAAAGTTCTCTAGCCGTTGTGGCAGCTTCCAAAATACAGTGGACTCTCGATAAGTCGAACTCCCAGGGACCATAAAAAACTGTTCGACTTATCTATGGTTCGTCTCACCAAACGTTCGAGTTATTGAGGTGACAGTTCGACTCATTGAGGGAAAAACTCGCGTATTCACGACATCAACAGTAGTCAATAAGAAACAAGGGTTGATGGCAAGTGTCTTCATTGACCCTAGCACTTTCACCTAACGAGGTTCTTCCAGACTTTCCAGACCACTACTCGCTGTAAATTTGTGGCCTAGGGAAGATGCGAACATCTGAATGCCGAGGCAATTTATGATGGTACCGGTGGACTGATTATCCTTTAACTCTGATGGAAGCGAGGATATTGATTTTATTTTTCATGATAGATGACAATTCGGATTTAGGAATTCCGAACATGTTAGCGATAAGGGTTTCACTTTCTTCTCCTTTCTCTACTTCCCGAATGAGTTCGAGTTCATCTGCTACTGATAAAATTTTCAGTTTTCGCGGATCCATGACTAAAACGCTCTCAGCGCACGACGGCACAATAAAGAAATTAAAAATAAATTGAACAATGTACTAAGCGATTGAAAAATACATATGATGGCTACCAAATGTGGGGATTCGTTTGCATACCGATTTCTTTTCGGTTTCATTCGTTAGATCAAACAGTTCGACTCATAGAGGAGATGATGGTTAGGAGTACGACTAATAGAGGTGGAGGTTCTCTCGCGGACCCTTCCAGCAGTTCGACTCATCTACTAGACTCTTTACTTTCAAGAACTCTGTTCGACTCATTGAGGTGAAAGTATACAGGGTTAGATACCCATGAATTGGGACCGGAAAAAATGTTCGACTTATCTAAGAGTTCGACTTATCGATGTTCGACTTATCAAGAGTTCACTGTATCTAATTGACGTTGTCTACGTAGCATATTCTACCTTCTGGAGTGTTGTCGTTAGCACGCTAGCTGCTAGCTACCTGCTTAATTTTAGCTACCTGCTCTCGCCCAGAGCTCCCGAGAGCCCTTTGCTAATTATAGAATAACTCGAAAAGTATTTGTGGGATTTACTTCAAGCTTTCAGAGAATATTTCTGAGATAGCATGCTTTAAGAAAATGCAATAAAGGATTTTTTGAAAAAGCTGACTCCACCTAACCCCTTAAGTTCGATATTGGGCAAAATCGCTGGTTTCGGAATAATTTACAATTTACATTACAAATTCCAAATTCATATATATTTTTTTCAAGGTGCAGTTTCATCATAAGAATCCATTAATATCATTCTAAACTCTAACAAACTTATACTTTCGGATATATGATTTTTCAAAATTTCAATAATTAATCGTAATTTTATGATTTCATACAATGCTCTAATTATAATTTGCTGTATGTAAATCCAACATATGAAGTTTGTCATAGACCTACGTTTTGGATTTATTTTTTTATGTTCTATCATGAGAATCCATTGATGTGACCTAGTGCAAAATAATTCATGGTCCAATTCAATTATTACCTTTCATCTGCCACAACTTCGTAAGGAATCCTTTCATAATATTTAGTCATCAGTAGATAATACTAGCGCCGTGGTACGAACGGAAATATCTGAAATACACTCAACTGACGAGAAGTTCCTCCGGTCATGAAAAAGTCGTAATTCTCTGATTACCCTTCTGATTCAGGTGTACGGGTGTTGTGTTCATCAGCAAACAAGACCATCAATATTGCCAATAGACCATAACGAAAGTTAAAATCACAAATTCCTCCACATTTACAACCTATTAGCAAACTAACGTACACCAGCTCATACCCAACTCGATAAATTAACGATTTTTTTCCCTGATCGCTATAACTAATTAACAGAGCCGCTGTAGTTTCGATATACAGCGTGGGCAGTCTGCTGGTAGCAATTAAAATTTAATATATGTAGATTCATTGTTGAACGTATAAATACGTTCGGATGACGACACACGAAGAATGTTGCTTATTTAGCTCATACCCTTGTTAATATCCCTCTTAAACATCAAGGTATATTGTTTAACAGTCGATGTAGCGCATCAATATCTCATATTGGGTTTGAGCAGAAAATTCCATCTGAAAAAATCGTGATGTTACGGTCCTGTTGAACCTATTACGACGTATGACAGATGTACTATAAAATATACTGACGTATGTAAGTTGATATCAAATTAAAATTAAGTTTGAGAGAGCAGAGATACAACTAATTAGTGGTTCAGCTTTTTATGACAGTTATTAAGGTAACGATCCCTATAAGAAATAACGTTTTCATTAACACTTTCGACGGCTTAAAGTTGTCACATTAGTCATTCAGTTTGTGGGTGTAGGTCGTTCTAAATATTCGCGGGATTAGAAAAATAGTTTGCTTTGATGTCGAATACTCGGATCTCAAATGAAGGAGTTAGATGCATGTGTTTATAAGAGTCATTAAATTTTATTCATTCGATTATTATGTAGTCATTAATATCGATATTTCCCAAGAATTCCTTGTGTTATTTTTATTTGCATTTGAAGTACTTTCAAATAGTACTAAAGCGCTGAAAAATGTTGATAAACATAATTATAGATTGAGTAATAGATTTAGTATTTGTAGTACAGAATCAGGTCAATAAAAAATTAAGTTCAGTAAATAGTATGGGCTCCTCAAACATCAACCACAGCCTAACAACGCCTTTGCATACTTTAGATCAGATTGTTGAAGTAGCCTGGATCAATTTCTCTCCAGAGTTGCGGTAAAAGCCGTCTGAGTTCTTGAAGTCTATGTGGAGGTGGTTGATGAGAATCCAACGCTCTTTGTAGCTGATCCCAAGCGTGTTCAATGAGATTGAGGACTGGCGACCGTGGGGGCAGGGCCAAATGTGGAATACAATGGTTTTCCAGACCTTCATTGACAATGCTCGCACGATGGGGTGGCAATATCGTCCAAACTAAGAAATTTGGCCCAATAGCAGCACGAAACAAAGGAATAATATTGTACATGACTTGCTCTATGTAAATCTGCATTGATGTTAGCATCAAGCACCAACAATTCTGTACTTCCATTGAAACAAATGCCTCCCCAAACAGTAACTGTTTCAGATATAAGAGATTGATTCCTCATGAATGAAGAATTGGAGGACAAAAAGCGGTAACTCTTGAAACGGTCACAAAATTTCTGAACTTCCTTAACTTTTGATGAGCGGTATAGGTATATAGGTAGGTATTATTAATTAACTTATTTCCTAATATGCATCAAAATCTGAGAGCAGAACACAATAAACTGACGATTACTCAAAGCTTATTCATATCCACAAATGAAAATAATTATATATACAAGGATTAATATACAGGCTGTTAAAAAACAACTGCGAAAGATTTCAGGAGGTGATTTCCTGGCAAAAAATTAAACTAGTTTCTTAAATAAAACTTTTTCGAATTCACACCCCTAGCTGATTTATAACCCTTGAAAGGATTAATTGATCTTTCAGTTTTGAATTTTTATCTACTGAGATAAAATACCACGAAAAATAGATTTTGAAAAGTTGTAATATACCAAACGTGGTACAAGTAACACAATTTTTTCATCTCCCTACGATATCTACATGAGTTGAAACAAACAATCCCTTCCATAAATTGTTCCGAGTCCTGGTCGAGGTCCTGGTATCAAGCCTAGAAAAGGTGATTTTACATTTCAATTATTTCCTCTGAAATTACTGAAGCATGGAGTAAATGCAAGAGATAAAAAATTTTCAGAACAGAAATTTTTTTCGGAAAATTTTATCACTATTAAAATTCTACGAATATCTGATAACTTATGGAATAATTTATGGAAGGGGTTGTTTGTTTCAACCGCATGCAGGTATCGTAGTAGGTTGAAAAATAGTGGTAGTTGTACCACGTATATTATATTACAACTAAGTAATCATTAAATGATACTGTGGGAGGTATATTCATCATTGAATGGTTTCTTTCTGGGTTTTCTCTCCCAAACTCTGAAAAATATCTATTAAATGAAAAATTGATTATTTTGTGATTTGCTTCTACGTAAGAAACACAAGATATTTGTCAGAATCAATCGAACAATGTTGCATAACAAATAACAACGAAACAACATCAACGAAGAAACAAATATATCGTGACGTTTTGGAGTCTATATCAGACTCCTTCTTCAGACGCTTAAAGAAAAAATCTTCAGAATTATTTTGTTGTTTTGTTGTTTATACGTTAAGCGTCTGAAGAAGGAGTCTGATATAGACTCCGAAACGTTACGATATAGTTGTTTCTTCGTTGATGTTGTTTCGTTGTTATTTGTTAGGCAACATTGTTCGATTGATTGCTTCTGACAAATATCTTGTGTTTCTTACGCAGAAGCAAATCACAAAATAATTATTTTTTTATTTTATAGATATTTTTCAGAGTTTGGGAGAGAAAACCCAGAAAGAAACCATTCAATGATATATTACAACTGTTCAAAATTAATCGAGTCATCCCTGAGCGAATGCTAAGAAACCAAACGAAATCAATTCAAAAATTGATCTCTCGATGTTCCATAAAAATTTTAACTCATGTCGTGAAGTCAAGGCATTCATTTTTCTTCAACTCATTCTCAACCGAAATCATCATCACAGCTCCTTACATTCATACCTTTAGATAGAGGCTCGATCCAAAACGCCTCTCCACAATCTACAAGGTGACTCTTTCCAAACCAAACGCCATATTAGTATATTATTTACGTGCGGCCTTCCAGCAAGAGGTGTTATGGACGATGTCTTGTGTCCACATCGTGAGCAATTATGGGAAACGTGCCTCCTTGTTAAACCGTTTGGTTGGTCGTGCAGGAGGTCGAGTCACGATCCTTGCCTGATTTATCCTCTTCGAATATTCCCAATTAAAAACGAATTACTCCAATGATGCCCGATTCATTCATCAATGAACGGCTGTGCTCAAGAATGGAGAACAGTGGATAAGCCGTTCTGTTAAGATTTATAGGGTGTGGAATGGATAATGATGAAATTGATTAGTTCAATAAGGAGAAAGCTTTAAATTCGAGTCTTGGAGTTGAAATATCAGATTTTTTGGCGCTCTTGTCCCTCGGAACAGAGTGCTTATCAATTTGCCCAAACGTATGTTATTTTCGAATTTTTGGCTGAAAATGGTCTAAAGCGATTTGGTTCGACTCACTAATCAAGAATCCATGGTCAAAATCGATTCTGTATGGCCGGCCGTCCGTCCGGCCATTAACACGATAACTCTCGAACGGAATGAGCTTTTCTAATTTACATCACAACTTACAAATTAAATTTTTTTATAAGATGCAGTTTTATCATAAGAATCCATTGATAACATTTTCAACTCTATCAAGCTAATACTTTCGGAGATATAATAATAATAATAATAATAATAATGACCTTATTCCAACTAAATTAAGTAATACAGAAGATATTACAAGACAAAGAGAAAAAAAAAATAATATAATATAAAATAAATATAATATTTCAAAATTTCAATAAGTAATATGTACATCGTATAGTTCTATGTATTCACAGAATGTGAACACAGAATCTGTCTGTGTTCACTGTTCATGAATTTCATCCTTTCTAGCTATTAGAGACATGTCAATTCGTAGTTTGAAAATATTTTCTGCTGGAAAACAAGTATCCGATTCTTGAATTTGTGAATATATACAACACTGTTTTGAAACCGAAAATAATATTGACTGGTTGCATAATGAATAATTTATGTATAAATTCGGCATGATGTTTCAGAAGATTTAGAATTGGATAATTTTAATTATGTAGTTTATGAAGGCAATAGGAAAGAAGAACATAATGGAATCATCAAAAGAAATTACTGTTCGTTGACCACTGAGGTTAATATTACCTTTTACTTCCTTAAGTAGTGAGACATGTTCCTATATACAGTATTTTCATGATGTTGCTAGCAAAAAATTGCTGAAATATGGACCTACATTTGTGTATCAAATATTTTTTCTTGAGTTAAGGTTCATAATACAGAATGAATGATCCCTGGCTCTTGGACCTCCTCTTCCGATCCACTTATCCAGAAATATATTATTCAGATGTTCGACTACAGGACGAGAAAAATGCGGCTGTGCTCCATCATGTTGAAATATCATGCCATGTTTTCTTCCTCATCCATTGTGTTATGTTCGTTATTATGGAAATAGAGAGTTTGTTTCATCGTTTACCAGATTTTTACCTCCAGCTCGGAGAGAGGTATTGAATTTCTTAAAGAAGCCATCAACAAGTCATATATTTGGCAGTGGAAAACCAAATTGAAAATGATCGCACTTTTTTTTAAGTAAATTTAAATTGATTTCGTGAACAACGAATGAATGATAGTAACGGTATACCAAATGTGTTCACTATCGATTACCTACCATCAAATGAAAAGTAGTATAATTTGAAATTTATTGAAGACCATTTGGCAACCGCGCAAGACGTGTAAACTGACGTCGGTCGGTCGTTGTCGTGAATGAACTGGACCTCATAACTCAGGGCATGAATTTGTCTCCGCCCGAGGTCAGTTTAAATTATTCTGCCTTTAATGGGAAACGAAAAAAGTCGAGATAAGTCGAGGAGGTGGACACACGAGAAAGGATGCCGCGTCGGGCAGTTATTCCGGACCACCTGTGACCATGTTAAGTTTAATTACTGGACCGGGCGAGATCACACCACAGATAGAGAGCAGAGCCCATAGACGAGAACAAAAGAGGTTATTAGATTTTAACGAGTTTTTTAGATTTATATAATGTCCAGAAGCAGCGGTAGCCGATCCCGATTCTATCACCGCCGGATACGTGGAAATCCCGTCTGATTAGATAGGGATACACCCACGCACGTATTGGGTAACGTCTACAGTATGTTCTACAATCAAATTAGCATCATTCTACCATTAATCAAAACCGATCTGACTGAGTACGATAGCAAATCGATTTTACAACATAATTAGAAGTAAATCATGAAAAAATTTGATCGTTATCTCGGATATTACTACAAATTGTTTTTGTGAGTGCCCACAAAAATTTGGTAATGTCAGTGTGGGTCGCTGCTCGAAGGCTATATCCGAAATCCGATGGTTAATTATCGAAAGCGGCTTCCTTTCTCTACTGAGTTATTGCATTGCCTCCTTCTAGGTAAGTTGCAAGGAAGAGGCGACTGACCATAAGTATACTGCTCCACAAAAGTTAAGTATGCTCAGAAATGTTGTGACCGTTTCAAAAGTTTCCTATTTTTGTCTAATCAAATGTTTACTCTCTTATATCTGAATGGTTTTTTTGCTCCTCGTCTGATTACTTTTTCAGTTTCAGGCAAGTTCTTGTCGTTTGAGTCACTAAGAATTTTGGATCACTTATTGTTATACGTTGTTTCAATCAACTTCGATTCGAAATCTAAACATTTGTTCTGCAATAATGTCTAATAATAAATATAAATAATAATACCTAAACTTAGTGCGGATGAAGCCAATAGTGCTATTGGTATGATCGAGCCGGGACGTAATCAGAGAGATGTTGCGAATTTCTTCAAAGTTACTGAAAGCGCAGTTTCTCGGATCGTCCATCGATGTCGAGAAAGTGGAAACGTGACCAAAAGACAGTGAAGTGGACGTCCAAAATCTACCAAGATCTACCACTCCTGCTCAAGATTGGTTTCTGACTGTGTCTACCCGTAGAGAGCCTTTGCGTACTTGTCGAATCATGCAACAGTGCCCTTTGAACGCTACTGATGTTTTGGTTTCGATTAAAACAGTTCTTCGAAGACTCCGAGACGTTAATCTACAGTTACTTTTGTAGTGTTTGTAGAGTCTACATTCTTTTGAGAGAGATTCCTCGGCTTCGATTGGATTGGGCCAATGAGCACGTGAATTGGAATGATCAATGGAGCTCTGTCGGCGTGTTCGGGTATGGACCCATCCTCTGGTGCCCAGAAATCGCAGATCGGTTCAGGGAAATCACCCGTTCAGAGGTGGTACAGTTACTGTTTGGGAAGGCATGATGCTATCATGAATGCGCAGATTTACATATACAGCAAGCCATATTTTTCCTATGCTTCATGCTGTTATTTGGCCAGATTTCTTATTGTTGGACTATAATGCGTCACCCCATCGTTCGATAATTGTAGATGAAGCTCTGGAAATTTATGTTATTCCACATTTGCCCTTGCCCCCTGGATCGCCAGACCTCAATCCTGTTGAACACACTTGGGATTAGCTACAAAGAGCTTTGGATTCTCATCAACCATCTCCACATACACTTCATGAACTCAGACGGCTTTTACCGCAACTCTGGAGAGAAATTGATCAAGGTTAATTCAACAATCTGATCGAAAGTGTGCAAATACGTTGTGAGGCTGTGGTTGATGTCCGAGGACGCCATACTCTTTACTGAACTTTATTTTTTACATTTTTTGAATGAACTGATTTTGCACTACAGATACTAAAAATAAATTTTCACCTGAAACTGTGAAACTTATGAAGAAAAGGGCAAAATAATGAGTTAGATAAATGAGTATACATTTAGATTTCTCACATTAAGAAAATGGAAAGAACATTTCTGAACTCTTGTGGAGCAGTGTATATTTCCTTTCCCTATGCATCGAATTCTCTTTCGGTTGCACTTTGGAAGCTATACGCTGTTTTCATTTCACTGTACGCCATTCTTCATGTTCTGAAGAGGGAGTTGTCATCTTTCACACTTAATTTGAGAATCTAATTAAACAGGATGTGGTGGGCTAAACACAGTAGATCGATATAGTGAAAAATCAACGTGTAGATGACAGAAGCAAATCATAACCATCAAATTCAGTTACGCAACCTACCCTGAAAATTATAAGTCCCTATTTATTTCCGTTCTAAAGATATAATAAGATACAAGGAGATAAACCAACAAATTTAAAATAATACAATTAACGTTCAAGAGTCTCTTCTCACACAGATCATAAAAAGCTCGAAAACGGTGCATTTTTGCAATATTGCACCGGTATATATTTTTTTTTCAGAATAAATGATAAGATACATAAATGACGGAATTTCGATTATTTCAACCAAAAAAAAATTGGTTCAAGCCCTGTGGACAGGAGCTTTTGGGCGCATGTTCATCTTCCTTGTACTTCCCGTACTGACCAGTAAAGAAAAAAAGCAGTATCATGTTGAATACCTTAATATTATTCTGGAACACAAATTTTCCATTACAATAATCTTCATCGAGCTTCTATTTAGTATCAATTCCTGTAGAACGTGATCATAATAAGTGTTTTCCATATAATAAAATGTGTTTGAACTTGGTATGTAGGAAATCTGACATCAATTATTGGAATTAATTGATTTGACAAACAGCCGTCAAATGAGGTAAATATATTTTTGTGACGATTTTCTGTGACCATAGAACGTCAAAACACGCTGGAATGTGAATTTTAAGCAATATCTTCTGGAATTGAGATCGTATCGAACTGAAATTTTGCACACTCGTGTAGAATGCTTGATTTAACGTCGGTACAAATTTTTTTATTAAAAAATTTTCCAACTGCCCGATCCCAACAATACTTAGATAATATTATATCCATAAATTAAGCATTTCATTATTGCATTTCTTGAAATAGGTACCTTTTCAAGTCGATCAACATCGTCCTTCTTTCGACGTCTAAACTATGACTTGATTCTTTATGTTTATGTCTTTGAATTTGTTTCCGGTGGAATTCAAAGAGTTCATAGAATAATCGATGAAAATACTGAGAGAGACCCAGGAAATTTGAAACATTTTGTCTTATATCTCCAGAAATTGAAATCGTATAGAGCCAAAATTTTGCACAATGTTGCAAAATACTACAATTGACGTTAGTACAAGTTTTTGTTGCAATCTGATGAATAGTTCACGAAAAAAAAATTTTTTTTTCGAAAAAATTAAAAGAAATATTTTTTTAAAAATTACCAACATTTCGATCATTACAGAATTTTGCCAAAAGTTGCGCGTTTATATCCTCGAACTGACTACCAAGTTTCGATTCAACATCTTCTTTAGTTCCTGAAATATCAGGGAAATAACCTCAAAATTTTAAATGTCTATAACTCCTAAACCGTCCGGCCGATTTTGCCCGTTAACGAACTTAACCGTCGCATTTTGATCAGAAACCTACCCTGAAAGTTTGAAGTCGATAGGACCTTCGGTGCTCCTGTTATCGTGCCTACGGCCGGCCGGCCGGCCGGCCGGCCATACGGCACCCAAAAATCTGACACCGGATTCGTGATCAGGCAGTCCGAATTAGTCTATTAGCCAATTTTCAGCTCGAAATTCGAAAATTACAGACATTTTGACGAAATGATAGGACGATGTTCCCCTAGAACATGCGCCCAAAAAGTTTCTAACTATTTAGTGCAAGGGGTTAATCCGTCCCAGGCTGTCTTGAAGATGTTGGAAACAACTCAATACTGAAATTTTTATTATCACAAAATAAACTGAAATATGGGAGTACCAGTTGGAGGCACATATCTTCGCAGGGGGCGTCGTAGGAAAAATAGTTGAAGCACTCCTGGCTCGTCTTTACATACTTTATTCACACATGGGAAATAGTCACGTAGTGCCGGGACACGCAGTATAGGAGTGCAGTACAAGAAAGCTATGGTATCCACAGACTCCTAAAAATGTAGGTTTCCCATATGAAAGTGTTCTCTTCCATCCCAGCGGAAGTTCAGACGCATACCTCACAAAGAACGCGTTGCGGACACGCGGAGTCGTTAGCAGATATGTTTGTTTATGCTTTTTGCCATCCGGTCATAGCTTCTTATAATAATAAACCATCATTACCCCGATACTGGTTTCTAACAGAAGAAGAGACGATCCGAAGAGGCTGCCCACAAACCTGTCATTGACGAAAGAGTTGTCTCTCTATTTTATTATTATTAAATACATAAAGTGCTACGTTGCTGTTAGCGTTCGCCTCAAGAGCTTAAAGTACCAGCTTGACATGCCTCTAAAAATATTCCCGTACAATTCGGAGAATACTATGTATAATCTTGCGTTAAATGTGTACTTTGGTCTCGGAGATTTTCTCTAATTCCATCTCTATTACCGATTATTAAGTGCGGATACTGGTCGTAACGGAAACGGGAATTAAAGACGTAGACTGGATGACGATGAATTTTTCGCGTTTCGATCTTGCTCTCGGACGTTTTTGTCCCGGTTGCGAGGCTTGCAAGATGTCAGATGTGCGCGAATTAACTGCCCTGGGAAGAGCGAACATTCCAGATCACAAGGAGGAATCGTAGGTTTTATTGGCAGAGGCAGTATACCTACGAACTTATTTTCTTCTTATAGGGTATGGGAATCAATGTTTTAAGCACTTGCGCTAACATTGTTCCCAAACTCCAAATAGATCAAAAACTACATAGTTTACACTGTCCACATAACCCTGAAAAATTTCCCCACATCTGAAAGGAAATCCAAATGTTATGTTCCACCGAGGGCTACCCTATCGTATACCTTGATATTTACATTGGTTCAACTATACAGTGTGGAAAAGCCATATGGAATGAATTCATTATCTTGGTTACTTTACATATTTATGGAAATCCCGAGACACGTCAAATTCAAGTTTCAAATTGTCATTCTTCTTCGTAAAAATGCGAACACTATCTTCAACCCCCTTCGAAAGACAGGTCAACCCCCAATTATTAAAATAGGAAGTATGGGTTTGTCATACCTGGTTTGAAAGGTAGCATCATTCTCTATTCAGAGATAATAGCACTTTCTGTTTATTGCGAAACTTAAAATAGAAAAAAATTAAATCATGTAATTACTCAAATTCACTAAAATAATCCCTCGAATATTCCCAAATCTTATTACAATAAAACTAAGCAAATTTGCCTTCAAGATGTAATAGAAAGTAAATGAAAAAAAACATCCAAATGGTGGTACCATGAAAACTACGTAAAACATTCTGTGGCAATGTTAGTTTCTTTAGAACGCCTTCACAAATAGTTTTGTGCTGATGAGTTGTAATTTATAAATTGTCTAATTTGTCGTTGAATTTCATTAACATTAATTTTGAATAATGGTTCGATTGAAGAAAATGCACAAAATAGCAATTTTACAAATGATTGGTTACGGAGATAACACCCGGACACAAAAACAAGTAAGTTGCTTGTTTCATGAGAAATTTCCGAATTTGCCACCCATAACTCAAGGGACAATTAATAAGTAAAATAGAGAAGTTGTTCGCGAGGTTGGGCATGTAAGGCAGATTAAAAAAGCTGCTGTTAATACACTGTGTGAGGATGTGAAATCAGATGTGATGCTTGACTTTGAAGAGAATCCACTTAAACAAGTAGAGGTACCTCCACAACATTCAATGTCAGCCATACATCGATTCTAAACATATTAAAACAGAATAAAATGCATCCCTATAAAATGATACCTACCCAGTAGCCCTTGGAAGACCATTTTGATAGGAGAACTTATTTTTGTGGAGAAATGAAGGACATGGTGGATAACAATATCATCCAATTAGTAGATGTTTTGTTTTCTGATGAGTGCACTTATTCTCTCAACGACTATGCTAATGGTCAAAATTGCCGCTACTGGTCTACCGAAACTCCCTACTGGATAAGAGAGGAGCACACGCAATTCCCTCAAAAGGTTAATGTTTGGGCAGGAAATGTTCGAAAACATATCAAAGGCCCCTTCTTCATTGAGGGCAATTCGAATGGCGATAAGTATTTAGCACTACTTCAAAATGATATCGTTCCAAGTTCCACGGATTTAGATATGGTTCCAACAGGATGGAGCACCACGACATTACCAACACAATGCCCGGCAGTACCTCGACGCAATAGTTTCAAATCGGTGGATAGAAAGGCGAGAAAGGATCGAATGGCCAGCGCGATCCACTGATCTTAACCCATTAGATTTTTTTCATGGGGATATGTAGAGAGCATTGTGTACAAATCTAAACACCTTAACTTGAATAACCTGAAAGATCGACTTAGCTTGCGGTTAGGTCGATCACTCCTGAGATGTTGAATGAATGTTGGAAGAAATTTTTATTTTAGGTTAGGATGTTGCCAATCTTTGAACATCTACTTCATTAACATTCATAATATTTTTGCCACATTTGGTATTACTTTTGAGTTTTTGACTTTGTATTGTGACCATAACGTTGTATCATCAGTTGAGGGTTGTACCTGTCTTTCGAAGGGGGTTGAAGGTAGGGTTCGCATCTTTACGTAGAAGAAGGACAATGTAAATTTGATGTATTTCGGGATTTTCCATAATTATGTACAGTAACCAAGATAATGAACTTATTCCATTTGGCTTTTCCACGCTGTTCAAAGGGTGTTTCAGGAGCATGGTTTCCTAGAGTTCTGATGAATATTCATTCTTTTATAGTGTAAACCTCGGTTTAAACTTTTGCGAATGATGTATGAAATAGCACATCCAGTAAATGACATCCACGGCTTTGCTAGTACATCCTTACAATTTTGGGAATATTGGCACTATCAGCCTTTGGTATAATGGTCTCAGTTTCGGCAATGACTACCTTGTTGGTGCGAAATATTTTTCCCTGGAGCATCTTTTCAAGGTCTGCGAACTACGAGTAGACGCTAAGGAATAAGGGGGGGTAGAGCTGCAATTTCTGCAATTTAAATATCGTAGCCATTGACTTGTGACGTAGTGCATTGTCTTCCTGGAGAAGTGGTTTTTTTTCGGTGCCATATGGGGCCGTTTTTCCTTTTTTTCTTCACTTAATCGGTCCAGTTACGCTACTTAGTATTCAGAATTGATTATTTTTCCTTGCTCAGGATAGATAATAAACAAAATTCCATGCGTATCTCAAAATACGGACGCCAGCCGACTGTTGTGTCTATGGTTACTTTGAAATGCTTCCTCCACCTCCACCAACTCAGCTAATGACCTCTTTGAATCTGGAGTGTAATGGTATACCAGGTTTTTGGTCCGGTATTAATAAATGCGGCACCCTCTTTGCGTTGAGCTTTTTCTCACCCAAATTGTTATATAAAATAGTAAGCATACTGCCATATGATGACTCTCAGCTATCTTCCTCACTTTCTTTTCCCACTCGGTAAAAATAATGTTCTTCTTTAACAACCGTTTAAATTCATTATACCATTCGCTGAAGGTTTATTTCTCTGGAGCAGAGACCGAATAATTCATATCAAGTCAATCTTTAGCTTCTTTCGCATTTTTTCAATCGTTAAACAATGCTTTATCAACATACGAATTTCCGTCAAAAACACCGAAGTTGCTTGGCACAAACAGCTATAACTTGAGAACGCGTGGCCCGTGTCATGAAATATTGTCACATTAACTTCTAAAGGATGGTGCTCTCGAACGATTTTGCATTTGTGGCGCCATCTATGTGTTAATCCGGAAACTTTTCGATCAATGTACAGAGTAGATTTTGTTGCAATGCCTAAGGTTGTCTCAATTTCACGATAGATCACATGACGATCTTTCAATGTCAGTTCACGCACAGCATCAATGATTTTGGACGAACTTCACGAAATTCGTCTTGGAGCGAAATACGACCTCGATTGAATTCAACATACCATCGATAAACACTGGTCCTTGATGTAGCTTCATCGCCAAAAATTAAATTAAGTTCATCTATGCACTTTTGCTGAGTTAATCCACGTCGAAAGTTGTTAAAAAATAATCGCACGAAAATGTTCACGATTTAATTTCATTTTTTGGCCGAGATGAATCTTTTAAGTTACTGTAAGGCGGAGGTTACACGGTCAATCTGGTATCAATCTGCCATCAACCTGACATCAATCTTACCATGAATCCGGATCATCAATCCATCAGTCTACGCATATAGAACCAATTTCCCGTCAATCTGACATCCATGATTGATGTTAAACTGAACTGATACCAGATTGACCTTGTAACTTCCTTTTTGACAACACAAAAAGCGCTCGTATGTCAAAACGTTCTGAGTACGCATAACCCCAAAAATGTAAAACTTTACGATAGAGCTGTCAGTTGCCAGTTTGCAACAATAGGGTTGTTCAATCCCGAAATACCTATCGCAACCTATCGTAATCAAGGATTCTATATATATCATAATGTCCAGCCTAAAGCCTCAAGTTTATTCATTTCGGTTGCAGACTCACACGCCATCCTGCGCTAGTTCCAACGCTCGACATGAACATTCCATGGCGCAATTCGTGTTATAGGAAACGAATTCAGTGGTTTCACCTGTGCGTATATTAATTGCGTATAAACTGATCCCCAGCATTTTGTAATCCTTCATTAGATCCCTACTCCATATAATGACAACGTTATGAAAACGTTCAGTAAATTGGTGCTATCTCGCATAATAATCTCTCGTGACCTAACCGAAATAATTGAGATGTTTGGCTTTTATCTGTATCGCTTAATTATTAAGTGAGTCTCGTGTATTTTTCGTGCCATACATGTAAACTATAATCTACCGAGCCGTTTGCGTAAGTTATAAACGCTTATTGACTGCTACTTAAAATTTCTCTTTCGATGTGTAACATATAGAGCGATCAACAACAATTATTTTCCGATAACGGTGACTGAATACGAAGGACAGGCGAGTATTACCGAGATGATTCCAAAAAAGAGCATGTTTTTCGTTTGAATGGTTTTCGTTCAAAAGTCAAATTCTATTGGTTGTTTTTTAGTCAGTAGAGTCAGTGTATTTTAAAAGAAAATAACAATGTTTTATATTATATTCAAATGCTGTGTCGCTCTTTCTCGAGCGTTTCACCTATTTAACACGAGAGGGCGCTGCGATCCTCGCAAAACTTTCGCCTATCCATTATCTCCATAGATGACGCGTCATCCCTACATATCTAACTTTCCCGTATGCACAGTGGGCACAGTGCACCTGTCGTCGTTATCATTCAATTGGCTGGGCGGTGTGGCAGTGTCCTGTGGGACTCATTCTCTTGTTCCGCTACACATAGTCCAGTCAAGATGGATAACCATGCTCGCGAAAGGTCTAACCGATCTGAATTTTCTATATGCTGTTAGGAGCTAACCGTAAGAAGCCAGATTTTAAAACACCTGTGCTATCAACGTTCTAAACCACGAAATTTTCGCAGTTTTCTCAGTTCTGGCTCAATATCTCAGTGAAGGATGGAACTGACGGGTAAAGCCATTCTGAACACTTTCGAAGTTGACTAACTTCGCAATAATTTGAAACGTAAGTGAGTTCGGTTCAACCATTGGTTGTCCGAAAAATCCTCATTTCTTCCAAAAAGTAAAGATTGTCAAAATGGTCACTCATTTTGAGAAATATCTCCCAAAATACGGATCCCACGTCAAATACCATATCAGCTGAAGTTGTAGTGAATTTAACAAGTATCCATTTGAGACCAAACGTGTACTTGTAGCCCCACCTTTTTCTGCCATCAAAGAGTGACGTGAAAATATGTTGGAAAAAAAGAGAACTAATAGAAAAAACGTTCTGTTTTTTGGTTGCCAAATCATGAAATTTTTTATCTAGGAAGAACCCGGAATATGGTGTCTTGTTGGCTGTGATGGACGCAGGGAAAGGCGACAGGTCTAGCGTCGGATCATCTTCATCATCCGAGCATTCCAGCTTCACACCTGGTCATGTTAATGCACCATTTTCCACCGCTTGACTGGTAGAAGACCAGTAAACAGAGCAGAGCAGTGGAGCCCAGGCTTTCGGCACGATCATCTGCCAGATCACTCTTCATAGCATTTACAAGAACATTTTTCGCAGAAGGCAGGGGGTGCATGATGCAGGGTGGTGGGGATGGGATAAAAGAGCTTTCACTTCCAATCCGTGGAATTCAAGTAGACCCTCCTCCCCTTCGACACTGGGAGCTAGCACTTTGCAGCATGTTGGCTTGCTGCATCATCCGTATTTGCAAATGGGCGAGGTCACAAATGTCCTAAACCCCAGGCAATCCAAAGTATACCTCCTCATGGCACCCCCACATAGAGCCACAAAGCACTTAGGTACTTGATGACTGCATCTCTCACACCTTGTGAGGTGGAGTCTGGCCGAACGAAGACACCAACTTGCTCAGCGCAAGTGGTTCAGTCTTGCTCAGCAAATGGTTCACTCTTGCTCAGCAGTGCAAGATTAGAGTGTATGTAACATGTAAGATTATGAAGTCATAGATCACCAGGTACCTGTCTGATGGTCTACAATGAAGTCTCACTACATCTTCATTTGACGTGGGATGTGTATATAAGAAGATATTTCTTGAAATAAGTGATCATCTCGAACAATTTATGAATTTTTGGAAAAAACTACCTATTTTGAAGAGCTGTATCTTGGAAAACAATGGTCGTATATAGTTCACTCTGGTCTTCACTGCGAATATTGAGCAAAAATTGAAAAAATGCGAAAATGTAGTGATTTTTCGTCTTTAATGCCGGTCGTACAGGTCTTTGGAAATTGCTACTCTAGTTTAATACTAGTGATTTAGGTCCTCACAGCATAAAATTCAGAACGATCGGATCTTTCGCAAACATGATCTCTTCTCAAGTCTAACTTAAGTGGACTAATAGAAGTTCCCTTTAACTTATGACGTCCATATGGTAGATTACCGGGCATAAATTGGAATTAAATGTTGAGACACATTGACCTACAGTATCGGAACGAATATATCTTTGGTGTAGACAGAAAACTATAAGAGTAACAAGGAACGCAATCTAGTTATAATATCTCATAATCAAAGGAGACGTAATGCTATCCTTCCCTCCTGTTACCCCACTCGACTCTTCAACTGACTAAGTCACTACGCCAGACCAAGAGCATCGTAGAGGCGCTAGGTAGGGAAGCATTTCTTTACATTTTCTATTATTTTCGCCTATCCCGATAGATTACACTGAATAAATGTTTGAGTTTAATTTGTTCAGATATCTGGTGTGACATTATCAGTAGTAATACCCCTAGGGCCTTGATAATATCGAGATAATTTTGTCATAGAGAATACTGAAAGAGTGTTGCTTGATAATAGCCCGAGGCCGCAGGCCGGGGGCTATTATCCTTGAGCAACACGCTCAAGAATTCTCTATGATAAAATGTTGAGTATTATTTATCAAGGCCCGAGGGGTATTCGATAAGATAATTTTTTACTTTGTAGATTTCAAAAAATTGATTGTCAATCTGATGTTTAATAGTTTTCAATACAATAATTGAATGTCCATCTGAAAACACCACATGTAAGGTATTATCGATGTAATACAGAGGTGATTGGATGAAATTTGACAAATGACTCAAAATTTAGTAATTTGATTGGTTACTATATTTACTAAAAAATTATCGCAAACATTTCCTATTAATTGTCGCAAGCACTTTCACCCAACCGGCGTCAGTTATGATACTGAAACTGAAGTGTTCTGTACTGTGTTAACCACTGACTCTAGGTTTGTTTTGGTTGATGGTAGGAGGGGCGGTTCTGCGGTTCTCTGTTTAGTGACAATTCAACATCCCTTCTTCGCTCTATTCGAGGAGAAAATGTAATACTCTTTCAATATTTAGCAAGCTATTCTTTACGTTCTCATTAAACCTCTCGTTAAACCTAATATAAAGATATGTTCTTTCCAATATACTGATGTATATGGGATACATAAATTCCTCGAAACAACATGAAAAACCAACGGCGATTCGAATTTCGTATTCTGATATGTCTTCAACTGGGAATTGTTGTTTTTGTCAACAAAACTCCTCCCAATTTCGAAGGTTCACCATTAGTAGCAACAAACCGAAATCACATCTATCAAACGCGTAGCGTCCGAGGTTCATGCATAGTGATGAGTACACTGAGCTGGCACATTAATAACACCCGAAGAAACGTCCTTGCTAGGCCATTCAGATCGAAAACATATTCCGGGAACCGTTCGAAAAAAATTAACCGAATGTTAATGCCGACAAATGACTGGTAGGACCATCATTTATATCACTTTCTCGGACGCAAATGAGCATTCAACAAATGACGCGAGCGAGCACCTGAATACAAATCTGACCATTTCGTTTACTGCGTTCGAATAATATCGCCGTTTTTCAGGAAAAACGTCGGCTTTTTCATGTTCCACAGAAAATAAATTAATATGTCATTAATTAACTTATCATAGAAGGATACGACGCAGCTCAGTTTTGGAGTATAAATCAAAAAAATTGATTCCGGCCACAACAGATTCTATCGGCGGAGTTTAATATTCATGAGATATTACAGCGTCTTTAGAGCGAGAATGTGTAACCGCCTTAATTTGACATTAAGAATCTAACTGTCTTGTAGAGGTGGCGATAATTGATGAGGTGGCTGACGAACAAGTTTCGAAGAATTTTTTGTTGAAATCGCCGATGTTGCCTCTCATCGAGCCAGGAGGTGTGTTGTGGTTTTAAATGGTCCTAATCAAATTTTACCAGGTGTTTTCACAAGTATTTATGGAACCATTTCGGTTGATATCAAGAGAGGTCATTGATTATTGGCATTCGGTAATTACCTAATCGAAATTGACATCATACCTACTATTATTCAACTATAAAATATTCATAATTTTATCATCAAAATTCCATAACAATTTTTTTTGCGAGCATGTCCTGGGGAACGACGAGCTTTCATTTTGCCGAAGTGTTTGTAATTTTCGAATTTTTTGCCAGAAATTGTCGAATTAAGTTCGACTAACTGATGAAGAATTCGGGGTCAAATTTGATTATGTCCAGCCGGTCGATACCTTTCGAACGGGAACAGATTGCGACTTGAAATTTTCAGGGTATAGTCCAAAAGCGACGGACAAGTTCGTTAATAGTCATAATCAAACGGTTTGCGAGTACTAATTTTGTTTTCGACCAATACAGAGCCGATCAAATTGACTAGTAGTAGAATACCGACTTAAAGACGTAAGTGAAATTTTGTGGGGAACGTATCACCAGAAAATTAAAAAATATTATTTATCTCATGCTAACTTGAGAACGAAAAGGGATAGCCACTCGCAATTTTGCGGTTAGGTTGCGCATTCAAATGCAACATTTGAGTTTGTTTAAAAGTATAAACAGCCTAAGGAATTTGGAGTTATATATATCTGAAATTATTTCCTCAATAACTCAAAAAATACAATACCAATCCAATTCGAACATGGTGATTAGTCGTATAATTTTTGCGAAATTTCGTGAGGATCGTATCACTAGAAAATTTTTAAAAAATCATTGAAAAAAATTCTATATATCAGAAACCATTCGGGTGACATCGTTGAGATTCTGCGATAGCCTTCAAAAGCTTCCTTTACATCAGCCAAGTTTCAAATTTGAATACGATCGGATCTATATTGTTGGTGATCCAAGCGGCCTTGGGTGAGTTCAGTAGCTGGATGGGTGACTGTTGCCACGATAACTTCTGAACGATCGAATTGAAACTTGGTGACTAGTTGTGGAATACCAACATAAAGAAGTTTGTGAAATTTTATGAGCTTCGTATCATTACAAAATTTTAGAAAAATTATGAAATAATATTATAGATCTCAGGATAACTTGAGAACGGAAAGAGATAGCGCGACTTGCAATTTTCAGGGTTTGTTGGGCATCCGAATGCGACATTTAATTTCGTCAATAGGCATAATAGGCCAAACGGTTTTGGAGTTATACACATCTGAAATTTTGTTGTTATTTCCTCTATAACTCAAAATATACAAATCCGATCGAATTGAAATTCGGTGATTATACTTCTAGAATGCCGACCCACTACTTTACGAGGAATTTCGTATGAATGTCGTATAGTGCAGTTATTTCAGGCGTAGGTTTTTTCGTATTTCAATTTCAATAGAATACATAATATGTCCGAAATAAAAATTCTGTAATCATAGATGATTCTCTCATTACTGAAGTAAGTCATTAAAATGGTATGAAATGTATTCATATGTAATAAAATCGAAGAAAACGGTATATATCGATGATAAATTCGATTAAGTGTGTACAATAGAGTTGAGTAGAAAAAGAACATGTGCGCAAAAGCTCCTGACTTCGCATCAGTGATTGAACCAAATGTTTTATGGAGGAATAAACAAATTAATTCATACATCTGAGAAGCTTACTTAGGGCAAAGGCTCCACGCGAGACGAGAGTAAAAAAATTTGGTCTCGTTCTCGCCAATTTCCAGAAAAACGAGTCTCGTTTAAGTCTCGGTCTCGTCTCGTTATCAGTTGTCTCGCTTAGTTCTAAATAACGATAATAATTATTATAATATATAAACTAAATGATAGATTAAAATGAATAAATTTTTAAAACTATATTTATTACGCTCTCATACACATTTTGTTTTCAACATAAATTTTAAACATTTTATTTTGCATCTAAGTTTGTTACCAAATATTTGAGTAGGTACTTGACCAGTTTTATTATAGGAACTTCCACAGATGTATACAATAATTGTTCATATCTACACTACAAGAAGCACAAGAAAAAGCAATACATTTATCCAGATGTACAGATAGAGAAGACATTTTCGAAGCATTGGGAATTAGAGGCAATAAAAGTTGTCCGTTGAATTTATAATGGGATCAGTTTTCATCTTTGTAAATTCTTTCTTATTTTGAAAGATAATCTAAATTATCCCAAGCTCATAACAAACATAAATACCTAATGTTTTAAAAAATCGTGTATTTCTAGAGAACCGATGCATAATATAGACGAAATACATTAGTAATTATGGTGGAAACTATTCATATTTAATTGCTTTCTGTGGGTGTTGAAAAAGGACGAGTCGTATATAAAAAAAGTTTACTGTATTAATATGTAGTAAATAAGAGTATCTTCGAGGTAGAAAAGTTCGAGTCAAAGAATACAATAGTAGGTATACACGTTTATTACTCACTAGTTTATAGACACATACGAGTATATTCAACCGAGAGTAAAAAATCGATCTTGAAAAGAATACATTCAAACCTAAAATATAAAAATCTGCAAGGATAAATATTTATGATTAGAGATACGTGTCTAAGAACAGAGGCATATTTCACAGATAGTCGCAAGAGTTGATATTTTGTAAAATATATTGTTCTCTATGTAGACCTTTTCTAATTTTTCGAATAAAAATTGGTTCAAGCCCTGTGGACAGGAGCTTTTTGGCGCTCTTGTTCAAACAGACAAATTATATATCCGAAAGTATTGGTTTCTCAGAGTTTGGAATTATATCAATAGATTCCTATGATGAAATGCATCATGAAAGAAATTAAATTTAAAATATAAAACACTAGAACAAGAGGTTTACCAGAAATAATTTTGACATTTATCTCTCATAGGAAAATAAGATGACATGTAAGAACACAGATCATATAATAATCCATAGATACAATAATTAAGTACAGCATTCTATGTAAACATAAGAAGTACAGAAGTACGATTCAATATTGAAATTTCCAAAAATCAAATCTCCGAAAGTATTAGCTTGTTAGAGTTGAAAATGATATCAATGGATTTTTATGGTGAAACTGCATCTTAAAAGGAATTAAATTTGAAATGTGTTGTAGAAAAAAATTTGTTTTTTCGTTTCTCCGAAACCATCAGACGAATTTTGCCCAGTAACTCTCAAACCTACTCTGAAAATTTCAACTGCCTAGCTCAATCTGTTCGAGAGCTATTGTAACAAGAGCGCCAAAAACGAAATTTAAAAATTAAAAAAAAATGTTTTTGATACCTTATTGCAACCCGGTCGAAACAAAACTTCGCATGCATATAGAAGTCATTATTCTACAAATTGATGCTAAATTTCAGATATATCGAGTGATCGGTTTCGGAAATATTCATAAAAAGTATTTTTACTAAAAAGAGCCATTACTCCGAAACCGCTTGGTGGAGGTTGCCCGTTAACGAACTCGTCCGAGATATTTACGCTGCAAACCTACTCTGCAAATTTCAATCCTCTAACTCCTTTCGTTCGAGAGTTATCGTGCCTACGGCCGGCCGGACAGAATTGATTTCGACCACGGTGAGTCAAACCAAATCGTTTAAGACCATTTTCGGCCAAAAATTCGAAAATTACAGACATTTGGGCAAATTGATAAGCACTCTGTTCCGAGGAACAAGAGCGCCAAAAACTGCATAAAAAAAAATTGAACGAGAGCAAAAACGAGACTCTCGGGTTGCGACGTATGTGGTCTCGGTATCGCTTTTCCGAGACGAGACGAAAAAATGGGTTCAAGCCCTGTGGACAGGAGCTTTCTGGCGCTCTAGTTCAAACAGACAAATTATATCTCCGAAAGTTTTGCTTTCTCAGAGTTGAGAATTATATAAATTTATTCTTGTGATAGAACTGCATCATAAAGGAAATTCAATTCAAATAATAGTTCATTTATCTAGATTAAATGAGCAATCTGAGAATGAGAACTGCACCATGGAAGAAACCAAATTAAAATAGCTGAAATGAATTTGACTCTCTCTTATAGAACAGGATGAAATGTACGAGTATGAACACAGATCATATAATAAAGCTTAGATAGAATAATTATAGCATTCAGTGAAAACATAGAAGTACGATTCATTATTGAAATTTAGAACTTCATCTTGAAATTGAATTCAAACATCATAGAAGAATTTAAATTCAACCAGAGTGCCAAAAATTATCAATCCAAAACCAATAGACGAATTCTACCCAACAACGAACTCATCCGAGATATTCATTCCTCAATTCTATGATGAACGATAATATATATCTTTCCTCAAATCTACTCCAATACACCAATATTCCAGTTTTGTTTTTATAGTGGAGATATTCTGAACTCAATATTATTAACTTACCATTACCATTCCCATCATCATATGATATATGAACCAACAAAAAGTATGATATTATATTATCATTCTCATATTTATACGATTGCTGGAATGAAACAACGTCATTTCTCAGGAGAATAAGTTGACATTATAACAATTCATAGAATACCCACATAATAATTCTATCATTCTGTGAAAACGTATAGAAATACGATTTACATTGAAATTTTGAAAAATCATATCTCCGAAAGTATTAGCTTGTTAGAGTTAAAAATGATATGAATGGATTCTTATGATAAAACTGCTTATTGAAAAAAAATTAATTTGGATTTTGTTTTGTAAAAAAAAAATTTTTTTTTGTTACTCCGAAAACATCAGTCCGATTTTGCCCAATAACGAACTTGGATATCCCCCAAACCTACTCTGAAAATTTCAACTCTCTAGCTCATTCCGTTCGAGAGTTATCGTGCCTACGGCCGGCCGGCCGGACCGGCCGGACGGCCGGACAGAATGGATTTCGACCACGGATTGTTGATCAGTGAGTCGAACCAAATCGTTTAAGACCATTTTCATCGAAAAATTCGAAAATTACAGACATTTGGGCAAATTAATAAGCACTCAGTTCCGAGGAACTAGAGCGCCAAAAACTCTCGCTCTCGTGTGAGCCCCCAAGTGTATTGAGGTTGCAGGTGAAAATATTGAAAAAGAATAATAACATTGCCTCCTCACATCTCAACTCCTCTCGTCGAGCAGAGGAGCCTACATCATCTCATCAAATTGCGCCTGCGAATGAATCGATTGTTTACGAAGGGGTTCAAAAGTGGAAGAGCCTCAGGTTGTATCACGTATCGGTCACGGATCCTCCGGATCGACCTTTCCGGAGTAATTGAATCTGCCTCTCGCCGTCAGCCTTGCGTGCATGGCCAGACGAAGAGGAGATAACAACAACACGGTGGCAGGCCGTAGCCGTCGAAGAATGCAAAATTTAATACGACTCCCGTATCTACCAGCAGATATGATCTGCTAAAGACGCGGTCGATGCGAAAACGCCGCAAAAGATGAAATTACCACGGTTTGTAGCACCGAGATTTTTTTTATCGACGAGAAGGTGACTTGCGTGTTATGTATAACAGGTTTCTGTAATGGACGATACGACCACGGTAGATTATCTGCTCCGATGGTAAATAGCAGATGATATCGCGGCCTCGAAAATGTTTTGTGGGATGTTGGACCGAATTTCGGCTTGTTTGACGTCCTTCGTACATAGTCTTCGGGTGTTCTTATGGAAAGATGAAACAAGAAATCGAAAGATATCGATGCAAGTGGCGGGTGTTTGAATGATTCCATCAATATTCTAGTTTAGGTTCGCTTTGGACTGATTATGAACACTACACTAGGAACTACACCCTTGTCCACTACAAATTTTGTCGTCTGACTAAAATATTCCGAAAACGATGTTTCCGTCTTGTGAGACGAAGCGTTAATAAAGTATGCTATCAATTTCTACACTCATGTATTGGTTGACATCCCAAGAAATAATTCTAGGACTAGTTGTCCTCGATATAGGTTTTAATAATGTTTTAAGCTTGTGAATAAATATCTAAGAGCTTTAAAACTACTTCGGTTCAGACCATTTACTCTTCAAGATTACTTGATCTGATAATGTTGTCATGTTTTCACTGAAGATATTCTGAACCCAATTTGATAAAATTACAGAATTATATATTTCCATCATCATATGGATTATCCAAGGGCATATAGGGTAGGGGTAATTATTATATCCTATAATTGATCATTCTGCGTACAATCATACTTTGTTAGAAAAGAAATACATTTGACAGAACTGTTATAGGTTGATGAGATTACATGTATGAACAGTGAACATAGATAGTACACAGACAGATAGAATTCGCATTCTGTGAAAACTTATAGAAGTACAAGGTATTATTGAAATTTTGAAAAATCATATCTCCGAATGTATTGGCTTGTTAGAGTTGAAAATGATATCAATGGATTCTTATGATAAAACTGCATCTTAAAAAAAATTTAATTATAAATTTGTAATGTAAAAAAAAAATTTGTTTCCTTACCGAGATAATTTTATCCCGAGTTTTATCCCAAACTCTGAAAATTTCAACTGTCTAGCCTATTCCGTACGATAGTTATAGTGTTAACGGAAGGCCGGACAGAATTGATTTCGACCACGGATTCTTGATCAGTGAGTAGGACCAAATCGTTTAAGACCTTTTTCAGCCAAAAGTTCGAAAATTACAGAGATTTGGGCAAATTGATAAGCACTCTGCTCCGAGGAACAAGAGCGCCAAAAGGAAGCGGTACATTCAAGCGAAAAGTGAGAAAAGAATATAGTGCCGTTTTCTGTAAAAGTATTAAAAATATCGTTTAAAATCCTTCAAAAATCCAAGAAAAAGAGTATTATGGAATTCTCCAGAGCAGCAAGTAGACGAATCTGTGAACAATTCGAATGATACCACGCTGATACATCTTTGGAAAATTTTATAAGTGTTACCTCGAACTTGAAAGAATGTGAAAATGTATCCTATGAGAGTGAGATCAAGGACGATCCCAATGAAAATGTAAATGTATTGAAATTGACCAAATTAAAAATCTTCATTTCTGTGATGAGCTTCGATGGTGGTCAACAAAATTTGGAATATCACACAGTACATTGAAGATACTTATTGAAATTACAAACAAACGACATCCGAAAACCATAGGCGTGCATGATCCCCGTACAATTTTTAAAAACACCTCAATCAATTGAACTTTTGCAAATTGGGGAAGTGGGGAAATTTGTCATCAAGGATTTTAATACTGTATCCAGCACATCCAGAACATTTTAATACATGCAAGAAGATAAAATAACCGACGATGCACGTTAGTTTGTCGCTGAAAATCGATCATGTTGGTTCTTGTTTTATCGGCGCCAAATGATCATCGCTAAGAAAATTTCCTAATTTGATATCGAATGAGTGGAATAGTCTGAATAAAAGAAAATACTTATAAAAAATATACATAACAACCGCAGGATCATATTATCATTTTGCTACCCTGAATGGTGCAATGACCTCAAAAGATTACATTGAACGCAGTGACGAAAAATTCGTGGTCAAATTTCATTATGTCCTGCGGCCATCCGTTGGTAGGTACGCAAGATAACTTTTCAAGTGATTAACTCAACTCGATAATTGCAGCGCAGTTTTTCCTACTCAAAATTTTCTCTTCTTTGAAGTACAAGAGTTACAGATCCATTCATTATGTAACATTTCGTGCGGAGGTTTGGCCATCAAAAGCAAAGAAAACTTAATTCAACAACAATGTTTCCTATAAAAGGAATATAACCATTGACGAAGTTGCTCTATTACAGATTGGATTGAAAATTAATATTTGAGCAGAGACGGGGATGAGGTTTTATAGAGAGCCTATAATGCATTATCATGAATTACTGAAATCTGTGTAATCTATTACTTTACTAGTGCGTTAGTGCTGAAAATGTGTTCACAGTTTTATCTTTCAAAGTCGTACCTGAAATTGTGAAATCCAATTTACACAATTGGTCCGTCGCCGACAATCAGAAGTGTGTTCCCCAAATTTAAAATTTGCATCGTTTCTTTGTGGGGGGCACAATATAAAAAAGTATGTTTGCGAATTTTATCTCTCTAAGGAAGAATAAGAACGAAATGACTCCTCAAGCAAAGTGTTGATCCTAAGACTTCACTTATTTTCAAAAGCTTTCCAGAGTATATTGAACTTTTAGTCAAATATTCGGATGATCAAAACGAAGGCCATAGGTACTTGCCATTTAACATAAGAAATTGCAGCCTATTAAAGCGATGTTTTTCAGTGTGAGTTTGACGAAAAAATTCTACAGGATATTCACAAAAACACGCCAAAATTCGATTCGTGTTTTCCTCAAAATCTTCCTTGTTTCAAATGGGAATATATTTTTCTTCTATCAAATTATGATTAGGTATATTCATAAAAACAAATGAATAATGTCTCATCAACCATATGCGTAAAATTGACCATTCTCAAGATATTCAATAAATAACATATTTCTAAGGTAAATAGCGTATTCAGTTCTAATTATTTATCTTATTATTTGATACCTCAATATCGGAAATGGAAACCATTAGGAATTCACATATGCGAAATTCATTTTCATGACCGACCTAGACCATCAAGAGATACCATCAATATAATAAAGAACAAAACGGCCAGAAAATAGGTAGGTAAATATTGAATGGTGACCGTTTCGGCGTATTTTTGTGTGAATCCGCAAAATTCTCTTAATGACGCTGAAACAGACCTATTATTATGTTGTTGAAGCGTGAGAAGAATTTTGAAAAAACATAAGATCCTTACGAATTTAATTTACGACGAAATTTTAAGGAAATCGATTTCGTAAAAATGATTCACTTTTGTGAAACAATGCTTATTAAGTTAATGAAGAAGGAAACTTTTTGAACTGTGTTTGGACTGACGAATTGAAATTAACAAAGCATGGTACATTTAAGAGCCCATCTCCAAAGAGACAAAGAACTCTAGTAACGACATAATACCCTATAGTATCATTATAATACCTATAAATGCACGAAAACGAATCATAAGAAATAGGTAAAGTACCTACTCTTCTGAACAGCAATCGCAGCGAAAGCTCATTAAAAATTACAATCCAAACAATCAACTTAAACACGATAAAAAATCAAACATAAATTGACGATTGACATTGGCATTAATTATCGATTCAAAACAGATGAATCGGTTGAGTTGACTCCTACCAAGGTCCCAATTTCACCCACAATGGCATTGTTGCGGCTAAATAATAAGTATAGAAAAACAGTGGCAAGAAATAAGCATTGAATGCAGCGAACAATAAAATTCCATTATTCATTCCATGTTTCTGATAGTATTGTGGTAATAAAAGTGGAATACTTTGACCGTTTAATTTTTTATCGATTAGCGATACTGAAGTATCTACTGGATTTATTCACGTTTACTTGAGTAATAAGGTCATTTAAAGGCCGAATATAGTGTGTAATGGACTTTATAGATAGATATAGGCATCAAATTGGTTAATGTAGACTTGCACAACTCCAAAAAATTGATCACTTTGAAATAGATAAGTTAAATAACTATCATATTCTGATTGATCTTAACCAGCTGAAATGAGAGTAATGAAGTACTCTCAATTGAATAAATATGATCATCAGATATATCGAATATGAAATAAGGAGAATTATAAATAAACAATGCATTCATCAATTGAAATTTTCTTACATAAGAAACAATCGAAATGTCTGATGTAGATTCAGTATCTCAGTAATACTTATATTGAGGAGATATAGCAAATATCTTTTTTGCTAACAAATATCGGATATCACACTTTTGACAGATTATTATATGATGGTTCGAGTGCCATTTCATAAGTGCAGTTTTAATTTGAATTATTACAGAATTCGACAATCATTTTATGTATATTTTCCGAAATAGTTTTGACGGTATAACATCTACACTGTGTTTCGAATGGCATATTCGGTAAGTTGTTGGTATTATAATATGACAGGATGAAATGCTATTTTTATACGTTAAATTAATGTTAAATACAACATTCTGTATAATATCTAATTTTAGTCATTGAGAAACAATGTGAGGTTTGATTATCATTATACCTTATATTCTCGTAGCAAAAATTTTGATCAGTGTTTGAAATCATTGCTTCAGGTTAATGAACTTTGGATACTTATGGACATTGTCACATTCATATGTAGACAAAAATAAATAAACACGATTATACCGAACTGAAGCCTATAATATTAATTTGAATTAGTTCAAAGGTGATTGATTGAAATGAAAGATGCAGATAGGTACCTAAAAATATTTTCCCGCTAATAATCTTGATGTCATAACCAGTCCGATATTGCCTCATCATTTTTCAAAAAGGGACTATTGAATTCATAGATATGAGAATGACTATTGTGAAAATTGCAAGAATTCTTCCCAGTCAACTGAAAAGTCATTTTTGAAAACACCTAATTTATAAATCACTCATAGAAAACCCAAATATGTTATGAAGGTATTCAAGCAGATATCATTCACGAATTTGAACGCTTGATCGATAATTGATTGGAAAAGATAAACACATACATTCAGTAACCTTGAACCAGAATTTTGATAATAATATTACATTTTACCCTTTCAAACCAATGTGTGAAAAATCTAAAAAATTGTAGGTTATAAGTAAATAAAACTAATCAATTTAACCTAACATTGAAAAGATGTGAATCCAAATTGTTTCGTATGTTAAAGGGTGTTATATGAGGTCAAGATTGTGGATATTAAGTAAAAACAAATTTTAATACAAACATAAGAAAACAATTATCAAGGAATTGCTGTCTTGACGGTATGAACTTCAGATTTGAATTATCCACATATGAAAGTGCATCCTAACAATTTATCGAGCATTTTATACCTCCACTTATCTGTAAACTGCAGACCGAAAACTCGCAATCTCTCCTATTTTCACTTCAAACTTAGATATTCGCACACAATATTAACACACCGAAAATCGAGTTGGATTATGTACTTACACTGATTTTCACCAACGACAAAATATTGAAAACGACCGCAACTGTCTCCGGCCAGATAAAACTTATTCAAATAGAGCAGATTGTTTGTTCAAGCCAAGGTTTGTACAGACATTTTCAATAAGTCTTATTTATCTACTCGTGCGCCGTCAAAACATAAAATGGCGACTCGACAAAATCGCGAAAACGAGTGCCAGATTATTGGAGGGTGAGACTCGATCATATAGCAAAAAACTGAAAAATGTATTCCGAACTATCATCTCAATGGTAAAATGGAAGATACGAAGAGAATACAGGGGAAGTCATGAAAGTTTGGATCTGATCTTAAACGACAAATTCAATGTGAATATAAGTAAAAAATTACGAAGGTACAAGAGCAAAGAATTTTTAGGAATTCGGAAATAATTAATACTCCGATAAATCATCTAAGATAAAGATAACAAGGAATTGAATGGGTGCAAATAATATTATGAATGAACCAGATGTTGAATTTAAGATTGCAAAATGTTTTGGTATGAAAATATTCATTATGAAAAAAATTTAATAATGGTCAAATTTCTGTATGATTAGAATACCTGAGTATAAGAAATATGAGATGTGATGTACCGTCCGAAATATGGATTCGAAAGGGCAAACAGAGCGAAACTGAAGCTTCAGGCATACTTAGAATTTTAATTCAATTTAGAATTCTAATTCAATAATTTAAAATCAATTGAGAAATATTACGATACAGAACTAGAGCCCGAATGGGGAACATGATCAAATACATCAGCTGGTCTTCATATCGCATAATAAATATTTTGGGTGGATTACTAATCAAAAGGAAAAAATATGCTAAAACAATTTGACCTTCCAGGTTTGTTTTGTGACCTCGAATAAAAATAATTGATATGTTTATTCACCTTTTCAAATGCCAGAGGTTCATATATACAAATGTATAAAAAAAATTATGCAGGTCAGTATTTATATCAAGTTAATCATGATCAAGAATGATAATAGTACCAAATTAAAATTTTTAAATTAATCTTGAGCGAGGAATTAGTGATTTTTTTTGAGAAGAATATCGACGGAAGAATTTAACAAGCATTAAAACGAGCTCCGAAAAATTTCTCCGAATTTGTCAAGTATTCGAGATTACCAGAACACCAGAAAAAATATACAATCTCGTAATAGACCTAATTCGATAAGTGGAATTAAAATGACGGAATAATAAAAATAGCAGGTAGCTTATACATTTTTGTATTGCTCGAGTTTTTTAGAGGTGTTTAGAATTGTTAGGTATCTGTAGGTATTTTCAGTTATTTTTTGCACATCTTTATATATGTTTAAATGGGATTTTTGGATATATCTGAGTATTTGATTAATATTTTTTTGGTGTTTACGTTTCCATATAGCCTATATCCAGTTCCAGTCAATTTGAAGTAGTAAACAATCAAATATAGACGTAAATGTAATGCACACTCAGGTAGGTACTTACAGTAAAACAGTTCTCTTATCACAGAAAAACACCAAGAACCAAAATCGACATCCACAATCAAAAAATGAAAAACGGCACGAACGTGTATAGGTCCAAGAAAACGGAGAAATAAATAAAAATAACAACATCCACTGGAACGAATGTCACATCACTGCTGCTGTGCGTGCGTCAAAAACCTCGTAACTCGGCTCGTGTGCGTTTTGCGGCGCTCACACGTTCGTCAGTATACGTGGCGGAGTTTGGACTGAGCGGCTGTGGACTCCTTCGCGCCCACCGCTGAACGTGTGCGGTGGTGGGCAAAGTGTCGTGATTCGCCGACCGGGGCACGGCCTCCGGTCGGCGTGCGGCCCCCACCATCGGACTTGACCGTGCGAAGAGCGTACGCGGCAGATCGCGTTGGGTGAGGGTTCGTCATGTGCTTCGCGTGGGACTGTGCGATCGCTGATCCGGGACTTTGGAAATTTGGCAGTATTTGTTGTGAATTTATTCATTTCATCGTTCAGTGTCCCCACACGTAATTTTTTAAATGTTTCATCTTTGGACCAAGCAGGAAATTACCCCTTGAAAAATATAACTAAAATATAATATATCTAATAATAAGTATTAAAAAAAAATTATCGAAAACAATCGGAATCCTTGTTATTACTAATGAATGAGGAAAGGAACATACGATGCTCAACACGATACGATGCAAATTTTCAAAATATACCCATTAACTTTATTTATATCTAGAATATTTCAAATTCATCATAACACGCAAATTGTTGATCGAGAAATATTACACAGTAATAAATTTCAGAATATGTTAGGACCGATTAGGTACCATAGTGAGTTATGACTCGATATTTATATGAATTTGATGTTAAATTTTTGAAAATATTTTTTTTATTTCCATACATTAAAATTAAGCATAGGATATGAGGAAAACAACACCTTCGTAGGAATGATGTGCATTGAAACTCAGTAAACAATTTCAGAATAAATAAGAACCTATTACATACGTATAGGTACCACAGTGATTTATGACACATTTTATTTCATAATTTGCAAAATATACCATTAAATTTATTTGTATCTAGAATATTTCAATTCATCATAACATGCAAATTGTTGATCGAGAAATATTACAGTAAAGGCGGGTTTATACAGCAAATAAGATAAGATAAAATAAAATAAGAAATAAAATAAGAAAGTTGAACATGTACATTTCTATGAGAGCGTTTATACTTGAAATAAGATAAAATAAGAAATAAGAATAAGAATTAAAGTTGGCCAACTCTCATCTTTATTTCTTATTTTATGTTATTTTGTTTGGAAAATGACAATGCGCATGCTCAAAGAGAGAAATTCATAGAACTTGCATAAAATTGTCAAAAAGCTGCGATTTGATTGGTTCATTCTTATTTCTTATTTTGTTTTAGATTATCTGTATAAACCGATCCGTTTAACCCTTAATTATTATTTTATTTTAATTTGTTTCTTATTTTATCTTATTTGCTGTATAAACCCGCCTTAACAATTTCAGAAAATGTTAGGACGGATTCCGTACCACAGTGAAAAATATTTTTTTTATTTCCATACTATAAAACTAAGCAATGGATACAAGGATTATGAGGAAAGCAACACCTTCAGTAGGTATGATGTGCATAGAATCATAGTAAACAATTTCAAAATAAATAAGTGCCTATTACATACGTTGGTACCACAGTGATATATGACACATTTTATTTGATCATTTGCAAAATATACCATTAAGTTCATTTGTATCTAGAATATTTCAAATTTATCATAACACGCAAATTGTGGATCGAGAAATATTACAGTAATAAATTTCAGAAAATGTTAGGACCTATATTACGTACCACAGTGAGTTATGACTTGATTTTTATATGAAATTTGTTGTTAAGTTTTGAAAAATATTTTTTTTAATTCCATACATTAAAATTAAGCAATGGATACCAGGGTATGAGGAAAGCAACACCTTCAGTAGGTATGATGTGCAATGAATCACAGTAAACAATTTCAAAATAAATAAGTGAGTATTACATACGAGTACGTAGGTACAGCAGTGATTTATGACACATTTTATTTGACCATTTGCAAAATATACCTTAAATTCATTTGTATCTAGAATATTTCAAATTTATCATAACACGCAAATATAACAGTAATAAATTTCAGAAAATGTTAGGGCCGATTACGTACTACAGTGAGTTATGACTCGATTTTTATATGAATTTGTTGTTAAATTTTGAATTTTTTTTTAATTCCATACATTAAAATTAAGCAATGGATGCAAGGGTATGAGGAAAGCAACACCTTCAGTAGGTATGATGTGCATTGAATCACAGTAAACAATTTAAGAATAAATAAGTGCCTATTGCATACGTAGGTACCACAGTGATTTATGACATTTTATTTGATCATTTGCAAAATATACCATTAACATTATTTGTAATATTTCAAATTTTCTAATCATCATACCAGGCAAATTGTTAATATTGAATATTAATGTTAGATATTACAACACAACATTTCAGAGTGAGTTAGTGCATATTACGTAGGTACGATTTTTATATGAATTTGTTGTTGAATTTAAATTTTTTTTTCCACCCATTCAAATAAAGCAATGGCTACAAAGATATGAAGAAATCAACACCTTCAGTAGATATGATGTGGATTGAATAATACGACGCTCAAAAGGCTGCAAATTTTCAACTCCATTCACCCACAGTTTATTACAGTTTTTCATCTTTAAAATATACCAACCAATTAATTAATATTATTTGTATCTAACCTTTTAAATTTTCACCATCATCATAACGAGCAAATTGTAGATCACAAAATAGGTATTAAAGAACAAAATATCAGAATAAGTTATTTATGACTAAATTTTTATATGAATTTGTTGTTACAATTTGAAATTTTTTTTTTCATATTAAATGGTTTCTTTCTGGGTGTTCTCTCCCAAAATATATATTAAATAAAATTTATTAATTTGTGCATTAATATTTGTCAGAAACAATAAATCGGAAAATGTTGCCTCACAAACAATAACGAACCACCATCAACGATGAAAACATTATTTCGTAACGTTTCGGAGTCTGAATCAGACTCCTTCGTCAGACACTCAAAGAAAATTTTGAGAATTAGTTTCTGTTGATATAGCTATTCTGAAGTTCGTAAACTTCAGATTTCACATTGTTTGATTTATTGCTGCTGACAAATATCTTGTCTTTCTTCTTAATTCACAATATAGTACATTTTCATTTCATAGATAATTTTCAGAGTTTATTTGTTCATTTTCATAATACGCTCATTAACATTATTTGTATCTTATTATTTCAAATTTTCACCATAAGAAGCAAATTATTGATCGAAAAATATTACGGTACAACCTTTCAGAAAGAGTTAGTGCCTATTACATACCACAGTGATTTATGATTCGATTTTTATATGAATATGTTGGTTAATTTTGAAAAATTACACCTTCACTAGGTATGATGTAGATTGAATAATACGTCGCTGCTCCAAACGATGTAAATTTGTTGTTTATTTGTCGATTTTCGAAATATACCTACCCATCAATTTTATTTTTATCTGAAGTAGGTATGTATTTAAAATTTTCACCATCATCATAACAAGCAAATTGTAGATCGAAGAATATTACAGTACAAAATTTCTGAATAATTTAGTACCTACCTATTATGTACAACATTAAGCTATTAATCGATTTTTATATAAATGTGTTGGTAAATTTTTAAAAATATTTTGTTTTATAGTTTCACCTGGTAAAATGAAACAATGGGTCCGAAAAACCCAAAGGAATCATTCCAGAGAAATACCCTACTGTCGTATCAAGTTTCATGAAACTACCTCCAGTGTTTAGCAGTAAGAGTTTTTTTGTTCGATTAGAGTTCAACGTAGGTCACCTACTTGAAACATCGATTAAAAAGGCTGTTGCAATCATGTTATTTCTGTAAGATTGAAAAGATTTATTATTTATTATTTATTATAATTATACCTACCTATTCGAATAAATCATTCGTAACTATTTCAACATCTGTTAATATAGGTAATTTCATCAGGTAATATTCAGCCGATAAAAGCAACTAGAGAATAATACATGTACATACACAAAAGAGTGGATTTCTTTACCTAATTGATCCACCCTGACTAATCATTAGCATCAGCAAGCTGTACCTACCTATACGATCACAATTTATTCGATATTTATTCCATAGTTGTATGTTTAAAAATATTTTATAATCACAATTTTAGGTGAATGTAATGTTGCTTGGAACGAAATTTGTATCAATCTGAAAATAAAATATTGTACATTAATATTCGTTACCTAATTAATTTTATAGGTAGACACCTATGGAGCTTTGCGAATAAATATTAACTACTTTACATTTGAATGTCATAAATGAACGTTTGGAATGCACGGAGCTATTTTTGATGAATGTTTTATAATTCCACGTCATCATAACTCACAACATAATAATCATAGAATAATGTGATGCGAAACCTCAGGTTGAGCTTGGTAAATCCAATGAATTTCACTGGCATGTTTATATGTTCTCGAAATGCGGGATGTAATAGTGTAATAGAGGATTTTCACTATTCGATCGATAAGTCGATGTAGTTCGTGGAATTTTGTATTTTAGGTTGTTATTTCTCATCTAAATTTGCTTATGGAAATACTGCATGGATTAATTCATTGGAAATAAAGAGGACTGTTCCCTCAAAAAATTTCAACCAACTATATTAACGCATATGATACAAAATCACTTAGCAACGAGGAATTATTTTAAATATCAATGCAGCGTGAAAATACCCGGGTATTTGCACGTGTGCTTTAGGTGAATATTTTGTGACGTTTCAAACCATCGAAAAAAGGATTTTATTTTTTTGAATTATAGATAGTAATATTTCTGCCCTACAATTAAAATTGAGTGAATTTTTTTTCGGGAAATGGTCTTTCATACACTCCTCGTAGATACTTGCCAAATTATCGAATGTTTTCCCTCCTGCACTTCGTGCAGTCGGGAAAATATTCGAGTATTTGGCAAGCACTCGGGGTCAAACTACTTAATATATTCAGAAATAATATCCAAGGGATGTATGTTATGATGCATCATAGGTGTTTGGTACGTTTCTGAACAGAAATTCTCACAAAAAAAATCATAGCCTATAGAAATAATTATAAATTCTGGTTTGTTTTAAATTTCTAAAGATACTTAAGGAACACATACAAATTTCACTTCCTGAAAAATATCCGCTGATGCAGATACTTCTAAAGACCAAGAATATTTGGATTAATTTCCAGTTTATTATTAATTTATGTTTTCGTAAAATTTCGTAAGGATCGTAAAACTACAAAAAATTTAAATAAAATCAAAAGAATTTGCTTCAAAAATTTTATATTTCATGAACTAGATATCTGTCAGATTCTGCTGAAATTCTGCACAAACCACCAAGCCAAATTTAATTTTCCCAAGATTTCCAAATATACAAATCCAGTATTTCGTGAGGATGTGTGAGGCTTGAAGAGACAAAAGAACATGCACGTAAAAACTCTAGACTTCATGTTTGTGCTTTTTAAGATTTTTTTTTCAAGTATTTCTGAATTGTGCATTGAATCGTGATATTCAGCTCTGGGTTTGGTTTATATATTTACTTCTGAGGAAAGGCGTCAAAATGTTGTTAATTACGGTTGTTATGCAAAAAATAAATATGGCAGATATAATTTGAGGCTTCGGATAAGCTTTGGCCAATGGAACTGCGAGAATAATTTATTGTTCGTAGGCCTTCATACGAGACGAGACGAAAGTATAAATAATCTCGTCTCGGTCTCGCCAATTCCAAGAAATAGAAGTCTCGTTCTCGTCTCGTTATCTGTTGTCTCGTCTCTTCTCGCTTAATTCTAAATAACGATAGTAAGTATTATAATATATAAACGAAATGGTATATAATATTGAATAATTTTGTAGAGTTATACTTATTACGCTCTTATACATAAATATTTGTACATGTACTTGTACATATTATTTTTAATTTTAAACAATGTCAATTTCATCTTTTAAATTACTCGATGACCAAGAATTCAAACATAATCACGCTTGCATCAAATCATCTTTCAATGATATACGTGTTTTTGCCATGATCATACCTGCTGTCGAAAATAATCTTTCAACAGGTACAGATCCCAGACGGCACAAACATATTGCATGAATATGCCATGCATATCCCACCGGCATATTGGCATATGCCAGGGATATTCCATATCCTCCAAAGCATATGCTACGCATATTCCATGGATATCCAAGGTCACCATGAAACATGTTCCATGAATATGCCATGCATATGCCACTGGCATATTGGCATATGCCAGGGATATTCAATATCCGCCAAAGCATATGATACGCATATTCTATGGATATCCAAGGAATATGTTTTAATCTACATAGGGCCGGTTTCTCAATTGCGAGTTAACTCGAGGTTGCGAGTTGACGCATGTATTTAGCGATATTCATGAATGCGTAACACTCGGGTTACCCGCAACCTCGGGTTAACTCGCAATTGAGAAACCGGCCCTAAAAGATATTCATGGCATATGCTTTTTGAATATGAATAGCAAAAAATTATACAGGGTGAGTTTTTGAGCTGTACATTAAATTCAACCTTAGATTCCTTTCTTCAAATGGAATACTTTTTTCATTCAACATCTTTTCCAAATTTGACTCAGGTAAAAAGATACAGGCTGTTGAAATTTCAAAAAGAAAATCATATCATTTTATATTGTAACTAGGACGTGTTTTTCTGGAAAATATGTATCATAGTTATAGGAAACTTCAACACCAACATTCGTTTTATTCAGAAAAAGAATGTCAAAGCTATACAAAATAAAAACTGATTTTTTTTCGAAATTTCAAGAGCCTGTACCTTTTTACCTTAGCCGAATTGGGAAAAATGGTAAATGAAAGAAGTATTTCATTTGATGATAAGAATGTATGGTTAACATTAATGTACAACTTTAAGACTCACCCTGTATAAATTTTTTTTCTACTTCCACTATATGGTCAAATGTAGGTTAGTTATTTCGAGAAATACAAAACTAAATCAGAAAATATTTATTACAAAAAACAAAAATATTTTTTCGCAGAAAATACAAAAAAATATTATATGTAAAATATGTATATATTGCGGTAAACCCGCAAATTTTTTAGTCGCTTAGATATTATTATTTTTTTAAGTTATGAATATTGAATATTATTGAAAAAAACCACGTTTATATCTTACAAACTAACAGAGACCGCAGAGTTTTCACTTGAGATATGCATTCTGGAGATGTCATTAAATACATTGAAGTAAATATATCTAATTAATATTAGAGAAATTAAACAAATAATAAATTAAAACAACCTCTTATTAATATTACTATGTATTTATAGCACCAATTCTTCTTCCGGGTGATTTTGTTTCTATTCCTTATTCCTAAAACCAACAAATATAAGAAAAAACACTTCGTCATAGAATAATTTACTCACAGTTTCAGTTGCTTTTTAGTCAGGAAAATAGCCATCCTTTCTTCTACTTCCTTTTCAGTGCATTGCTTCGTAAATGGATTTTTCCCGCATATCACTGAAAAAAGTATTAATGTATTATGTCGATGTCAATGATATTTCCTCTGCTAATTGTGCATATTGATTCATTTGGTGAATAGAAATTGTATTTTGCGAAGTGAAGATGGTATTGACATTCAGTTGAAAAAAACCCTATAGCAAAGTTGTTCTAAATACAGATTATGGAAATACCGAAACACAAATAATATATTCAAGAACAGTTGGACAACACAGGGAATATGTTTCTCAAATAGGTCAAAAACCCAATATAAAATTAGTAAAGAGAAAATGGAATTCACATAGACTACTGGATTATATTTTTACCTTTGATTAAAGTAGCCATGTGAAGAACAGAAAACTTCTTGCCCTCCTACCCAGCTTAACGGCTTCGAAAAACATCATCGACCAACTGAGGCATGCGTCTTCTGACAACATCTTTGTGTTAGTGCCTCCAACATGGACAAGCTTAGTCAACTATGAATAATGATTTGTTTTCTATTTCTACTCTGGTATATTGATATCTACTATTGGTTTTGGCATATTGACATCTTGGGCAGTATTTTCACTCCTCGAATTCAGCATTGCCGTTATCAATTCCGTATTTTGCTCGACCCTTCCATTAAATTTATGTAGCATTCTTATAATTTCAGCAGAGTCTATAAAAAACAAAATAAGGTTCAAAGTCACAAATGCATAAATATATAAGAGATGTACTAACCTTTACTGGATAAACATTTCTGTTTTGCTGCAGTGGAAGTTGAAGTTCTGGAGGTAGACGCATCCGAGTTGGAATCCGGTTTTGGAATATTGTATTGCTGTATCACTTCCTTTTCTAAATTCAAGTTTCATTGCACCATTTCTAATGCTGCTTCAGACTGTGATGAGCAGGGTTGTTGTGACTGATAAGCTGGAAAAATATCTAATGTTGCTATTTGATGATATAAAATTCATTAGAAATAGAGAATTAGAGATTTTATACCAGTGGGGAACCTCAATATATAGGTAAAGCCCACAATTTAATATCTCAGGTGGTTACTTTGGCTAGGTCCTGAGAGACAAGTATTTCCAACTACATTACTCGGTAACTGAAGATCGTGACTGAATCCAGTAACAATTCTTCGGTTTTCTGGTAGAGTCAAGGCTGGAATAGTTTCAGTAGAACAACTATCTACTGTATCAGGTATCTTCAGTCCTCTGGTCATATTCTTGCGAATCATCAGTAATATTGTGCTCTTCAGTAAACGACAATGTTTGGCCGGACAATCTTTTCACTTTGCTCAAAAAAGATTTCTTCATTATGTAGGAAAACAAAACACGGACTGCAAGTAAATAGGTACTCTGTAAAACCCTTGATACCTTTTCACCTAGCCAAAGGTTGATATATCAGATAAATGGTATTCACCAAAAATTATATATAAATATAATACTCCTCTAAAAGCACTACTTACTTGTTAAATAACAACACAATTCCTTAATTTCACCAATTCACTGTTTGTCCATATCAAATAAAGACCAGCCAACTACAAAACAGATTTCAAACTTGATATTCTTTTGTTTTGACAATGGAAACAAAGAAAACCGATTTATTTGTCAGATGACCAATTGACCACAGAACACTGTACACGGAAAGAAATCTATTATCAAACCAAGAATCAAGATATTCTTGGAATATTCGAGTTGTTTCGAGTATATATTGGATTGGAACAAGTATAAAGGGAACATTTGTATACTTGGAATGAATTTATTTTACTTCAAAAACTTATACTTAATTGAAGAATGAACTTCTCTATCCGAGTAAATGATCAATTCATTTCAAACCATTCAGTTCAATCAATTCGAGAGTTCTTCTATATTTCAGGTAACTATATGATATCTTAAATTCGAAAATATAATACTCTTAGTTCGAGAATTGCAACATCCTTATTCCATATTATATATCCAAGGAGTTGGTTTTCTTGAAATAATAACTTCTACTAAAACATATCATGAAGTTATGAATTGAATTTTGGAATTATCACTTTTATGTATGAGGTATTTTTTAATTCATTATTTTATTTATCCAGCATATTCAGCCAAAACAGATTAAATCGACTATGTATTGCCAGCAAAACGTTCAGAATGAGCTAATTATAAAAATGTAATTAAAACAAATATTTGATTTCTAATGTCAAAATTATTTCGCGATTACTATCCTTTTACGTTTTGTAGAGATATTATCTTCAAAAATAAGTCTATGAGAAATCTCTGAATTTTCCATAAAATGAGTGCAAGAGTCTTAGTGAAATACATATACAGTGCATCCCAAGTTCGAGTGCTTATTAGACGTTTCTGGAGAACTGGACCTATTTGATATCTGAAAAGTGGGACTATGATATTGTACGACATGCCCTACCGACCTAAAATATTATTAAAGCCTGAACACTGTATACAGGGTATGAAAATAAATTTCTCGAAAACTTTTTTTTTCTGATTTTTTCGTTTCTGATATGACCGATTGTTCAATTCGGAATATCTTTCTATTCGAATTGTTTCTAAAATATCGAAAAAAAACTGAAAAAAAATGTACATATATGCATTGTTACTATTATGTTCCTTATTCCTCTGCTCAATATCTTACGTTTTAGAAGAAGAAGAATGTGGATATATTATGCATCATATGAAATTCAAAAAACTCGTCACAGGGTGTTTCACATATTGTGTCAGAAATGGTGATGAGAATTTGCCATAACTTTTGGATTCAACAATGAAGAATACCGATATTTCCATGAAGAGATAATGCCTTCAGAATCAATATTTTGAAAGTTATTCGAGATTTTGTACTTCACGTTATGCGTAGAGTCAATTGCATGCAATGCACATTGATTCCTATGAATGCATCGCCCTAACAATAATCTGTGACCATAGAAAATCAAATATTCTAGTAATTTATGATTGAAGGGTGTATCTAATCTTATAATTTGAAACTTTTGCAGGATGTAGTTTAATGTTAATTAATTTTTGACACAGTATTTGGAACACCCTGTGACGAGATTTTCAAAATTCACTATTCACACATTTTTCTACTTCGAAGACGTGAAAACGTTTTATGCTTAAGATATTGAGTGTAGGAATAACGAAGATGATACCGACAACGCAGTTCCAAATTCTATTTTCATTTTTATTTCGATATTTCAAAAACTAATTCGACGAATGCAAGGATTCGAATGGAAAGATATTCTAAAATGAATATCATATCAGAGAAGACTCGAACTGGGTCCCCAGTTCGTATATATATCTTTTTCCAAATCGATTTATAATACAATATTATGCCCCAGTGAAGTAAAACTATTAGAGAGAAAAAATCATCACACGAAGTGACTCAACAAAGATCATCAAATCTGTTACATTCTGGAAAATATTCCTGTTATTTAGGAATTCCGTAATATTGAAAGAGACAGGAAAGTTGTTGAACAATTCGTTGATTATCAAAATTTGTGTGAAACCATTAGTTATCTTAATGAAATTTTCATTCACTTGATTCAAGTGTAATATTTAGCAATATACTAACTCGCCAATTCTTCTTCCAGTAGTTAGCCAATGAAAACTCCCTAATCCACCTGCGACTATTTTTATCGTATTCCAAGTATATGAATTTCTGCATCCACTAGATTCAAGTAAATTATTCAGCAATATACTGAAAAGCGCCCTCTACGAGATCTATGCGGTTCGCGAATGGGTATATCACTCTTGACTTGATTCGAGTTGTTCGTAACGCGTCTTTTAAGGAGTTAATTTGCTTAGTGTTTCAGAAAAGGTTTTAATATTGTTTGGTTAAATATGTGAAACTTAATGAGAGAATGGGGATGCTCGGACAGTGTTATAAGGATATTTCAAGGTAAGTCCAGTATTTATTCAAATTTATATTGTGATTCAGAAGAAAAAGATGAATTCTGGTATAATCTTATACGTTTCAAACCACAAATCTATTTTCTCTTGAGTCTTCAAATAATACTCTTAGTAGTCTTGGTGCTCATCTTTTAAATTTCCGACATGATTCGTTACCAAAAATACTTATCCTGTTTCATTGAGAATACCACTTTTTCAGAACACGATTTTTGGCGCTCTTGTTCCTCGGAACAGAGTGCTTATCAATTTGCCCAAATGTCTGTTATTTTCGAATTTTTGGCTGAAAATAGTTTTAAACGATTTGGATCGTCTCACTGATCAATAATCCGTGGTCGAAATCGATTCTGTCCGGCCGGCTGGCCATTAACACGATAACTCTCGAACGAAAGGAGCAAGAGGATTGAAATTTGCAGGGTAGGTTTGGACCATAAATATCTCTGAGCAGTTCGTCATAGGGTAAAATCCACCGAGCGGTTTCGGAGTTATAGCCGTTTTTAGTGAAAAGATTTTTTATGAATATTTCCGAAACTATTATGTCGATCTGTCTGAAATTTAGCATCGAACTGTAGAATAATAACCGTTATATGCATGCGAAGTTTTGTATTGATCAGGTTGCCGTAAAGTGTAAAAAAAAAATTTTTAAGTTTCAAAGTTTTGTTTCTACAATAACTCTCAAAACAGAATGAGCTAGGCAGTTGAAATTTTCAGAGTACGTTTAGGAGATAAATATATCGGTTGAGTTCGTTTTTAGGCAAAACTGGCCCGATGGTTTTGGAGTAACGAAAAAATTTTTTTTTTTTACATTACAAATTTCAAATTCGTTTTTTTTTAAGATGCAATTTCACCATGAAAATTCATTGACCTTATTTTCAACTCTAATAAGCTAATACTTCCGGAGATATGATTTTTGAAATTTCAATAATGAATTGTACTTCTATGTTTTTCACAGAATGTTGTACTTAATTATTCTATCTATGAATTATTATATGATCTGTGTTCTTACATGTCATCATATTTTCCTATGAGAAGGTCTGTTTGACTTCAATTCCTCTCATGATGCAGTTCTATCGTAAGAATCCATTTATATCATTCCCGGAGACCAATAATTTCGGAGATATGAATTGTCAAAGTTTGAACAAGAGCGCCAACGCTGCTGTCTACAGGGCTTTCCCACATTTGTTTTAACCTTCATCAATTTTCTTCGATGCTTTTGAGATATACAGGGTGCGGCTTTCAACTTGAGACGGTAAATTATCTCAGAAACTTTGTACTTTAACTAAAATGTTTCAAGTGAAAGTTGTTAGGTATAAAGGAAAAAAAATTGACATTTTTTAAACTTGACTTCAAGGTTATTTCAAGATCAACTTGATTTTTGTAAATAGAAAGGCATATTCTTAAGAGCAGATTCTCATTATTCATATAGAAGGAGTAACTTTTGTTTGAAACTTATTTCATCGGATTTCAAATTCACATGAGAAATGCCTGCAGGGATATAGATGCGATGTAATGAGTCATATATTAAAAATGTGGGAAACCCGTGTGGACAGCAGCTTTGGCGCTCTTATTCAAACTTTGACAAATTATATCTCCGAAAGTATTGATTTCTCAGAGTTGGGAATGATATCAATGGAATCTTATGATAGAGCTGTATCATAAAATAAAATAAATTAAATAAGAATCCATTGATATCATTCCCAAAGCTCCTGTCCAAAGGGCTTTCCCACTTTTTCAATTTGGCTTCTGTGTGTCAATTCTCAAGAATTTTCGTAATTGAATTCAAAACATAGGTCTATGACTCATCTCATGTTGGATTTATATACATCAGGAAATTATAATTAGAGTATTCTGTGAAATCATATAGAATTGAGAATAATTATTGAAATTTTGAAAAAACATATTTCCGAAAGTATTAGTTTGTTAAAGTTTGGAATGACATCAATGGATTTTTACCAATAACGAACCTAACCCAGATGTGTATCTCCTAAACCTACTCTGAAAATTTCAACTGTCTGGCTCATTCCGTTCGAGAGTTATCGTGTTAATGGACGGCCTGCCGGACAGAATCGATTTTGTTACCATGGATTCTTGATCAGTGAGTCCAACCAAATCGTTTAAGACCATTTTCAGCCAAAAATTCGAAAATCACAGACATTTGGGCAAATTGATAAGCACTCTGTTTTGAGGAACAAGAGCGCCAAAAATTGATAAATGTATCGAAGTCCATCCATCATTTTGAAAATTTACTGATATGATATGAAATTATTAAAAACATAATTATTATCAAAATTATTTTTAATTTTTTCCAACTGTTTAAATAAAATTTAGTTCAATATATTGAAATCCGATGAAAAAAGACCAGATCCACAACCTCAAGAGGAAACAAGGAGAAATTCGGCCCATCATGGAAGAATCACAACCAAAAAGTCATTTCATGGAGAACTTATTGGAATTTTGTATATATTGTTTTTTTCATCATTAATATTTTCTGCAGGACCGGAACCGGAAGCGGCCGTCCAACAAACCAGCAAAACCTTCTTCACCCCGTGACGCAACCTCTGGGAAGGGAGGAGTTATACGTTCAGATCCAGGAGTTCCCAACACAACCAAATGCTACCAGAACAGGGACATTCCCACTCTTGCCACTCTGCTGAATGGCATATTTCCATCATACATATATTGAACCCTTTCTTCGTTCTAGTTACTCTAGTTAGTCTTGACATATTCGGGATCGCGAATTCATATACGAATCGTCCGTCACATTTTCCATCCTTTGTAGATAGTAAATAAATGTCAGTAGCTCACTACTAAAACATAATTCGCCTGACTCATTCTTTGGTCGTATTAGAAAAATTTGTTATTTGTGGCTCTTCTGATGTTACTTTTTATGTTGATAGTTCAGAATATTAACGAATCTTTATGTGATCAAATATGTGATAATATACCTATTCTTTTATAGGATTATGATTTTTGTGCATGGAATGGAATGTTCATTTTCATTACTTTTTTCCCAGCTCAATTATAATAATTGTATTATTATTATTATTAATTATTGATTATTATTATTGTGATTCTTTGTACCTAGTCAGGTTGTTTTATTTGTTGAATAACTCAGTAGCATTTTCTTTATATTTGTTCTCATTGATTTGTCTTTTTTATATTTTTGTTTTGTTCGTGTTTCTTTTAGAAGAATAATAAATGTGTTTTCAAATAATGTAAACCTCGTTTCATAAATATAATCCTTATTCTAAAATCATAGCAATGGGCAGTCTTCAAATAATTCAAAAGATTGAACTGACTCTCATAGTAAAACCTCAAAATTAATTCTAACGAATATCTCTAGGTCCTCAGAACAAGCATAAAATAGATTTTCAATTGATACTATAAATTACTTATTTCAACATACATTCATTCTTCGGTAAGAGAATAATTAGTCTTCGAATTAAGTATAAGATTGATTTTTACAGAGTAGAGTAAAAACTAACATGAAGAAATCCAATTTTTCCTCCTGAGAACATACTAAATTCAAACTGAATACTCAGAATTCTCATTGGTTCAGAGTGAGAATATAAATGGATTGAATGAAACTGGTATTTATTTCTTGCAAGTGGACCGAAAACTAAATCTGAAGTTATAATTTACTTCACAAAAATTGTTTTCTAAAGACGAGTATTAAATAATATTCGATTTGAAAATATGATATGCTCATTTCAACATTTTCGTAATGTTGGATTAAGTAAATTTATAACGTTCATTCAAGTTTTTGGTATCTTTCCTTCAAACGAAGAATCCACTGATATTAAGATGTACAATAATTCATTTTGAAACAATGTTTCACTTGTACGAAATATTCTAAATACTCATTTCAACGATTTTACTATACTTTCACGGAATATTTAAATATTCTTGAATCAATAAAACGTAATTTATTAAATTCAAGTATATGATCTACTCAGACGAAACAATTAGTTTATTTGAATTCTGAGAATAAAGTATATTTGAATCAACTACATCATATTCTTGCTCATATATGACTCTATCGTTTACTTCAATCGAATATTATTCACTTAGTTCGAGAATAGATTTCTTTCCGTGTATAGGATAAAGCTTCTATAGACAAGATATAGTCTTTATATGGTCTCAGTATAAAAATAATGAAAATTAAAATATCGGTCGGTAGGTCGCGGCGATGGAACGACTACGCCCGTCGGTCATCCTCGTCCATAGCTCACAAAACATCTGTCGGCGGATAAAATTTAAATTTTATCTTCGTTCTAGCTGGGATACCAGAGGTCCTGGGCAGAGACAACAAAGTTGTCTCTGACCTGGGTTCGTATCCCGCTCAAGGAATCGATTCACACAACCCAACACGGGTTGTGTGAATGTACAAAAAAGATTTGAAAGAGTATTTTGAAATAAGGTAGATCTGTGTAGATATAGCCGCAGTTCCATACATATAGCGTATAAACAAATAATTTAACCTATATAAAGGCGCATTTTGTAGTTATACATTGTCATAATTAAAAGTCTAACGTTACTAAACGTTCCATTTTTGGCTGCGAAGCTTCGACTAAGAATTTTCCCAGCTGGTTTTCTAACGAAATGTTTCAAATTGATAGTACAAAAATTATTACGTATCTATAAAGAAATGTGCAATGAAAATGCTTTTTGAATATTCATAGGATATTCGAATGCTCAAATTTCAGTTTGATATGCCGTTTGAATATGCCAGTCATATTCAAGGAGAATATCTGTGGAATATTCGTGGGAGTATATTCCAGGAATATGCCTTATGGATATAAGATAATGGCATATTCATGGAATATTCCAGGGATATTGCAATATCTATTGGAAAATAGGATATTGTAGGCATATTCCAGGAATATTGGGTGCCGTCTGGGATGTAGCCATTAATAAATCATCGGCCATCTTGGAAAGTGTTGGAAGGACTTTTTCATCACTTTCCACTGTGAAATATTTCGATTCCTATTTGCTCTTACTAACAGTAAATATTCTTCAAACTCTGCTGTCCAATATTTCGACGGTTTTGTTGATGTTTTAAAGAGGCTATCGATGTCGATACATTTTTCAATAGAATTGGAAAAATTGCTATAATTTTCAATGAATACCTTCCTAGTGGGTAGATCATTGAGGGTGTTCTTGGCATATTCCTCATAACACTTTTCGAAACATTGAAGAGCTTCATTTCTTTACCAGTTTTATTATACGTACTTCCACAGATGTATACAATAATTGTTCACATCTTCACTACAAGAAGCACAAGACAATAAATTTCTCCAGATGTTCCAATAGAGACTAAATTTCTAAAGCATTGGGATTTAGGGACAATAAAAGTTCTCCGTTGAGTATTGAATTCATGATGGCATCAGTTTTTACGGTTGTGAATTCTATTTTTTCTTGAAAAATAATCTCATTTATCGCAATGTACAAAATATCGTGTATTTCTAGAACGATCGATGTATAATATAGACAGATTATATTGGTAATTATAGTGGAAACTCTTCATATTCAATTGTTTTCTATGGGTGTTGAAAAAGGTCGTGTCGTATATAAGAATAGTTTACTGTATGTATCTGAATAGCAAATAAGACGATCTTCCAGGTAGAAAATTTCGAGCCGAAGAAACCCTTTCAATAGTATACAGGTTCATTACTCAGAGTAAGAAATCGATCTTGAAGAAAATACATTCAAACCTAAAATATAAAAATCTGCAAGGATAAATATTTTTGATAAGAGTCACGTTACTAAGAATATAAATATTTCACAGATAGTCACAAGAGTTGATATTTTGTAAAATATATTGTTCTCTATGTAGACCTTTCCTAATTTTTCGAATGAAAACCTCATGAAAAAAATCAACGAGACCAAAAACGAGACTCTCGGGTTGCGCTGTATGAGGCCTCGGTATCGCCTATAATATTTTTCAAAACGTCTCGTCTCGTTCTCGTCTCGGAAAAGTGAGACGTACCGAGAAAAATCTCGCTCTCATGTGAAGCCCTAATTGTTTACATAGCAACACTATTTATCAATCAATAAATGAATGCTGACTACTACATGTCAATGCTATTTGATATTTTTTGTGAATTCCTTGAACATTCTGGTTGTCCAACAGTGTAGTTCATTACATTCAGTCGTTTTCTGAAGATAGATTGATAGCTCAGATATACAGTTTGCTTCATGGTTTACATAACAGGAAAAATGCTTTTACTTGAAATGTGGAGAGAATGTGGAACGACATAATAAGTCTGTGGGAACAAGCACTGTAAAAAATATACTTACCAGTTCAGACTTCATTTTCGCCCCACTTCATAAAATCTATCCTTTGCCCTGTATTCTCACATTACTGAAATAAAAGGTAAGGTTCTAAAAATAATTCTTGATAAGGCGGCTTTCAAATCCGATGAAAATATCATAAAAAGCTCTTTGTTGAACGCCGTACGGAGATAACTGACACTGTTTATCTCAAGAAATTAATAGGTGTTACATTCTCACACCCGCCTCTAGAGCAACAACCACTTAGCTACATCTATCATTTTATAGCACATTGTAAAACTACCGAAAAAATCGTCAGTTCCAATACTTGGAGAACTGGCTTTATAACAACCAGGTAGCCCCTACCCGTCACTTAATAAATAAGCGAGATTCCTTACATTCCTTATGAACGAGATTTATTCATAGTCGAAATATGTGATTTCTACATAAAGGATAATTATTTAGTTCTACCATTTATGAGGTAAGTGCTTTGATATTCATACCCATTTTGCAACCGAATTCCGAAGATATATGGTACAAAATATGTACCCCCCCCCCCGAAATGTTATTTTTTCTCTTAAAAAACAAATTGTTGCTGCAGAAAGTTACCCTTAAATCCCCAAAACCCCCCCCGAAATTAATTCCTGGTTACGCCCTTGGTAGGTACTACTACGAGTAGAAACAGTAGAAACCATTCTCGACCAATCATTCATACAACCCTGTTACGAGAGCTGGTGATACTCTGGAGATGGAACGGCAATTCGGGACAAACACATCAACAGAGAGAGTTCAGGGTGTCCAGGAAAATGTTAAATGGCAAAAACGACTGTAGTGTGCTGGGCACCCGTCGTGTTAAAACCATAGATTACGTCGCATTTCCAGTGGTATATCTTCTAAGAGTATGGGTACACTATTCCTTAGAAAAATCAAATAGTTGGTGCCATTTAATGATTGCGGCAATTCTGTCGGACCGAATATTTTTCCATCGTATATTCCAGTCCATAAATTCACCGTAAATCGATATTGGGACCTATCTTGTCTTATATTGTGCGGATTCTCGATGTTCCAACTATGAAGATTATGCAGATTGATATAACCGCTTAGAGTACAGGAAGACTCATCAGTCCAAAGGATATTATTGAAAAAATCGGGATTTTCTGTATGTTTCAGCAACATTTGTTGACAAAATTCTACTCGGGCTTGATAGTCTCTTGGTAGTAGTTGTTGAAATCGCTGAATATGGTAGGGGTGATATTTGTGTTTCTTCAGGATTCTATGGGGTTGATTTTGATATGCTTGTCATGAGCTCTTTCATTCTGGTTGATACTGAAGGATTATTTTCGACATCATTCAAAATGGTGTCATCTTCCACGATCGAAGCCCGACCACTACTTTTACGACTCCCAGGAACTCTTTCTTCGACAATTGCATTATGGGTCCGGACAACAACTTCGTAATTAGGATGTCGGCGATTGGGGTACCGCTCTGAATAAAGCATCGATGCTGCTCTAGCATTAAGACGTACTTCTCCATAAATAAGGTGCATGTCGGCGAATTCTCTTGCAGTATACGAAACATTTTCTGTAGACATTTTACCCAGTAAACTGATACGCATTAACTTCCACTAGATGAAAATGAACGTTTCCATAGATACCTTAAGTACCTTAAGTTTGAATCATTGAATCGCATCACATCATATCGATGTTCGAGAGTTATTTAGGCAAAGAAAAAGAAATAAAAAAACTCAGTCAGTGAATTGGCATCTTAATAACATTTTATTGATTTGTTGATTGACTATTTTCAGCCAGGAAGTGCAAAATGGAAGTATTTATGGAAAAGGTGAAAAAATCAGTTTTTCACAGAAATGCTCCATATTCGATAAACATTCGAATATCTTTTTTCGTGAAGAAGGTTATCACCTTTATTTTACCTTTTCGAAATCCTCACAAAATGGGCAACTTTTCGACGTAATATGCAGAAAAGGTCTAGTGTCTTTTTTTTTATACCACGTCAGATAGAATTGAGTACAAAAAAACACTTCCTTCAGAACATGAATTAAATTTTTTTTTTCAGAATCCCTGTATAATAATATTTTGTGCTATTTTTCATTGCATGAATTGAAGGAATCATTCAACAATATTTACGGAAAAAACTGATTCAAAATGTATTCACTTGTAGCTTCCGCAAGAGAGAAAGCATTTTAAGTGTAAAAATTCAACATTTTCATGAAACATCAAATATCTCGAAAACTGTGAGACTTTCATAGGAACGATTTTTTCACATCAGATAGAGCACATTCTGATCAACATTCCGTTTTCGTTTGACGTGGTCTTTACGGGACACCTTGTATATTTGAGTTTTCGATTCGTGGCCTGAAGGTACCACATTACATATTGATTTTCATTGCGAATGACGAAACTTATCAATAAGGCATGGCCGGATCCTGCTGTAGACGTGTGTAAGGGTGGACTTCGTTGGATCCATAGATGGAGGGGAGATATGACGCCTGGTATGACCAATGCGGGTGGCGGGCAGACAACTGCGCCATCTGCCGGGGGTACCGAGAAGTGGTTAGCGACATTTAAATAACTATTATTGGTTAAAATACTTGAAATGAAACGTTTATGTTGCTCGAATCACTTTGATGTAACGAAAAATAGAAACCCTGTTTATCCATATTTAATTTCAAACATCAATTTGTTTATTACACATTTTCCCGACGAAAGTTTGTTGTATTGACCCTTTTGCTCGCATGTTCTAGAGAACAGCGTCTTATCATTTTTCCCAACCGCCAACCGGTCAGCAGGCCATTGCCACGATAACGGAAAAATATAGCGACTTGCAATTTTTGGGATAGATTTCGTAGGTCATAATCGGCGGAACGGTTTTGGAGTTATACCCATCTTAACTTTCGTTAATATTTCTCAACTCAAAAAAATCAGATCCGATCAAATTCAAACTTTGGTGATGAGTTGTAGAATGACGACTCGCGAAGAGGAGGATCCTATCAGTAGAAAAAGAATTTTATTAAAAAATAATTGGTTCAAGCCCTGCTTGAACCAATTTTTTTTTCGTGAGGTCAGGAGCTTTTGCGCGTATGTTCTATTGTCCATTCTCCTGTATTGGACACTCTTAATCGAATTCACCATGGTCAATTCGATTAAGAGTGTCCAATACAGGCGAACAGACAATAGAATTCACCATGGTAAATTCGATTAAGAGTGTCCAATACAGGAGAATGGACAATAGAACATAAGCGCAAAAGCTCCTGACTTCACGTCAGTGCTTGAACTATTTTTTTTTGTGAAGTCCGGATAGAATGCAATGATGAAAAAATTAACACATTGTCCACATACATACATATATAATTATTCTAGAAAAATATTAGTGGAATTAATGTCATAATTAAAAAAAGCACTGACGTGTAGTCAGTACTCTTTGGCGCGCGTGTTCACGGTGGCTAATTTGAATTGAATGATGAGTACTTCAAGCTCAGTAGATAGAGCGAGCCGAAGATCTACCCAAAGGATAGTGGACACCATTCACTGTCGGTTCAAAAATTAACAGTGCTGTATCTAAGCTGCCATCAGGATAGATTAACAAAGCTGGAAAAGAACACAAGTGACTCTCCTTAGTCACACAAGCTCCTAGAAGATTTGGGTGGGTCAGTATAATCCTAATCATGTTAATCGCACGCGCGCCAAAGCAGATTGACTTTTTACACTTTTTCTTTCATTGCTAAGTCAATCTGCTTTTGGCGCGTGCGATTAACATGATTAGGATTATACTGACCCTCCCAAATCTTCTAGGAGCTTGTGCGACTAAGGAGAGTCACTTGTGTTCTTTTCCAACTTTGTTAATCTATCCTGATGGCAGCTTAGATACAGCACTGTTAATTTTTGAACCGACAGTGAATGGTGTCCACTATCCTTTGGGTAGATCTTCGGCTCGCTCTATCTACTGAGCTTGAAGTTCCTTTAACAAATATAGCTATCAATACAGTTTGGCTGTTAGCTTTACCGCAGATCGAAAAAAAATGCGGTTGTGGGACCTCCGTTTGGAACGCAATTGCCTCTTCTCCAAATCCGAACGTATTTTAATATAGATCTACCGAATATAGTTATTTATAAATTCGCCTCAGGGCCACCATACAGACATTTCAACTCGGAAACAACGCTATTTCCCTCAAACTGACTTGTGTCCGTGCACTGAATTGACATGAATATTCTTTTAAAACCTCACATATCGGCTCATTGCTTCCAACATAACCCAAACATCCCAAAACCATTCACTTCTCATCTGCGCAAGCGCAATATACTCGTGCCTGCAAGTCCTCCCAAAATTACACACCTCACAAAAAACTCCGATTCTCCAACACTAGTGGTTCAGGAGATATCGCTTCTTGAAACCACGCATGCGCAGACCCTTACCAGGGGATTCTATAGAGGAATAGTATCCGCCACCTCAAAATCCCAATCCTCTCTGACGAAAGCACCAGCAGTTAAATCACTGATGGTCTGCTCATGCGCATAACGAAAAATGCCCGTAAGGGGTAACATCAATTTCGAAATTAGCCCCAGGGCCACGATACGGACACTTTTACTCGGAAACAACGCTACATCCCCCAATCTGACTTGTCCTTGCACTGAATTGCCATGAATATTCTTTTGAAACCTCACAATATCGGGTCAGCACTCCCAACATAACCCATACAACCCAAAAACAGTCACTTCTCTTCTGCGCATGCGCAATCTACTTGCGGCTGAAAGCCCTCCCAAAATCACACACCATACAGAAAACTCCGATTCTGCAACACTAGTGGTTCAGGAGATATCGCCTCTTGAATCCACGCATGCGCAGACCCTCACCAGGGGATTCTGTAGAGGAATAGCATCCGCCACCCCAAAACCCCAATCCTCTCTGACGTAAACTTCAGCAGTTAAATCACTGATGGTCTGCTCATGCGCATAACGAAAAATGCCCGTAAGGGGTAACATCAATTTCAAATTTTGCCCCAGGGCCACGGTATGCACACTTCAACTCGGAAACAACGGTATTTCCCCCAAACTGACTAGTGTCTGAGCACTGAATTGCTATGAATATTCTTTTAAAACCTCACAATATCGACTCAGCACTCCCAACATAACCCATCCAACCCAAAAACAGTCACTTCTCTTCTGCGCATGCGCAATCTACTCGCGGCTAAAAGTCCTTTCAAAATAACACACCTTACAAAAAACTCCGATTCTCCAACACTAGTGGTTCGGAAGATATCGCATCTTTAATCTACGCATGCGCAGACCCTCATCAGGGATCGGGATTCTATGGAGGAATAGCATCCGCCACCCCAAAACCCCAATCCTCTCTGACGAAAACTACAGCAGTTAAATGACTTCTCATCTGCGCATGCGCACAACGAAAAATGTCCGGAAAGGGCAGCATGAACCTCAAAAAAATAGGTTTCGGCATTTTAAGCAAAGTATTCCGCAAAATAGTAGTAATTTTTTTATTTTTTTCATGTCACGTGATCTTCACGAAATTCTGCAAAAGTGTTTGCATTGGTCTTTTGCATCTAACTACTGAGTTTCAATTTAATCAGATCAGTATTTTTCGAGTTATCCTGAAAACAAAATTTTAAAATTTTTGAAATTTTTTTTTGCTACTTTAGGGCCGTCCGATCAAAACAAAACTTCGCAGGCATATAAAGGTCATGATTCTACAATTTGCTGCCAAATTTCAGAAAGATCGAGTGATTGGTTCCGGAAATATTCATTAAAAACGTTTTGACTAAAAACGGCCTTAACTCCGAAACCGCTCGGTGGATTTTGCCCGTTAACTAACTTGTCCGAGATATTTACGCTACAAAACTACCCTGCAAATTTCAACGCTCTAAGTCGTTCCGTTCGAGAGTTATCGTGCTAACGGCCAGCCGGACCGGCCGGCCGGCCGGTCGGACCGGCCGGACAGAATTGAATTTGACCTCGAATTCTTCATCCCATCTCCAACAATATGGATCCGATCGTGTTCAAACTTGGAACTTTGTAGTAGAGTTAGGTTCTGAAGGCTCTTACAAAATTTCAGCGATGCCGGGCGAATAGTTTATGATATATAGAATTTTTTTCAATAATTTTTAATAATTTTTTTTAAATTTTTTAGTTATACCATCCCAACGAATGTCCGCAAGAACTTTCGCGTCCGCATTCTACAACTAATAACCATGTTTGAATTATATCGATTTTGTATTTTTCGAGTTATTGAGGAAATAACAACCAAATTTCAGATGATTATAACTACAAAACCGTTTGGCCGATTATACCTATAGACAAAGTCAAATGTCACATTCAGATGCACACCCTAACCTGAAAATTTCAAGCCACTATCTCTTTTCGATCTCAGGTTATCGTGTCATAATAATATTTTTTTATAATTTTTTTTAAATTTTCTAGTGATACGATTCTCACAAAATTTCACAAACGTGCTAAGGTTTATATTCTACAACTATTCACCAAGTTTCAATCCGATCGGATTCATATTGGTTGAAAACAAATTATCACTCGGAAACCCTTGGGCCGATTATGCCCATTAACGAACTTTTCCGTCGTATTGGGATGCGCCACCTACCCTTCAAGTCGCTAGCCCTTTCCGTTCTCAAGTTATCGTGGCAACGGCTGGACGGACAGAATCAAATTTGAACTCGAATGCTTCATCAGGGAGTCGAACCCAATCGCTTGAGACCATTTTCGGCGAAAAATTCGAAAATTACAGACATTTGGGCAAAATGATAACGCGATGTTCCCCAGAACATACGCGCAAAAATATTTAAATTTTACTATCTGTCGGATTCCGCTGAAATTCTGCAATGCGAGAAAAATTGTTAGCACCATAGGATTCTACGATCCCGAATTTATAAAGAACAGTCATCATTTAATTCAAATTGGATGATATTTTGACGATTTTTCCATACATAGGGTAATCCCGGGAGAGATGGCCGTACGGGAGAGATAGCCAGTCGATAAATTACATCCTGAAAATTTCAGATTGATACATGTACATACAAGTTTTGGCGTGATGATCCTCCTACTAAAATAATTTTTGTATGTGACCAATTTAAGAGGAGCAACTTCCAAGCTACATAACTGACAAAATAATTATAGTAGGACAGTAAGAGTTACATATTCTTGAAGATGAACGATACCTTTTTGTCGATTGGCTTGAGATGTAGAATTCAGATTCAATATTGGTGACACGATGCAACAACTAATTTAGAAATGTCAACATACTCTTTAAACATTTTCGTCTACATACGACGCTTATGTTCAAAATGTGGTTATTCCAAAAGTATCCATCGCACAGAATAATTATTCTTGCTCACAACAGATCAATCCATTTTAAATAAATTAGGAAAATCTCAAATCGTTCCAAAAACCGGTTTAGACATACCGAAGTTTTTCAGAGTACTATATTTTTTAGACTGTTTTACGAATTCCAACTTACGAGATACCTTTCCTAAAATGTGGATATAAAAAATACCAAGAGTTGTTTGATCTAGGACGAAAAAAATTTCGCAAGTCGCATTTTATTTTCCCAACATTTCCAAGAATACAAATCCGATCGAATTGAAATCTATCACTCTGTTGAAAAAAGACATCGTTTCCTAAACAAATGTCAGACGACAACATTTTTGGTGGACAAGAGTGTAGTTACTAGTTTATAGTGTTCACAATCAGTCCACACTCGAACTAGAATAGACCAAAGAACATGCGTCCTAAAGCTTCTGACTTCAAATCAGTGGTATTTAAGAAATGTTTTAACCCAAAATTCATGCTATCCAGAAATTTATTTTTTGGGTCTTTCTCATACAGATGAGATATTTCCTCAATAGTTTTATCGCGGATGATGATTTGATACCTCTCGAGAATATAACTACACTGTTATTTTCTTACTAATCAAGATGGCGCCTTCAATAATTAACTATGAAGCTGAAGCTGTTACGTCCTCTCCTCATCCTCATCAATGCATAGTCTAATGATACAATCTTGGGTTCATTTGAAAAATTGTAGTATTTACTTGATATTATTGCTGGAACAAGATTCCAATATGATTACTGCTGATTTATTTGTCTCTACCTTCCTTCTATGGTTGACAGGACATTGTGGTATTGGAGGAAATGAGAAGACCGATGAACTTGCAAAAATTGGCCTCCAGGGTGACACCTGCTGGACCGACCAATTCTGTGGGCTTGGAAGAGACCACTACAGGGCAGCGGTCCACAAGGGAGCTAAATAACAGAATAGCTCATTGGATAAATACTCCAGGACTTGCTCAGCCAAAAAGATTCGTGGATTTCTCACCAACCTATACCAGAAAACTCTTGGAACTGCCACGAGTTGAATTTCGGGTAATAGTGGGACTGCTGACAGGGGACTGTCGGTACAAATACCATTTCTACCGCATGGTTAAGTCAGCAGACGAAACATGTTGGCTCTGTGGATTGGAAAAGGAAACTGCCAAACACATAGTCTGCAGATGTCTAGAGCTGGCCAGCCTAAGACTTTTACATATGGGTGAGCCAGTTCTAAAACCTCACGATGTGATAGCCAAGGCTCCTAAGGACGTCATCAGGTAAGTTGACATCTTAGACAATGTCCTTAGTATTGAATAAGTAGGTTAATAGAACAAAAGATCATAGCGGTCGCAGTTCTGAAGGGCTGGACCAAGCCTCGCGGATCCGTTCTAATTAATAATAATAAATAAAATATCTTTCTCTTCCGATAGTCCTGATAACAAGGTTGTTATTATCCCGAATCATTATCCGACTTTAAAACAAGCTTCCAACAAAAAATACATGCACTGTTGGGTCAAAAATAAGCATTGCTATGTCAGTGGTCTTTTAATACATACATTCAGTGACATACATTCAGTGTTGGTTCGGCGGTTGCGTAAGGTCCCATTCGAATACCACTGTTTGGTTTGAAAATAAACAGTGCCTTGTTTGTGGTGGCGTAAAGACACAAATCAGTTCACTCATATAATATTTGTGCCACGTGATATAAAACACCCGGAATTAAAATTCGTAGAATAACTAATAATATACGAAACAAGTTTCCCGTTATTTTACTAAAAGATCAATTTAAATTCAGTAGATATACCATTCATCAAAGTTATTATCTCGATGGAAATGAAAAAAAAACCAAAAAGAGCAATTTTGGCCACGGGAATTGATCCTGGTAGCTACCTGCTATGATTCCGAAGTTTTAACCAATATCGCTGTGCTGATGGGTCTTTACAACTGTACAGATCTAAGGTGAACAACAGGACTTCAACTAATGTCATCACTTATTTTCAATATGTTTTCACAATTCTATAATTTCATCAAACCGTCATCATGATACATATTATTTGATGGATTGTATCGCTCGTCTTCACTTTTTGCCATGTTACCCGTTCGAAAACGGTTCGAATCGGCATATTTTCCGATCTGCGCAAACACGTCATGAATATTTAAATTTTTCATAGGCACGTGAAATATCAAAATATATTGACAACTTTGTTTGTTGATCGTAAAAATGGACCAGTACGAGTCAATCGTTGAAATATTTCGACCATAACTTTTACCAACAGATCCAATCGAGTTCAAATCTAGAACTTTACTGTAATATCAGATTTTGAAGGCCCTCGCAGAATTTCGACGATATCTGACGGATACTCTCTGAGATAAAGAATTTTTTTTTAATTTTCCAGTCATGCGATTCTCACAAAATTTTGCGTAAATCTTCGTGTCCGTATTTTTCAACAAAATACCGTGCTTTGATTCGATCAGATCAGTATTTTTCGAGTTATGATGAAAATAATTTCAACTCTGAAACCACTCGCTTGATTTTGTCCATTAACGTACTTAGCGGGTGAGTTTAGTCTCCAAACCTACGCTGAAAAATTCAACACTCAACCTCATTGGGTTCGAGCGTAATCGTGCTGACGGACGGCCGGACAGAATGAAGTTTTACCTCGGATTCTTGTTCAGTGGGTTGAAACTAATCGTTAGAGAGCATTCTCAGCCAAGTATTCGAAAATTACGGACATTTCGACGGATTGATTGGCACTCTGTTCAAGTGAACATCTCGCGAAAAAGGTAAAGGGTTTTCCAATAAGAGGTGTTATTTTGAATAGCCCGCTATTTCGGTAGATGTCACTTTTGAAGCTGTCATTTGTGACATTTGACAAATAGAAACTACGCCATTAATAAAAATGGAACGATACACACTTCAAGAACGCAATGAATTTATTAAAATTCACTATAAAAGTGGTGAAAATTTGGCAGAGACGGTTCGTAAAACTCGAACATTTTTGGGTCGTCGTGAAGCACCTTGTCGGACCGCAATAAAGAAATTGGTGGAAAAATTCGAGCTGTTGGGACAAGTTAGTTATGTGAAGAATAAAACCCGTGCACGTAGCTCAAGAACAGCTGAGAATATTGCTGCTGTAGCCGAAAGTGTTGAAGAAAACCCAGGTTTGTCCATTCCTCGTCGTTCTTTGGAATTAGGCATTCCACAAACGTCATTACACCGTATTTTGCATAAAGATTTGGGTCTTAAGGCTTATAAAGTTCAGTTAACACAAGGACTCAAGCCGGCCGATCATCAACAATGTCGTGTCTTTGCTGATTGGGTCGTTGAAATGCATGAAAATGATCTGGAATTCCATCGAAAAATCTTCTTGAGTGATGAGGCCCTTACTTACCTTGGACCTTACTTTTTCGAAAATGAGGCTGGAGCAACAGTTACGGTGAATGGATTGCGCTATCGAGAGATGATTAATGATTTTTTTATGGCCGGAATTGGATGGTATTGATCTGGACAACGTTTACTTTCAACAAAACGGCGCTACGTGCCACACAAGCAACGAAACCATTGATCTTTTGCGTGAAAAGTTTCTGGACCGTGTTATCTCTCGAAGAGGTGATCACAATTGGCCACCGAGATCTTGTGATTAAACACCTTGCGACTTCTTCCTTTGCGGCCACGTGAAAGAGAAGGTCTACGCCAATAGCCCAGCGTCGATTCAAGACCTCAAAGATGGAATTCGTGAGGCTATCGAGGGTATAGGGCAGCCACTTTGCGATTTGGTTATGGAAAATTTCATTAAAAGGATATGGTCCTGTAAGCGTGGTCGTGGTGGTCATTTGCCTGATGTTATTTTCCACTATTAACGGCATAGCTTCTTCTTTATAATGAAATAGCCATCCAATCATTTATATTGAAAAATGGCATTATTCTTTGAATATCATAATAACAGCTCTTATTGGAAAAACTTATTTTCTAACCAATAACGTGAATCTTTGATGAGGACAAGTTCTAAAACTAGATCACACTTCACACAGACAAAACAAAATGTATATTATACTGCATTGTACAATAATTAAATATCAGGATTAGTTGTTTTCGAATGTGTCTCACACAAGTCCGCGTATAGACCAACATTACACGGTGAAATCTAACAGTCGGCTCTATTTGCCGCAAGTATCAAAGGAAAACTCCCAGTTGAGACGTTGTTATAGTAAATCACAATCACAATCACATGCCTCCGAACAACGCGGATAAGAATAGAACGCTGCTGCCAATTTAAGTTGATATATGGTGCGTGGCGCCCTCTGGCTATTCCTATTGACTTAGTGAACAATAATTACAACGTACTACCGCATTCAAAACTGAAACTGGTAGAGATGAAACCTACGGCTAAGTAGATATTGAAGTTGCGAGTAATTAGGACATTTTCACAATGCGTGTGGGTACGGATAGACGGACACCGCCCGAGTGGGTGTATGGAGAAATTGATTTATTTGTTTCCTGGATTAGACTCGAGCATTTGTTCTCTTAACCATTAATGAAGACTTCAACTTTGAATCAGTCCATTTCGTACCAAAGTCCGTATTTTGCTAATTTCAAGCATAAATGGACTCAAACTATCATTAGTGATGAAAAATTCGAGGCCAACCTTAATTCAGTCGTTTGTAACACGTTACCTTTCATGAGAAATACGTTAGGGATTTGATAGTGTAACAAGACACTCTGCAACATGTATACAGGGTGTCCGAGAAAATGTGGGAAATCTCTCGGATTCAGATAAAACATAAAAAAATAAGATGACAAGTTCCCATCATTTTTTTTCCTAGTGATGACCCCCCCCCTACGAAGATACGGCCTCCTGATTGACGCCACTGGAAATCCATTTTACTGGAATAAATTTTAAACTACTGAATATAATCTAATGAAAATTTGATATGATAAACAGTATTAAGGACCTCTTAAAATACTGCCCTTAAATTTAAATTAGCTTGTTTAGTTTACCAGGGGTGGACTAGGTTGTACATTTTAATGCTTACATTTTTAACTCCCTGTATGATAAGGAGTTAAAAAAAACAAATTTGGATACCTTGAAAACGGTTCATTTTATCAACAATGAACAAGAGTACCTTTTCTCCAGCTTAATGTTCAAGGTATCCAAATTTGTTTTTTCTGACTCCTTATCATACAGGGTGTTAAAAATGTAAGCATTAAAATGTGCAACCCTGGAAAACTGAACAAGCTAATTTAAAATTAAGGGCAGTATTTTGAGAGGTCCTTATTACTGTTTATCATATCAAATTTTCATTAAATTATATTAAGTAGTTTGAAATTTTTTCCAGTAAAATGGATTTCCCGAGGCGTCATTCAGAAGGTCGTATCTCCATAGGGAGGGCCGCTAGGAAAAATGATGGGAACTTATCATCTTATTTTTTGCGCGTATGTTCTGGGGAACATCGCCTTATCATTTTGCCCAAATGTCTGTAACTTTCGAATTTTTGACGAAAATGGTCTCAAACGATTAAGTTCGACTCCCCAATGAAGAATTCGAGGTCAAATTTGATTCTGTCCGGCCGTTGCCTCGATAACTTGAGAACGAAAAGAGCTAGCGACTAGAAATTTTCAGAGTGGGTGGCGCATCCCAATACGACGGGCAAGTTCGTTAATGGGAATAATCGGCCCAATGGTTTCCGAGTAATAATTTTGTTTTCAACCAATATAAATTCGATCGAATTGAAACTTGGTGAGTAGTTGTAGAATATGAAACTAAGCACGTTTGTGAAATTTTGTGCGAATCGTATGGCTAGAAAATTATTAAAAAATTATTATTAAATATTTTTGTTGTCACGATAACTTGAGAACGGAAAAAGATAGCGGCTTCAAGGATGTGCACCAGAACTCGACATTTCAGTTTGTTTATGAGCAAAATCGGCCGAACGGTTTTAGAGTTATAGCCATCTGAAATTTTCTGAAATTTGGTGGTTTTTTGTTCCTCATTAACTCGAAAAATACTGAACCGATTGAATTGAAACATGGTTATTAGTTGTAGAATGCCAACGCAGAAATGTTTGCAAAATTTGGTGAGGATAGCATTCGTAGAAAATTTGTAATAAATCATTGAAAATAAAAAATAATTCTATATATCAGTAACTAATCGTTTGAAATTGCTGAAATTTTGCAAGAGCCTTCATAACCTAACTCTACAGCCAAGTTTCAAGTTTTAATACGATCGGTTACATATTGTTGGAGATTCGAGCATTCTTGTGTGAGTTCAGTAGATGGGTGACCGTTGCCTCTATAACTTTCGAACGAAAGAACTTGTAAATTTCAGGGTAGGTTGCGTATCCGAAAGGGAGAGTTGAGTTCGTTTTTGGGCATAATCGGTCTAACGGTTTCCGAGTTATACCCACCTGGAATATTATTTCCTTGATAACTGAGGAAATAAATATTCGATCGAATTGAAGCTTGGTAACTAGTAGTAGAAAATCAACATAAAGACGTGTTTAAAATTTTGTAAGAACCGTACCCCTAGAAGATTTGAAAAAAATGACGAAAAAAAAAATTTTAAGAACCGTACCCCTAGAAAATTTCAAAAAAATCAAGCACTGAACATTTTTCAGATAATTCAGGTCTGTTATTTAATTTTCATAGAGAGAATACACTACCCAGATCTGTATCGAAAAGAAAGGTAAAAATATTTAGTGATAAAGCGCACTATAATTTTGAGGAACTGCTGAGTAAATGTGACTGGACAGCTGTATATGATTACCCACGGAACCATGTTAACGAATCCTGGAATGAATTTCCCCACAGTGTGGGCTCAATGTTCGACAGTGCTTTTCCCTTCAAAACAGTAAACACATATAAAAAACGATGCTTTAAAGTGACTGCGGAGATAGAGGAGAAAACGAAACTGTTGGATATTTTATTTATATTACCGAGATACAAGCCAGAACTATTAGACAACTACAGGCAAATCAAACGTAGTTATGACGACGATCTTAAAATCAACAAACAGATTTTCTAGAAGGGAGTTATTGACAGGGCCTCAAATATATCAAGCGCCGTTTGGAAGATCATTAGGGATGTAACTAAGAAAAACAAAGCTTTTAAGAATACTTACCCTTCTCTCGATGATGAATATCAAAATATGTATGAATTGGCAGATGAGTTTAACAAATTTTTCACAAATCCCTCATCACGTAGTTCAAAAGATGCCAAGACTAGACTTTCCCACAGATCTTTCTGTTTATTTGACGTAACAGAATCTGAGGTCCTTTTAACAATCAAGACAATTAAAAACAAAAATATCTGTGTTCATGACCATATATCGATATTAGTTGTTATCAAACGTCACATAGCCAACATAGTCAAACCTCTTTGCCAATTGATCAAATGTTTCCTGACTCCCTCAAAATATCTTTAGTCAAACTTTTTCACAAAAAATGGGTTCAAGCCCTGTGGACAGGAGCTTTCTGGCGCTCTAGTTCAAACAGACAAATTATATCTCGGAAAGTATTGGTTTCTCAGAGTTGGGAATTAAATCAATGTATTCTTATGAAAGAACTGCATCATAAAGGAAATGAAATTCAAATAATAGTTTATTTATCAAGATTAAATGAGCAATCTGAGAATGAGAACTGCACCATGGAAGAAATCAAATTAAAATAGCTGAAATGAATTTGACTCTTTCTTATAAAACAGGATGAAATGTACGAGTATGAACACAGATCATATAATAAGGCTTAGATAGAATAATTATAGCATTCTTTGAAAACATAGAAGTACGTACGATTCATTATTGAAATTTAGGAAAATCATATCTCCGAACAAGCTAATTGTTGGAGTTGAAAATTATATCGATGGATTTTAATGGTGAAACTGCATCTTAAATAAAAATTACAGACATTTGGGCAAATTGATAAGCACTCAGTTCAGATGAAATAGAGTGCCAAAAAGTGTAATTTCCTTTCCGGGATTTGGCCTTCTCTCGTTCCGAAACCGAAAACGGACTGACTAGACGAAACGGCTATCGGGCTCCTCGTACGATCTTGTCGATCTCCGGTATTAGAATAAAACGTCGGTTCTTACCTGGGATATATATTCTTAATTTTCACTTTTCGACATAAAATCGCCACATGGGGGTTTATTTGACGGTTTTTTACCCTTGTCTCTCTAAGTCGATTTTGACGTTTCTCGAACCAACTATTAGCAAGGAATTAGATAATGTCATGTCTCAGGAAAATAAGTTGACGTTATGACAATTCATACATAGAATAATCATATAATTCTGTGAAAACGTAAAAATACGATTTTTTATTGAAATTTTGAAAAATCATATCTCCAAAAGTATTAGCCTCTTAGAGTTAAAAATTATATCATTGGATTCTTATGGTAAAACTGCTTATTGAAAAAATTTAATTTGGAATTTGTTATGTAAAAAAAAAATTTTTGTTTTGTTACTCTGAAACCATCCGTCCGATTTTGCCCAATAACGAACTTAGCCGAGATATTTATCTGCCAAACCTACTCTGAAAATTTCAATTCTCTAGCTCATTCCGTTCGAGAGTTATCGTGCCTACGGCCGGCCGGCCGGACCGGCCGGACGGCCGGACAGAATGAATTCCGACCACGGATTCTTGATCAGTGAGTCGAACCAAATCGTTTAAGACCATTTTCATCGAAAAATTCGAAAATTACAGACATTTGGGCAAATTGATAAGCACTCAGTTCCGAGGAACTAGAGCGCCAAAAATTGGTTCAAGCCCTGTGGACAGGAGCTGTGGCGCTCTTGTTCAAACTTTGACAAATTATATCTCCGAAAGTATTGGTTTCTCACAGTTGGGAATGATATCAATGGAATCTATTGATAGAACTGCATCATAAAATAAAATAAATTAATTGAGAATCCATTGATATCATTCTCAACTCGGAGAAATCAATACTTTCGGAGTTTTGATTTGTCAAAGTTTGAACAAGAGCGCCAAAGCTCCTGTCCACAGGGCTTTCCCACTTTTTCAATTTGGGTTTGGTGCGTCAATTCACAAGAATTTTCGTAATTCAAAACGTAGTTCTATGACTCATCTCATGTTGGATTTATATACCTACATCAGGAAATTATAATTAGAGTATTCTATGAAATCATTATAGAATTGAGAATAATTATTGAAATTTTGAAAAATCTCCGAAAGCACTAATTTGTTAGAGATGAGAATGACATCAATGTATTCTTATGATGAAACTGCATCTTAAAACAATTGGTTCAAGCCCTGTGGACAGGAGCTTTCTGGCGCTCTTGTTCAAACAGACAAATTATATCTCCGAAAGTATTGGTTTCTCAGAGGTGGGAATTATATCAATGGATTCTTATGGAAAAACTTCTTCTTAGCAGAAATTGAATTCAAAAATCATAGAAGAATTTAAATTCAACAAGAGTGCCAACAATTATCAATCCAAAACCAATAGACAAATTCTACCCAAAAACGAACTCATCCGAGATATTCATTCCTCAATTCAATGATGAACGATAATATATATTCTTTCCTCAAATCCACTCCAATACTCCAATACACCAATATTCCAGTTTTGTTTTTACTGGAGATATTCACACAATATTATTAACTTACCATTATCATTACCATAATCATATGGATTGACCATCGGCATGAAAATATCAACCAACAAAAAGTATGATATCATATTAAAATTCTCATAATTCTACGATTGCTGAAATGAATTAGACAATGGCATGTCTCAGGAAAATAAGTTGACATTATAACAATTCATACATAGAATAATTATATCATTCTGTGAAAACGTAGAAATACGATTTATTATTGAAATTTCGAAAAATCATATCTCCGAAAGTATTAGCTTGTTAGAGTTAAAAATTATATCAATAGATTCTTATTGTAAAACTGCTTATTGAAAATTTAATTTGGAATTTGTCATGTAAAAAATGTTTTTTTTGTTACTCCGAAACTATCTGTCCGATTTTGCCCAATAACTTAGCCGAGATATTTATCTCCCAGACCTACTCTGAAAATTTCAACTGTCTAGCTCATTCCGTTCGAGAGTTTGAAATCAAACTTACTAGCTTGCCCGTTACTAGCTCAGTGACTTATGCTAGCAAGTTTGTTCGTCCGCCTAGGAAACACCTTACCTAAGTAAAATGCCTCATAGAGCGCCTAAGTAAAAAGTATACTACTCCTGAATGTATCCCAAATCGTTGATCTGATGGTAAAGATAAAACCTCTTATTCCCTATCTATATATTCCAACTTTACAAATAAATATTTCAGTAATATATACAAGGATCAATGGTAAGTCTGAGATCGATGAGGCACTTATCTTTGCAGTCTGGGTTCGATAGATGAGGTAGGGCCGTCCAAAATGTCACATGTAGATATACGTTCTCTCCGGAACAAAGGTACGTCGGTAGTAAGGAAGTTGTCTTCAACTGTTATTCCAGGACTACGTTGTTCCTATTAGATATTCCACCAGATATATGCTCAGGTATTAGATATTCCACCAGATATATGCTCAGGTATTAGATATTCCACCAGTTTATGCTCCGGTACCAAGAGAGTTCTCCAGATTTTAAGGTAGTCTCGAATGTGCAATCCGGAACTAAGAAAGTCGTAATCCAAATGTTCACTCCGGAACTAAGAAAGTTGTCTCCGAAACTAAGAAAGTCGTAATCCAAATGTTCACTCCGGAACTAAGAAAGTCGTCTCCGGAACTAAGACGCCTTTTAAATAGACGTCTTGTAAGAAACAAATAAATTTCCAATTCACACGATTATAATGGATTACGGTAGTACTTTAATTTGCTAAACTCTCTGGTGAGATGTTAACCTTTTGACTTTTAGTACTCGAAAGGCAGACAAAGATGTCCGCTTGAGATTGCAGCGGATCGTGCGCATGCGAAACATAAACTCTATCAACGCGCTGGGCGATACATAGAATCTAGGCAAGGCGTTTTTGAGTGTGAATCGAAGCTACCCGTAGACAGTTTTTCGCGATTAAAACGGTAATCAATGGTGGAGCGTTTGTAACGTTACAAGTTATCGTGCCTACGGCCGGACAGAATGAATTTCGACCACGGATTCTTGATCAGGGAGTCAAACCAAATTGTTCAAGACTATTTTCATAAAAAAATTCGAAAATTGCAGACATTTGGGCAAATTGATAAGCACTCTGTTCCGAGGAACAAGAGCGCAAAAATTGAATATGAAATTTGTAATGTAAAAAAAATTATTATTTTTTGTTACTCCGAAACCACCTTGCCGATTTTGCCCAATAACGAACTCAACAGAGACATTTATCTCCTTAGCGTACTCTGAAAATTTCAACGGCCTAGCTCATTTCGTTCGGGAGTTATCGTGTTAACGGACGGACGGACGGACGGACGGACGGACGGCCGGACGGATGGCTGGCTGAACAGAATCGATTCTGCCAAAGGATTCTTGATCAGCGAGTCGAACCAAATCGTTTAAGACCATTTTCAGCCAAAAATTCCAAAATTACAGACATTTCGGCAAATTGATAAGCACTCTGTTCCGAGGAACAAGAGCGCCAAAAAAGGTAATCATGATGAGTTTTCTAACTACCGACCAATAAGCCACATAACATCCTTGATAAAATATTTGAGAAAATCCTAACTAATCGTCTCCAGAACTTTTCTAAATTCAATATTCTCTGCAGCAGGCAACATGGCTCTATCCCTGGAAAAGTACAGAAACTGCATGTTTGAAATAAGATGGAAAATTATAAGCAGTCTTGATAAGGGTCAGATTCCAACAGGCCTTTTCGTAGACTTTTCGAAGGCATTTGACCACGTTGACCACCTAAGGTTGTTGGACAAACTTGAATGTTATGGAATTAGAGGTGTACCACTGAAACTCATTCAAAGCTACCTGGGGAATAGAAGACAATTTATTGTACTACATCAAGCAGGCAACCGTTTTCAATCGTCAGAGGCATTAGTCCTAGAAGGCGTATTCCAAGTTACTATACTGGTGCCTTTATTGGTTGTTGTCTACATTAATGATCTACCTGATATACTTGAAGAATATCAATTTCAAGACCATCAAGATTGAGTCGACCAATGTCAAGTCACTCAATCTCAAGGTGTCATTGATAATTTTCTTTATGCCGACGACACAGAGCATCTGAAAACATCAGCACAGTGCTAATGAAAATTGAAAACTGGTGCAATGATAACCGTCTGGGACTCAATACTGACATAACCAAGATAGTTTTTTTCACCAATGCAAGATCCCACACAGGGCGTCCTGAAATCATACAACATTCAAGTGGAGTCATCCCATCTAGTTCCAGTACTAATCTACTCGGAATATGAATAGAACAAAATCTAAACTGGAGGTTACACTGTGGGTCATTGATTCCGAAATTGAATTCCACTATCTAAGCTCTTAAAATTTTAAGGGACCAGGTAGATGCAGACACTTTGAAGACGGTTTACTATGCGAATTTTCAGTCGCTAATGAGTTACGGAGTTATTTTCTGGGGAAGTTCTTCGCAAACAGAATGGGTATTTGTTACTCAGAAGACTGCACTGTAAGCAATATTACGCATGAAATACAGGGCATCGTGTAGAGGAATGTTCAAGACCAACAACAACCTGACCCTTCTAGGCCTCTTCACTTATAGAACTTTATTATTTTCCGCAGGAATTAACACTATTTTGAGGAATATAAAAATGTGAACACCAGAAGAAAGTTTGAATACTTTTTCCATCACACAATTTGTCACTTACTGAGGACAATACAATCTATATGGCAATAAAACTATATAACTTCCTCCCAACCTACGTAAGAAATTTCAAAGACCTAAAGCCATTTCGTAAAGCCACTTATTCCCTTATAGTCAAAGCTGAACCCTACACTATATCAGAGTTCAACAATTTCTGTTCTTCTTTGTAATTTGTTTGATGGTGTTTTACATATTTTCTCTTTATTGTCTGTACTGATAATAACTTGAAAATAAACATTTATTATTATTATTTGCATGATGTGTTTTCAGCACAATATTCCACACGAAATTCCATTATTTAGAAATTGCACATATGAAGCATGAAAGCAGCAATAAGGAAATTATATTCGCAAACTCGCATATCATGCCCTGCAAGAGTTAACGCTGGGTAACGAAAATTGGGGATCATATTATTGGTACATTTCGCATTGATGGCATTTCTGATGGAGAAAATTATGTAGCACTGTTCCAAACTATGTGGCCAACTTTGACGAACTCATATCCTGGTCACGCTAATCCAAATTATTTAGCAAATTCAATATGCTTTCAGGGGGTGGAGCACCACCTCATTATCACTGTGCGCGGGACTTTAACTACTCATTTCCAATTTGGTAGAAGGGCAGAAAGCATCACCATAATAACCAGCACAAACATCTGATCCCTGTCCATTATACTTTTTGGCGCTCTTGTTCCTCGGAACAGAGTGCTTATCAATTTGCCCAAATGTCTGTAATTTTCGAATTTTTTGCTGAAAATGGTCTTAAACGATTTGGTTCGACTCACTGATCAAGAATCCGTGTTCGGAATCGATTCTGTCCGGCCGACCGGCCGTCCGTCTGGACGTTAACACGATAACTCTCGAACGAACGGAGTTAGAGGATTGAAATTTGCGAGGTGGGTTTGGAGCGTAAATATCTCGGACGAGTTCGTGATTAGGCGAAATCCATCAGGCGGTTTCGGAGTTATGGCCGTTTTTAGTAAAAATATTTTTTATGAATATGTCCGAAACCGATCACTCGATCTATCTGAAATTTAGCACCAAATTGTATAATCATGACCTTTATACGCATGTGAAGTTTTCTATTGATCAGGTTAGCGTAAAGTGTAAAAAAATATTTTTTAAATTTGGAAATTTTTTTTCTACAATAACTCTCGAACGGAATGGGCTAGGCAGTTGAAATTTTCAGAGTAGGTTAGGGAGATGAATATCTCAGTTGAGTTCGTTATTGGACAAAATAGGCCAGATAGTTTCGGAGTAAAGAAAACAAAATTATTTGTAACTAACAAATTTCAAATTACATTTTTTTTTATGCAATTTCACCATAAAAATCCATTTATATCATTTTCAACTCCAACAAGCTGATACTCTCGGAGATATTATTTTTCGAAATTTCAATAATGAATCGTTCTTCTATGTTTTCACACAATGCTATAATTATTCTATCTATGATGTATTATATGATCTGTGTCATGCTCGTACATGTCATCCTGTTCTATAAGAGAGAGTCAAATTCATTTCAGCTATTTTAATTTGATTCTTTCCATGGTGCAGTTCTCATTCTCAGAGTGCTCATTTAATATTGATAAATGAACAATTATTTGAATTGAATTTCCTTTATGATGCAGTTCTATCATAAGAATACATTGATATAATTCCCAACTCTGAGAAACCAATACTTTCGGAGATATAATTGGTCTGTTAGGGTATTATTTGCTGGACTACAGTTTCTTTAAGGATTGAGGTTTAAGAGATAGTATATCGTCTAATCGACGGGTTTGAATAAACTTACCTTAAGTCATGGTGATAACTAATCAGTATTTGGTGGATCGTCGATTTTGTTGAGATCTGGTTATAATACGAAAGCGGATTACCTGGCGTAATAAAGAAATCGTCAATAATGATATTTGTTATGGTGGTCATTTTCCCCCCGTTTTTTTTGGTTAGTTTCTCCCTTCGTTATGGACCTAGAGTTGATGTTTCTGGAAATGTTGGGCTGGATGTTTTATCTCATAATTGGTAGTTTAACGTCGTCATCAGGTGGTACTTAGTAAGGACCCATACATCTGAACAGAGTCAAGTAAGAAAAAGTCAGTTGCCGAATACTTCACTCTCTATCTATATACGATTGAGCAGGGAGTTTAGTACCCAGGTATATATTCTGTATGATAGATAGAACCGTACTTTATTGGAAACCAAACGGCCATCGACATAAGTCCTTCAGCCTTTTCTGTATGATTTTCTCTGTAAGTTTGAGATCTGAAATAGTTTAGAGTATGCGCACATTACGTTGAAACCTAAGTATCGTAACTGTTGATAACTACCCCATCCGGGTTATACGATACAACAGTCAGGGGCCCCTCCTATTTAATCTTTCTCCAAGAGTGTATATTCAATAAGTGATCAGTTTAAACCTGGAGTTTCACTCCAGGAACCACTTTGATGTCCTCAGATGCGACATTCCAGATCAGATCTTCGTCACACAAGAAACTTTGTATCATGTCTATGATTGTATTTCCTCTGAGTTCCTCAATATTATTTTGGAAATTATATTGGATTCTTGTGGAGATTATATGGAATATTTTTGCAGATTATATGGAATATGGCTTTATTTTGCTTTCTACCTACCACTGTCTCAACCACCAATAAATGCGATCCAGTTTGTTCTAGAGTCTGAGAGTTAGATAAGTATAACATTGTGATGATTTTCTCTCTTTTCAACAAATCCCCACCTGAGATATCTGCCTCTCGGCATAACATCCCTATAAACAGAGAAGTCTAATGCTCTATAGCTAGCCAGGGGTACAAGCAGTCCCTCTTATAGGACAAAGCAAATTGGTGATAACAAATCTAAACTAAGTGGTTGTAATCATTCGAAATATAGAATGACGTTTAGATCTGTCATTTCTTTGATGCTGACTGAACTTGAAATATATGATATCTACATAGTGGGTACTTCCAAAAACTTCAGAATTATTTGTTGGTGAATATTATTCCGAAATTCCTCACACTGAAATATTACCCCATTGACGCCACATCAGTGATTTGAAAACAAACGCGGTTGTTTCCCAGTTAAATTGCGGTAATTATGATTATGAACTATACAGAGGAAAAACAGTTAAAAATTTCGGAACAGGAATTTAGGAACTCCATCACAACAGCTACCAACACAATAAATTTAATTCGAATAATTCGAATCATTTATTAGTAGCTGGACATAAGTTTAAACCTGATTCTAAAATTCTACGCAATTTGAATAAAGGTGCATATCTACCGAAATTATGAAAATGGTAGAAATAAATAGAGAAATAAATGTAATGTATTTAATAAACAATTAGATCTGAAATTTTCTCGTTTACAAAAGTGGTAGCAATGAGTTATTTTTACAAAATATTAGGAGAGTAAGATTGTGCAAGTAGTTTTAAATAGGTCGTAAGAACAATTCATCGATTGTATTGTAAGGAGATCATTAATTGTTAAGAATTTAACATGATGCATTCTAATAAAGTCGCTGTGTCGATGAAACGTGTACAGTGTTCAATAAACAAATGTATATAAGCTGGTTAATGCAGCAAATAAAATGAGATAAAATAAAATAAGAAAGTTGAACATGTACATTTCTATGAGAGCGTTTATACACGAAATAAGATAAAATAAGAATAATAACCAAAGTTGGCCAACTCTCATCTTTATTTCTTATTTTATGTTATTTTCTTTGGAAAATGACAATGCGCATGCTCAAAGAGTGAAATTCACAGAACTCGCATAAAATTGTCCGAAAGCTGCGATTTGATTGGTTCATTCTTATTTCTTATTTTGTTTTAGATCATCTGTATGAAACCATTCTTTTAACCCTTAATTCTTATTTTATTTTAATTTGTTTCTTATTTTATCTTATCTGCTGTATAAACCCGCTTTAAACATATTGTATAATTTTACATCAAGTTAATATGGATTTCCATCAAGTAAAAATCACGAAATTTCCCTTATAACTAAGTTTGCGTTAATGGTGTTCAACCAATCCTTGACTTCCTGAAATCTTGAAGGATATTCGACCCTCATCTGCCTCGGCAATCCATCCGTAAATCTCTAAATTCGACACGACAATATCCACACATTTCACAGAAAGAAGGCATTAGCACCTAAACATTCGTCAAATTGTGTAACACAGCTTGCAAACAAGCTTGCTAAAGACACGATTGACCACCGGTCAAAGAAACCCCGCAAGAAACGGGCTTAGCCTCCTACGATCCAGAAATACAAATCATCGATTCACAAAACTATACAATTCATCAAACCGTGCTATGTACAGCGGCTTCTCTCAATATTTCAGATGATGATCATGTCGGATTGAAGTCGGGTTGGTTGGTCCGCTGTGTTTCTTACGAGCTGCTGCCGTCTTGGTTTGCTCTTTTACGGGTCGTTGGAGGGTATCGTTGGGACTATTGTCTGTTTTGAATAGATCCCGAAGGCACGCGCACAAACAGAATAAAAAATAATTTATGTCCTGAAAGGAACATATGTTCGGGTGTTTGAAGAACGATTCGATCTCAGATTGAAGTTCGATTTTTCCTGACTTTCATCGGGATACTTCCATTTCGTTTTTGGCGCTCTTGTTCCTCGGAACAGAGTGCTTATTAATTTGCTCAAATGTCTGCAATTTTAGAATTTTTTGATAAAAATTGATCTTGAACGATTTGGTTTGACTCACTGATCAAGAATCCCTGGTCGAAATCGATTCTGTCCAGCGTTCCGTTGACACGATAACTCTCGAAGGAGTTAGAGGATTGAAATTTGCAGGGGAGGTTTGGAGTTTTAATAGCTCAGACGAGTTCGTTAACATGCGAAATCCACCCAGCAGTTTCGGAGTTATGGCCATTTTTAGTAAAAATATTTTTTATGAATATGTTCGAAACCAATTTTTCGATCTATCTGAAATTTAGCACCAAATTGTAGAATAATAACTTTTATATGCATGCAAAGTTTTGTATTGATCGGATTGCCGTAAAGTGTAAAAAAAAAATTATAATTTCTATATTTTGTTTCTACAATTACTCTCGAACAGAACGAGCTAGGCAGTTGAAATTTTCAGAGTAGGGTTGGTAGATAAATATCTCAGTTAGGTTCGCTATTGGGCAAACCCGTGGGTTTCGGAGTAACGAAAAAAAAAATTTTTTTACAAAACAAATTTCAAATCCAATTTTTTTTAAGATGCAATTTCACCATAAAAATCCATTGATATCATTTTCAACTCTAACAAGCTAATGCTTTCGGAGATATAAATTTTCGAAATTTCAATAATGAATCGTACTTCTATGTTTTTACAGAATGCTGTACTATCTATGAATTATTATATGATCTGTGTTCTTACATGTCATCTGATTTTCCTATGAGAGATAAATGTCAAAATGATTTATGTTTCATTATAATTGATATAAAATACACCTCCTGTTCTAGAGAACAAAGTATGATTTAATGCAAAATGACCAATGACATAACCTCAGCTATCGTAGAATTATGAGGATGATAATATGATATTATACTTTTAAGGTGATAATATTATGCCCGTGGATAATCCATATGATGATGGAAATATATTCTTTGGTAAGATACATAATCAAATTGGGTTCAGAATATCTCCGTTAAAAACAAAACTTCAATATTTTCCAAGTTTTAATTGATATAATATAATTGTCAGAGTAGATTTGAGGAATCGATATCTCGGATAAGTTTGTTTTTGGGGAGAATCGGTCTGTTTGAATTTAATTTCTTTCATGATGCAGTTCTATCGTAATAATCCATTGATATCATTCCCATAGACCAATAATTTCGTAGATGTGATCTGTCAAAGTTTGAACAATAACGCCAAAGCTCCTGTCCACAGGGCTTGAACCAAGTTTTCTACTGTCCAACCTAGTAGATTAAATTTGTTCCTGGATTATGCTTCATTCAGAGAAGGAACGAGTTCTTTCAGGACCTCGCATCTCGAGGAATGAACCTCAGACTAGGAATTGCATATATTTTGTGGTTTATTATTTCTACTGATCAGATTTACTAACAATGAAGTCAGAGCTGATTCATTAAATTCTTCTAGAGTGTTTTAGACTTCAATTTATCGTTATAATTATCTGTATTCAACTCTGAATGGAGGAGTGTTGTCTGACATATGTTTGGGAATAGATGCTTCCATTTTCTGAGACGGATCGTTACTAAAGCATGCAATTTAATACTACTTGCAATTATGGGTTGACATTAACCCTCAGTCATAAAACGATAAGTGAGAACGACGAGTTGGTAATAGGGGTTTTTATTTATTTATTTATTTATTTGAACAGGAACCTCTACAGGAAATCCCAATTACAGAGGTTCACAAAAATTAAATGTTAAATTATACATTTGTATATGTGGCTCAACAAAATAAAGTATCTATCAAACACAAAAGCACCCAGAAAAAAATTAAAACAAATGAACCAAAATGTATCAAGTTAAATTACATATTCGGTATATATGCCACACCAAATACATCTATTCTGCTCAAGTGCCAATTACATAAACATATCACCCTCAGAAAAACTGAATGATATCGCACATACGTGCGATTGGCTCAGTGGTAGAGTAATTGACTTGGGAGCGGAAGCCCCAAGTTCAATTCCGAGGCTAGGAAAGAAATTTTCTAGTCACGGTAATCGCCACCATTCGCTGTTGGGTCAAAAATTAACAGTGCTGTGCCTAAGGTGGCGTAAGGACACAGTAACAAAGCCTACACAGAACACAACTGGTTCTCCTAACTCAGGGCAAGCTCTTAGAGCTTATGAGGGGTCTCCTTGTGAAAGACCCAGGAGGATCAGTATAATAATAATAATAATAATAATAATAATAATAATAATAATTCGATCTGGCCTTAGGAACATAGAAGAGTGCCCTCCGACGATCAGGATACATGGAACATTCAAAGTCAGGTAATGTATCATAGGATAATTAAAATAATTATTCAGAATCCGAAATCCTATTTTGTAGACTCCTTCTATTGTGCTTCCTCAAACTATCACCGTAATTGCACATCAACTGAGAGCGATCAAATCTATAATTAAAAGTCTTTATGAATTTATTTTGCACTCTCTCAATCCTATCAATGTACTCATGATAAAATGGTGACCAAATAGGAGTAGCATATTCCAAATGACTTCTCACAAGAGAGAAGTAAAGAGACCTGAGAGTTGCCGCATTTGTGAAATTCTTGGTGACGCGGAATACAAAACCAAGCATTCTGAAAGCCCTAGAAACCGTACTATCTATATGTGAATCGAAGGAAAATTTGGAATCGAGGACTATTCCAAGATCCCTAACCTGGTCCACTCTGTTCAGAACCTTTCCATCAACACACAGAGGAAATCTGATAACGTCAATCTTCCTCGTGAATGTTATATGACAGCACTTATCTATATTCAAATTGAAATATCTCTCCGCGCAGAACACGACCTATCGATCAATATCCTCCTGAAAGAGTACGAGATCCTGGTAGGACAGAATACTTCTGTAAAATTTCAAATCGTCTACAAAGAGCTCAAAAAGCGTATATAGGAAACAGCCTGCAATGCCATCGATATACACTGCAAACAAGGGAGGACCAAAGTGAGAACCCTGTGGTACGCCGGATGTTACATGCATAACACATCTTTTCTCTTATACATTTCGATACCTTCAGGTCTTCCTAGGTAACATTTATTGGAATTTTTCGACGATTTGAGGAAATTTTCGGAAATTTAGTGGCCGTTATTTAAAGCGTGATTTGTAACAGATTTATCGATGTTGTGGTAACGAATGTGTCCCGTATGCTCTTTATGCCTTATGAGAATGTTTCTGGAGTATGTTGTTTGTTTTCAGATGGACTATTCCGTGCGAAAACAAACAACAAACTCCAGGTCAATATGAAACTTTCTCAAAAATTAAACAACTTTTAGGAAGTATATTCGATAAAACTCCAGGAATGGTAAAATCGGGTATATATATTCTGTCAAGAAATTACCGGGAATTGATAATTTAAAAAGCCCGCCTGAAGAGATTTTTAAATTTCTTTTTGTCGTTAGGTTAGCACACTTGTCCTCCATATTGGGGCGGAGTTTGAGCATCATATGTCATTTAGTTTGTTTACAGTGCACGTATATGTCAATTTGTATCAAATTTTGCGTTGCAAATGAAATTTCGTGTGCCAAATCCTTGAAAATGTTTGCAAAAGGCTTACGGTGAATCATCTCTATCAAAAACACGTGTATATGAATTGTACAGTGCATTCAAAAGTGGTCGGGATGTGGTGGAAGATTTACCTCGATGGACGGCCATCAACGTCCTCAAGCGTAGTTAACATAGCCAAAGTGAAGGAAATGGAGACTGCAAATCCTCATTCAAGTTTAAGAGAGATAGCAGCTGAAATTTCCGTTTGCCACGAATATATTTGGACCAATTTAAAATATTCTTTGGGCATGAAACGCGTTGCAGCTCGACTAGTTCCGAAAGTCCTGAATTTTCTCCAGAAACTCAATCGCGAGAAGGTTGCTGAAGACATGCTAGAACAAGTCGATTCCAACCCCATACATTCATAAAACGCATTGTAGCTGGTGACGAGACCTGGGTTTACGAGTTTGACATGCAAACCAGTCAACAATCTTCGGAATGGCGCCTTCCAACTGATCGCAAACCGAAAAATTGGTTCAAGCACTGTGGACAGGAGCTTTGTCGCTCTTGTTCAAACTTTGATACATCATACTCTCCGAAAGTATTTGTTTCTCAGAGTTGGGAAAGATATCAATTAATTCTTATGATAGAACTGCATCATCAAGCTAATTCAATTCAAATAATAGTTTATTTATCAAGATTAAATGAGCAATCTGAGAATGAGAACTGCACCATGGAAGAAATCTCACTTATAGAAAAAGATGACATGTACGAGTAGGAACTCAGACCATATAATAATTCATAAATATAATAATTATAGCATTCTGTGAAAACATATAGAAGTACGATTCATTATTGAAATTTCGAAAAATCAAATCTCCGAAAGTATTAGCTTGTTCGAGTTTAACATGATATCAATTGGTTTTCATGGTGAAACTGCATCTTAAAAAAAAATTAATTTGAAATTTTTGAGTTAAAAATGTTTTTATTCTCGCTACTCTGAAGCCTTCCGACCTATAATAAATATTATAATAATAACGAAATTAACAAAGATATTTATCTTCCAAACCTACCCTAAAAATTTCAACTGCCTAGTTCATTCTGTTCGAGAGTTGATTTTTACTCTGTACGGCAACCCGATCAATACAAAACTTCACATGCATATAAAGGTTATCCTTCTACAATTTGGTGCTAAATTTCAGTTAGATCGAGTGATGGGTTTCGGAAATATTCATCAAAAATATTTTCACTAAAAACGGCCTTAACTCCGAAACCGCTTGGTCGATTTTGCCTGTTAACGAACTCGTTCGAGATACTTACTCTCCAAACCAACCCTGCAAATATCAATCCTCTGTCTCCTTTAGTTCGAGAGTTACCGTGTTAACGGAAGGCCGGCCGGACCGGCCGGACAGAATTGATTTCGACCACGGATTCTTGATCAGTGAGTCGAACCAAATCGTTTGAGGCCATTTTCAGCCAAAAATTGGAAAATTACAGGCATTTGGGCAAATTGATAAGCACTCTGTTCCGAGGAACAAGAGCGCCAAAAACAAAAAGTCAAAGTCATGTTGACTGTCTTATTCGATTATGGCAGTGTTGTAAACTTGTAATTCTTTCCAGGAGGTCGGATACACAATATTATCTGAGTTGATGCAGCGATTGAGAGAGCAAATTAGTCGAAAAGGCCTGATTTGTAGAAAGAAAATTCGTTGATTCTGGATCACGTCAATGCACCAGTGGACAAGGCTATCATTGTGAAGGAATTTATGTCCAAAAATGCAACGAATATCATCGAGCAACCTTCGTATTCCCCTGATATGGCTCCGGCTGACTTTTTTCTGCTTCCAAAACTGAAACTGCTCCTTAGAGGGACCCGATTTCAGTCGAAAGAAGACATAAAATAGAATTCGCTGCGAGAACTGAAGTCCATTCTGAAACGAAAAAGGCATTTGCGCGTATGTTCTCTCCTGTATTGGACACTCAATCGAATTTACCATGGTGAATTCTATTGTCTGTTCTCCTGTATTGGACACTTTTAATAGAATTCACCATGGTAAATTCGATTAAAAGTGTCCAATACAGGAGAACAGATAATAGAATTCACTATGGTAAATTCGATTAAGAGTGTCCAATACAGGAGAATGGACAAGAGAACATAAGCGCAAAAGCGCTGACTTCACGTCAGTGCTTGAACCAATTTTTTTTCGATGATTTTTTAAAAATTTTCTGGTGCTACGATCCTCACGAAATTTCGCAAGAATGTTCGCGTTGGACTTCTACAACTAATAACCATATTTGAATTGGATCGGATTTATAATTTTTTGAGTTATTGAGGAAATAACAACCAAATTTCAGATTGATATAACTCCAAAACCATTAGGCCGATTATGCTAGTTAACGCACTTTTTTTTTTTTTTTAGAAATCATTTATTAATTAATCACTGAACAAATTCAATATTGAAACAAAGTGTCCATAAACAGCGCATATAGTACTGGTATCGAGACAAATCAACTAACAATCAGTGTATGAAAATAACCATAATCTAAAAATTACATGTGAATACAAGAAAATGGCCAAACAGAAAAGAATTCAACACTTCTTAACTTAACCTATTTGACAAACTTAGGAATGATTCACAAACAAAGACAAAACCAAAAAATCGAAAGAAGTAGCATTACTTAAAATTAGGTACTTAACATGGCTACCGCAAGAAAAAATGATCAATCCACAGCAAAAGAAAAAACCGAAAGATGAAGGACAACGGACAATTCACCTTACTTATGTTATAGTCAAATATGATTCTATTTCCATTACAAACCTTTTAATTCCGTGAACCGTTTTGATAGTGCTGGGCAATTGATTATAAACCGCGAACGATCGGGAAATGGGATTATTGAGACCAAATTCTGTTCTTACATTTGTTTGATATATATTATCTAAATTGCGAGTATTATATGAATGCACATCTCTCTGCAATTTGAATCCTGTGTTAGTTTTATGACCTTTGTTAATTATTTTGTATATGAGCTTGCATTGTTCCAATTCTCTAAGCTTACTCAAGTCGAAAACATGAAGTTCCGAATATAATTGCCGTGTGGAAGTTAATCTATTATAGTCAAACAGTACTTTTAGAAACCTATTCTGTAAAATCTGCATTTTATTGAAAGTCGTCTGTTTACATGTACCCCACACAGCAATGAGGTATCTTAAATGCGAAAGAAAGAATGCATTGTAAACATTATACTTGGAATTCACAGTGAGATAATTTCTGTACTTGTATACTGCCGGAAACATGGGAAGAACCCCTTGTGTCTATGGTCCTTTCCAGCTTAACGAGGAGTCAAGGAGTAGCCCCAGGTACTTCATTTCACTGACTTTCTGAAGCTTCCTACCATCAATGAATATTTCCAAATCCTGAAATTGCTTATTTTTTTGAATAAAAATCATGTATTTTGTTTACTCAGCATTTATTTTTAATCCATTGTACAAAAGCCAGCTCGAATATTTCTCCAAATCCGTATTAACTAATGAGTTCAATTTCCCGATATCTCCACCAGACACAGAATGTAACAATATAGTATCGTCAGCGAAGGTGAAATTCCTAGCTGTTATACCAGAAAATTTGAGACTCAATACATACAGGGAATATAAAAGGGGACCCAGCACAGATCCCTGTGGTACTCCGCAAGTGTTCGATGCATACTCACTGAAAATTCCGTTCAAAGACACATACTGTCTACGTCCCTTCAAGTAGGATTCTATTAAGTCATACATGACACCCCTAAACCCCATCAACCGCAGCTTATCAAGTAATATTGACACGGATACAACATCAAAAGCCTTCTGAAGGTCTACAAATACAACAATTACAATCTTTCCCTCATCAAGTGAAACCGAAATTTCGTTTACAAAATCAACAGTTGCACTTAAAGTGCTACTATTTTTCAAAAACCCATACTGATATTCATCCAATTCAATAAATTTATCTATGAAAGATAACATTCTCTTTTTTAATACCTTTTCAATTATTTTCGAGAAAACTGTAATTACAGAGATTGGCCTATAATTATGCGGGCTGTCTTTTTTGCCAGATTTATAAATTGGAGTGATTTCACTTGTCTTGAGTTCATCTGGAAATACCCCTGTTTTCAAAACATCATTTATTAACACTGTTAATATTGGTATTAAACCTTTTTTAAGATTACAGATATCCAGTACCGTGACTTAAATGTGGTATTCAGATGCGCAATCTACCCCTTCATGTCGATATTCTACAACTATAGTTACCAAGCTTCAATTCGATCGAGTCTATATTTTTTGAGTAATCGAGGAAAAAATATTCCAGATGGGTATAACTCCGAAACCGTTGGGCCGATTATAGTCAACAGCGAACTTATCTCTCCCATTCAGATGTGCAACCTATCCTCAAAATTGCAAGTTCCTATCTCCTATCGTTCAAGAGTTGTCGAGGCAACGATCACCCATCCAGCTACTGAACTAACATAAGGCAGCTCGGATCTCCAACAATATTGTTGGTGATCCGAGCTGGATCTATATAGACAATAGATCTATATAGATCCGATCATGTTCAAACAGGTTAGGTTCTGAAGGCTCTCTCAAAATTTCAGCGATGTCGGACGAATAGTTTCCGATATATAGAATTTTTTTCAATAATTTTCTATGATTTTTTTAAAAATTTCTAGCGATACGATTCTCACAAAATTTTGCAAGAATTTTCTGGTTGTCATTTTACAACTAATAACCACATTTGAATTTGATCGGTTTCTTATTTTTCGAGTTATTGAGGAATTAAGAACCAAATTTCAAATAGATATACCTCCGAAACCATTTTGCCGATTATGCCTATAAATAAACTCAAATGTCGCATACAGATTATCAACCTAACCTGAAAATTTCAAGTTGCTATCTCTTTCCGGTCTTAGGTTATCGTGACGGAAATAATATTTTTCAATAATTTTTTTTTTATTTTCTAGCAATACGATTCTCACAAAATTTCACAATCGTCCTTAGGTTTATATTCTACAACTACTCACCAAGTTTTAATTTGATCCGATTAGTATTCGTTGTAGACAAAATTATTACTCGGAAACCATTGGGCCGATTATGCCCATTAACGAACTTGTCCGTCGTATTGGTATACGCCACCTGCCCTGAAAAATTCAAGTCGCTATCTTTTTCCGTTCTCAAGTTATCGTGCCAACGGCCGGCCGACCGGACATAATCAAGTTTGACCTCGAATTCTTGATCAGGGAGTCGAACCCAATCATTTGAGACCATTTTCGGCGAAAAACTCAAAAATTACAGACATTTGGGCAAAATGATAACGAGATGTTCCCCAGAACATACGCGCAAAAAAAACAATCAGATGTAAGAGAGTTATCATTTGATTTCTCATAAATGAACATTTGGCATAATCATCACAAAATTTCTGACCTTCCTTAACTTTTGTGGAGCAGTATATTTTCCCATCGGAACTTGTTCCTTCGCATTATTGATGCTGATATTATTTATCTGATTCATTCATCCTCGAATCTCAGTGCTTTACCAGCACAAGCATATTTTTAAAGCCTGAAAGGGTGTAACGCTACTTCAGCAAAACAAAAGATAGACTAACCGACTCCTAATTATACTTAATTATGTAATTTTTATGAGAGGTATCTGTCCAGAAGCCCAAAAGAAATTATAGTCGTCTGATGCTCTAGATAAAGACAATGATTTTTGAAAATTGCACAGTAAAATACTTCACTTCATATCCACGGACGTCTCAACGAGTTATGTTTATCATGAGGCGCGTATCAAGGGGGGATGTACATACTTGAATAAGTTAATCTTTATTCAATATCGAACCACAAAGTTCCAATGAACTTAGGAGTATGAGTTGAAAGAATATATCACATTTGCTACAATATGTTTTGATCACGAAATATCTCCGGAACGAATTTTCTTAATTAACACCTATAATCGACAGCATTTTTTGCAAATACAGCAACATTTTTTTATAATAATAATGTGATGGAACAGCAAAGGAAAATGACCAGAGTTGATTAACAGTGTAGTTTATTTCTTACGGACTTGGTTAACACTTGTTTTTACTTAAGATTTAGGACTTATGATTGCAACTAAAGACTCTAACTTATAGACTGGAAAACCTTTAGACTGTAGAACACTGTAGACTGTCGAACACTTACTCTAATTCTGAATTCGAAACTATTTAAATGAATTCAGGTTTACATAGTAATCTAAATCTAATAAGCCATTCATGGAATAATGATAGTGAAGAGATTAATTCAATAATGATAACAAGAGATTCTCTTGGGAATTTACCAGTGGTTCGAGTTATCCTTATACAAATACAAATATTACAGATTATGTCTTAATTTATAGGAACAAATTAGAGTGAGTAATGGAAAATCATTATGAGAAAAATAGGAGTCTTAAATATTTACATAAATAGGTTTTTACATAATACTAATACAAAAAATGAAAAATAGGTAGGTAGTTAGGTGGGTACATAACAATAATAATAATAATAATTTTGTGCAAACGTTTTGTTTCAATTCAATATTGTAATTTGCCGACATAAATTTTACATTCTTATTTGTGGAAAACTATTCCTTCTAGCGAGTTAAATAAGGTATAACTTTAAATTGAATCGTATTCGTATTTTTTGAGTTATTGAGGAAATAACAACAACATGTCAGATGGGTATAACTCCGAAACGTTTAGGCCGACTAAGCCAATCAACGAAAAAAAAGTCGCATTCGGATACGCAACCTACCATGAGAATTCCAAGACGCAGATTTGTATTGTTTGAGTAATTAAAAATTGGTTCAAGCCCTACGGACAGGAGCTTTGGTGCTCTTGTTCAAACTTTGACAAATCATATCTCCGAAATTATTGGTCTCTGGGAATCATATAAATGGATTCTTATGATAGAAATGCATCATGGAAGAAATTAAATTCAAACAGACCTATTCTACCCAATAACGAACTTATCCGAGATATTCATTCCTTAAATCTATACTCTGAAAATTATATTATATCAATTAAAACTTAGAAACTATTGCAGTTTTGTTTTTTATGGAGATATTCTGTACCAAATTTGATTATGTATCTAACCAAATAATATATTTCCATCATCATTTGGATTATCCACGGACATTATATTACCATCTTAAAAGTATAATATCATATCATCCTCATAATTATACGATAGCTGAGGTTATTACATTGGTCTTTTTGCATTCAATCAAATCATCATTGTTTTCTAGAACATCAAGAATAACGAACCAGAAATAATTTTGAGATTTATCTCTCAAGATGACATGTACGAACGCAGATCATATAATAATTCATAGATATAATAATTAAGTACAGCATTCTGTGGAAACATATAGAAGTACGATTTATTATTGAAATTTCGAAAAATCATATCTCCGTAAATATTAGCTTGTTAGAGTTGAAAATGATATCATTGGATTTTTATGGTGAAACTGAATCTCAAAAAAATTTAATTTGAAATTTGTTAAGTTAAAAAAAATATTTGTTCGTTACTCCGAAACCATCTGGCCGATTTTGCCCAATAATTCAACCGAGATATTCATCTCCCAAACCTACTCTGAAAATTTCAACTGCCTAGCTCATTCTGTTCGAGAATTATTGTAGAAACAAAATTAAAATTTTTTTTTTAGACATTTTAAGGCAACCTAATCAATACAAAGCGTCGCATGCATATAAAGGTCATTATTCTACAAGTTGATGCTAAATATCAGATAGATCGAGTGATTGGTTTAAGAAATATTCATAAAAAATGTTTTTACTAAAAAAAGGCCTTAACTCCGAAACCGCTTGGTGGATTTCGCCTGTTAACGAACTCGTCCGAGATATTTACGCTCCAACCTACCCTGCAAATTTCAATCCTCCAACTCCTTTCGTTCGAGAGTTATCGTATTAACAGAGGGCCGGACAAAATTGATTTCGACCACGGATTTTTGATCAGTGAGTCAATCCAAATGGGAAATCAGCAGAATTTTGCAGTTCTGTATCGAAATAATGATAAATAATATTGGTTCAAGCACTCTCAAAAATTTTCATTTTGATGAATACAAAAAATATTTTGTCCTTTGATTGCGAGAAATGAGTACAAAAAAATAAAGATTTCCTGGAGAATTTAATCAAAATCTGAAGCTCTGGACGGCTAAAGAGCTTTCGATCGTGTTTGGCATCAAGTTCTTCTGAATGAGTTGTCTTCGTATGACCTGAGGTCTGTGGAAGTTCATGAGGAATTTTCTTGCTTGTAGTATCTTCCGAAATGTAGCAAAAGTATTCCATTTTAAGTTGAATGAATTGGACGAATTGACTGACATTGAGCTCGAGCTCGCAGTCATTCAACATTTACTATATCTGAACCCAAAAATGAACAAGTATAGATGGCCTCGCAAAAAAATTTATTCAAGTTATACAGAGCGAAACCAGAAGAACAAGGTGTGAATACATTTTATGGTTATTTCCTTGTTCCTGCTTCCCCATAATATTAAATCTGGTTCAATTCAACCTCTTGTATACCAAATTCTTGGGGCACCCTCACCCCAGCGCCATTCATATGCAAAGTATCGATTCAGGCCAAGATGGAACCTGGAATTCGCGGCAAAATAGTCCGTTAAAAAACCGATAGGCTGAACAACAAACGCCATCGTCTCAAAGAGAGTGAAAGGTCCCACATAAGAATGGGGCACGTGGATATGGGACACGGTGAGACCGGCGCTCAATTGAAAGGAGCAGACAGGACCCTCGAGTATATCTTATTATGTTATTGTGCACCTTTTAAGTTATTTGTGCGGCTAGGAACGTTACATTGGGGTGCTGTCGAATTTTATATCGGTTTATCTTGATCTGATCTCTGCTCGGGTCCTTAGATTTCTGTATAAGGATGTGAATTACTGATGAAGTAAATGCCTACTTCTACGCATATTAATTATCATTATTATATTTCCTACAATTTCATGGATATTTTTATGACTAAATTGAATTAGTAAAATCAACATATTATCGTTATTTTTATGAAAAATGTGGGAAAGCCCTGTGGACAGGAGCTTTGGCGCTCTTGCACTTGCTCAAGCTTTGAAAAATAATATCTCCGAAAGCGATGGTTTCTAATAGTTGGGAATCATATCAACGGTTCCTTATGATGGAAATGCAATATAAAAGAATTTATAGTAAAAAAAGGGTAATCTAAAAAAAATTCAAGTGCCAAAAATTATCAATCCGATACCACCAGACCAATTCTACCCAATAACGAACTTGTCCGAGATAATCGTTCCTCAAACCAACTCTGGAAATTATATTATATCAATTGAAATTTCAGTTTTGTTTTTACTGGAGTTATTCTGAACCTAATTTGATTAACTTACCAAAGTATATACAGTAGACTCTCGATTATCCGAAATAAGGTGGACCGGCCGATTTCGGATAATTGAAATTTCGGATAATGCGGAGATTGAGGAAAATCATCAACTATGACGTATTTGGTATAGGAAACATTTATATAATTCTCATTTAAATAATAAACAACAAAACAAATATAAAAGTTCATAGTATTAACTTAAATATTATGTATGAATTGGAAAGAGTAACTATGCTTTCATAGATGTAATAAATTTCAACAAAACATAATATGAGGAGTAACTTTTCAAAACGCATTATGTCCAATTTGGGCAAAATTGAGTTTGAAACGGATTTAGAAATGATTTCTATTGCTCTATAGCCCTATGTAAACAAAATCTTCCAAATGGCATTATGTCCCTGTGTAATTCAAATCCAAAGTATGTAAGCCGCAATGCAATAAATTTACGTTATATAACCAAAAAATGTTTTTATCGATTTGCTCATGTTAATTAGGTTACAGGCCAACACTTACTATGCAGACTGTTTTCTCTAAATGTATAAAAATCCGCAAAAAACAGCATTATTTTCAATTTCAACCACATCAAAACGCATTATATACAATGGGATGAATCAAAACGCACTAAGGCCAAGCGTTTTTTACATGTTCTGTGTATATCTGATCAATATTGATCTAAATAAGAATACCTTTAGTTTAATTGAACCTACTCTGAAAATTTCAACTGCCTAGCTCATTCTGTTCGAGAGTTATTGTAGAAACAAAATAAAAAAATTTGTTTTTGACACTTTCGGCAACTTGATAAGCACTCTGTTCCGAGGAACAAGAGCGCCTAAAAGTGCCAAAATTATTAGTCTGAAATCACCTGACCCATTCTAACTTGTTTTCACTGGAGATATTCTGAACCCAATTTGATTATCTTACCAACGAATATATTTCAATCATCATATGGAGTATCCAAAATAACTATCAACAAAATAATTCTCTCGATTTTCATTGAGCGTCTGAAGAAGGAGTCTGATATAGACTCCGAAACGTTACGATATAGTTGTTTCTTCGTTGATGTTGTTTCGTTGTTGTTTGTTAGGCAACATTGTTCAATTGATTGCTTCTGACAAATATCCTGTGTTTCTTACGCAGAAGCAAATCACAAAATAATTAATTTTTATTTTATAGATATTTTTCAGAGTTTGGGAGAGAAAACCCAGAAAAAAACCGTCGAATAATGAGTATACCTCCCACAGTATCCTTTAATGATTACATTATATTATCTTCCAAAAATTATAATATCCTATAATCCTCATAATTCTACGATAGCTGAGGTTATTTCATTGATCATTTTGCATTCAATCATATTTTATTTTCTAGAACAGGAGGTATTTCGAATAGAACCAGAAATAAATATGACATGTCACTTATCTCTAGAATAGATGGTATTAGTGCTCTGACATATATTATTGTTTTGTGATGACATGTGTGAACACAGATCAGGAAATTCATAGATACAAATTCGGACGTATTTTCGATTACAGCATTCTGTGAAAAAATAGAATTACGATTCAATATTGAAATTTTGAAAAATCATATCTCCGAAAGTATTAGCTTATTAGAGTTGAAAATTATATCAGTGGAGTCTTATGATGAAACTGCATATAACTTCGAAAATTTCACCTGTCCAGCTCATTCCTCCCGAGAGTTACCCTTCTAACGGTCAGCCGGCCGTACCGGACGCCTGGCCGATTTCGACCACGGATTCTTTATCAGTGAGTCGAAACAATTCGACCAATTTCATCCAAAAATTTGAAAATTGCAGACATTTGGGCAAATTGATAAGCACTCTGTTCCGAGGAACAAGAGGGCCAATAAAAAGATGTGCTCCTACAAAGCAGCTCCTAACCAAATGAGATCTGCCTAATTTTTCACTCGGAAACATCAGTTTACCACCAACCCACTCTCATTTGGAATTATGTCCAATAAGGGAATATAATTATTTTCAGGAACGGTATAAATTAATCAGGAGGTTTCTTCCGTTATGGCAGATTTAGAAAGCAATGATACTTTAGTGAGTTTGATGCCGACTCCATAATTCATTAGGTTTTTGTATTAAATTCCAATATATCTCTCTGCGAAAGAAATGTTCTGCATTTCTTGACAGGCTTGCAGTTTAATCCCACCGATTTAAAATGCAAATAGTAATTAATTGAAATAATAGGCGGTAATAACCGATAGTTATCTACATTATTTACAAATCAAGCTCCCGATTCTACATCTGCCAGCGGCCAGAGATATGAAATAATTGCCCTGAGTTCATAACTCACTCGTTCGGAAAAACGTCGGATTTATCTGTGTAAAATGGGGCCCCTAATGAGTTAATAGGACAAGTAAAGGTCCCACCTATGAAATATGTCTCCTGGTGAAGTTACAAATCATGAGGTTTTCGACGTGCGGAGATAGAGGTACGTTATACGGACCTCCGGCAGTCGGTACTTATTTGATTATGGAATAATTCCGGTTGAATAACATAATTTTTTCTCCAGATTGATAAGAGTTAATTCCATACTCCATTAATCTAGCTGTAGCAAACTGTGTGAGACTTTACAATTTGACACGTAAATTGTGATATTTCTGTATGAAATATAATTGTTCCAAGTTTCATTCAACGGAATATTTGTCTCAAATTATTCTCGAATATTACATTTTTGTAAACATAGTCACCTCAAATATTAATTCTCATTTATAGAAATTTGGTTTAAATATTTATGTTTATTCTACTATTTTCTATAAAGGAGCAGACGTAGACATTTCGTTAATCACTTGAATTTAGTTACATATATAATAACAAATTTCAACTTTAAAGTAAATGGCAGCATGTGTCCGATAAAAATTCATTCAACAACATAATATAGGTACCAATAATACATAATTGCAGCCATTAAAAATCATCAATGTCATTAATTATTCAATTTTCTTGTCTGGTTTTCCTTCAGATTATATTATGTTATATGCCCGAAAATTCAATTGATATACAGGGTGTTCCTAAATAAGTGTATCAACGGAAAACTGTTGATTCCTCATGATTGATGTAACACTTTTTTTGTGTCGCATCTGTATCTCCGGACTTTCGTTTTTGAGATACAGTGGGTGAAAAACAATTTTTTTTTTTGCCTCGGAACCGTTTGAACTATAGGGCTGAGTTTTTGTACACAGATTACCACTGCTAATAGCTACTTAATCCCAATTCTAGAAAATTCTATTATTTGCTGAATTTCGTTGAAATAGTTAATTATTAATAGCTATTTTTGCGCGTATGTTCTGGGGAACATCGCATTATCATTTTGCCCAAATGTCTGTAATTTTGGAATTTTTTGCCGAGAATGGTCTCAAACGATTCACTGATGAAGAATTCGAGGTAAAATTTGATTATGTCCGGCCGGCCGTTGCCATGATAACTTTAGAACGGAAAGAGATAGCGACTTGACAGTTGCAGGGTAGGTGGCGCATCCCGATAGGACGGACATGTTCGTTAATGGGCATAATCGGCCCAACAATTTCTGAGTAATAATTTTGTTTTCAATCATTAATAATCTGATCGAATTGAAACTTGGTGAGTAGTCGTAGAATACAAACCTAACAATGTTTGTGAAATTTTGGGTGAATCGTGTCAGTAGAAGATTTAAAGAAATTTTCAAAAAATATAATTCATGACCTGAGAACGAAAGGAGATACCGACTTGAAATTCTCAGCTAAGCTTGTGCATCAGAATGCGACATTTGAGTTCGTTTATAGGCATGATCGGCCAAACAGCTTTGGAGTTATACCCATCTAAAAGTTGGTTGTTATTTCCTCAATTACTCAAAAATTCAAAACTGATCCAATTCAAACAGGGTTATTAGTTGTAGAATGTCAATGCAAAAATTCTTGCAAAATTTCGTGGGGACCGTATCCCTAAAAAAATTTTAAAATCATCGAAAATCATTGAGAAAGAATTATATATATCAGAAATTATTCATCCGACATAGCTGAAATTTTGCGGAGGCCTTCAAAACCTAACTCTACTACCAAGTTCCAAGTTTGAACATGATCGGATCTATATTGGTGGAGATTCGAGCAGCCGTGAGTTTAGTAGCTGGGTAGGTGACCATTGCCTCGATAACTTCCGAACGGAAGGTGATAGGGACTTGCAATCAGGGTATGTTGCGCATCCGAATGGGAGGGTTAAGTTCCTTTTTGTGCATAATCGGTCTAATGGTTTCGGAGTTATACCCGCCTGGAACATTATTTCCTCGATAACTAAAAAAAAATAAACTTGATCGAATTGATACTTGATAACAAGCTATAGAGTTTTAGAATATCGACATGAAGACGTGTGTACAATTTTGTGAGGACCGTACCACTAGAAAATTTTAAAAAAATAACAAAAAAAATTCGTCCAAGCACTGACGTGAAGTCAGGAGTTTTTGCGCGTATGTTCTATTGCCCATTCTCCTGTATTGGACACTCTTAATCGAATTTACCATGGTGAATTCTATTGTCCGCTCTCCTGTATTGGACACTCTTAATCGAAATTATCATGGTAAATTCGACTAGTATGATTGAACTTATTTGTGTCCTTACGCCATCACAAACAAAGCACTGTTTATTTTCGACCCAACAGTCTAATGGATTTGAATGGGTCCTTACAACACCACAAATACAGCACTGTTTATTTTCGACTCTACTGTGAAAGTATGTATTTGAGTCGTAACTAATCATTTCAAACCATTCTCAGCCAAAAAGTGGACCAGTTTTTTTGGAAGCTTGTTTTTACAGTCGGATTTATATCCTTGGAAATATAGGTAACATTCTATTTTCTCCTGGAGCTAAGCAGCCTTGGGCGATTTCAGTACCTGGCTGGGTGACCGCTCTGGCTATAAATTTGAACAAGCATGCCAAAGCTCCTAGCCACAGGCCTTTTCCAACTTGTTTGAATGAAAAAGATCTTTAAACAGTTTTTGTTGAAAAACGCATTTTTCTCGAAAAGGAAATTTTCTCGAATAGTGAATTTTTCTCGAAAACGGTTTGCTTTGTAGCAATGAACCAGAAGATTCTTCTTTGTGGCAGATTAATTAATAGGTGCATTAGAATTTTCTCTCAAAATTTACTATGTATCCAGTTTCGTAAAAATTTGTAGTGAAAAACCACCACTGCCCATCCAATGAATTCGTATAGGATGTGAAAAATAGCTATTTACAGTGGTAATCTGTATACAAAAGCTCCGTCCTATTGTTCAAACGGTTCCTGGCAAAAAACTAAAAAAAAAATGTTTACACAAATAGTTTCGTAGTAGCATGATAAGTCAATACATCTCAATAAAGCTAGGCATGCATTTGCCGCCGTGTTGTTCAGCTATATGGCCGAAGCTGTCCTAAGAATAGTTGCATGTTTTATGTGCTTATTATGCATTTTGAGATATTGAGTAGTTTGTTTGTATTTTTGTAGTGTTCGATGAAACAGCGTGCTATCACTTTGCGTAATGTCCATAATTTTCGAATTTTTTGCTGAAAATGACCTCAAACGATTAAATTCGACTCACTGATGAGCCGTATTCGATGTCAGAGAGACAGCGACTTACAATTTTCAGACTGTGTTGCGCATCTAAATGCGACGGTTAAGTTCGTGAATTGAACCTATGTAATTAGTAGAATAATGCTGTTCCACAATCCTGAGGATTGCTATAAAAAAATAACAAATTTTCTTCAAAAAATTTTTTATATTTTATGACTATTTGTCAGATTCCGCTCAACATCCACACGAACCTTGAAGGCACCATTTTACAATCGATTGCCGGATTTCAGCTCGATCAGGTTTATATTTTTGGAATGATTTTATTTTAAAATTCCCATTAGGACCTGCTACATAGTTGGTAAAAACAATTACGGACCCGACAAACATATGCCTTTTTCAAATTAACTCTTAGTTTATGGTTACTGCACCTCCCAATCAAATTGCTAATAAGAGTAGAAGAGGTCTGTGCATCAAAAACATCACCTGGAGTCATGAGCAAATTGATATCATCCGCGTACATTATCGCCCTGTAATTCTCTGCAACAAGCTCCCTGAAGGGAATTTAATGAGAACCGTAAACAGAAGCGGACCAAAGGTACTGCGCAGTACGTCCATAGATTATGGTTGACCTGTCCTCTGAAAAGCCCGAGACAGATCGAATAAAACAGACCCACAGACAATCAGCCCTATTCTGTAATTCTCGGATAGAAATGAACGCATCGGATCGTAATCTGACAAATCGGAATGTTTCTCTTCTATCACGTCAAATTTTGGTATTCTATAACCAATATAGAAGACGCTACAGAATCGGAATTCTTATTTCTATTCGACGCGCTTGCAAGTAGACGGCAACGTTGCATGCGCACGCGAATTTCACCCTTAATAACCACTGACATTTATCAGTTTGTTTATTTTGGGTAACTTATGGGACTTCAAAAGCATTACTAACTGGTATCCCTAAGTTCACGACTTTCCATTCTGAACATTTGCTGTTCGATTTTTTCTTCTATCGCCGAATTTAATTCATAAATTAATTCCATACTCTTTACTCTGATTAATCGACACTTGTTTAATAATAGTTCCTTCTTCTGGCGAATAAACCTGTTAAATTTTTCCGTAATTACAAAGGCTAAATTGAATTTGTGTATTTCATATGTCAAAATACGATGACGGCGCATGCTCCAGCTCATGGTTCCGATCTCGTAAAGCGATTACGATATGGTTTAGGCAGTAGAGAGCATTTCTATTCGATTTCTATTTCAGATCTCGATGATAGAATTCGAGTTGAGTTACAGAATACCAATTTGAAGCGATTCCGATTTGACCGGTGTATTTCTATTCGATCCATACCATCTCTATTCGATTTGAAGTTAAAGAATAGGGCTGAATTCCTCCATCTCAAGGACACCGATTATCGAATTCGTCAATTCAAAACGGCTTTCTGTGTGCTTCTGTAATATTTTCGTCTGTGATACTATACGATATCATCCTAATTCATTGATAATAGAATATTTGCAGAATATTCTAAGTGAAAATCGGCGATGATGAAATTGTGTATAATCTCATTGTGTGTTGGATATTGAATTATAATGTATTTTAATAGTGCAGAACAGTGGAATAACTTTGTTACTTAGTTGAGAACCAAATTATAATAATTGAGAATTGAGCTCAAACAATTTCATTGAATTTCAATTCAATTGAAATTTGGGCATTTTACATATTATTACCATCAGTTTCGTATTTTGTGAGTTATTGAGGAAATAACAACAAAATTACAGATAAGTAGTAACTCCAAAATCGTTTGGCTATTAACAAACTGAAATTTCGCATTCGGATGTGTAACCTACCCTGAAAATTGAAATTCGTCATCTCTTTATGACATAATTCTATAACTAGTTACCAAGTTTCAATTCAATCGGATCTGTATTGGCTGAAAACTGAAATTTACTCGGAAACCGTTGGGCCGATTATGCCCATTAACGAACTTGTCCGTCGCATACGGACAGTGAACAATGAACAATTTCATCAAAACTTTATTTTTGCAATTATTGCCTTCCATTTGAATTGTTTTTCAATAAAATCACCGTTAATAAATGCAACAATACTTTACAATGGATGACGATTTTCAAATTATCATAATTTACATGTTCTATGACATTTCGTGGATACCTAATACAAAACATACCTCAATATTCCAATTGGTACGAAATCTTGCTTTTAATTTGAAAACCTTACGATTTAGGTAGAGAAACAATATATCGTTTTAAAGGAATTGTAATTCCCTTTCAATACATTTTATGATATAGCGGTAATTTCATATGAAAAATATCACTTTTTATGATATTTTCGTGTCGGAAAAGCCTCGTATTTTGAACAACACTGTAAAATTTAGGACGTACATTATTATAAAATGAATACACGGTTTAGTGGTAATCCAGTAATCCATACTCGAAATTTCAGCTTACTAGGTTTCCAAGTAATGAATGTTGAATTGAGGCTATGTATTCGTCTATCACAAAAAAAGAAGGAAATTAATCAATTACTCGAAAATCGCTTGGTAGGGATGAGGCAGTTGAAATCGAAATAATCAGGAGGTTATACGGCGAATCGAAAAAAAAGCAATGATATACAGGATGTTCCATCTGAAATATTAAAGTTTTTTTATATAAGCAGCGCTGGAAATGTTCTTGATCAATAGTGCAGTGGTTCCTAACCAAGAAACCAGATTTTCCATAAAATGTACGTTCTGTCCTCTGTAAATATACAGAGTGCCATCAACCGTGACCCAGCCTCTATACAGTGCTTTTAACAACTCCGCACCAAGAGGGACTTTTCTTTGCTATTAATATTCGCGAATATTATTAATTACAAAAAGTTGGTGCATCAAAAATGATATAAAACTCGGACAACTGAGACTTCCGGTTTGAAAATGGAATAATTACCTTATGGGTTATTTTTCCGTGACTATAGACGACATTAGAGTTAGGATGAATATGAATGTAACTTGTAAATTTCATTTTAACTTGGTTTTTCGACATTTGTTCGGATTTTCCCTCAAAAGTAGTTTCATTCTGGTGCAAAGTTGCTCCTATTCGTATTTCCGCCAGTATAATCTTTCGATTTCACATTGAATTCACGTCAGAGAATCCCAAAAATGCAAATCTTGCTGCAAATGACCAATTTATAGTTAGACTTTCCATTGACATAGATTTTTGTCCTGAATATCCATCGTTAATTCAATTTCCATGCCAGTTGTGCCAATTATTTTCTATGATCAAAGGTCTGTGAAAATTCGAACAAATGTCGGAAAACTAAGTTCAAACTGAATTTTTTATGCGTTTCATGCTGACACTAATATTGTCTGGTCACCCAAAAACTTGTAAAAAAAAGTTGTAAGTAAAAAAAAATAATTATTTTCCTCGGTTTTCCGACCTGAATTTCTGCACATTGATCTGAATTGTAATTTCGAACAAGTTTACTTAGAACATTTCATACAAAAAGTTTGTTTTTTTCGAGGTAGTCGACATTTTTCTTCAAAAATGAAGCTTCCTGCTCAAACCGGAAGTTGCAGTTTGCCGACTTGTATATTATTTTTAATAATTTTTGATGCACCAACTTTTGGTAAAAATAAAATTGGGAAATATTAATATAAAAAAAAGTCCCTCTTGGTGCGGAGTTGCTGGGAAAGCACTGTAGATGTAAACTATAAAATTCTCTGCAATTGTGAAAAATTTTCTTGGCTTAGTAAGGTTCATAATTTGGAAATAATCTAGAACGAAAAGATTTACTTTCTTTAAGCCTGACACCCCCTCTGCTTCTTCGTTCAACACTCTCAGCTCCGTTCCAATCCACAATCTCAGCCTGTCGGTTAGATAAGTTCTTCAAACGGCGAAGATAATGAAGAGCATGCTTACTCTGCGATTATTATTAATTGGGTTTAGATTTTTTGTTTGACGATACAAACCCTGTAAAAATCACGATTTAGCCATTATCGGTTAATTAAATCGATGACAAGGATTAAAAGAAGTTCCATTAAATGATTGAGTTGCGAGTGCTTTAGCCGAGAAGTGGAAAGTACCGAGGGATCTAGATAGCTCTGATGATAGATTGATCACTTCTTCGAACATAGTCGTATTTTTTTTTGTTGTGGAATTTTTCACCTACACAAATCAGGTTCAATTCTCTTGAACTGAAGTGGATAAGAAGAACTAACATTAAATTGTCTTCAAAATTGTATTAACCGAAAGTGTAGTATTGATCTCTTGGGAGTATGGGTATGAAGAATTTACGATATTCTGAAAACTTGTAAAAAAATGATTATATTTTTCGAGATTAGTTACCTACCTACTATAAGAAAAATCCAACGTTTCCCCAAAATAACTTTATCTGCTACTATTACATTTATTAACTGTCGTTTAAGTAACGAAATATAATTGTGTATCCATGTTCCATTTACTCTTACAAATCTGCTATAGAAAAAACATTCTTCTTCCATACTACCAAAATCATTAATCCAGTATACGAGGTGATTGATTATGAATGCCTCTCCCCTTTCTAATTTCTTGTGCAACTGTGTAGACAGTTAGTTCTGTAATTTAAGATATTCTTAGGAAAATGCAATTTTCATTCATACAGGGTATTTCCCAAAGCCTGTGTGTGATCCGAGGTGTGATCCTACTTTCTTATTTGAAATCGGAATACTTTATGTTTTTCCATTTATATGATTCTATTCTCCTGAAAATTTTAATTATTTTTGCGCGTATGTTCTGGGGAACATCGCGTTATAGCTTTGCCCAAATGTCTGTAACTTTCGAATTTTTTGACGAAAATGGTCTCAAACGATTAAGTTCGACTCCCCAACGAAGAATTCGAGGTCAAATTTGATTCTGTCCGTCCGGCCGTCCGTCCGGCCGTTGCCACGATAACTTTAGAACGAAAAGAGCTAGCGACTTGAAATTTTCAGGGTAGGTGGCGCATCCCAATACGACGGACAAGTTCGTTAATGGGCATAATCGGCCCAGTGGTTTCCGAGTAATAATTTTGTTTTCAACCAATATAAATCCGATCGAATTGAAACTTGGTGGGTAGTTGTAAAATATGAACCAAAGCACTTTTGTGAAATTTTGTGCGAATTGTATGGCTAGAATATTTAAAAAAAAATATTAAAAAATATTTTTGTTGTCACGATAACTTGAGAACGGAATGAGATAGCGGCTTGAAATTTTCAGGTTAGGATGTGCACCAGAACGCAACATTTTAGTTTGTTTATGAGCATAATCGGTCAAATGGTTTTAGAGTTATAGCCATCTGAAATTTTCTGAAATTTGGTGGTTTTTTGTTCCTCATTAACTCGAAAAATACTGAACCGATTGAATTCAAACATGGTTATTAGTTGTAGAATGCCAACGCAAAAATGTTTGCCAAATTTAGTGAAGATAGCGTTTGTAGAAAATTTTTAATAAATCATTGAAAATAAAAAAAAAAATTCTATATATCAGTAACTGTTCGTTTGAAATTGCTGAAATTTTACAAGAGCCTTCATAACCTCACTCTACTGCCAAGTTTCAAGTTTTAATACGATCGGTTAAATATTGTTGGAGATTCGAGCATTCTTGTGTGAGTTCAGTAGATGGGTGACCGTTGCCTCGATAACTCTCGAACGAAAGGTGATAGGGACTTGCAATATCCGTATCCGAAAGGGAGAGTTGAGTTCGTTTTTGGGCATAATCGGTCTAACGGTTTCCGAGTTATACCCACCTGGAATATTATTTCCTTGATAACTCAAAAACTAAATATTCGATCGAATTGAAGCTTGGTAACTAGCAGTAGAAAATCGACATAAAGACGTGTTTGAAATTTTGTAAGAACCGTACCCCTAGAAAATTCGAAAAAACTGACGAAAAAAAAAATTTTAAGAACCGTACCGCTAGAAAATTTTAAAAAAATCACGAAAAAAAATATTGGTTCAAGCACTGACGTGAAGTCAGAAGCTTTTGCGCGTATGTTCTATTGTCCATTCTTCTGTATTGGACACCCTTAATCGAATTTACCATGGTAAATTATGTTGTCCATTCTCCTGTATTGGACACTTAATTCAAGTTTACCATGGTAAATTCGAATTAAGAGTGTCCAATACAGGAGAATGGACAACATAATTGACCATGGTAAATTCGATTAAGGGTGTCCAATACAGAAGAATGGACAATAGAACATACGCGCAAAAGCTTCTGACTTCACGTCAGTGCTTGAACCAATTTTTTTTATGTTCCATATCTTATACCTAGGTTGAAAGTGAATATTTTAGAAAATTTTGCGCACATGTTCTGTTGTCTATTTACGCCTCGGAAACCCTAATGAAGTACTAAATGAATCTTCAAGACGTCTTTTTCGCGTTAATATGTGAAATAATGCATTGAGCATCAACTGAATCCAAATTTTAAAATAAATAAAATATTGGCAGGCAAGCAAGCTAACATCTCGGACATGGGGGCGTTGTTACAATTCTGAGATTTACATGATTTGAAATTTCAGAAGAAGTTGATGTCAGCTCAAAATTTTATATTCACACTAATTGCTAAAATAGAGGGCCGATCGAGCTGAAATCCAGTGCTCGATTATAAAATAGCGGCTGAAAGGTTATTGCTGAATTTCAAGGGAATCTGACAGAAAGTTGATGAAATATAAATTTTATATGATTATGAAGAAAGAATTTTTCGTTTTCTAGTAATACGATCCTCACGCAATTCTGAAATTATGTTTCAATTCGATGGGATTTGTATTTTTTGGGTTAGTTCAGAAATAATAGCTCAAGGAAATAGATACCAGTTAGAAATTTTATTTTCACGATAATTGCTAAACTACAGAGCTGATCGAGCTGAAATCTAGTGCTCGATTGTAAAATACTAACTGAATGGTTGGTGCGGAATTTCAACGGAATCTGAGAGACAGTTTCCGAGATATAACATTCTTGAAGAAAAAAAATTTTTTTCTAATGATACGATCCTATGCGAAAATTTGTATGTTGGCATTTACCAACTGATTACCAAGTTTCAATTCGATCGTAAATGTAGTTTTTGAGTTATTGAGGAAACAATATTTCAGATGGATATAACTCCGAAACCGTTTGGCTGATTATGACCATTAACAAACTTTTCAGTCGTATTTGAATGCGCATTCTACCCTGAAAATTGCAAGTCACATTCTTTTCCGCTCAAAAGTTATCGTGGGAAAGGACGACCCGCCGGCCGGATAGAATCAATTTTCACTTCGAATTATTCATCAGCGAGTCGATCCTAATCATTCAAGTATTTTTGTCAAAATAAATGGAAAATTAGAAACATTTGGACAACATGAAAGCACTTCCAGCTTCTATGATATTTTATTTGCTATTGCTGAAGCCAATTCTCCAAATTTCTGGTGAATTTCATCAGCAAAATTAAGACTTTGGCAGCGGATAACTTCCAAGCTTTCTAGGAAATAGGACATTCGGGTCGAAACTGCATCTATGGTGTGGTGTAATAACCAAGTTGCGATGCCAATATTTTATGAGGGAAATGTGAATGGACAGAGCTTTTTGTATATAATATGGCCGGTGATTCAATATTTGCTGAATATAACGATATAATCTGGCAACAAGATGGCTCGCAACATTACGGAATGTATATTTTCAGTTTAAAATTCAATATTGACCTGAAAAATTCATTTAAAAATAAAATTAAAAGTTTTTTTCAAAAAATTTATATCTCAGAAAGTGTTGTGTTTGTCTTTCTCTAATTAGTTTATTATAAGAAATATATCCAATATCGGCTCCGAGTCAACACCATACGTCTTTTCACTCTCCGTTTCCCTAGATACCCCTTTTCGGTATTATCAACATTTTGTTCTATATCACTGAATCCTAGATCAGATGAACTCAATCATAGATATTCAGTGACCCGCGTATGATGCTACCCGAGACGACAGACTGTCAATGATGCTAATACACTACATCCCTTTCTTTCTATTTATTTTTTATTAATCAAATTACCAACAAACAAATTTACGTAATTCCATTTTTAATAATAAATTTTAATTTATTGTACTTTCAGTTTCTCCTTCTTCTCCGGTGGTTTCTAATTCTTCTGTATTCTCTGGACATATAATCTGCCACTGTCCTTCTACTTTCTTCAAGTGCATGATATTTCTCCTTATACTCTGTCCTGTATTATCATTCCGAAGCTGAACATCTCCATTATTATTTGATTCAACCGTGTGTGTAGTTGGTTCATAATTTGAACTCAGTTTATTAGTTTTATGTAAGTTTTTCACATAAACTTTGTCTCCGATATTAATTTCCATATCTGTAGCATGCCGTCTTTTGTCTGCATATTCTTTTCCTTTTTGTTTCATTTCCATATCTCTATCCTTCATTTCTAGATCTTCTGACTTATATATCGTGTCTTGTATCATTGGTAACTTGTCACGAAATTGCCTCCTAAAAAATAATTCTGATGGGGTTTTACCAGTCACCGTGTGGGGAGTGCTATTGTACATCATCATGTATTCATTCAAAGCATCTCTCAAGTTATTCTTTTCTACTCGAGCAATCTTGAGGCGCTTAAGTATATCTCTGTTTTGCCGTTCAACTTCCCCATTTTGTTGAGGCCAGTACGGTATCGTGTTATACAGTTTTATGTTCCGCTGTTTGCAAAAAACCTTGAACTCTTCACAGGAAAATTGCTTACCGTTGTCTGCTGTTATGGTGACTGGGTTTCCGAGACGACTGAAGATATCTTTAAGTTTCTCTATAATCTCGATTGTTTTTATTGATCGGCAAATTTTCACTTCCTTGTACCTAGTGTAATAATCAACAACTACTAACAGGTGGTCGTTACTTGGCAAGGGTCCCATCAAGTCTATGGCAATGTCTATCCAGGGCTCAGTTGGCAACTCTCTTCTTTTTAGAGGGTTTGGCCTACTTGGAGCCGCCACCAAGGTGCAACTTCTGCAAGCTTTGCACAAATTTTCAGCATCTTTATCACATTTTGCCCACCAAACTTTACATCGTAATCTTGCTTTCATGGCAACAATTCCAGGATGGCCCTCATGTGCTGCCCTCAAAACTTTTTCTCGTAACTGTAATGGAATAACGATTTTTTTGCCCCTTAATAAAATATCTCCATGAAAACATAGTTCATTTTCAAAAATTTTATAATTCTTGCCACTTTCATCCCATGTTCTATGGTATATACCATTTTTAATTTTCTGTATCTCTTCGTCTTTTCGAAATATTTCCTCTATTTCTTTCAAAGTCACCGCAGCTGGTTTCATTTGCTCTACTATATTTTTTACATAATTTTCATTAAAACCAGCGGAATTTGTTGTTAATTTACATAATCTTGATAATGGGTCTGCGATATTGGTTTTTCCAGGTTTATAAATCACTTTAAATATGTACGATTGTAAACGTAACACCCTCCTTTCGATTCTTGCACAAGGTTTTGATTTTGGTCCAAATATAATTTCAAGTGGTTTATGATCCGTTATTAGTTCGAATTCTTTGCCATACAAGAACATCCTGAAATGTTCTATAGCCCACACCAAGGCTAGGGCTTCTTTTTCTGTTTGGCAATAGCGGCGCTCACAATCACTAAGTGTCTTATTACCAAATGCTAAATGGAATTACGTAAATTTGTTTGTTGGTAATTTGATTAAAAAAAAATAAATAGAAAGAAAGGGATGTAGTGTATTAGCATCATTGACAATTTCTGGTAGTATAATTTTATCTCCAATTATCAATATTTTCTTTCTCAATTCATCTGAGTTTCCTTTTTCCACAATTTGATCGATAATATTTTCATCTGCATTATTGAATTTACATTTAGCAGCTTGTTGGCGCAATCTCACTAGAAATTTGTCGAACTTCTCTTGCGGCTCTTGTCTCATCAAGCGGAATACATGTCGCTCATATAATTTGCTTTGTTGAGGGGCAAAATAATCATCTAATTTATTTATTGCTGTTTCGAATACATCACTCCCTTCAGTATCCTCAATACTTGCCCCAGGTAAATTTTCGTAAATCTCTTGTAGTTCAGATCCACCAAAATGTAACAAACATGCACGTTTACGAGCATTCTGTTTTATTCCTGCTACATCCAAATATATATATATAAACTCCTTTTCCAACGCTCCCATCTTACTGCTACTGAGTTTATATCACCCTCACATTCAAACTTCTCTAGTGTATAGGATGCCATTTATGTTTACCTGTAGGCAATAAAAAAGGAAAATAACCCACATAATCCAAAATGTGATAATGGATTCACAACCAAATGCTTAGCACTTGCAATAACTGGATTTAACCATATAATTATATCATAATGCAATTTAATGCTAGTGCCCATTGAGCAATTGATTGTTCGGCCATTTAGATCCATCATCTGATGATTCACAATCTAATGCCTGATCACAATATTCGCAATTCAATGCTCGATCACAATATTTGCAATTTAATGCTTGATCACCATCTTTGCAATTTAATGCTTCAACACAATATCGCAATTTAATGCTTCAACACAATATCGCAATTTAATGCACTGACAGTTCTCGCAATTTAATGCACTGACAGTTCTCGCAATTTAATGCACTGACAGTTCTCGCAATTTAATGCCACATCATAATATTCGCAATTTAATGCATAAACACAATATCGCAATTTAATGCTTCAACACAATATCGCAATTTAATGCACTGACAGTTCTCGCTATTTAATGCCACATCATAATATTCGCAATTTAATGCATAAACACAATATTCCCAATTGAATGGATTGATAGTTTTCGCAATTTAATGCCTGGTCGACCTTTCCACATTTGTGTAGTCACCCCACACACAATTGAATGCATATTTTGGTATTCGACATTGGCAATAGACCAATTTCGGTTCCAATACAAAATATTATAAAGCTATGTTCAACTCACGTTTACTCCTCGTCGCCAAATGTTGTGTTTGTCTTTCTCTAATTAGTTTATTATAAGAAATATATCCAATATCGGCTCCGAGTCAACACCATACGTCTTTTCACTCTCCGTTTCCCTAGATACCCCTTTTCGGTATTATCAACATTTTGTTCTATATCACTGAATCCTAGATCAGATGAACTCAATCATAGATATTCAGTGACCCGCGTATGATGCTACCCGAGACGACAGACTGTCAATGATGCTAATACACTACAGAAAGTATTGGCCAGATTCCGCTGAAATTCCGCACAAACCTTCAAGCAACCATTTTACAATTGATTATCAGATTTCAGCTTGTTCGGTTCTGTATTTTTGGAATTATTTCATTCTAAATTTGATTTCAGTACATTCCGTATGAATTTTTTCACATGTTAACGCTTCCTTTATTCATACTCAATTTCATACATATGCATATTTCGGACGGTGTGTAAGGCGTGAATAGACAATAGAGCATCTTGATATTCAGCTGTGGGATTTATTTAAATTTACTCCCGATGAAATACGTCCAGATGGGGCTAACTACGGTTAAATGCAAAAAATAAATTTCACAGATTTAAATTGAGGATTTGGATTAGCTCTGGCCAATCAAACTAGGATGATTAAAATTCTTACATCTCATTAGAGGTATATTGTTATTTAATTAATTTTTCCAAATATTGAGTTGCTTTAAGTGAAATAGATGTTAATAACATTTTATGTTTAGTTCATTTTCGAATTTTTATTAAATCATGAAGATTTTGATAATCCCTTGATTTGTTTAGTATTAGTTATATCTAATATATATTTTTTGACGCTCTTGTTGCTCGGAACAGAGTGCTTATCAATTTGCCCGATCGTCTGTAATTGTCGAATTTTTAGCTGAAAATGGTATTAAACGATTTGGTTCGACTCACTGATCAAGAATCCATTGTCAAAATCGATTCTGTCTGGCCGGCCGTCCGTCCGTCCGTCCGTCCGTTAACACGATAACTCTCGAACGGAATGAGCTGGACAGTTGAAATTTTCAGAGTAGGTTTGAGAGATAAATATCTCGGATATGTTCGTTATTGGGCAAAATCAGCCGAATGATTTCGGAATTACATTACAAACTTCGAATTCAATTTTTTGAGATGCAGTTTGATCATAATAATCCATTCATATCATTTTCACCTCTAACAAGCTAATACTTTCGGAGATATGATTTTTCAAAATTTCAATAATACATCGTAATTCTATGTTTTCACAGACTATCTGCCTGTGTTCTCTCTGTGTTCACTGTTCATGCATGTAATCTTATTCACCTATACCAGACATGTCAAAGGTAACTCTCAATAGTCTAACAAACAAAGTATGATTGAATGTAAAATGACCAACTATAGGATATTATAATTACCCCTACCCTATATACCCTCGGATATAGGATGATGGAAATATATAATTTGGTTCAGAATATCTTCAGTTGAAACAGAATGGGAATATTGGCTAAGTTTCAATTGATATAATATATTTTCAGACTATATATATATTCGTATGGCAAATTTTCAGAGTAGATTTGAGTAATGAATATCTCGTATAAGTTCTTAATCTAATTTTAAATTAGTTTATTTTATGAATCAGTTTTATTATCAGAATCCATTGATATCATTCCTAACTCTGAGAGACCTATAATTTCGAAGGTGAATTGTCAAAGTTTGAACAAGAACGCCAAAGCCTGTCCACAGGGCTTTCCCACATTTCTATATCAGTTGCTTGTTCTGGAGCTGTAATTAAAGTTGCATACTGCTGTGGAACATAGATCGGGCAGGCCTTGAGGTGTCTGCTAACCTGTTTTTGGGCGTATGTTCTAGGGGAACATCGTCCTATCATTTCGTCCAAATGTCTGTAATTTTCGAATTTCGAGCTGAAAATTGGCTAATAGACTAATTCGGACTCCCTGATCACGAATCCGGTGTCAGATCTTAGGGTGCCGTCCGGCCGGCCGGCCGGCCGGTTGTCCGGCCGTGTGCACGATAACAGGAGCACCGAAGGTCCTATCGACTTCAAACTTTCAGGGTAGGTTTCTGATCAAAATGCGACGGTTAAGTTCGTTAACGGGCAATATCGGCCGGACGGTTTAGGAGTTATAGACATTTAAAATTTTGAGGTTATTTCCCTGATATTTCAGGAACTAAAGAAGATGTTGAATCGAAACTTTGTAGTCAGTTCGAGGATATAAACGCGCAACTTTTGGCAAAATTCTGTTATGATCGAAATGTTGGTAATTTTTAAAAAAATATTTCTTTTAATTTTTTCGAAAAAAAAATTTTTTTTTCGTGAACTATTCATCAGATTGCAACAAAAACTTGTACTAACGTCAATTGTAGTATTTTGCAACATTGTGCAAAATTTTGGCTCTATAAGATTTCAATTTCTGGAGATATAAGACAAAATGTGTCAAATTTCCTGGGTCTCTCTCAGTATTTTCATCGATTATTCTATGAACTCTTTGAATTCCACCGAAAACAAATTCAAAGACATAAACATAAAGAATCAAGTCATAGTTTAGACGTCGAAAGAAGGACGATGTTGATCGACTTGAAAAGGTACCTATTTCAAGAAATGCAATAATGAAATGCTTAATTTTTTTTATGGTCACAGAAAATCGTCACAAAAATCTATTTACCTCATTTGACGGCTGTTTGTCAAATCAATTAATTCCAATGATTGATGTCAGATTTCCTACATACCAAGTTCAAACACATTTTATTATATGGAAAACACTTATTATGATCACGTTCTACAGGAATTGATACTAAATAGAAGCTAGATGAAGATTATTGTAATGGAAAATTTGTGTTCCAGAATAATATTAAGGTATTCAACATGATACTGCTTTTTTTCTTTACTGGTCAGTACGGGCCACAAGGAACATGCGCCCAAAAGCTCCTGTCCACAGGGCTTGAACCCATTTTTTCTATTACCTATGAACATTGTCACCTTCGTTTTGTGAGTGTCCACGTATGAGATATTTATGTGTTACACTGCGAAGTTTCGGAAACTTGCTAACTGCATATGAATATGCTGAAAGCACGTATTTGTTCTTTTGCTGCCCACAACAGTTATCAGAATAGAAAACAATATCCTGATCATTGTTGTTGGTATTTTCTATCAAGATTTTAATGTAATGCAGAATACAGCTTCCGATTTCTATCGCACCACGTTTTCCTTCAGTCTCGTCCCAGAAGTAGCACTCAACATTCCTCGCATTTAAGTCGCTTATATAGTGAAATTAAAGCAATTAATTTTAATTTTGTAGTAGAATGACGATATTTGCCCTTTAGGTATATTGGCATTACCGCCTGTAAATCGTATACAGCCACATAAGCTCCATTTCTTATGTCAATTTATTTTAAGTACCCTAAGTATAGGCTACCTATAAATCAGATGATTTCAAATGAGAAAATAGGATCATGAATTGGCTTTCTGAATCAACCATTTATAATCAATTCCCTTGTACAAGTTTTGGCGCAGAACTTAATCTATGAATAGGTATTTCATCTCCATATCATCAAGGAAGACATTGAGATACGAGCACAACCTTCAGTCTTCAGCTTGCCCATTGCCGATCGGAATGCTATCCGGAGATAATCCGGCCAATTGATGTAGTCCCAAATGGCACCTTCTGGGCAACCGATTACTGCCACCGGTTCCTGAACCTCCACGCCATATTTTCTATGTAGTTCTAACACGTATGTGTCGTATGACATCGGTCAGATAGTCTTGCTGATTTATAAAGCTCCATATCGTCGAGGCTGGTCTAATGGGTTGTTGCTATATGCGGTCAATCTCGAGGGCACGATAGTGACAGTTGTGTGATCCCTATCGACCCCTTCATTTCCATTCCAGTTTAATTACATTTTTTTTTGCGAGAGGATGCGTTCCGCATTTCGCTTTCTTGAAGTGACTAGCGTGAATAGTTCGGTCTCTCGACTATATTTCATGGTCCTTTATCTTCCTCGAATCAAAAAAGGATATTAAAAATTCGAGAGAAGCACTGACATGAACCTTCGAGTTGTCTTTTGGCGCTCTTGTTCCTCGGAACAAAGTGCTTATCAATTTGCCCAAATGTCTGTAATTTTCGAATTTTTCGATGAAAATGATCTTAAACGATTTGGTTGGATTCAGTGATCAAGATTCCGTGGTCAAAATCAATTCTGCCCGGCCGGGCCTCCGTTAATACGATAACTCTCGAACGGAATGAGCTAGACAGTTGAGATTTTCAGAGTAGGTTTAGGGGATAAATATAATAAATATATAATTATACCGAAATTTACGATGGTAAATTCGATTAAGAGTGTCCAATACAGGAGAACGGACAATAGAATTCACCATGCTAATTTCGATTAAGAGTGTCCAATACAGGAGAATGGAGAATAGAACATACGCGTAAAAACTCCTGACTCCTGATTTTCTAGCGGTACGGTCCCCACAAAATTTTACACAGGTCTTTATGTCGATATTCTACAACTAGTTAGCAAGCTTCAATTCGATCGAGTCTATATTTTTTGAGTTATCGAGGAAAAAATATTCCAGATGGATATAACTCCGAAACCGTTGGGCCGATTATGGCCAACAGCGATCTTAACTCTCCCATTCAGATGCGCAACCTACCCTAAAAATTGCAAGTTCCTTTTTCCTTTCGTTCGAGAGTTATCGAGGCACCGGTCACCTATCCAGCTACTGAACTCACACAAGGCTGCTCGGATCTTCAACAATATTGCTCCGATCGCGTTCAAACTTGGAACTTGGTAGTAGAGTTAGGTTCTAAAGGCTCTCAGCCATGTTGGATGGATAGTTTCTGATATATATAGAATTTTTTTCAATGATTCTCAATGATTTTTTTTTAATATTCTAGAAATTCGGTCCTCTGAAATTTTGCAAGAACTTTCGCGTTGTCATTCTACAACTAATAACCATGTTTGAATTGGATCGGTTTTATATTTTTCGAGTTATTGAGAAAATAACAATCCATTTTTAAATGGGTATAACTCCAAAACCGTTCGGCCGATTATTCTCAAAGACAAACTCAAATGTCGCATTCAGACGCGCTTATGTTTATATTCTACAACTATTCACTAAGATTTATATTGGTTGAAAACAAATTTATTACTCGGAAACCATTGGGCCGATTATGCCCATTAACGAACTTGTCCGTCGTATTGGGATGCGCCACCTACCCTGAAAATTTCAAGTCGCTAGCTCTTTCCGTTCTCAAGTTATTGTGGCGAAAGCCGGACGGCCGGTCGGACAGAATCGAATTTGACCTCAAATTCCTCATTGGGGAGTCGAACCAAATCGTTTGAGACCATTTTCGTCAAAAAATTCGAAAGTTACAGACAATTGGACAAAATGATAACGCGGTGTTCCCCAGAACATACACAGGCTCACAGGTAGTGTGGAAATGTGTGCATATCATGAAAAACGTGACTCCATCAACTTTTAGAATCGCGATATCTCAGGAATGGTGATTCTTTGGAAGAAAGTACTAAGACAATGTTTGGCGCTCTTGTCCCTCGGAACAGAGTGCTTATCAATTTGCCCAAATGTCTGTGATTTTCGAATTTTTCGATGAAAATAGTCTTAAACGATTTGGTTGGACTCAATGATCAAGAATCCGTGGTTGAAATTGATTATGTCCGGCCAGCCGGCCGTAGGCACGATAACTCTCGAACACAATGAGCTAGATAGTTGAAATTGTCAGTGTAGGTTTGGGAGTTAAATATCTCGGTTAAATTCGTTATTGGGCAAAATCCAGATAGTTTCGGAGTAACGAAAAATATAGAACTTTTATTTTGACCGGACTAATAGTATAGGCCCAGCTGGTGATAAAAACAAGATGGTACAAAAAGAACATCATGAAATTGGACACCCCAACAACGTGCAGAGCATGCTACAGCCAGCAGGGAACTGTTATTCACATTCTGTCTGTTTGCAGAGCCCACGCTCCAACAGGACATCTGGAAAGACACAATCCAGAACTTCGAATTCTCTACTTCCATCTGAGATAGGTTTATAATAATAATAATAATAATATGGTTTATTCCGTGAAGCTCCAGGTATAAACAATTATCACAGAGGCGTGAGCCTGTACGTGCCTGTCTTATGGTATAGACAACGAACCAGTGCTACCATATGTGCTTATGGAATTGGAAGCAGTCGTTGAAAATGACAGAGCTCGCATCTACTGGAACTATGCGATTCCAACAACTCGGCATATCCACGCCATAAAGCTAGACTCTTGCGGGACAAAGAACTCAAGGAATTGTTTGTCGTAAAATATTCCTTCCCCGCAGAAAATAATGTGGTGATGACAGAAGAACAGAAGAGAGAAAAATACAAGGATTTAATGTTCGAACTGGGGATCCATGGCATAAGGTTGGGATTATCGTAAAAATCATAGGATGCCTAGGCGGAATGAGTGCGAACTACGTGAGCGAATTGAAGATTGTTCCGGCCTGCAAATCTCTGCCGAGGATTTAGCGCACAGAATGCAGAAGGCGGTTTGCTCGGATCACTTCGAGTCATCAGGTCCCATCATCTGCGAAGGCCGCTTGCAGCTCATCTCTTCTGTTAAGGGGCACTGTAAGGGCAGGACGAAGAACATACTCCAAGGAACGTGCGAGAGCTTTTTGGCGCTAGTTCCTCGGAACTGAGTGCTTATCAATTTGCCCAAATGTCTGTTATTTTCCAATTTTTGACTGAAAAGGGCCTCAAACGATTTGGTTCGACTCACTGATTAGGAATCCGAGGTCGAAATCGATTCTGCCCGACCGGACGGCCGTAGAAAAAATTTGCAAGGTGGGTTTGGAGCGTAAATATCTCTGACAATGGGCGAAATCCATCAAGCGGTTTCGGAGCTATGGCCGATTTTAGTAAAACACATTTTTTATGAATAGTTCCGAAACCGATCACTCGATCTATCTGAAATTTAGCATCAAATTGTAGAATCATGACCTTTATACGCATGTGAAGTTTGTATTGACCAGGTTACCGCAAAATGTAAAAAAAAATTTTCAAAATTTAAAAAAAAATTTTCTACAATAACTCTCGAACGGAATGAGCTAGGCAGTTGACATTTTCAGAGTAGGTTAGGGAGATGAATATCTCGGTTAAGTTCGTTATTGGGCAAAATAGGCCAGATGGAACGAAAAAAAATTTTTTTTTAAGCAACAAATTTCAAATGCAATTTTTATTTAAGATGCAGTTTCACCATTAAAATCCATCGATATCATTTTCAACTCCAACAAGCTAATACTTTCGGAGGTATGATTTTTCTAAATTTCAGTTATGAATCGTACTTCTATGTTTTCATAGAATGCTATAATTATTCTATCTAAGCTTTATAATATGATCTGTGTTCATACTCGTACATTTCATCCTGTTCTATAATAGCAAGTCAAATTCATTTCAGCTATTTTAATTTTATTTCTTCCATGGTGCAGTTCTCAGATTGCTCATTTAATCTTGATAAATAAACTATTATTTGATTGAATTTCCTTTATGATGCAGTTCCATCATAAGAATACATTGATATAATTCCCAACTCTGAGAAACCAATACTTTTGGAGATATAATTTGTCTGTTTGAACTAGAGCGCCAGAAAGCTCATGTCCACAGGGCTTGTGAACCCATATTTTTAGTTTAGATTAGTGTAACCAATCAACAACTGGAGTCTCACACTCCTGAGAGAAGCGAAGCGAACCCTCTCAGAGCTGGCCTATAATAGGTTTTCCTCTCGAGCGGAAAAAAGGCACAGCTGAATAAAAATGTCGCGTAATAAATTGACAGAATTAAATATTTTTGGTATTACATTTTTCACTCTCAAAACAGGATCTGCGGCTCTTATACACCAGCCGCCACTTGATTAACCTTTTAGTTTCTTGGAAATAAACAAAGAAAATCTATTGAATAAAGCTAAACGACTGCCATCAAGATCTTCAAGCCTTCCTTCGTGTTCACCGCAATCGGAAAATTAATGTTTTAGGAAACATAAACTACAATACTTTCGTATTATTGTAGCGCGAGGAGGTACGTTCGATCATATATCGTCTACAAATTACCATGCCGACGTGAACGAGCGTGAACTTTGAGCTGGGAATCATTATTTTTAATGGATATCCACCAGACAGGCAAAGACTCCGTGTATTTACTTAACTAACAAGCACCTGACGGTGAGAGGTCGCTCCGGCCAGCTACGCGGCCGTGATATGAGGTAGCTTTGGTGATGGATGCGAGGGTGAGATGGCCCCCTTGGGTGTGGAAATTACAGGCTGCTTGGATGAGAGTTTTAACGTCAACAGGTATGAGAGGATCGAGGGCTGATTAATTGGAAATTGTTTGTTTTGGATGCTGGTTAAAGAAATTGAAATCTGAAGAATCGAAATTTGAAAGGTACAGGGTTATTCACTATAAATTACCCACCCCTTATCATCATTATTATTGCCTACAGAAAAAAAAGTTAAATGTAAAAGTTTTGCGCTTATGAGTAAATTTTGATGAAATGCTAAAAAAAATTCAGAGGCGTCAGATTTCAGGGGATACAATTTTTTCAATATTTTTTTCAAATGGGACACCCTGTATATTATTGAGTTTTTTGGAATGGTTTTTTTCCTGATTTCAAAAATATACCATATGTTACCCCTATCTTATAACGTTTTTGAGTTATTAGAGGTGAGGAAGAAAAAGTATAAATCTTGATAAATAGAAAACAAAAAATTTATTTAGGAAATTTAAATACCATGATTAGTCATAAAAGATGTTCAATATGCCCACGATTATTGTCATTGCATAATTGATAACGTCTTCTTATATTTATAAGTGCATCGGAAATTGCTTCATTATTGACATTCAGATTAATTATTTCAAGTCGAATCGTGTCTTTATTTAATTGAATATTATTATTGTTGTTATAAACAATGTATTTTAGAAATCCCCAGAAAAATGAATCAATAGGGGTCAAGTCTGGACTGTTAAGTGACCATTTAATGTTTCCATTATTTCCTCTTAAGTCCTTAAGTAACATGCATGAGCATTACCATAAAAAATTATAGTTTCATCTTAAGTTTATGATTAAGTTATATTAAGACTAAGTTACGTCATGCCATTAATCGAGGTCTAATAACTCGAAAACGGTATAAGATAGGGGTAACATATGGTATATTTTTGAAATCAGCAAAAGAAGACCATTCCAAAAGTTCAATGATATACAGGGGTCCCATTTGAAAAAAATATTGAAAAAATTGTATCCCCTGAAATCTGCATGTCTCTGTATTTTCGATAGCATTTTATCAAAATTTAGTCATAAGCCCACAACTTTTACATTTAACTTTTTTTCCTGTAGGCAACAATAACGATGATATGGGGTGGGTAATTTATAGTGAATAACCCTGTACAATGTGAAAATTCAATCTTGGGAGCTCTAGTTGTGGGAGACTTTCAAAGATTGGAATAGCGCCACATAAATTTGATGGTCAGATGGTATCATTTAGAGAGACATATTCATCGATTTTAACCGTCAACAAATTTTCCCTCGTGCTCCGGGATAGCCACCTCATCGATCAGTGTCCCCCCAAAGAGGTCATTCAGGACAGATACGTACCGGATTGGTTGTTACAAATCATAAGGGAGCCGACTCATATTACCCCTACTTCAGAATCGCTTATTGATGTTATTTTAAGCAATGAAAATGGCATTGTGACGTCGGCCTTCTCGTGTCCATCTCCCTTTTCTCGGCACAAATGTGTAGCTTGTAAGATGAGAGTACAGAAAACAAAGATTGAACCGCGGATTTTCACCATCAGGGATTGCAGAGGGTTCGATGAGCAGTTGCTGTTCGATGACATTTCTGGTGCTAATTTGTCGAGGATATTCAAAATCTATGACATTGATGAGAAGGTGAAGTTTTTTTCGGATACACTGATGGAGTTGTTTAATAAACATTTTCCTGCACGGGTTATTAGAGCATCGAAGAGGCGTGCACCGTGGATGACTGATAGGGTAAGAGGTTTGATGAGGGAAAGAGACAAAGCTAAGGCTCGACATAAAAAACATAAGACTGTGGATAGGTGGGAGGAATACAAGCGCTTGCGTAATGTAGTGAATCATGCTATAAATAAAGAAAAGCGGTTGTTTTTTCATCATATCACCGTGAATGCTTCGAGTAGGGAACAATGGAAGGAACTCAAATCTCTTGGGATATCGAACATATCACGGTCTGATTTAAAATTCGATGACCCGGATGCAATTAATGATTATTTTCTGAGAAATTCATCCCTTAGTTCGGATAGTTCGGTATTGGATTATTATAGAGATAATCTGATTTGTTTGGAGGTGTTCAATTTTCGTCTTGTGGATGAGGAAACGGTTCTGAAATTCTTAAAGAATCTGAAAAATAGTGCTCCTGGTTTCGATAATCTTTCGATATCTTTTATCAAGATATGTTGTCCTCTTATCCTTCCTTTCATTGTGCACGTATTCAATTCAATTTTGCTTGATTCAAAGTTCCCTGCATCCTGGAATCATGCTCAGGTTACCCCTATTCCCAAAACTCATAGTCCTCAGGAGCTCTCTGATCTTAGACCCATCAGCATCTTGTCAGGTTTATCAAAACTGTTTGAGAAAGTAATGGCTGACCAACTTGCCGAATATCTCGAAAAAAATTCGATTCTGCCAGAAGTTCAATCGGGTTTTCGTCCTGGATACAGCTCCACTGGTGTAATGCTGGGGGTGACTGATGACATCCTGCGGTCACTCGATGACTCTAGGTGTGTGGCTTTGTTTCTGCTAGACTTTAGCAGGGCCTTCGACATGGTTAAGCATGATGTTCTTTTGGCTGTTTTGGGATCGTGTGGAGTCCGCGGTGATGCTCTACGACTTTTCGGGTCATATCTGACGGGACGTTCGCAGAGTGTGAAGTTGGGTGGTCAAACCAGCCAGGCAAAATATATTCTGGATGGTGTTCCTCAAGGTTCGATCCTGGGTCACCTCCTTTTTTTGGTTTATACCAGCCAGTTCATCAGGTTTATTCGATATTGTAGCGTCCTTATATACGCGGATGACTTTCAGCTCTATTACGATTTCACCATGGATGACCTGGATGATGCAGGATTGAGAATGAATGAGGATCTGAATCGACTGGCTGACATCGCTGCGAAACATGCGTTGAAACTGAACGCAAAGAAATCATCTGCTCTCGTATTCGGTTCGAACAATAACAAAATAATTATTAAAGACAGATACAAACCCGCTATAAATAATGATGTCATACAATTCGTTGATAGCGCAGGGGACTTGGGTTTGATAATAGATGATTCTCTCAGGTTTCGTGAACACGTGGTGAGTGTGGTTCGGAGGGCGTATGGAGCGTTGAGATTACTGTACCCACATAGGTCGTACCTTCCTGTGCAAACTAAGAGGGTTCTGTGCGAATCTTTGGTCCTGTCACAGTTCACTTACTGTTCACCTGTGTTTAGTTTTTGTCTAGACAAAGAAACTTTGTACAGGATCCAACGTGTGCAGAACTCATGTATTAGGTTCATTTATGGAATTAGGAAGTATGATCATGTGTCTCATAAGTTGGGTGAGTTGGGTTGGCTTCCGATGAAGATTTCTTTTGAGTTTTTTTCTCTATGTCTATTCCATAATATAATTTTAAAGAGGAGCCCACCATATCTCTTCAATAGATTGGTATACAGAACGGACGTTCATAACATCAACATACGTCGGAGAAATATATTATCGTGTCCCCGTCACAGAACATCTACTTTTAAAACAAGTTTTAGCAATAATATTTGTAAGCTGTACAATGGTATTCCTGATCATTTGAAGGTCTTGAATCAAAACATGTTCAAGAAAAAGATCAAGACTTATCTTCTCGATTCCTTATCAGCATAGTTTCTCTGTCGTCTCTGCGAATTTTTGTTTGTTAAAATGCTTATACTTTATATTTTTCTCTTGTTGACTTTTTTACAATTATCTCTTTGATTTCAAAATTGGATTTAGATATGTTCAAATGTGTATTTTGTATATAACAAGGGTTAAGTGGTAGAACACCTTCGGGTGAACTTCCCCTTGAGATTTCTTGTGAAATAAAGACCTTATTATTATTATTATTATTATTATTATTATAAGTGTAACTTAGGGCCGATTTATTCAACCTCTCCGTAAAGTATTCGTTAAATATACTGACACCCTTTAAAGTAATAAAATCTATTCATGTTTCACATATTTGCAGATCACTTCGTATAACAGAGAGGTGAATAAACATTTATAGAATACTTTCCTTTTGGTTAGCTGCTTAATGTTGAACGAAGTAGCTCTGGGAAACTTAAACCCTATGATGGCGAAGTAATGGAAAAGTGTCCTTGAGCTTTCGTTTGTCATTCAGTAGCTAAGTCACCATCCTATACCACAAAGCTCCTGCAGCTGCCACGAGCTGAGCTTCGGTCTAAAACCTCACGACGTGATAGCCAAGGCTCCTAAAGACGTCATCAGGTGTATTAACAACATTGAGAATGTTCTTAGCATTGATTCAGTAGGGTAAGTTGGCTAGCCTGGATCGCGAGGGAATATTTGGTGATGGTTAAAATCGACACATATTTTCGCCGTGGTCTTTCTTAGTTAGTAGCGATTAGCTACAGTCATCTGTGTCATTGATTGTCAGGACACTGTATGTTTTATCTCTTTAGGCTCTCATCAGTGCGGCTAGACAAAGGATATCCATGCCAAATTCACGCCATCAATGGAAGCAGACATATAATTTTATGAAATACTGAAATTTATTTGAAATTGGGAATGATATCAGCACAAATACAATATTTATGAAATTTTAAATAACATAATCACAATAACAATAAAACATACGCTCAAAACCTACTGACATCACGTCAGTGCTTGAACCAATTTTTTTGAAATTTTCTAGGAGCACGGTTCTTACAAAATTTTGAACACGTCTTTATGTCGATATTCTAAAATTAGTTACCAAGCTTCAATTCGATCGAGTCTTTATTTTTTTAGTTATCGAAGAAATATTATTCCAGGTGGGTATAACTCTGAAGCCGTTGGACCGATTATGCCCTCAAACGAACTAAACTCTCCCATTCGGACACACAACATACCCTGAAAATTACAAGTCCCTATCTGCTTTCTTTCGAAAGTTATCGAGAAAACGGTCACCCATCCATCTACTGAACTCACACAAGGCTGCTCGAATCTCCAACAATAAATATCCGATGGTGTTCAATCTTGGAACTTGGCAGTAGAGTTAGGTTTTGAAGGCCCTTGCAGAATATCAATGATGTCGGACGAAAAGTTACTGATGTATAGAATTGTTTTCAATCATTTTCTATGATTTTTGAAAAAATTCTTAGTAAAACGAAATTTTGCAAGATTTTTCGTGTTGGCATTGTACAACTAATAACCATGTTTGAATTTAATCGGTTATGTATTTTTCAGATAATATCAGATGGGTATAACTCCAAAACCGTTTATCCGATTATGCCTATGAAAAAACTCAAATGTCGCACAACCTAACCTGAAAATTTCTAGTCGCTATCTCTTCCCGTTCTCAGGTTATCGTGATATAAAAAATATTTTCTACTTATACGATTCTCACAAAATCTCATAGACGTGCTAAAGTTTATATTATACAACTATTCACCAAGTTTCGATTCAATCGGATTTGTATTGGTTGAAAACAAAATTATTACTCGGAAACCATTGGGCCGATTATGCCCATTAACAAACTTGTCCGTCGTATTGGATTGCGCCACCTACCCTGAAAATTTCAAGTTGCTATGTCTTTCTGTTCTCAAGTTATCGTGAAACCGGCCGGCCGGCCGGACAGATCCAATTTTGACCTCGAATTCTTCATCGGGGAGTCGAACCCAATCGCATTTTCGGCAAAAAAATTTTACACACATTTGGGCAAAATGATAACGCGATGTTCCCCAGAACATATGCGTAAAAACAACCTATTAGACTACATCATTTTTCTTAGTTTTCCCTTCGAAATAAACCGAACAGAGAACTTGACAAATAGAGCTTACAGCATTTATACAGCATTAGAATTATACTTAGAACCACTGAAGGATTCCCCGATGCATGATAAGTAGTTATTCTATTTTCTTCAAATTAAGTTTAATTCTCTAATTTAGACTTTTTTGAGATTAATAAGGGTTGCCGCGCACGACCTTGACAGAGACAGGAGTTACTTTGTGACTATCTTCTTGAAAATAATTGGCCTCGATTTAATTTGTTTCAAACTGAGAGGGAAAAGGTTATATGATCGCGAGGCCAAGTTGTCAAAACTTCTTTGCCGAATTGATTTATTTCCCTTTGGTACGTATACATCTTTTGTTCCTTTTCCTTTTATTGTTGCCCTTATTCTGTTATTTCTTGCTTCCTCATGTATTTCACCAATATTTTCTTAGTAGTCCTTTCTGCGTTTGTTTGATCAGGAGAGTGCAAGATTTGGAATAAATTCAGTAAATCAAAGACAGATTTGTTTTTGTAAATATACTCGGATAGGTCGATTAGTATTTTAAATTGTTACACAGTGTGTCCCAAATTTGAGATCCGACGTATTTGATATTTTTTTTTAATAGCAATCTTAAAGTTTTATTACTATTCTTAAAGGGTATATCAAGCTACATTTACGTACTAAATATCAAATTCTTATTCCTTGTCGTTGAAAACATATTTAGCAAACATCAGTGTTAAGAGGTATTTGTTCATCATTGTTTGTCAGACAAAACAGTTAAATAAAAAAATTGGTTCAAGCACTGACGTGAAGTCAGAAGCTTTTGCGCGTATGTTCTATTGTCCATTCTTCTGTATTGGACACCCCTAATCGAATTTACCATGGTAAATTATGTTGTCCATTCTCCTGTATTGGACACTCTTAATTCGAATTTACCATGGTAAAGTCGAATTAAGTGTCCAATACAGGAGAATGGACAACATAATTTACCATGGTAAATTCGATTAGGGGTGTCCAATACAGAAGAATGGACAATAGAACATACGCGCAAAAGCTTCTGACTTCACGTCAGTGCTTGAACCAATTTTTTTTTCGTGATTTTTTAAAATTTTTCTAGTGGTACGATTCTTAAAATTTTTTTTTTCGTCATTTTCTTCAAATTTTCTAGGGGTACGGTTCACACAAAATTTTAAACACGTCTTTATGTTGATTTTCTACTACTAGTTACCAAGCACCAATTCGATCGTCTATTTAATTTTTGAGTTATCAAGGAAATAATATTCCAGTTGGGTATAACTCGGAAACCGATAGACCGATTATGCCCAAAAACGAACTCAACTCTCCCTTTCGGATACGCAACCTACCCTGAAAATTGCAAGTCCCAATCTCCTTTCGTTCGAAAGTTATCGTGGCAACGGTCACCCATCTACTGAACTCGCACAAGAATGCTCGAATCTCCAACAATATTTAACCCATCGTATTAAAACTTGAAACTTAGCAGTAGAGTTAGGTTATGAAGGCTCTTGCAAAATTTCAGCAATTTCAAACGAATGGTTACTGATATATAGAATTTTTTTTTTATTTTCAATGATTTATTAAAAATTTTCTACAAATGCTATCCTCACCAAATTCTGCAAACATTTTTGCGTTGGCATTCTACAACTAATAACCATGTTTGAATTCAATCGGTTCAGTATTTTTCGAGTTAATGAGGAACAAAAAACCACCAAATTTCAGAAAATTTCAGATGGCTATAACTTGAAACCGTTTGGCCGATTATGCTCATAAACAAACTGAAATGTCGCGTTCTGGTGCACATCCTAACATGAAAATTTCAAGCCGTTATCTCATTCCGTTCTCAAGTTATCGTGACAACAAAAATATTTTTTTATAATTTTTTTAAAATTTTCTAGCCATACGATTCAAACAAAATTTCACAAACGTGCTTAGGTTCATATTCTACAACTACCCACTAAGTTTCAATTCGATCAGATTTATATTGGTTGAAATCAAAATTATTACTCGGAAACCACTGGGCCGATTATGCCCATTAACGAACTTGTCCGTCGTATTGGGATGCGCCACCTACCCTGAAAATTTCAAGTCGCTAGCTCTTTTCGTTCTCAAGTTACCGTGGCAACGGACGGCCGTACGGCCGGACGGACAGAATCAAATTTGACCTCAAATTCTTCATTGGGGAGTCGAACTTAATCGTTTGAGACCATTTTCGTCAAAAAATTCGAAAGTTACAAACATTTGGGCAAAACTATAACGCGATGTTCCCCAGAAATTACGCGCAAAAAATTGGTTCAAGCCCTGTGGACAGGAGCTTTTTGGCGACCTTCTTCAAACAGACAAATTATATCTCCGAAAGTATTGGTTTCTCAGAGTTGGGAATTATATCAATGGATTCCTATAATAGAACTGCATCATGAAAGATAATAAATTCAAAAAAAGTGTTCTTTAAGAAAAATGCTTCAAAAATTATCTTAAAAAAATGGGTTCAAGCCCTGTGGACAGGAGCTTTCTGGCGCTCTAGTTCAAACAGACAAATTATATCTCCGAAAGTATTGGTTTCCCAGAGTTGGGAATTATATCAATGTATTCATATGATAGAACTGCATCCAAAAGGAAATTCAATTCAAATAATAGTTTATTTATCAAGATTAAATGAGCAATCATGAGAATGAGAACTGCACCATGGAAGAAATAAAATTAAATCTGGCCAATTTTGCCCAATAACGAACTTATCCGAGATATTCATCTCCCCAAACTACTCTGAAAATTTCAACTACCTACCTAATTCCGTTCGAGAGTTATATCTATGTCTATGGATGAAAAGCAGTCTCACTACTCTCAGATCTCTTACTTCATGTTCCGTTCCGAAATGTAAGAATTTTCTGAGAAAACCTAATTTCGGAGCAAACAACTGAGATTTTTCTCACTTCGCTCACAATTCTTCGATTGATTAGATAATGTCATGTCTCAGGAACATCATTTGACATTATGACAATTCATACATAGTGTGACAACGTGACAACTGTGACAACTGTGACAACGTTGAAATACGAATTATTATTGAAATTTTGAAAAATCATATCTCCGAAAGTATTAGCTTGTTAGAGTTAAAAATGATATCATTGGATTCTTATGGTAAAACAGCTTATTCAAAAAAATTTAATTTGGAATTTGTAAAAAAAATTTTTTTTTGTTACTCCGAAACCATCTGTCCGATTTTGCCCAATAACGAACTTAGCCGAGATATTTATCTCCCAAACCTACTCTGAAAATTTCAACTGTCTAGCTCATTCCGTTCGAGAGTTATCGTGCCTACGGCCGGACAGAATGAGTTTCGACCACGGGTTCTTGACCAGTGAGTCGAACCAAATCGTTTAAGACCATTTTCATCGAAAAATTCGAAAATTACAGACATTTGGGCAAATTGATAAGCACTCAGTTCCGAGGAACTAGAGCGCCAAAAAGAGCAATCTACAATGCTTCAATGCTTTAAAAATTGTCATTAAATTTATTTATCAAGATTAAAGGAGCAATCTGCAATGATTCCACCGCGTTGAATGGGTTGTTGCAACTCACACTCGGTGCATAGTTTTCACAACTCGAAATACCTAAGGAAAGTATCATCGAAATGTCTAGAGCAAGGCTGGAGACCATCATAGCAGATTGTCCATTTATTCCTGATATTTGAGTAGGTAGTGGATAACGAACAAATTATTTTAATAGTTTAAAATGTATTAATAAAATACTATGCCCTTTTCATAATTTGAAATTTAATAGTTCATACCACTAACACATTCTTTTCTGTATTATGAACCTTAACTCAAGAAAAAATGATTGATACACAGATGTAGATCCATATTCCAGTATTTTTTTGCTAGCAACATTATGAAAATACTGTATATAGGAACATGTCTCACTTCCACTACTTAAGGAAGTAAAAGGTAATATTAACCTCAGTGGTCAACAAACAGTAATTTCTTTTGATGGTTCCATTATGTTCTTCTTTCCTATTGCCTCCATAAACTACATCAAAACAGTCTTGTATATTGTATTCACAAATTCAAGAATCGAATATAATCGAAAATATACGATCAACAATCTCTAATAGCTAGAAAAGATGACATTTATGAATAGTCACACAGACAGATTCTGTGTTCACATTCTGTGAATACATAGAACTTACGATGTATCATTGAAACTTTGAAACATCATATCTCCGGAAGTGTTAGCTTGTTAGAGTTGAAAATGATAACAATGGATTCTTATGATGAAATTGCATCTTAAAAAAATAGAATTCAAAAGTTGTATTGTAAAAAAAAATTTGTTTTCCTTACTCCGAAACTATCTGACCGATTTTGCCCAATAACGAACTTAACCGAGATATTTATCCCCCAAACCTACTCTGAAAATTTAAAATATCTAGCTCATTCCGTTCGAGAGTTATCATGTTAACGGCCGGAAGGACAGAATCGATTTCGATCACGGATTCTTGATCAGTGAGTCGAACCAAATCGTTCAAGACCATTTTAGCCAAAAATTCGAAATTTATAGACATTTGGGCAAATTTATAAGCACACTGTTCCGAGGAACAAGACCTCCGAAAAAGTAAGGAAAGTAGATTTAGGGTTTGTAGAATTAGGGCTTGTAGAGGAAGTCCTTGTACAGTTAGGAGCTTGACTATTTATGAGATCTGATAACTTTTTAACTATGGAGTCTTCTTGTGTGTCTTGGCAACCAATTTTACTTGAAATATTTTTGGTATAATTTATATGTTTGATGATGTACTAGTCTATTTTTCAACGTTTCATGATTTTTCAAGCTCCACATATAAATGGTAGAGTTAGATCGGATAAATATGACAATAATGGCTTGTCATTTGTCAAATAATAGGTACGTCCCTTTTGTTGACCGTTCACCACCCAATGAGATTTCTTGATGAGTATCGAACCTCCATGTATATACTACCCAAAATTAAGATCTCACTCGATCAATAATAACAATAATTTGAATGTCAATTCATTCATTTCAGCCGATGATAAATTCATGTCGATGTAGAAATATTTAGATACATCGTACGATTCGAGATCAAATGTCACGTGAACTGGTATGTTATAATTGACGTCAATGATTAATATGTACTCATTGATGTCGAATTGTGGACAAGACGGGACTCGCTTATTATTCATCGATAGGAATACGGAGCACGAACGGACACTCGTCACAATATAGTGACGTTCACTGGGCTAATTAAGTCAAATATATTATTGTGTTCAAGATATGTGTATTGAAATGACTGAATGGGGCCATATTTTTCCTGTAACTGCAGATTTGGTTCATGCAAAAATCTTAGGAAATCATTTGTTTGACATCGTATTCCTTCCTGAGCTGTCTAAATAGCTAGCAGTCCCAAACGCTTTGCGTCCAATTCTTTGCTTCAACTAATCGTTAAATCGTTTGGAAAGTAGTTACACCCGGGGGTGGATCTTAAGAGATATCAACTCCGTGGAGGAAGTTTCCGCGAACTATCCATCGAGTTCTCTGACACTGGTAGACCAGGGAGCATTGGAAAAAATCATTATTTTTATTCTTCATTATACATATACGTATATGTATGGGGAGTTTCGATTTTTAGGGCAAAACCACGCTCTCATTTTCTGATTGTCGGAGAAGACAACATTCCCTTTCGTACTATTTCAGGAATCTTCTTTGTCCTTAGTCACTTCTCCTCCAGTAGATGGCGCAATCTTCTACGTGCTACCCGATACATCACAGCATTTGTCATATATCTCGGTGTATCACTTCCAGAAGATCTACAAATCGAACGAAGCTCCGACATCGGAGACGTCTACAGCAGGTTCCTACCAGCTATCACTTAGTACATATACGCCCCCTCATATCAAAGGCAACGTGCCCCATTGCGCGCAACATGCTGTACTCACGAGGACCAGGCTCCCTCACAAGGCAATCACCGGCATGGCCCCAGGTGTATAGGTGTATCATGACTGCAGGGTTGTTGTGGAGATCTACTTCATCCCTAGCTACTACTCGTTCAAATCAAAGCTTGCACTGAATATGAATCAAGAAAAAAATATATGAATACACATACATCGTGTGACCTGTGTCTTTTCACTGGTCGATATATATAATATATATAATAATATAGATCTGATCACGTTTAAATCTACAAATAAATAACGTTGCAATGGATTTTGTATAATTATAGCAATATTTGTCGTATAGGTTCTGGGCATGTTCTGTGGAACAGTGGATTTTGCCCAAATGTCAGTAATCGAACGATCGAACGATTAGGTTCGACTCACTGAAATTTGAACACGATCGGATATACAGGGTGAGTCTTGAAGTCAAATTCGGCTCAGATATACAGTTATAAGCTTTTAAAAATTCGACAATGTGCTAATACACTCCTGGATATGAATTATCTATGACATTAATGGTGTAGGAGAAATAGGTACTGTAACGGGGTTTACAGCTTGATTCGAGATTCCAACGCTCAGGGGCGGATCCATAAAAGTAGTGAAATTTCTGGAGTTTCCCATTTTATAACATTCAATGAAGAATATCTCGAAAACGGTGCGTTTAAGGAAAAATTATGAAGAATAATTTAATATTCTAAAAAGACTGAGTATTCTTGAAATGACTTAAGAAAATCTTTATCTGCTTTGTCTATGCTAATTTTGTTTAGTTTTATGAATCCACGAGTCTATAACTAGAAAACCAGTAGAAGTAGGAAAAAACTAATATTTGGAAAATCATTGTTAAAGAAAACTTCACACCAACATTCATTTAATTCGACATAAGGATGTCAAAGCTATAAAATAAAAACTGATTTTTTTTTCAAAATTTCAACACCCTGTATCTTTTTACCTTAACCAAATTCGGAAAAATGGTTATTAAAAAAATGGGTTCAAGCCCTGTGGACAGGAGCTTTCAGGCGCTCTAGTTCAAACAGACAAATTATATCTCCGAAAGTATTGGTTTCTCAGAGTTGAGAATTATATCAATGTATTATTATGATAGAACTGCATCATAAAGGAAATTCAATTCAAATAATAGTTTATTTATCAAGATTAAATGAGCAATCTGAGAATGAGAACCGCACCATGGAAGAAACCAAATTAAAATAGCTGAAATTAATTTTACTCTCTCTTATAGAACAGGATGAAATGTACGAGTATGAACACAGATCATATAATAAAGCTTAGATAGAATATTTATAGCATTCTGTGAAAACATAGAAGTACGATTCATTATTGAAATTTAGAACTTCATCTTAGCAGAAATTGAATTCAAACATCATAGAAGAATTTAAATTCAACAAGAGTGCCAAATATTATCAATCCAAAACCAATAGACGAATTCTACCCAACAACGAACTCATCCGAGATATTCATTCCTCAATTCTATGATGAACGATAATATGTATCTTTCCTCAAATCTACTCCAATACACCAATATTCCAGTTTTGTTTTTAGTGGAGATATTCTGAACTCAATATTATTAATTTACCATTACCATTCCCATCATCATATGGATTGACCATCGGCATGAAAATATCAACCAACAAAAAGTATGATATTATATTATAATTCTCATATTTATAGGATTGCTGGAATGAATGACAATGAGACAACGTCATGTCTCAGGAAAATAAGTTGACATTATAACAATTCATAGAATACCCACAGAATAATTATATCATTCTGTGGAAACGTAGAAATACGATTTACATTGAAATTTTGAAAAATCATATCTCCGAAAATATTAGCTTGTTAGAGTTAAAATAATATGATTGGATTCTTATGGTAAAACTGCTTATTGAAAAAAATTTAATTTGGAATTTGTTTTGTAAAAAAAAAAATTTTTTCTTGTTACTCCGAAACCACCTGTCTGATTTAGCCCAATAACGAACTTAGCCGAGATATTTATCCCCCAAACCTACTCTGAAAATTTCAACTGTCTAGCTCATTCCGTTCGAGAGTTATGGTGCCTACGGCCGGCCGGCCGGACCGGCCGGACAGAATGAATTTCGACCACGGATTCTTGATCAGTGACTCGAACCAAATCGTTTAAGACCATTTTCATCGAAAAATTCGAAATTTACAGACATTTGGGCAAATTGATAAGCACTCAGTTCCGAGGAACTAGAGCGCCAAAAAGTATTTCATTTGATGATATGAATCTATGGTTAAAATTAATGTACAACTTAAAGACTCACCCCTTATATTGTTGGAGATTCGAGCAGTCTTTGGTGAGTTCACTGGTGAGTAGCTGGATGGTGACCGTTGCCACGATAAATTTCGAACGAAAAGAGATAGCGAGTTGCAATTTTCAGGGTAGGCTGCACATCCAAATGGGTCAATCAAGTTCACTGTTGGACATAATCGGCCTAACGGTTTCATGTTATAACCATCTGGAATATTTTTTCCCTATAACTCAATCACTAACAATCCGATCGAATCAAAACTTGAGAACTAGTTGTAAAATACCAACACAGAGACGTATGTGAAAATTCGTGGGGTTATATCACTAGAAAGTTTTAAAAAAATATTATATTTCTCCCAACTTGAGAACGGAAACGGATAACGATTTGGAATTTTCTGCGTACGTTGCTCATTCGAATGCGACATTCAAGCCATAATCGGCCAAATGGTTTGGAGTTATGCCCATCTGAAATTTTGTCGTTATTTCCTCTATAACTCCAAATATATAAAAATTCGATTCAATTAAACCTCGGTAATTACTTGCAGAATGCAGAACCACGGAATTTCATGAAGATCGTATCACTAAAAAAAAAAATCTTCAAATATTTCATATTTCAGCACCTATGCGTCAGAATTAGCGGAAATTCTGCACATAACTTAAAGCAACTATTTTACAATCGACTAACAAATTTCAGCTCGATCGATTCCGTATGAGGCGTAATTAGACAATGGAACATGCGCGCAAAAGTTCTTGACTTTTCTCAATTTTTTTTTATTTTCCTGCCATACGACCCTCACGAAATTTTGCACATTTGGGCAGAATATCTGCTTGTTACAGGGAACAAAAACTCTTTCGTGAAAAGTCTATACAGGGTGTGTCGAAATATATGCAAGTAATTTTAACAGTAGATTCTTGAAGAAAATTTAGGGGACTCTTATTTTTCATTTTTGTGAAATGGGCTCCAATTTCGGAGTTACATACCTCTGAAGTTGGCCCCCCAAAATCGTTTGATGTCGATATCTCAGAACATTGTTGCATATTACATACCAAAGTTTATACACGGGGGTTCCAAAATATGATCAATCTGACAGTGTTACCTTTTTCGGCATGGTGCCCCCTTAATACTTTGTAAGCGTGTATTTTTATTTATCCAAATTTATTATTTCATAGGAAAGCCCGGGTTGATTGTAAATTATATTGTCTCTTGCATTTTTTTGTAAAATGAGTCGTTTTCCAGTAAAACGACACTAGTTCATTTGTTCAAATCAAATAAAGCTTTACACAAACAACTTTCAATCTAGTGAATTTTATGTTCATTTTCAATTATGCCTTAACCTAGTATCAAGATCACCACTTCAGGGAGATATGGAAGTCTGATGCCGTTTTTCTCGAAAACGACCCATTTTACGAAAAAAATGCGAAAGACTAAAATATTTACAAACAACCCGGGCCTTCCTATGAAACAATAAATTTGGAAATAAAAAATATGCTAACAAAGTTTTCGGGCTCCAAAGACAAGGGGGTCCAAGAAAAAGTGTCTTAAGGGGGCACCATGTCAAAAATGGTAACACTGTCAGATTTATCATATTTCAGAACAATTTGGTATATAAAGGGTTTTCCAATAAGAGGTGTTATTTTGAATAGCCCGCTATTTCGGTAGATGTCACTTTTGAAGCTGTCATTTTTTGACATTTGACAAGTAGAAACTACGCCATTAATAAAAATGGAACGATACACGCTTCAAGAACGCATTGAAATTAATAAAATTCACTATAAAAATGGTGAAAATTTGGCAGAGACGGTTCGTAAAACTCGAACATTTTTGGGCCGTCGTGAAGCACCTTGTCGGACCGCAATAAGGAAATTGGTGGAAAAATTCGAACTGTTGGGACATGTTAGTTATGTGAAGAATAAAACCCGTGCACGTCGCTCAAGAACAGCCGAGAAGATTGCTGCTGTAGCCGAAAGTGTTGAAGAAAATCCAGGTTTGTCCATTCCTCGTCGTTCTTTGGAATTAGGCATTCCACAAACGTCATTACACCGTATTTTGCATAAAGATTTGGGACTTAAGGCTTATAAAGTTCAGTTAACACAAGAACCACCTCGGTGGCTTCGTCAACAAGCAAAATTGTCGCATCTGGGGCTCGGAAAACCCAAGAGTTATTGCTGAAAATCCTCTCTATCCTCAACGTGTGACTGCTTGGTGCGGTTTGTGGTCCGGCAGAGTCATTGGACCTTACTTTTTCGAAAATGAGGCAGGAGCAATAGTTAAGGTGAATGGATTGCGCTATCGGGAGATGATTAATGATTTTTTTATGGCCGGAATTGGATGGTATATATCTGGACAACGTTTACTTTCAACAAGATGGCGCTACATGCCACACAAGCAACGAAACCATTGATCTTTTACGGGAAAAGTTTCCGGACCGTGTTACCTCTCGAAGAGGTGATCACAATTGGCCACCGAGATCTTGTGATTTAACACCTTGCGACTTCTTCCTTTGGGGCCACGTGAAAGAGAAGGTCTACGCCAATAGCCCGGTGTCGATTCAAGACCCCAAAGATGGAATTCGTGAGGCTATCGAGGAAATAGGGCAGCCACTTTGCGATTTGGTTATGGAAAATTTCATTAAAAGGATATGGTCCTGTAAGCGTGGTCGTGGGGGTCATTTGCCTGATGTTATTTTCCACTATTAACGGCATAGCTTCTTCTTTATAATGAAATAAACATCCGATCATTTATATTGAAAAATGGCATTTTTCTTTGAATATCAAAATAACACCTCTTATCGGAAAACCTTTTACTATGCAACAATGTTGTGAGATATTGACACAAAACGATTCTGGGGGTGGGGCAAATTCAGAGGTCTGTAACTCCGAAATGGGGGCCCATTTCACAAAAATAAAATAGGGATCCCCTAAATTTTCTTCAAGAATCTACGGTCAAATTTTGTTGCATATATTTTGGGACGCCCTGTATAGTGTCAATTCCTCGCAAAGTATAAAGCCACATCTTTAAGGAATTCTTCCTCTCCCCAATGAAGTTGAACGCATGACCCAGGACAGGTAGGGAGGAAGTATGTGCCCGTGCGACCCCTGCGGGCAGCCGGTGGCCCGTCTCGAGCACCAGGGCATCAATCTCTCACCGCGAGTGGTCTTTCCCGTTCCTCGGAAACATCCATTTACATCTTGTCCAAATTTAAATACGTTCGGCTGGTCTGGCCCACGAAACGCAGCACCCCGATTTCGGCGCCGGAAATAATTGGGGAGAGTAATATTCTCTATCCATTTTTTTCATTACGTGACTTCGTTCATGCTCGTCCGTTTGGAAGTTGGAAAAAAGTACTTTCTTCAATGAGGGTTGACGATTTGACTAAAGAATAATAAATTAGGACATTTATGACTAGTAGTTTATAATCATTTATTCAACAAAGTGGCTGAATTAAGGGCGTTAAATTATGTTTTTATTTGCTGGATTACCCCCTTTAATAAGCCATATTTATTCAATTATAATTATAGAGTACAAATTTCTAGGTGAATTTATATTCAAAATCTTACACTTTTTAAGTTGAAGATTAATTGGTTTTTGGCGCTCTTGTTCCTCGGATTTGCATAAATGTCTGTAATTTTCGAATTTTTGGCTAAAAATGGTCTTAAAAGATTCGGTTCGACTCACTGATCAAGAATCCGAGGTCGAAATCGATTCTATCCGGCCGTCTAGCCATCCGTCCGTTAACACGATATCTCCCGAACGGAATGAGCTAGACAGTTGAAATTTTCAGAGTAGGTTTGGGAGATAAATATCTCAGCTTTCGGAGATATGGTTTTTCAAAATTTCAATAATTATTCTTAATAATTCTATGATTTCATAGAACACTCTAATTAGAATTTGCTGATGTATGTAAATCCACCATGAGATGATTCATAGTCCTACGTTTTGAATTTAATTGCGAAAATTCATGAAAATGACGCACAGAAGCCAAATTGAAAAGGTGGGAAATCCCTGAGGAGAGTAGCTTTGGCGCTCTTGTTCAAACTTTGACACATCATAACTCCGAAAGTAATGGTTTTTCAGAGTTGGGAATGATTTCAATGGATTCTTATTTAATTTATTTTATTTTATGATGCAGTTCTATCATAAGAATCCATTGATGTAATTCCCAACTCTGACAAACCACTTTTGGATATATGATTTATCAAAGTTTGAACAAGAACGCCAAAGCTCCTGTCCACAGGGCTTTTTTTAACTCAAATAACTAGTAGATGCTCGGAATAACTGTAAATAAAATTAGTACAACAATGGAAAAGTATAACGGGTAGTTCCGCAGAAGTAGCAGAGATAATCATTCTGCTGGTACCAGCAGAATGATTTATATCTCTGCTCCTTCTGCGGAATTACCCGTTATATATAGTTTTCCATTTTAATAAACTTATCCGCGTTATCCTATTTTCTTAGTACAACAATGTTGATTCAATTTATTGAATGAATAAATGTTGTATAATCTCCTCACCTCAATAACATTCAATATTTTCTTACCACCTACAGTAGTTCTATTCAATCCGGACAATTCAAGTGGAATTTCGATTTATATTAAATCCCATTAGAAATTTAATATATTGGTGAAATATAGGAACCTTTTTATTTTCCTGTTTAACTAATTTTTCTAGTGAAAAAAAAACAGGTTTTCAAAAATAAATGCTGTTAAAATATTTAATACAAAATTATTATAATATGTGGTAACAAAGAATATGACACATTTGTTTTCAAGTAATGAGCATGAGTTACATGATTTCAGGTGCTTGCAAGTATAAAAAACAATAACAATTAATCGAGTAGAACAGAATAACCAACAAGAATAACAACCCAATCTTTTGAATGTGACCCCTTATGTTCGTGGCCTTTCGGAAAAATCAGCAGATTCGCTTCTAAGTTCGATATAAGAACCGTTTTCAAAGAAATCTTATATCTTTATTGACTAAGACAATATACTAACATAATGTTCCTTGTATTTGCGATCAATCGTATAGAGGAGAAACTTCGAGACCACTAGAACTAAGAAAGTAGGAACATAAGAACAACTTATGAAATAGAAACACACAAAAATCAAAAATAGCAGAGCATGCATATACAATATAAGGGGATCAGACAGATGTTGGATTGGAGTAAAACAAAGATTCTGATGAAATAGTCTGACTACATTAAAAGGAAAGTTAAGGAGTCCACTTGTATTTTGTTGAACAGATAATACAATTTTGTAAATTGGTCAATTGGGATTGACCATATTTGTTTGAATTTGTTGAAGGAGGAGTTTGAACTTGGATATTTCGATGCAAATTGAAACTATGTTGCTATGATCTTCAAAGACTGTCAATGTGACAATTTCCAAATTTCAGAATAACTGTCAACAAAAAATAATTCAGAAGATTTTCGCTTGATGTGTGACGAAGGAGTTTGATCTAGTCTCCGAAAAGTTGTTTTATCGTTGATGTTGTTCGTTATTTTTTATCAGGCAACATTCTTTTACACATTGCATCTGACAAATATCTTGTGTTTCTGACGCAGAAGCAATTTACAAAATAATATTTTTTTTATTTTATAGATATTTTTCAGAGTTTGGGGGAGCAAACCCAGAAAGGAATCATTTAATAATTAAATATGACGCCAAAAGGTCCAGATTGTTCGCTAGTAAAAGAGTCATTACAATTAATTGATCTCATTGGGAAGGCTATACGTATGGATAATTAGTAAACAGGATAAGTGGTAAGGCTACGAAGTCAGGTATGAAGAAACTCAAATACTCAGGATCGACGAAGGCAGCTCAGAAAATAGCAGAAAATAAAAATTAAGTGTGAAAGATAGGTGTAGAGTTTATGTCTTCCCAAGTCCTTAGAATAATGGAGTGGAAACTTTGAGCGAGGGTAAACTTTAATAAGAAAATTCTTGAAAAGCATGGTTGTGAAGTTAAGAGCTGTTGCTCATATGTTTTTTGCTGCATGACGATGAACATGAATAGCAACAACAACAATAACACATGACACGATTCCTTTAGGCGGGTTTATACAGCAAATAAGATAACCTAAGAAAGAAATTAAAATAAAATAAGAATTCATGTTTAAAAGGATCTTTCACTTTCACTAACTAACCACTTAGGGAGAACAAGTTGTAGCGTGCGAATCCCTTGCTGACCGGGCCTATACACAAACTGGGTTTACACGTTATGCTATGCAACCGTAGACACAGATTATTGAATTTTTCATCCGAAAGTGAAATTTTGTCTATACCACCTCAGTGAAAGAATCGGTTACTAACCAGCCTACACCTTGAGATTCTTCGGTTTCTAATTCAACACTCCACATACTAAGCTATCACACTACCAATTACTTTTTTATTTGTTACCCTAATTTTCAAACTGCGGAAGATTTTACATTGAAAATATTCCTCGTTAGTGTACCCATGAACGTAGTGACCGTGTAAAAAAGCTAATGTCCATATAATAACTAGCCGGTGCACAGTAAACAAATTAATTTTAAATAAATTTTTGGCTCATTAGAGTAGAGCCGAATACTACGGGGGCCGGTTAATTCTGCTCAAAATTCAATCAGAACATTTCCGCTCTGAACGCACATTCGTCATCGCGAGACCTAATTGAAAATAACTGAAACGATGATTTCGGGATTATTAATTTTTTTAGAAGAATCTCAACAGAAACTGTCAGCCGTAGATTTATTTTGGATGTTGCCTTTGTGACATTTGAGAATTAACAATCATCAATATGGCAACAAAAACGTTTCGTCGGCGACGTACGAACTTTGTATAGAAATATGGACGCGCACCCCGTTGATCGTTTTTCGTGATCCATCAACATCAAAACATCTGTCAAACTTAATATTTTGATGTTCACGAACGAAAAACGTTGGATAATTATTTTGAAAAAACTGGTTGGCAAATCTCATGGTCGTGCGTGTTTGAATTCATAGCCAGAGCGATCGCCAATACTGAACTCACCCAAGGCACCTTGGCTTCCAGGAGATAAAATATTTTTACAATACTTCCAACAATATCAGGTGTTCTACAAGCTTTATGCAGATGATAGCTGTGCTGATTCTGTTTTCTTTCTATGGACATAGGTCTGATTCGTTTTCGTTTAGAAGATACAAGAATTTGAAAAATTAACAGGGTGGGCCACGGTCGATGGAGCCTGGACTTTTACGGAGAATGGGACGTACGATTTTATTAAAACATTTTTTTCCGGACTAGGAACCACAGCTCTATCGATCTAGACTATTTTAAGCGCTACGGCGTTACCGCTAATATCAAAAAGTAAAAACAACTTGGATATTTGAAATGGAACACCCCATTTATTATTGCTTATTTTATTCGACATAGCCTCTTGATTAATTCTATATCAATATCCTCCTTCCTATCTCTAGCGATTTTCGAGTAATTAATGGATTTACGTCCTTCATTCTGCAAAACAGCTTCAGTTCTACATTCATTACTGCGTTACTTGGAATCCTAGAAAGTCGAAATATCGGGTATGGATTACCAATATCCCGTTTATCATTTAAGTATAATGTAATATACGTCCTTAATCACACAGGGTTGTTCCAAATCAGAGGCGTTTCCGAGATATTTTAAAGTATTGTTGAATTTATTAACGGAGATTTGAATGAAAATGATTCAAATGGCAGAGGCAATAATTATACAAATGAAGTTTTGATGAACTTGTTTATTCTTCAGAGTCAATACGATCAAATTGTAGCAAGAACATGCAGAATGTTCAATCCTGAATGTAAGTTCTAGTTAGGCCTAAATCTTATTCTGCGCTACTGGCGAAAGGATTTGCGTAAAAATAAGTTAATAGGTACATTTAAAATGTTCTTTTGATGTTATAAGCTTCGGCATTATTCGTCCCGCCTTAAGTAAATTTGTCTTGGTCTTGAAAAGAAAAATCGAATCAATATTTATTGGAATCTGCAAAATTCTATATCTACTTTTCATAAGTCTATCAATTACATGAATTCTTCAAATTTAAAATTGCAATGGATTTTAAAGTTTTCAACATTTCCAAATTTTCCACGATATATATCGAAAGGAAAAAGATAGCAATTTTCAAGGTATGTTGCACATCCGAATGTGGTGCTTATGATCATTAATGGACACAATAGGCCAAACTTTTTCGGAGTTATACTCATCTGAAATAATGTTTCCTAAATAACTCAATAAATATAGATCCGACCGAATAGCAACTTTGTTATTAGTTGCAGAATGCTGACGCGCAAATTTAGAACTGATATCTACTTCTGAAATTTCAAATCAGGTACTCAGAACTGCAATAAGTCCTGAGATTGTAGCGTCATTGCCTCTCGCGCAGGAGATCTGGATTTGAATCCCTGCTGAGTAAGTTCACAATGTGAGTTTGTGGCGTTTGTGCTAAGAGGATAGTATAAACACTATAAAAGTAACTACACACTTGTCCACTACAGTTTTTTATCGTCTGACATGTTTCGGAAACAAAGTTTCCATCTTCAAAGACGAAGCGTTACTAACGCATGCAATCAACTTCTAATTTCCAGTAGGGATTAACATTATACCCTTAGTCATAAACCAATTAGTAAGAATAATGGGTTCTTAATAGGGGTTAGGTCATTATTGCATAAAATGTCCTTTCCTTTATAAATTTCGATACCCTCAATTGTTCCTAGGTACGCTTTATTGGAATTTTTCAACAATTTGACGGAATTTTCTGAAATTGAGTGGCCAGTTGTTGAAACGTGATTTGCAACCGCAGATTTATCGACGTTGTTGTTCCGAATGTGTCCCGTATGCTCTTTATACCGTGTGAGAATGTTTCTGGTTGTTTGCCCGACGTAACACTTGTAGCAATCTAAACATTTAATTTCATATATACCCGATTTTAACATGTCGAAGTTTTATCGAATGTATTTCCTAGAAGTTGTTAAATTTTCGTTGAAGTTTTGAAAGCCAGTTTTACATTAACCTTTTCGAAAATATTCTGGAGTTTGTTATTTGTTTTCGGACGGAACGTGAACGCGTGGAAACCTTTTAGCGTTTTTATTTCTTTCGTTAGGGTTATGTTACTGAAGAGATTTCTATATTTATGTTTGTTGATAATGTTCTGAACTAATTGATGACTATACCCGTTTCTTTCGGCAATTCAGAAAATAATTTTTCTTTCTTTCTTGAAATTTACATTGTTCAACGGAATATTAAATAACCGGTTAACGAGGAAATGTAAGCTGGCTGTTTTATGTGACCAGGGAGCTACCGAATCAGACGAAATGTAAATATCAGAATTATTAGGTTTTCTAAAAATGTCAAAACTAATTGAATTTGAGTTATCTCAGGATACTTTTAAATCTAAGAATGGTAAGTAGCCGTCCTTTTCTCTTTCGAAGGTGAACTTAATGGATGGGTATTTACTGTTTAAGGTCATCGTAAATTCGTTAATATCAAAATTTTCATCAACAATTGCATATATGTCATCTACGTATCTAGCCCAAAATTTTGGAAAATATTTGTGTTCTCTTTTAATTTCAAGTTCTAATTTACTGAGGAACAAATTAGCTGTAAAGGGGGAAAGGGGGTTACTCATGGTCGTATCCTAAGAGGATAGGGCAATCAAATAAATTTGAGTTGGTCTAGTTAAAGATTGAATTTGTTTTAAATCTCGAAGAAGGAGAACATAGTTCATTTCATCCGTTGTAAATCTCAGGATCAAACAAACGGGCTTTCCGCCAAATGCCGAATGCACTATCTGATAATCGGTAGAAGAACTACCATTGGTGGTGAGTTAGTGTATTAAAATTTCATATACCTGCCATCAATAGGCTGAGGTTTCCTAGATTGAACTTCAGATGCGTCGAATAATTCTCGATTTTCATGAAAGCTCGAAGCGAAACGTGTGAGGGCTGACCCAGAATAACAGAGGTCGAGAACGTTCGTCTAGCGACCCCCACAGACGTGCAACAGGTGTATCACTCGATATCTTTGCACGAGGGCAAGGCCTCCGCTTCGACCTAGGTTGGGAAATGTTGGATTGGAGGTCACGGCCATTGTTTCACTGCTTGTTCGCGGAGTTCATATTAAGCTCCATTTTTGATGGACGTTCTCCGTTTCCACTTTGTGAAAATATTTCGCTCGCCAGGAGAAAGTCTCCATATTATAATTTCGACGATACGGTTGCCTTTTATATTTAGGGATTAGAGAACAAAAAAATTAATCATGGAAAATCACTTTATTGCTTTTCGAAGTATTCCTGATGAAGATCTAAACACTTCTGCTTGCGTTTGGACCAATTGCCGAAGCACGTTTGCCACTTTGATTGATGCATTCTAAACGCATCAACCGCTTCTTCAGGTGTCGAAGAACGTTGACCTCTCAGATAATTTTTTTCATGCGGGAATAAAAATTAGTCATTTGGCGCCGTGACAGTACTGTCCGTCTTCGGTAGATGATGAAAGTCTGTAATTTTCGAATTTTTGACTGGAAAAGGTCTTGAACTTTTTGGTTCGACCCACTGATCAAGAATCAGTCGAAATCGATTCTGTCCGGCCAGCCGTAACCACAATGACTCTAGAACGGAATGAGCTAGACAGTTGAAATTTCCAGAATAGGTTCGGGAGATGAATATCTCGGTTAAGTTCGTTATTGGGCGAAATCGGTCTGGTGGTTTCGGAGTAGCGAAAAAAATATTTTTTTTTACGTTAAAAATTTCTAATTAATTTTTTGAAAGATGCAATTTCATCAAAAGAATCCTTTGCTATCACTTTTAACTCTAAGAAGCTCATAGTTTCGGAGATATGATTTTTCAATATTACATCGTATTTCTATGTTTTCACAGAATGTAAATTCTATCTGTCTGTGTTCTATCTGTGTCGACTGTTCATAAATGTCATAATATCTAGCTATTAGAGATATATGAAATATATTTCTGTTCTAGTTTCTTTATAATTCGTACTTGGAACATATTTTCTGTTGGAAAACAAGTATCCGAATATTGAATTTGTGAATATATACAAGACTGTTTGATGCCGAAAATAATATTGACTTCTTGCATATTGAATAATTTATGTATAAATATTGGGGATGATGTTTCAAAAGATTTAGAATTGGATTCATTTTAATGATGTAGTTCATAAAGGTACTAGGAAAGAACAACATAATGGAATCATCAAACGAAATTACTGTTCGTTGCTCACTGAGGTTAATATTATCTACCTTTTATTTTCTTAAGTAGTGAGACATGTTCCTATAGACAGTATTTTCATAATGTTGCTAGAAAAAAAATGGAATACTTAAAATAATTTATTCATCAGCCTAAACCTATTCAAATATCAAGAATAAATATGCAATCTGCAACGATTGTCTCCAGCCTTGCTCTAGACATTCGGATGATACTTTCCTTAGGTATTTCGAGTTGTGAAAACTATGTTCGACTGTAAGTTGCAACAACGCATTCTACGAGGTTAAATCATTGCAGATTGCACATTTAATCTTGATAAATGAACTATTATTTGAATTTAATTTTTTTATGATGCAGTTCTATCATAAGAATCCATTGAAATCCATCTCAACTCTGAGAAACCAATACGAAGATATTTGACAAAGTTTGAACAAGAGCATCAAAGCTCCTGTCCACAGGGCTTTCCCACTTTAGGGAACAACTAGCACACATATGGTTGTGTACCACTCAGAATTGACTGTTCCGCGCTGTGGTACGGTTGCAACATGTCCAGTTTTTCCGAAAAAACAGGCAACCATTTGCTTGGAAGTGCTTCATGCGCCATCACCAAGGGCGTAGCCAGGGGGGGTCTTGGGGGTTCAAACCACCCCACCCCCGAAAAGTTATTTTTCTCTTAAAAAAAAAATTTTTGCTGCAGAAAGTGACCCTTACACTCCTGGTGCTGGTCCCACTAATGCCTAAGGTTGTCTCAATCTCACTATAGGTCACGTGATGATTTTTCAATCAGTTCGGGCACAGCATCAATGGTTTCTGAAATTACACTTAGGAACACTTGAAGGTATCGAAATGTATAAGAGAAAAGATCTTTTACTCAATAATGATCTAACCCCAATTAACAATTTATTAATCTCACTAATCGGTTTATGACTAAGGGAATAATGTGAACCCATACTAGATTGTAGAAACTTGCATTTGCGTGCTACAGTAACGCTTCGTCTTCGAAGATGGAAACTTTGTTTCCGAAACATATGTCAGACGATAAAAACTGTAGTGGACAAGAGTGTAGTTACTTTTGTAGTCTCCTTAATTTTGATGTATCAATCGATCTCATAGAATAGGGTCCAGTTTCAGGAATGAAATGGGTTGTTGGAAAGTTATAAAAAATTGAAAATGCATGAAATAAATACACCTTACATCACGTTTAGAGAAGGCAAGATACCCATTAACACTTGGAATCTCTAAATATACCATTTTCCACAGTAAATGTATTCACCTATTCTAATGATATTATTGTTAGGTACTCAATTGGATAACAATGAAAAAGATTATTCATCACAAAAAAAGCCAAATACACACCATCCCTTGATTATTTGCTAGGTCATTTACCTCAAAGTAAAGAATACCTTACATACATATACCTACATATCTATCCTATGGTATTCATATCTATTCTGACTAGAACACACCTAGGCAATATATTAGGAATTAAAGGTTATAATGAAGCACAAGTTCATATAATTGCTTTCGCAGACTGAGTTACGCACACAGGCAGTCCAGGTGAAGCCGCCTATAAATTAAATATTAAATTATAAAATATAAGTGTATCACTAGATTACCATTCTTGAAAGCGAGTTTGTGATGTCTCAGTTTTGATGTGGCATTACTATCTTGTAAGATATACCGAAGGAGAATTTATGAATTGGACATGAAATTCAAACATTGTATAGTCAGAAACACTGCAATTGTTGAACGAATGCTTATAGGTTTCTCCGAAATGAACTCAAATTTCATATTTTACTGATTCACTCATTGTTATTTCAATCAACTTTCAGCTGACTTGTGTAATTAATGATTGATTATTCTTTTCCTATCTCACATAATGTATTTCAGAAATATTTTTTCTCTATTTCAGTATCGTAATGAGTTCATTCCAGCACTAAAAACAGTGCTGTAATGAACTCATTCCCGCATTGTTTCTAGTTATATTTTTCGTTTTGTGGTAGTCAGCATTGACATTCGATCCTATCAAATTTCAACACACGTCAATTATTTTCAATATAAGATAATCTGGATAAGGTGAAATAATTGTTGAGAGGAAAGGTTTTATTTTCATAAAAAAATAAGGTACTAGAGATTTCCTTCTTGCTAATTTTGAATCATTCATGATATTAGGAAACTGTTCAATCTGATCTCCATGCACTACGTACAATTCAAATTCCATGATCTGTCAACTTTCGTAACTGTCACACCAACTGCCAAGATACAATACAAAAGTCACTAGGATGTATAATCCTAATTTTTCATTAAATTTCAACAGTATTTTACAAAACTTGCCTGAAATAGAGAAATTATCGTGTAATACTCGTTGCAGAAGGCAATTCCAACACTCGTGCGTACGAAAACTCGCTCCTTCGTCGCTCGTTTTCGAATTTCGCATTCGTGTTTAAATATCAGCCCATTCTGCAACTTGTTTTAGAATATACAATTTTCATATAAATATTTGAACATATCGATGGCTTAGAGTGCATACCAGCTAACTCAATTTTTATAAAAATTCAGATTTTTAAATCAGCGGAGGCAATAAATCCATAATTAGGTGTAGAATGAAATATTGTTCTTGATGAGACCGTGCTAAGTTTCCTTGTATCAAGAACAAGTAGCAACTGAAATATAAATTATATCAAATCAAAATAGTTATTTTGATTACCTCAAAAATGTTTCCATTTTTGGAGTTAATAGGTTTACAAATTAAGCCATCGATATCACGATGTACCTATACAGCGCGAGTCTCTATCTTGGAATAAATTACGCATCAAAGACAGTATTTTCATTGCTCGTATGTTCTGGGCAACATCGCGTTATCATGTTGCCCAAATATCTGCAATTTTCGATTTTTTTGCCGAGAATGGTCTCAAACGACTAGGCTCAACACACCGATGGAGAATTCGATAACTTGAGAACGGAAAGAGACAGCGACTTGACATTTTTAGTGTAGGTGGCGCATCCAAAATCGACGTACAAGTTCGCTAATGGATATAATCTGCCCAACGGTTTTTGAGTAATAATTTGGTCATCAACCAATACAGATCCGATCGAATTCAAACTTGGTAGCATGTTGTAGAATACAAATACAAAGACGTCTGTGAAAGTATTTCAAATTGCGCTCTTTTTGATGTAAGATGATGTTATACAGCGTGTTTCAAATTTGACATATGACATTGTCGATAATATATTTAAATGCCAATACTAATTTTTCTATGACTACATGTTATTCTTGAAGGGTATTTCAAGTTACAAATACGTACCTAATAACAAACCTTAATTAAGTCCGATATGAAAAAATATGAAGAAATCTGATCAACTGATCTATCTAATATGAACACAAATATGTTTCTTCAATAAATGCTCAAAATGTTGTCCATTAATTAATTGACAATATCCTAAACTAACTGCAATTCGTTTGGGACTTTCTAACTACTTCGGCGGGAATTAGCCTACAGTTATTCGTTCTTGCAACTGCTCAATGTTGTTCGGTTTGGTCTTAAAAGCTTTGCTTTCCAAGTGCCCCTATATGAAATAGTCCATAGGTGTAAAATCTGGATACTTGAGAGGCCATTCAAAAGGTCCTCTTCTACCAATCCATCGGCCTGGAAATACATCACTCAGATACTCATGGACAAGTCTTGCAAAATGGGTAGGCGCATCATCTTGTTGAAATGAGATGTTTCTATTCGGGACTTCTGCTTCATCCGGATCAGGAAACAGAGTAGCCAAACTAGTACTTCCGGCAAGAATTTTAAGTATCCGGCTCCCATGACATTTCCTTGGAAGAAAATTGGTTCTATTATTCGATCACGAGGAACATCTGCCCACACATTAACTTTTTCTTGATATTAAGTGTGGCCCTCCCTCATCCAGTGTCGGTTGTTGTCTGCCTAATAACGACAATTTTGACGATTTACCTCACCATCGTAAACGTTGATTCGTCAGAAAGCAGGTCGTATTCTATCTTCACAAGATTTCTGTCTAGTATATCCATAATTTGTTCGCAAAACTGGACTCATTTTCGGTGAGTTCCTGGAGGATTGTCATTTTATAAGGATAAAATTTCTTTGTTTTGAGCATTCTCTTCACTGGCTAATCTTTAGTTCCCTAGCTACCTGCCTAGTGGGGGCATGTGGATATTCTTGAACAGAGAGAGGAGTACCTACATTCATTTTGACATCTTCAGTGAGGGTACTCTGGCCACGATTATTTGTTTTTGACGCTCTCGTTCCTCGGAACATAGTGCTTATCAATTTGTCCAAATGTCTGTAATTTTCGAATTTTTGGCTGAAAATGGTCCTAAACGGTTTGGTTCACTGATCAAGAATCCGTGGTCGAAATCGATTATGTCCGGCCGGCCGTTAACACGATAACTCTCGAAAGAAAGGGGCTAGAGGATTGAAATTTGCAGGGTAGGTTTGGAGCGTAAATATCTAAGTTGAGTTCGTAAACGTGCGGAATCTACCACGCGGTTTCGGAGTTATGGCCGTTTTTAGTCAATATATTTGTTATGAATATTTCTGAAACCGATCACTCGATCTATCTGAAATTTAGCATCAAATTGTAGAATGATATCTTTTATATGCATGCGAAGTTTTTTATTGATCAGGTTGCCGTAAAGTGTAAAAAATTTTTTTTTTTATTTTTAAACTTTGTTTCTACAATAACTCTCGAACAGAATGAGCTAGGCAGCTGAAATTTTCAGGGTGGGTTTAAGAGATATCTTGGTTAAGGTAGTTATTGGGTACCATCGGCTTGATGGTTTCGGAGTAACGAAAAAAAACATTTTTTTACATTACGAATTTCAAATTCAATTTTTTTCAAGATGCAATTTCACCATAAAAATGCATTGATCGCATTTTCAACTCTAACAAGCTAATACGTTCGGAGATTTTTCGAAATTTCAATAATGAATTGTACTTGTTTTCACAGAATGCTGTACTTAATTATTCTATCTATGAATTATATTATGATCTGTTTTCTTACATGTCATCTTATTTTCCTATGAGAGATAAATGTCAAAATTATTTCTGGTTCGTTATTCTTGATATAAAATACACCTTCGTGTTCTAGATGACATAGTTTGATTGAATGCAAAATGACCAATGAAATAACCTCAGTTATCGTAGAATTATGAGGATGATATGATATCATACTTTTAAGGTGATAATATAATGCCCGTGGATAATCCATATGATGATGAAAATAGATACGTTGGTAAGATACATAATCAAATTGGGTTCAGAATATCTTAAGTAAAATAAAACTGCAATATTGTGTAAGTTTCAATTGATATAATAAAGTAGATTTGAGAAATGAATATCTCGGATAAGTTCGTGATTGGGGAGAATCGGTCTGTTTGAATTTAATTTCTTTCATGATGCAGTTCTATGGTAAGAATCCATTTATATAATTCCTAGAGACCAATAATTTCGGAGATATGTTTTGTTAAAGGTTGAACAAGAGCGCCAAAGCTCCTGTCCACAGGGCTTTCCCACTTTATCTTAAATGAATTTTCCCGAAACTGATTTTCAATCTTGCTTCTGGTACTTGGCCTTCTTATCCATTCTTTCCGTACCCAATCATCATTAAAATCTCAATCTTGCGGGTTTCAGTTAAGTACGGCAGTTTGACCGATTTTTCAGAAAAAGTTGTTTCACCATTTTTGGCACAAATTCAGAAATTACGTCGAAATGACAACCTCCTGTCTCGAGCGAGCATAACTAATAAATGCCCTAGATAATATTACGATCATACAAAATATTGCCTGAAAACATGGCTCCTATGAAGAATTAAGACATTTTTATAAGACAATATATTGCGAAGCGCATTTTGAATAGAATACATTAACTTGAGGTCCTATGAGATGCAGATTTGAATTATAAATACCTACCTATCCAAAATTCCAAACAAGGTGGAAGAAATTCACCTTAATTTTGCCTACCTGAATATACCAAATACTCATCAAGGCGGATTAATTATTATTCACTTCTTGAACAACTAAATGTGTAGACTAATGAGCCAAACTGAGGGAAGCGAAATCCCAACTATTAGACTTGACGACGTATTAATTGTTTATAGATACAGAACGCCCACAAATAACCTTTACATGCAAATTAGCTAACAAAACTTATAAGCTCGTGTAACAACGTTATCATTCTGAGGGATTGGAAAGATATACATTTTCAATGGAACGATTAAACTGGCAATGGTCACGGTGAATAGTATATTGCGTAAGAAGAGTTGTATGTAGCCCATTACGCACGAAGCTGCGCAGCGGAGAGTGCGTAAATTTCACGAGAAAATCCAGAAAGAAATTATTTAATAATGAATATACCTCCCACAGTATCCTTCAATGATTACTTACAACTTGTGTATCGTACCATATTTTTTCAAAGCCCACCCATTTTCTTTTATTAAATAAAGGAACTCATAATTAGTTAGTTAATAGTTAGAAAATGTTTGGATTCTTGTTGTAAAAATTGACAACATAAATGACATGACGTTTATTTCCATAGTATACTAAGAAAAAACGACTTAATTTATTAGAACTGTATAATGTTTTGCCGACTTTTAGGGTCATCACTCTTTTAATCCAAAATGTGTCTCGCTAATGCTAAAAGTTTTTATGTTTTTCAATCGACAAAATTTGTGTAAAAAGACCAAATGAAGTCGAACTTAGATAAAAATTTGATTGCAATTCAATTAAACCAAGAAATTTAAGTTTTCTTATCAAAACGCACGTGTGCGTTATGAGATCTCATTACGTGCATGTTATTGTTAAACGTCACTTACAAGGAATGTCAGCAGTGCGATTTTTGACGTTTACTGACATGGGCGTAGAAAAAATATATTTTGATATCGTTTCTGAATTTTGTGTACTTCAAGTATGTACGTAATCAGTACAGTTTTTGGCGCTCATGTCCTCGGAAAGGAGTGCTTATCAATTTGCCCAAATGTCTGTAATTTTCGAATTGGTAAAAATCGAATCTGTCCGGCCGTTAGCACGATAAGTCTCTAACGGAATGAGCTGTTCATATTTTCAGAGGAGTTTTGGGGGATAAATATCTCGGTTAATTTCGTTAATGGCCGAAATAAGCATGGTGGTTTCGGAGTAACGAAAAAACAATTTTTTTTACGTTGCAAATATCAAAGTAAATTTTTTTTAAGATGAAGTTTCATCAACTAATTCTTTTGGAGATATGATTTTTCAAAATTTCAATAATTATTCGTAATTTTATGATTTCATTGATATCATTCCCAAACCTGAGAAACCAATACTTCCGGAGATATGATTTGTCAAAATTTGAATAATTACTCGCTAGTAGTTCGTATTCATATAAACATGAATTTAATTACCTCTTTGCAGAGATATCCCTAAAATGTAATTATTGAAAAAAATACAGGTAAGTACATTGAATGTTATCAAGGATAAAGAGTTGCGCTGTGACCACATAATTCTGTATTCTTGACCAGTTTCATTTAATTTGTTTTAATGCTTCTCGTTCAAAAGACCCAAAAATGAATTGTGACTTTAGCGCAAACCATTTGCTATAAATCTTCTTAAAACCTTTCGTGCTGAATTTATTCCAAATTATGGTGCAAAAAATCGAAAAGCCATTTTCCGTATTGTGTTTGTTAAACGAAAAATTAAATTAATATTTACTGGTTTTCCAAATTTCTCTTTAATTTTTCCATATCTGTATGCATTCCCTGGGCATTGGTGCACGCATATGGAATACATACTTTGAAATCATTTTCGAGGCTGTGTATTGCGTATTAATTAGTTTTGCTATTCATTATATAGAGCGACTACTGACCAATGGCCCATTGAACAGGGGGCAATAGAGGAGCATTTGAGGAGTTTCAAATGGGCACTAAAACATCTCTAAGATATTGAAAAAGCAAATATCTCGATTTTTTCATTAAAGAGCAAAATGATCCATATAATTCCCGAAATAATCGACTAAATGATTTCAATGACAACTATGATTATGAATAAGGTGCTAAAAAATAATTTCAATGTTAAAAACAGGACCGTATTTAAACCTCTGAAAATAATGTCGAAAACAATGTATACCTATTAAATAAGCAATTTTTTTTTGTGATGACGAAAAAGTTTCAAAATTCATAAGGTACTATCAGAACTGCCTCCTTATTAAATATTATTTCTACCTTATTTTTACAATATAACATAAGAAACCATCATCTGAAAAATCTGGTGAAGAATTATAAATTGAAACAGCATTAAAGGTGAATGAGCTCTGAAACATGGCTGAACTGAATTTAGGCTGCATATATATACATATATACAATCTTCCAGTATGAAGCATGTAATACATTTTTGAGGCCACTTACTTTATTCTTGGGATATATAATATCCTGTTCCTAATCAAACACCTATGATAAGTCTTGAATATCTGAGTAATCATTAACGGATGCCTCGCGCGGAAACACAGCCTACATTGCGCAAGGCCACCTCGCGTATCAATGTTCAAGGGTTTGGCGCGCGTAACTCCGTGCGGCAAGCCCTCGAACATTGGCTCGCGAGGCAGCCATGCGCTTTTTATACGGGGATGCCTACATCCGCGCGGCAACCCCATCTAGATTGCGCGAGGCCGCCTCGCGAGGCCATGTTCGAGGGTTTGCCGCGCGTATATTATAGGCAGCTTTACACTCGATTTTCACCAAGTTTCAAGAATCTCTCTTTGAATCATGTTGTAGAAATAGCCTGAACAGCAGATAGGATTTCTTATTTTTACGTACTATTTTAACGCTGCATTATTCAAAAGGTTTATTATTTAAGATATCAAAAATAAGCAGATAATTTGTTTATCAATTTCTCAGGTAAATTCTTAAAAAGCCCTGACGGGATGTCAGGAACTTTTGCGCGCATGTTCTTTGGTCTATTTACGCCTCACGTACTCTTACGATATATAATTTGAAAACCTTCAAGCCTTCTTTTTTCAACCGAGTAGATACTGGATTTCAATTCGATCATATCTGTATTTTTGAAAATAGTGGGAAATAAAATTTAGCTTGAAGGTTTGTGCGGAACTTCAGCGGAATCTGACAGATATTTCCTGAAACACAACATTTTTGAAGAATCGATTTTATTTCTATTGATACGATCCTCACGAAATATTGCAGAAAATTGGCCGTTGGTTGGTAGTTACTAACTAAAAAACTAGTTCATATTCGATGGGATATGTATTTTTTGAGTTATTGAGAAAATATGTCCGATGGGTACAACCGTTTGGCCGATTATGTCCATAAACGAACTTAAGATTCGCATTCGCAGCCTAAACTGAAAATGATAAGTCGCTATCTTAGACTAGTCAACAAGTGATTTTTAGGTCAAAATTTTGGCGTATTCTCCGAAAATTATGATTGAGGTGTCATTCGATTTGTAATAGCAAGTAGTTTTCGAGAAAATGCTGAGGCCGCTCGCAAAAATAGCAATAGTTATAAACAATTGAGTGAAAAATAAGGAAGGAGGTTTAGATTTTCACCAATATCTCAAAAAAAAAAGATTCAAGAAGAGGAGGAAATTTCCTAAAAGGAATATCCCAACTCCCGGAACTAGGACCTAAGTATATTTATAATTTTTCCCGAGGGTGTAAAATACTCTCGAAAACGGGTACTCCGGCTTGCGTAAGCCTCGTCGCCTACGGACCTTTTATGAATAAATATTATTTAAACTTATTAAATATAAAAATAAAAATTCAGGCGTCTGCACGATAGATCAATGAACAATAATTCGTGGTCCTAAAATTTTTATCGCGACTTGTCAATTGAGGAGCAACGTTTCAAAACGCATTTAGTCCAAAAACCATTTTATTGGGAATCAACGAAAAACAATTTTTTTCTTCCACCCTGGCTTATAATTTGAGTACGTCGAGTTTGTTTGATTGAAATTCACATCTAAAGTTAATAACTAATCTCATTTGAATCAATTTTGATCAGATATATATAATATATATAATATAAATGTATGTAATATATATATATATAAATGTAAAAAACGTTTGGACTCAATGCGTTTTGATTCATCCCATTGTATATAATGCGTTTTGTTGTGGTTGAAATTGAACATAATGCTGTTTGTTGCGATTTATTGTAAATTTAGAGAAAACTGACTGCATTAGTAAGTGTTGACCTGTAACTTAATTAACAAGAGCAAATCGATACAAAAATTTTTAGTTATATTTAATTTGTTTTAAAAATACCAACGTAAACATAATTCATGGCGATATGGCTTACATACTTTGGATTTGAATTACACAGGGACACAATGCCATTTCTACATAGGGCTATAGAGCAATATAAGTTATTTCTGAATCCGCTTCAAACTCAATTTCGCCCAAATTGGGTTTCGGGTACCTTGGAGAATCTTCTCTGCTTGTTGAAGGAAGAAGGAATGAAGAAAAAGATGCCCTTCAATATTTAATATTTCAGCATATTTTGTTAACAATTTCAATATTCATAAATCACAACACTAACGGGGAGATAGGGTTTTTTTGCTGAGGTTTTTTCCCTAAGCTCTAGTATCATATTATATCAAATTATATGGTACCCCGTTACACTTACCTCTGCTAACACTTTTTTCATACACATGCTTTATTGTTATATACAAAACAAATTGTAATGCTCAAGTTCAAAAGAATATATATATATATTAGTTAATTAACAATTCTTCGTAGCACGAACATAAACATTGCAAGTGCGATAATGGTTAAACTATGAATCGGAGAATTTATTACTTTCGTTGAGCTATTTTTCAAAGGTCTTGGAATAGATTTCCATTGGAAAATTTGAAAAATTGTTCGTTTTCATTTTGTTATCAAAAATATACTTGAGTGAAAGCTTCAATTATGTTTTCAAAAGAAAATTTTAAATTATCTCATGAACAACGCATTGGTTTATAACAATTTTTTAAACAATAGGAAATAATAATTATTAAAAATCATTTTTAAGTAGTTTTTGATTTTAAGAAAACGGACTAATAGTAATATTATAAATTGATTATGAATTGTTTATAACAAAACGAAAATTTACAATTTTTAAAATTTTCGAGCAGGAATCTATTCTAAGATCTTCGAAAAATAGCTACACGAAAGGAAAACATTTTCAGATTTAATAGTTTAACAATAATCGTACTTGCAATATTAATGTTCGTGCTACAAAAACTTGTTAATTAACTAATAGATAACTAATTGAAAAATCACCATAAACATTTTTGGACCACGGATTATTGTTCATGGATCTATCCTGCATGCCTGAATTTTTTCAACTTTTTATTTTCATATTTTATAAGATTAGACTTTAAATAATATTCATCCATCAAAACTACTCAAAGGGATTGAGGCTTGCGCAAGCCGGGGTACCCGTTTTCGGGCGTATCTTCAACCCTCTAAGAAAATTATAAATTTTGGTCCTACAGTTCCGGCAGTTGGGACTTTTTTTTTGTAATTTTCCTCCTCTATTTGAATCTTTTCAAATTTGAATTATCTCAAAAAGTTTTAGAGATATTGGCGAAAACTTAAACCTCCTTCTTTTTTGCGCGTATGTTCTGGGGAACATCGCGTTATCATTTTGTCCAAATGTCTGTAACTTTCGAATTTTTTTACGAAAATGGTCTCAAACGATTTGGTTCGACTCCCCAATGAAGAATTCGAGGTCAAATTTGATTCTGTCCAGCCGGCCGTCCGGCCGTTGCCACGATAACTTGAGAACGGAAGGAGCTAGCGACTTGAAATTTTCAGGGTAGGTGGCCCATCTCAATACGACGGACAAGTTCGTTAATGGGCATAATCGGCCCAATGGTTCCGAGTAATAATTTTGTTTTCAACCAATATAGATCCGATCGAATTGAATCTTGGTGAATAGTTGTAGAATATAAACCTAAGTACGTTTGTGAAATTTTGTGAGAATCGTATCGCTAGAAAATTAAAAAAAAATATTTTTGTCGTCACGATAACCTGAGAACGGAAAGAGATAGAGGCTTGAAAATTTCAGGTTAGGTTGTGCATCTGGATGCGACATTTGAGTTTCTTTATGAGCATAATTTGCCAAACGGTTTTAGAGTTATAGCCATCTGAAATTTTCTGATATTTGGTGGTTTTTTGTTCCTCATTAACTCGAAAATTACAGAACCGATTGAATTCAAACATGGTTATTAGTTGTGCAATGCCAACGCGAAAATGTTTGCAAAATTTGGTGAGGATAGCATCTGTAGAAAATTTTTAATAAATCATTGAAAATAAAAAAAAAATTCTATATATCAGTAACTATTCGTTTGAAATTGTTGAAATTTTGCAAGAGCCTTCATAACCTAACTCTACTGCCAAGTTTCAAGTTTTAATACGATCGGGTAAATATTGTTGGAGATGGAGATATTCTTGTGTGAGTTCAGTAGATGGGTGACCGTTGCCTCGATAACTTTCGAAAGAAAGGAGATAGGGACTTGCAATTTTCAGGATAGGTTGCGTATCCGAAATGGAGAGTTGAGTTCGTTTTTGGGCATAATCGGTCTAACGGTTTCCGAGTTATACCCACCTGGAATATTATTTCCTTGATAACTCAAAAAATAAATATTCGATCGAATTGAAGCTTGGTAACTAGTAGTAGAAAATCAACATAAAGACGTGTTTGAAATTTTGTAAGAACCGTACCCCTAGAAAATTTGAAAAAATGACGAAAAAAAAATTTTTAAGAACCGTAGGTACCCCTAGAAAATTAAAAAAAAATCACGAAAAAAAAATTGGTTCAAGCACTGACGTGAAGTCAGAAGCTTTTGCGCGTATGTTCTATTATCCATTCATCTGTATTGGACACCCTTAATCTAATTTACCATGGTAAATTATGTTGTCCATTCTCCTGTATTGGACACTTAATTCGAATTTACCATGGTAAATTCGAATTAAGAGTGTCCAATACAGGAGAATGGACATTATAATTATGTTGTCCATTCTCCTGTATTGGACACTCTTAATTCGAATTTACCATGTTAAATTCGAATCGTGTCCAATACAGGAGAATGGACAACATAATTTACCATGGTAAATTCGATTAAGGGTGTCCAATACAGAAGAATGGACAATAGAACATACGCGCAAAAGCTTCTGACATTTTATCAAAAATTATCTATATACCATTCCGAATCGAATGACAACTCAATCATAATTTTCGGAGAATACGGAAAAAATTTGACATAAAATGCACTTGTTGACTAGACTAATCTCTTTTCGTTCGAAAGTTGGCCGGCCGACCGGACCGAATCAAATTTTACTTCAATTCAATAAGTCGAACATAATCGATTGAGACCATTTTCCGCAAAAAAATCGAAAATTTAAATAAAGAATTGAAACAATTGGTTGAGAAAATCAAAAACTTTCATGTGAAATTGGCAGCGGTTTTATCAGCAATAACTGACCATTCATAGTGCCCAATCGTGTGCCGTATAATCGGAAGATTCTTGTTTACACACACCGTGTCACGATTTCTTTAAAATTGTGGGTTATCATCGTTGATTTACGTCAGTAAGTATAAAAACGTTCTTATCAATCAAGAAACCAACGCTGATAGCAGCTTATTGCCGTAGTTTTCTTGTTAACATCGCAAATTGGGATAGTGTTGAATCGAGTTACGCGATAATTTTTCTACCGATTATTCTAATTATACACCAATTGACTGATACTGAGTGAATAAACGTACCAAGATTATTGCTTGGTGCTTACCTTGAGGGGATGTCGTAATAACTCGACTGTTTCGAAATGTTTATCACTTGAAGCAGAGTCGACACCAGTAAACTGTACAAACTGATTGGAAAAATAGTTTAACGTTAATTGTTGAACTTTAGGACAATTACGTCCTCCACTTTGAAAATAGACTATAAATTCTACATCACTGTTTATTTTTTCATGTACATAGTATTTATTTTGTTATTCTCCACTAATTTCATGTTATTATTTTCTCAGATAACATAATCTTCGTAATCGTTCACCGACATATAATCTTTGAGAAGCCCAGAAATTCAAAGGCTGAAAAAATTAGTTCAAGCTTTTGCGCGTATGACACAATGTTAATCAAATTTACCATGGTGAATTCTATTGTCCGTTGTCCTGTATTGGACACTCTTAATCGAATTTACCATGGTAAATTCGATTAAGAGTGTCTAATACAGGAGAACGGACAATAGAATTCACCATGGTAAATTCGATTGAGACTGTCCAATACAGGAAAATGGACAATAGAACATACGCGCAAAAGCTCCTGACGTCACGTCAGTGCTTGAAACAATTTTTATTTCATAATTTTGAAAAATTTTCTAGGGGTGCGGGTCTCACAGAATTTCACACACGCCTTTATGTCGATATTCTACAACTAGTTACCAAGCTTCAATTCGATCGAGTCTATATTTTTTGAGTTATCGAGGAAATAATATTCTAGGCTATAACTCCGAAAATGATGGACCGATTATGCCCAAAAATGAACTTATCTCTCTCATTGGGATGTCCAACCAAACCCTGAAAATTGCAAGTCCCTATCTCCTATTTTATCGAGGCAACGGTCACCCATCCAGCTACTGAACACACACCAGGCTGCAATATAGATTCGATCGTGTTCAAACTTGGAAATTGGCAGTAGAGTTACGTTTTGAAGGCTCTCGCAAGATTTCAGCGATGTCGGACGAATGGTTTCTGATATATAGAATTTTTTTCAATAACATTCAATGATTTTTTAAAAATTTTCCAGATATGCTAACCTCACAACAATTTTCGCGTTGGCATTCTACAAATGACAACCATGTTTGAATTGCATCGGTTTTATATTTTTCGAGTTATCAAGGAAATAACAACCAAATTTCTGATGGGTAAAACTCCGAAACCGTTTGGCCGATTACACCTCTATAGACACAAATGTCCCAATGCACAACCTTACCCGAAAATTTCAAGTTGCTATCTCTTTCCGTTCTCAGGTTATAGTGACATGAATAATATTTTTTGATAATTTTTTTGAATTTTCTAGTGATACGATTCTCACAAAATTTCACAAGCGTCTTTAGTTTTACATTCTACAACTACTCACCAAGTTTCAATTCGATCGGACTTGTATTGGTTGAAAACAAAATTATTACTCGTAAACCGTTTGGCCGATTATGCCCATTAACGAACTCCGTCGTATTGGGATGCGCCACCTACCCTGAAAATTTCAAGTCGCTATCTCTTTCCGTTCTAAAGTTATCATGGTGAAGGACGGCCGGCCGGACAGAATGAAATTTTTTGACCTCGAATTCTTCATCAGGGAGTCCAACCCAATCGTTTGAGACCATTTTCGACAAAAAATTCGAAAATTACAGACATTTGGGCAAAATGATAAGGCAATGTTCCCCAGAACATACAAGCAAAAACAAACCCACTCTCTTTGGCTTTTTGGCGCTATTGTTCCTTGGTATAGAGTGCTTATCAATTTGCCCAAATGTCTGTAATTTTCGAATATTTGGCTGAAAATGGTCTTAAACAAGTTGGTTCGACTCACTGATCAAGAATCCGTGGTCGAAATCGATTCTGTCCTTCCGGCCATCCGTTAACACGATAACTCTCGAACAAAAGAGTTAGAGGATTGAAATTTTGAGGGTAGGTTTGGAGCGTAAATATCTCGGACGAGTTTGTTAACGGGTGAGATCCACCAAGTGGTTTCGGAGCTATAGCCGTTTTTAGTTAAAACATTTTTTATCCATATTTCCGAAACCGATCACTCGATCTGTTTGAAATTTGTATTCATCGGATTGTCGTAAAAATGCAAACAAAATTTCAAAAATTTTTTAATTTTGTTTCTACGATAACTCTCGAACAGAATCAGCTAGTCAGTTGAAATGTTCGGAGTAGGTTTGGGAGATGAATATTTCGGTCATGTTATATTATTGGGCAATATCAGCCTAATGGTTTCGGAGTAACAAAAAAAAATTTGTTTTTAAATTACAAATTTCAAATTCAATTCTTTTTAAGATACAATTTCACCATAAAAATCCATTGATATCATTTTCAACTCCAACAAGCTAATACTTTCGGAGATATCATTTTTCAAAATTTCAATAATAAATCGTACTTCTATGTCTTCACAGAATGCTATAGTTATTCTATCTGTGAATTATTATATGATATGTGTTGATACTTTTACATGTCATCTTATTTTCCTATAAGAGACATTTCAAATTCATTTCAGCTATCGTAGAATTATGAGGATTATAATATGATATTATACTTTTTGGTGATATTTCAATGCCCGTGGATAATGCATATAAATATGGAAATATATACTTTGGTGAGTTAATCAGATTGGGTTCAGAAAATCTCCAGTAAACACAAAACAATATAATTTTCAGAGTGGATTTGAGGAATGAATATCTCGGGTAAGTTCGTGGTTGTTGGCGCTCTTGTTTGAATTTAATTTCTTTCAGGATGCAGTTGTATGATATTTGTTTATGATGCAGTTCTATAAGAATCCATTGATATCATTCCCAACTCTGAGAAACCAATAATTTCGGAGATGATTTGTCAAAGTTTGAACAAGAGGGCCAAGGCTCCTGTCCACAGGGCTTCCCCACTTTTTCCCTGAACTACTGGGAGGGAAAGTCATGATACTCCCTACAAAAATTCATAAGGAGGACAGGTCATACCAGACTCATTCGTATCAATTCATTCGGTTTGGAAGTTAGAGGTGGAAAAAAATCTGAAGACTTATCGAGGGATTTGCATCATAACAATCGGAATATACAAGGTGTCCCTGTAGTAACTGTACATTCTCTTGCCAGAGGTAGAGTAGGACTTGGTGAGTTCGGATTGATTGTGGAAAATTAATTTCTGGCTTTCTTCAGAAATCTACAGGGGTATTCCTCAAATTCATGGAAATACTTTAAAAGCTAGGACAAATTTAGTTCAATTAGACATGACATGACATTTCAAACATGTGGATATCTCAATTCGTTCCTATGAATATGTGCAGAATTCGAAAATAGGCACCGCATGATTATTCCTCTCTATACAGGGGAGACTTTAAGTTGTAAATTAATTTTAACCAGATATTCCTCTCATCAAATGAAACACTCTTTTTTGCGCCCTTGTTCCTGGGAACAAAGTCCTTATCAATTTGCCCAAATGTCTGTTATTTTCGAATTTTCGGACGAAAATGGTCTTAAACGTTTTGGTTCGACTCACTGGTCAAAATTGATGCTTTCCGCTCAGCAGTAGACACGATAACTCTCGAACGGAATGAGTTAGACAGTTGAAATTTTCAGAGTAGGTATCGGAGATAAATATCTCGGTTAAGCTCATTATTGGGCAAAATTTCGAATTTTATTTTTTTTAAGAATATTAAATCTTGACTATATGATTTCACAGAACGCTCTATCGAAAATTAACGTCCGTATCTAGGAATTTCATGTCATCTCATCTATCCAGATCAGTGACATGTCGAACAAAGTTTGATTGAATGCAAAATGACCAATGAAATAACTTCAGCTATCGTAGATAGCTCTTGGGTAATTCATATGATGATGATAATGATGAAAATATATACTTTGTTAAGTTAATCAAATTGGATTAAAATTATCTCCAGTAAAAACAAAACTGGAATATTGGCTAAGTTTCAACTGATATAATATAAATTTCATAGTAGATTTCAGGAACGAATATCTGGGATAAGTTCGTTATAGGGTAGAATCGGTCTGGTGGTTTCGGATGAATAATTTTTGGCACTCTTGTTGAATATAATTTCTTTTATGATGTTTAAATTTTATTTTTTTTTATGAGGTTCTATCAAGATAATTCATTGTTATATTTCCCAACTCTGAGAAACCAATATGTACTTTTGGAGATATGATTTGTCAAAGTTTGAACAAGAGCACCAAAGCTCCCGTCCACAGGACTTTCCCACATTTTATTCATTTTTCCAGATTTGGCTCAGATAAAAAGTTATAAGCGTTTAGGAATTTTACAATGTCCTATTACACCCCTACACTGTGCTTATCAATTTGCCCAAATATCTGCAATTTGCGGATTTTTGTCTGAAAATGGACTCAAACGGTTTGGTTCGACTCACTGATTAAGAATCCCTGGTGAAAATCTATTCTGTCCGGCCATCCGCTAACACGATAATTCTCGAACGGAATGAGCTCGACAGTTGAAATTTTCAGAGTAGGTTTGCGAGATAAATATCTCGGTTAAGTTACATTACAAATTTATAATTAAATTTCTTAAGATACAGTTTCATCATGAGAATCCATTGATATCTTTCTGAACTGTATCATCTATTGCGTTTAGAAATTCATTTTCGGTCCTTGGTCTACAAAAAATTCTTTTATTCGGCCCTCTGTAAAAAAAGGCTGCCCATGCCTGTTCTAAAGTATTGGTTGGTCAAAGAGAATCAAGTAAGGTATATTGCACTCGTTTTGATGAATTAAAAGAGATATTTCAGATCAGAGATACTGAAGTACCCATTTTTTTCTTTATTGAATGAAAGTTTAATTTGTAAAATTGATTGAAAATCGTTATCTAAACAAAATACTAGCTCGAAATGCGTAAAATATGGTATATTGAACGTATTCTAATAACCTGGAAAGAACATTTCGGAATTCAGTGTATGGAATACGATAACTGATGAAGTGAATTCCTAAAAGAGTTCTATGTCCTAAGGTTGAATTAATTATCAACCTGCATCCTTCAAAAAAGATTAATGATTTCAGTGATTTCATTGAATTTTCTCGATATTTCATGACTTACACCACAGCTCAGATATCGCTGATATTTTGCAACAGCCATCAATATCTTATTTGACGAAGTTCTAGATTAAAATTCGATCAGATCCATATAGTTGGCAATATTGTGAAAAATGTATCGCCTAGCTGTCATGGGCGAGTTCAGTACATGGATGGGTGACTGCTCTGGCTATGAATTTCAATAATCGCACCTGAGTAACCTCACCTCAGTGCTTTCCAACTTTTTTTCATCTTACGCCCGCTGACGCATGATAACCATTAACATCGCATCTTGAATGAGGATACCCATAAACGGGTCTTCGTAGACATGATTATATATTTGAAAATGTAACGTTAAAGACCAAATATTATACAACGTTTCATTTTAATATAATATTCATTTCTGGATTTTATTAGGCGAATGTCGCCTGAATTATCCCATTTAATTCTTCGCCAATGTTTATGGATCATTGTGTCAAAATGATAAGACACTAATTAACCTACAACTCGAAATTTATAACGAAATTCCACCCACTCGGAATTGCAGGAATCTCCGTTACCGAGCCGGCAAATTATTATTATTGATATTGTTATTCAACATTCATTGCTAATGAGCTTCTTGAGCTAAATGAAAAGATTGCTGTTTTGAAATTACGGCCTCGTATGAGCTGAAATGACCATTATACTCCTACTGGTAAGGACCTCTCGGACGTCCCAACATTCTCCTAAAATTTATATGAATTGAGCCTCCTTAAATATACAGTATGTATATCTTTTCCGTTCATTTATACGCATGTAAACAAAAATATCGTCAATGCATAGTGAATTTGCATGAAAATATAAAACGGTACGGGCGTAAAGTCAGTACTTTTTGGCATGCTTGTTTACGTTGGCCTGTTTGAATTTAATGATAAGTGCTTCAAGTCCAGTTGATCAAGTGAACTGGAGATCTACTCAGATGAGAGTGGTCACCATTCACTGTTGGATCAAAAATTAACAGTACTGTGAGTTAGCTGTCCTAAGGATACAGAAACAAATCTTACACAGAAGACAACTAACTCTCCTAACTAGCACAAGCTCCTAAAAGCTTCTGAGATATCTACTTGGGGAAGAACTAGGATGATCGATATAATCATAATCATGTCATAAGCAAGTGCTCCAAAGATTGGCCACATAGTGATAGCATCAGCGCATAAGCTAATGACAGGATTATAATTATACTGACACTCCCAAAGAGGCCCCTCACAAGTTCCTAGGAGCTTGTACGAGTTAGGAGAGCCAGTTCTGTATAGGCTTTGTTACTGTATCCTTACGCCAGCTTAGGCACTTCATTGTTGATTTTACACCCAACATTGAATGTGGGCCACTACCGTCTGACTAGATCTCCGGTTCGCTCTATCCACTGATGTTAAAACACTCATAATTTAATTCAATTGTTCAATGTAAAGCACGCCAAAGAATCAGGGCCGTAGCTAGAGATGAATTTAAGGTAGGGCAATGGAGGTTACAGGTAGGGCAGAACTAAAAAAATTTACTTGATGTGATCTGAAGAATCAATTTTCATCGTACCTACTTTTGAGTGAAATAGGTAGTTAATATTAAAATACTTATTTCTTCAGGTTTATTTTATTCCTTTTAACATATTGTGATTATTATAACGTTGATAAAAATCTTCCTCAAAACCCCTGAATCCTTCGATTTGCCATATTATTAAATATGCGAAGGACTTCATTCAGATCAACTGAGTCAGTTCTTCTCTTTTCAAAGGCCAGAAAAACCATAATAATTAAATGAGACTTCATTATTAAATGGTTTCTTTCTGGATTTTCTCTCCCAAACTCGGAAAATACCTATCCATAAAATAAATAAAAAATAATTTTGTGAAATGCTTCTGCGTAAGAAACACAAGATAGTTGTCAGCAGCAATCAATTGAACCAGGTTGCCTAACAAACAATAACGAAAACAACAACGATGAAACAACTATTTCGTAACGTTTCGGAGTCTATATCAGACTCTTTCTTCAGACACTTAACCATAATCTTATTTTTGCGCGTATGTTCTGGGGAACATCGCGTTATCATTTTGCCCAAATGTCTGTAATTTTCGAATTTTTTGCTGAAAATGGTCTGAAACGATTGGGTTCGACTCCCTGATGAAGAATTCGAGTTCAAATTTGATTCTGTCCGGCCGGCTGGCCGTCCGTTGGTAACTTGAGATTTTGTTTTCAACCAATACAAATCCGATCGAATTGAAACTTGGTGAGTAGTTGTAGAATACAAACCTACGGACGCTTGTGATATTTTGTAAGAATCGTATCACTAAAAAATTTGAAAAAATATATTAAAAAATATTATTTATGTCAGGATAAACTGAGAACAGAAAGAGATAGCGACTTGAAACTTTCGAGTTAGGTTGTGCATCTAAATGGGACATTTGAGGTTTGTTCATAGGCATAATTTGCCAAACGGTTTTGGATTCATACCCATCTATACAAAAGCGATCTAATTCACACATGGTTCTCAGTTGTAGAATGCCAGCGCAAAAATGTTTGCGAAATTTCGTGAGGATCGTATCACAACAACATTTTTAAAAAATCATTGAATTAATTCTATATATCAAAAACTATTCGTCCGACATCGCTGAAATTTTTCGAGAGCCTCAGAACCTAACTCTACTGCAAAGTTCCAAGTTTGAACATGATCGGATCTATATTGTTGGAGATCCGAGCAGCCTTGTGTGATTTCAGTAGCTGGATGGGTGACCGTTGCCTCGATAACATTCGAACGAGAGGAGATGGGGACTTGCAATTTTCAGGGTAGGAATTAGTACATGAGGTGCTTCTTAAAATGTAGCGTGTGGTTAATTCGGAATTGCTTTGCGAGTAATATTTTTTTTCCTCACGTCACATTATGGAAACACATTTTCCTAAGCATATTATTTAAATTGTTACTATTTTTTAAGGTAGGGCATTGTAAATTAAAGGTAGGGCATTGCCCCATTATGCCCCCCCCTAGCTACGGCCCCGCAAAGAATACTGACTCCACATACTTCTTTATATATTTTCAGGTTATTTTGCGTTCTGTTCATGATTACAGTTTGGTCTACGCCTATAAGTTTAACCGTTGTTCAAATAAAACAATTGGTTCAAGCCCTGTAGACAGGAGCTTTGGCGCTCTTGTTCAAACTTTGACAATTCATATCTTCGAAAGTATTGGTAAGAGTTGGGAATTATATCAATGGATTCTTATGATAGAACTTCATAATAGCAGAAATTAAATTCAAACAACATAAAAGAAGAGTGCCACAAATTATTAATCCAAAATCATTAGACCAATTCTACCCAACAACGAACTCATCCGAGATATTCGTTCCTCAATTCTATGATGAACGATATATTTTTCCTCAAATCCACTCTGAAAATTGTATTATATCAATTGAAACTTTAGCCAATAGTTCAGTTTTGATTTTACTGGAGATATTCCGAACTCAATATTATTAACTTACCATTACCATTCCCATCCTCTTACGGATTAACCATGGGCATTAAATATCAAAATTTGACATATCATGTCTCAGGAAAATAAGTTGACATAGATAGAATAATTATCGCATTCTGTGAAAACACAGAAGTACGATTTATTATTGAAATTTTGAAAGATCATATCTACGAAAGTATTAGCTTGTTAGAGTTAAAAATGACATCAATGAATTCCTATGGTAAAACTGCATCTTGAAAAAAACTTATTTTGAAATTTGTATAATGTAGAAAAAGATTTTTTTTTGCCCAAGATATAACGAACTTAGCCGAGGTATTTATGTTCCAAACCTATTCTGAAAATTTCAACTGTCTAGCTCATTCCGTTCTAGAGTTATCGTGTTAACGGCTGGCCGGACGGCCGGACAGCATCGATTTCGACCACGTATTCTTGATCAGTGAGTCGAACCAAATCGTTTAAGACCATTTTCAGCCCAAAATTCGAAAATTACAGACATTTGGGGAAATTGATAAGCACTCAGTTCCGAGGAACAAGAGCGCCAAAAAGGGGGAAAGCGCTGTGGCAGGAGCCTTGGCGCTCTGTTCCAATATTTGACAAATCATATCTCCGAAAGTATTGGTTTCTCAGTGTTGGGAATGATACCAATGGATTATTATATCGTGACTGTATACATAGATATTTATATTGAAAACTAAGCGCACAGAAATTATACGAATATATGAATCGTTAACAGAAACACCTACACCAAACTCGTACAGTCAGCGAACAACAATGTCGTGCGTGAAAGACGCTATTGTCTTTTGATGACTACTATTCCAACCTTTAGAATGTTAAGAAATTGCTTACATTGTTCCGGTTTCTATTTGAAACAATCGATTTGAGCGGTACTCCTCTACATTTACGGCCGAGGATGTGAAGGGATGAAAGACCATCTTTATTAGTGCTCTTTAATTTACTGTCCGAGTAATTGTGGGTGTTGAAAATAAACAGAGGCAATAGGTTCGCTAGTGAATGGAATACGATGTCCGACAGGTGTTTGGTGTGTGAGGATATTGTTTTCTTAGACAAAGGACTTACTGGATTTGTACAATAACTATATACAATACACAGAGTTCATCGGATGACAATAAAAAAAATCTTAAAAAGCACTGACTTTAAATCAGGAGCTTTTGCGCGCATGTTCTTGTGTCTATTCACGATTCACGCACCCTCAGGAAATACTGCATGAATCCTTCCAGACATCTTTCAACCGAGTACTAGATTTCCTTCATTCGAACCTATGTTTTTGAAAATATTGGAATAATAAATTTCGGCGGTATTTCAGTGGAATCTGACCGCCATGTTAAAATTGGATCGGATCTCTATTTTTTGAGTGATTTAGGACACAACAACGAAATTCAGATACAGTTTGGTCAATTATGCTCATTAACGAACTTAACTTTCGCAGTTGAATGCGCAGCGTATCCTGAAAATTGCAAGTTGCTATCTATTTTTGTTCGACGATTCATTATCATTTATATTCATATTAATAAATGGTTACTTTCTGGGTTTTCTCTCCCAAAACTCTGAAAAATATCTATAAAATAAATGATGAATATACCTCCCACAGTATCCTTTAATGATTATTCATATTAATATTCGAAAGTTATCGTGATCACCATCCAGCTACTGAACTCGCCCAAGGCAGCTTCCAATATTTTTTCAATATCTCCAGCAATATATGTAGATCCTATTGTGCTCAAATTTAGAACCTGGCAATGAAATTAGGTTTTGAAGGCTCCCGAAAATTCGACCAAAATCGATGTCGAACGGATAGTTTCTGAGATATATAATTTTTGCGGGTATGTTCTGGGGTACATCGCATTATCGTTTTGGCCAAATGTCTGGAATGTTCGAATTTCTCGCCGAAAATGGACTCAAACAATTGGGTTCGACTTCCTGATGATGAATTCCAGGTCAAATTTGGTTCTGTCCCGCCGGCTGTGTCCTGGATAACTTGAGAACGGAAAAAGATAGGGACTTGAAATTTTCAGGGTAGGTGGCGCATCCCAATACGACGGACAAGTTCGTTAATGGGCATAATCGGCACAATGGTTTACGAGTAATAATTTTGTTTTCACCCAATATAAATCCGATCGAATTGAAACTTGGTGAGGTGTAGGATATAAACCTAAGCATGTTTGTGAAATTTTGTGGGACTCGTAACACTAGAGAATTTAAAAAAAATGGTCAAAAAATATTTTTTATGTCACGATATAACCTAAGAACGGAAAGAGATAGCGACTTGAAATTTTCAGGTTAGTTTGTGAATCTGAATTCGACATTTGATTCGTTTATAGGCATAATCGGAAAAACAATTTTGGAGTTATTACCATCTGAAATTTGGTTCTTATTTCCTCAATAACTCGAAAAATACGAAACCGATCCAATTCAGACATGGTTATTAGTTGTAGAATGTCAACGCGAAATTTCTTGCAGAATTTCGTGAGGATCGTATCTTTAGAAATTTTTTGAAAAATCAGTGAAAAAAGTTCTATATATCAGAAACCAAGTTCCAAGTTTGAAGACGATCGCAGCCTTCTGTTAGTTCAGTAGCTGGATGGGTGACCAATGACTCGATATCTCTCGATCAAAAGGAGATAGGGACTTGCAATTTTCAGGGTAGGTTGCACATCTGAATGGGAGAGTTAAGTTCGCTGTTGGCCACAATCGGCCTAACGGTTTCGGAGTTATACTTATCTGGAATATTATATCCTCGATAACTCAAAAAATATAGACTCGACCGAATTGAAGCTTGCTTACTAGTTGTAGAATATCGACGTGAAGGCGAGTGTAAAATTTTGTGAGGATCGTAGGTACTACTAGAAAATTTTTAAAAATTTACAAAAAAATATTATGTATCTCCTTGAGATTCCTTGAGAACGGAAAGAAATAGTTTATTGCAGTTGTCAGGGTAGATTGCGCATCCGAATGCGACATTTAAGTCAATTAGCATAATAGTTTTGGAGTTATATCAAACTGAAATTTGGTTATTATTTCTTCAATAACCCAAAAAAAAGCCGATTCAATTCAAACAAGGTAAATAGTTCCAGAATGTCAACGCAAAAATGTTTACAAAATTCCGTGAAGACCATATTACTAGAAAGTTCTAACAAAATTATTAAAAAAAAATTATATATCACAAATCATTTGTCAGGCATCACTGAAATTGAGTGAGAACCTTCAAAACCATGAATGTCATGATGACATATTAAATTTTAACATACATTTTGGGGTTGATACACAATAAAACGTGAAGCATGTATCTATGGGAGATAATAACCTTACATTAGGGTCCTGTAGCGGTCTTCACTTCGAACATCTGAAGTTCTGAATAATCATCGTTTGGTAAGTCCAAACCTGGTTTTGAAAGAAACCCTCCTGGCCTTACGAGAAACGACATTTTCCTTTTTGAAATCAAATATTGAACGGATTTCTAAGAACAATAGTGTACTCGAATTTACCATTGTAAATACTATTTAAGAGTGTCCAATACAGGAGAATGGACAATATAATTTACCATGGTAAATTCGATTAAGAGTCTCCAATACAGGACAATGGACAATAGAACATACGCGCAAAAGCTCCTGACTTCTCGTCAGTGCTTGAAACTTGAACCAATATTCTAATTTCGACTCTGTTCTGGAATATCATATGATTCCATGTTGATTAATGTATCCATGAGATATCCTCTAACAAATATATTCATTCGTATACATGCAAATTTGTTTTTTATGGATAAAAAGGTTATTATTATTAGTGAGTCCATCTTCCATTGGTTACATAATATACGAAACTAAATATAAACTTAATTGAGTGAAAATTTGAATGCTTGTTGCTTTTGCTTGATGTAATTATAAAATATTAACTCAAATTAAAGATTATACATGATTTACACACTTGTTTATTGAATATTGTGAATACATCATACTAAATTCTCAACAATGAATGATGTACTTACACATTACAATCGAATAACTGGACATAAAGTTTTTCTGTTCTTTTACGAGCTATTTATGGTCTAGTTATACAATATTACACTCCTAGTTCTTTGTGAAGAATCTGAATATTTCATTTCTTCCTCTATTTGAATATATTTTTTCCTCATTACTTAATCCATTTAAACAATTAATAAATTTGGAGAGCGGTAGTCTGAAGAAGTCACTGTTTCACGAAATGCGTATAAATATTCTATAAACAAGTGTATATCTTCTATAATTTATATATCTATCTATAATGGAATTATTTTGGTCGGGATTCATTTCAATGAACTTTCTGAGAGTTCTTATAATAATTTGAACACATTGACAGTGAAGAATAAGCAATTTCATCAAAACTTTGAATAGTTATTGACTTCTATATTTCTTTTGAAATTTTTGTTAATGAATTCGCAAATGATATATTATTCATGCAACAATAATAGTCCAATTTTCATAAAATCGTTCAAGACTATTGCTACCTAAATTAAGATATGGCTGATATAATTGATTGTTATGAAACTTTTATTTCGAAAACATGAGTTTTAGAATAATATATCGTTTGAAGAGGGATTAAATATCTTTCGGGACATCCGATAATATACAAGGGAAAATTTTGAACAAGTAAATGATAGACAAGACATCGGAAAAATCCACCGAACATTTCCGATTTGTTCGAATCTAAATAACGCCACAATCAATTGAAGCTAAATATTTTCCACAAAATGAGAAAATCAATAAATTTTTGGAAAAACGCTGGAATTATGTAGGTATAGGATTTTATACACCGATAATCCAGAAGCAATAGTAAAGCGAAATTTTCAATATACTGAATACCTATATCTTAATAAAGCCGAAAAAATGGAAGGGATTCTGTTATGCAAATTAAGGTGGTTTTTGGTAGAAAATTTTTCGGAAAACCTCCTGCCGGAAAAGTTATACCCCTCCGAAGATTAAAAAAAAATTGTTAATCTTTTTTATTTTCCCTGTATATTAAAAGTCTTCAAAGAAAAGTAATAGAATAGGTGAGAATGAAAATAAGGCAAAACTTGTAAAATATATGAACTGTAAACGAATAAATTAGGTTAGGGAAATTCCACCTCGGTGTTTTTTGAAAATGCATTGCAATTTTTTCTCGTAAATGCTTAAGTTTTCGAAAAAATTTGTATAGATAAAAAAGTCAGTAAATTAATTGGGCTTTTCAGCCATGTTCTTTAAAAGGAAAATATGTGTTAAAAAAAAAGTTGTAAAAAAATAAGAGTTGAATATATACAACATGTGTAGTTTTATTGACAAATAATATTTACCAAGTTTCGGGACTTCAGCCTAATATACAGGGAAAATAAAAAATAGAAACAATTTTTTTTAATCTTCGGAGAGGTGTATCTTTTCCGAAACTTTTTCAAAAAATTTTATATCAAAAACCCAACTTAACTTTCATCACAGAATCAGCCCTTGCATTTCTTCGGTGTTATTCAGAATAATATATGTACATGGTGTCTCGTTTAAAACATCAAAGTTGTAGCTATTTCTCGAAATATGCTGCAATATTTTATATTCTCACCCAAGAAACCAAATTTTCAATAAATTCCTACGTCCCGTTTTCCATAGTCGTGTGAAGTACCGTGAGAGACACTGTAAAAATTTTGTAAGGGTGTTAGAATCATTAAAGGCATGTGGAAAAATTACGAGTAATTCTTGTGATAGATTAAGTTATTCTCAACCCATTTATGTTTTACTACTTTGAGCACCTACTGATTATACCACAATAAAAAAATTCTCACAGAAAACCATTTCCATTACTCTAGAATGGTATCGAAATCGCCTTGAGTATCAGGGACAGCACCGTCATTCAATCAATCATTATACACAGTTGGCTATAATGTTAATAACAGGACGGAATGTCATATTCCGCCAACAACTACAAATTGCCTCGCAACTGAATAAATTAAAAATTGGTTCAAGCACTGACGTGAAGTCAGAAGCTTTTGCGCGTATGTTCTATTGTCCATGCTTCTGTATTGGACACCCTTAATCGAATTTACCATGGTAAATTCGATTAAGGGTGTCCAATACAGAAGCATGGACAATAGAACATACGCGCAAAAGCTTCTGACTTCACGTCAGTGCTTGAACCAATTTTTTTTTTCGTGATTTTTTTAAAATTTTCTAGGGGTACGATTCTTAAAATTTTTTTTTCGTAATTTTTTTCGAATTTTCTAGGGGTACGGTTCTTACAAAATTTTAAACACGTCTTTATGTTGATTTTCTACTACTAGTTACAAAGCGCCATTTCGATCGAATATTTATGTTTTGAGTTATTAAGGAAATAATATTCCAGGTGGGTATAACTCGGAAACCGTTAGACCGATTATGCCCAAAAACGAACTCAACTCTCCCTTTCGGATACGCAACCTACCCTGAAAATTGCAAGTCCCTATCTCCTTTTGTTCGAAAGTTATCGAGGCAACGGTCACCCATCTACTGAACTCACACAAGAATGCTCGAATCTCCAACAATATTTAACCGATCGTATTAAAACTTGAAACTTGGCAGTAGAGTTACGTTATGTAGGCTCTTGCAAAATTTCAGCAATTTCGAACGAATAGTTACTGATATATAGAATTTTTTTTTTTTATTTTCTATGATTTATTAAAAATTTTCTACAAATGCTATCCTCACCAAACTTTGCAAACATTTTTGCGTTGGCATTCTACAACTAATAACCATGTTTGAATTCAATCGGTTCAGTGTTTTTCGAGTTAATGAGGAACAAAAAACCACCAAATTTCAGAAAATTTCAGATGGCTATAACTCTAAAACCGTTTGGCCGATTATGCTCATAAACAAACTGAAATGTCGCGTTCTGGTGCACATCCTAACCTGAAAATTTCAAGCCGCTATCTCATTCCGTTCTCAAGTTATCGTGACAACAAAAATATTTTTTAATAATTTTTTTAAAATTTTCTAGCCATACGATTTGCACTAAATTTCACGAACGTGCTTAGGGTCATATTCTACAACTACCCACCAAGTTTCAATTTGATCGGATTCATATTGGTTGAAAACAAAATTATTACTCGGAAACCACTGGGCCGATTATGCCCATTAACGAACTTGTCCGTCGTATTGGGATGCGCCACCTACCCTGAAAATTTCAAGTCGCTAGCTCTTTTCGTTCTCAAGTTATCGTGGCAACGGCCGGCCGGCCGGCCGGCCGGCCGGACGGCCGGCCGGACAGAATCAAATTTGACCTCGAATTCTTCATTGGGGAGTCGAACTTAATCGTTTGAGACCATTTTTTTCAAAAAATTCGAAAGTTACAGACATTTGGGCAAAACTATAACGCGTATGTTCCCCAGAACATACGCGCAAAAAGAAAATATTTTGTAAATACCCACACATTAAGTGCCTATTATTATTAGTTAATAAATATTTATACACGGTTGATTAATCACCATATTAATTAAATAACTGGGACTCCGTTCATCTGTTTTGGCAATAGAAAATTGAATTACACCCACTCGCTCGCTATCAAGACTTGGAATTCTTATTGAAATTATCCAGTCCATTAATATCTGTCAGGTAGAACCGAAGAACAACGATAGCTAAGATCATTTCTTGCTTTGTATAGTATGAGAAATTTGAGGTAGTTGACCAAAAATATAATTTTTTGAGATTTTTCTCAATAATGGCTGCCAAATATTCTGATATCAAATTCTATATTCAATTTTTCGTAGAATCAAATAATTGTTTAATCTCACATTAACAAGAAGATACAATCTAAGGTAGATTTAACAGGAAATTTCGCTACGGTTGTGATTTGGTGATAATGATATGAATATTAAGATAGAACGTAACTTATTAGCTCATTTTTCATTCTTTTTTACAATAGAAAGTAAAGCTCATATTTATGGGATATGGTTGCCCTATATCAGGTAGCGATCTTCGAACATCTAAATAATTATCGCCCGAATAACCCAACCAAGTTTTCAAGAAACTCTTCCGGCCGATGAGCAACGAGATTCTCTTTCTGAATTTAATTATTTCAGGGACAAGTTTAAGGATACGTTGTGATTACCTTTCAGAATTAACGGAGGTTAACTCATTTTTTTCAAATGAGAACCCTTTTTTTTATTAGTCAGCTGGAATCTACGTTAAAAAAAAATTGGAAAAGCCCTGTGGACAGAAGCTTTGGCGCTCTTGTTCAAACTTTGACAAATCATCTCCGAAATTATTGGTTTCTCAGAGTTGGGAATGATACCAATTGATTATTATAATAGAACTGCATCATAAATAAATATGATACAACTGCATCATGAAAGAAATTAAATTCAAACAAGAGCGTCAAAAACCACGAACTTACCCGAGATATTCATTCCTCAAATCCACTCTGAAAATTATATTATGTCAATTGAAACTTAGCCAATATTTGAGTTTTGTTTTCACTTGAGCTATTCTGAACCCATTTTGGTAAACCTGCCAAAGTATATTTCCATTATCATATGGATTATCCGCGGTCATTGAAATATCACCAAAGTAGTAATACTACAGGGATTCTGGGTCAAACAATAGAAATCATGACGTCACATTTTGGGTGACCGCTTTGTAGGAATTAATGAAAAAGTTCTCGGAAATGACTGGATTCGAACCCGGAATATTTTACTATGAGACCGGTGTGTTAACCGATCGGCCACAACCACTAACCTTAAGAGGTACCTTTTTGGTCCCACATCAATCGCGGGTATATCCCTTTGCATTGTGCGTCTCAGGGGGGCCTTTTTCAGGTAATTAATATGGGGGGATTGGAATTATTCTATCAGTCATATGAAGTTTGATGCATGAGGATCCTTTTTTCGAATTGGGGGGGCATTTATCGTTTATATGAAATGGAATACCTGGGATTATCGGGATAGAATAATTTCTTTTCAGCAGACCCATTACGAAATAACGAATTTTGTGTATCTTTTTTATTTTCAAGTCGACGTTATGGAACCGTCTTGGAACTACATATAGAGATCGAGCAGGTAGCGCCTTTTTCAGAGGAACATTCTAGAACTAATTAGCATGTTTGAATAGACATTGTGGGTGGGGTCGAGTATTTTCATTGTGAAATGCCTGTTATCGGAATCATTCAATAACATATTCCTATATACTAGTTATGATTGAATGCAAATTGACCAATGAAATAACGTAATCAGCTATGATTATATAATTTTCAGTATATTTGAGTATATTTGAGAAATTAATATCGTGAATAAGTTCGACATTATTGGGTAAAATCAAAAACAATTTTAAAGGCATTAAGTATTTTTGGGCGCATGTTCTAGGGGAACATCGTCCTATCATTTCGTCCAAATGTCTGTAATTTTCGAATTTCGAGCTGAAAATTGGCTAATAGACTAATTCGGACTCCCTGATCACGAATCCGGTGTCAGATTGGGAGCTAGTTTGGAAGAATTAGCGTCGACATTAATTCTTGACAATTTTCAAAATTTAAAAAAAGAATTTGCAAGTTTTTGTGATGACGACTTTGAACTCCTAACAAGGAAGGGTATTTTTTTGTTATGATTACATGACGGACTGGGACAAGTTGAATGAAACAACACTACCATCAATAGACAAATTTTATAATAAATTGGACGATGCGCACATTGACGTGAAAAGATATCGTCATGCTCAAAACGTTTGGCAAAAATTCGGTATAAAATCATTGGGTGAATACAGTGACCTATACATGAAAACAGATAGACTTTTGCTCGCTGACGTGATGGAAAATTTTAGGCAAACAGCATTAATGACATACAAACTTGACCCAGCATGGCATTATACTATGCCTGGGTACAGCTGGGACTGTATGTTAAATTATACTAAATGTAAACTGCAATTACTTAAAGATATCGATATGATCATGTTCGTGGAAAAGGGTATACGAGGGGATATGAGCTGCTGCATGAACAGATTGTCTGAAGCCAATAATCCCCAGATGCCTAATTATGACGTCTCAAAGCCCGAGTATAGATGCATAGAATACATGGTGAAGACACTCTTTGACATATTTTCGGTCGATTTGCGGTCCAAATACTATCAAAATACAAGGATTTTGTTTTACTTAAATTTTCGCCGATAGATGCCGACAGTAGAAATTTTATGGACAAAATTACCGACATGTCAAATTAAATTTGAATCTTTGCTCATTCCAGTTTCTTGTGGAAAGTCGTTTGCCGCGCCGAAAGTAAGTCAAATGTTTGCTGTGTGAACTCTGAACGAGTATCCAGAACCATTTTAATCAAATACTATTTTCATTTCGAAAATACTTCGTTTTTATGCGAATATATTTTTTTAACAATTGTATATTCTTACCGGATCAGGGGCAGATTTCTAGTATCAAGATAGTTATTAATTTTAATATTAATAATATTGAAAGATCGCTGATACCGTTAATTGTTAATAAATCAACATAGGAGAACGTAAGACTTAGCCCACTTATGTTATGAAAACTAACAATATTATTTGTGAACGATGAAAGGACTATCAGAGAACAAAGTTCAGAGCAACCACACAGTGTGATTTCATCAATTTGAATAGCTTTCCTAAGGCGTCATTCTTTTTGGCGCTCTTATACTATAATATTATTTGTTTCAAGGATATTGTTAAACGACAAGAATGGCAACTGGCTTGTGCTAGAGGTAGAGTATCGAAAATTAGAACATTTGTTTGTTCAAAATATTTTTCTAGCGAATATATGTATATTGAATAAAAGATTGAAACGTACTACCCTCTATTTGGTTAGTTTATCAATTTAATGAATCATTTTTCGATATTTCATCAGTATATACTTATTTCTGAATAATAGCTATCGAATTAAATATCTATATTCAGCAATCTAATTGCTGAGAACATGAAAAGTTGTCAAGGGGTATTGGGTGACTGAAAAAATGCTGTATACATGAGAATGTTTTGATGAAATTTCAAATTATACATATAATATAATAAGTAAAATGCTCAATTTAAAAGAGTCTTACATGATAAAGGAATTACTACATTTGAATAATAATATGATATCGAAAGATATTGTATGTAGAGGTATTACAGAAAATTCTGCATCATTCAATGTATTTCAAAATACATAAATTAAATGCTTGTACTCTAATGACGTTGGATGTGATCTTTCGTAATGGAAAAATAATGATTTCACAGATTTCTTCATTTACAGTTCCATTCAAAATGTTCCAAAGAAACTCCTTTACTGATAAATCCTTTGAATAAAAAATCCATTATTTGACCTCATTATGTCTTGGCAAGATGAAATTTCTGAATTTACGAACTAGCAACGGTGAAAAGTGAACTTTGCCGCTTGTCAGTTTTCATTTATTCGCTTGTCAGAATCTTCGAAATCGACCCTAGCGGCACCATCGTTAATAAAGTGAAGTAGTACATAAAGTACGTGATTTGACAGTTCTTGGTCCGTTTTTCGGCCGAAAATTTTAGCAGGAATTAGTAGGGAGTGTCCACACCTTGTTATTCTATGCATCTTGGCCCGAGTCATATCTGCTTTATCTTGATGTTAATAATTTGTATGGCTGGGCAATGAGTCAATATTTACCATTTGGGGGTTTTGAATGGGTAGACATATCTGTAGATGTGAGCATCATGCCTGACGATTCTCCTGAAGGATATATTCTTCAAGTAGACCTGGAATATCCTCACCACCTACATGATCTGCATAAAGACCTCCCGCTGTGTCCGGAGCACAGCATCCCCCCGGGCTCAAAGTTTTCCAAATTACTCTGCACACTCTCTGATAAGAAAGACTATATAATTCATTATCGGAATTTGAAAACTGTTTTAGAATTAGGTTTGAAAGTAACACAGATTAAACAAGTTTTGAAATTTAAGCAGTCTCCCTGGCTAAAACCCTATATTGACCTTAACACGGAATTGCGAGCAAAAGCAACAACAACATTCGGAAAAAATCAATTTAAATTTGCAAATAATCCAATTTTTGGTAAAACGATGGAAAATATTAGATTGCACAGAGTTGTACGCCTGGTATCCAAATATGAAACCAGGTACGGGGGGCAAAGCATTGGATTAGTTCGCCAAGATTCCATAGTCGCACAATTTTCGGTGAAGATTTGATGGCAATCGAACTTAATAAGAATGAGCTCTTATTTAACAAACCACTTTACATAGGTCAGGCATAGTATGCATTACCACTACTTTTTAGCAATCGACAAATGAGAGTATTGTTGAAACATATCTGGGGGCGGTTTTAAGATCGAAACACCCAAATAATTGTTAATATTTCCCCTTTTTTACCCAGATGAAGGAACCTCCTATATTTCCTTCTATCTGGGCTTTGATATACATTTTGAGACTGAAACAACTCACTACTACAAATAACATTGTAACTATTACATCTCTTAGTGCAAGAGACATAACTATTCTTGATCTGTCGCGAAACAATAACATTGTCTTGTCTTCGTTGGCAACTTAGCAGTCACTTCTGCCCTTTTCCTATAGAAGGGAGATTTTATATTGTATCAATAGTGCATTGTACAATAATTCGTGCTTGTTACCGAAGTAACGGTAACAACAAAATACAGTTAATTGTTTATTAAAAGTGCGTTCGAATATTTCACCACTTCCCATCCTCGTAATTGTTACTTTATTACAAGCAACAACTTACGCAGTAATCAATGAGATTACTACTGGGTGCTTAATGTTAAGTATACACCCTTCAAGCATCACCCTGATAAAACAATCAGGGTGTATAATTCTGGTCCTTCGAAAATAATTATATCCTGATAAAAGCATCAGGACTCACATATTGTCCTTCGAAACCATAACAGTCCTGATAAACTAATCAGGATACAACAAGAGTATTTTTAGCAATTCTTGAAAATTGTATGTACAGGATGTTTTACAAGATGTGGAATACAGAAAATAATTTTCTCAGTCTAGACCAGCGCTATCAACAAGTCATTATGAGTAAATATTAGGCATAGGCCTATACTCATTCCCTGAAATTGTCATCAAGATCCATGCAGGCTTTCAAGGATTATGCCGAATGAAAAATTTTTGATGAAATACATCCTGTATCTCTTAAACGAATATAGTTAGGACACATTGCGAACACTGATTTAGACTCACCAAAATGTCCTGCACCTGTACTGAAAGCCTGCACAATCATTCGTGAAACACCCTGTATATATCGAATACCACACCTATAATGGACGATTACGTTGGAGGACTGATAGTTAATTTAACGACAAATTTGATAATGTCAATCCGTGGGACCGTTTGTATGCACTGTAACTTTAGAAATTACTTAGTTACTAACTGCATAGCTGGGCATGATGCACCCAGTAGGTCTCAAAATAAAATCATTCAAATTTTAATTATATAATAGAATATTTTACGAAAAACGAATTGAACCAAGTTTGAAGCCGCTTTAACTTTATGCCGAATTTCCTCCATATCAACCGAAGAAGCATAGATAAGCTTATTTTAACAAATTTTCTCTTTAAAGGGTTCTGTTAAAGTGCGTTACGCTGCCATAGCTGCCAAACCAGACTTTTTAGAAATTTCCTTTGAAAGCATTTAAAAAATCACTCATTTGTTGAATAATTTTATTTGGGAACACCCTGTATATTAGAAAATAATTTCCTGAGATACAGAATTGAAACTACAAAGGGCGTGCTTTCAAACGAAATTTCTAAAAGGTCGGGTTTGGCAGCTATGGAAGCGTAACGCACTATTGCAGGACCCTGTATACCTCGAGAACAACTCTCCATGTGCATCTTGGAATTTGTATACAAGGTGTTAAAAACAACTGTAAAAGAGCTCAAATACGTCTAGTTTGTTATATAAAACTTTTTCGAATTCACACCCTAGCTGAGTTATAAACCCTTGAAAGGATGAATTGATTTTTCAGTTTTCAATTTTAATGTACCGACCCAAAATATTCAGACACATTCATTTTAAAAAGTATTAATATACGATACGTGGTATTAGTACCACTAATTTTTAAACCCGCTACTATATTTACTGGGGGTTGAAACAAACAGGCCCTTCTATAAATTATTCCATAACTTCTCAGACATTCGTGAAATTAGAAAAGTGAATATATTTTCCGAAAGAAAATGCAATTATGGAAATGTTTTGTCTCTCGTATTTAATTCGTAACTTCAGTAGTTTCGGAGGAAATTATTGAAATGTAAGATCAATTTTTCTACGGTTGATACCAGGATCCCGAGATATCTGTAACTTTTAACAACTTACCCCCCCCCTTAACGGGGTGTGCAAGTCGGAATATTAAACTCATGAAACTGGGGAAGTTTCCGAAGATCCAGAAACATTTAATCTTGTAGGTAAAGTAAAATTAGCGAACAAACAAGATAAAAATTATTAAAACTTTGTGTGGGTCTATGTAGGAAACTAGGATAGAATCCTAGAAAGCTGAGATTTGGTACCTAGGCTAGAACAAGCATACAAACAACAACAAAAAATGAGAAATTTATAATTTTCTCCCTCTATTCCCTTATTAAGGGGAGTGTAGTTTTGTATATAATTTTTATTAAATTCAATTACATTTGATGTAAATCCGGATGCAAAGATTCACAAGAAGCTTTTACAGTTAAAAAGCTATCAGATCACATAAATATGGAAGCCTCTAGCTATACAAGCAGTTTTTCTAGAAGGTCGAAAAATATGGCTAGGCTAATTCATAGAACTATTGCATGACACACCTTTCTAACAGTGAAAGCTTCTTGTGAGACTTGGCAACCATCAGTTTTACATAAAATATTTTTGGTGCTAAAAGTATATCTGTAAGATAGTAAGTTTTCGAAAATATAATTTTTTGATGTACAATCATTTTCATTGAAATTCAATTGATACTTAAGGACTCAAAATGAGATAGCAGTTCACAAATGACTTATTAATTTTTTCACAGGAAGGATAATGAAAAAATATACTAATAGATGTATAAACATATTTCAACTGTATCCGCTTTGTATCCGCTTTGTGTGAGCTTTGTATCCGCTTTGAATCCGCTTTGTGTGAGCTTTGTATCCGCTTTGAATCCGCTTTGTATCAGCTTTGTATGAGCTTTGTATGAGCTTTGTATGAGCTTTGCATGAGCTTTGTATGAGCTTTGTATGCGCTTTGTATGAGCTTTGTATCCGCTTTGTATGCGCTTTGTATGAGCTTTGAATCCGCTCTGTATCAGTTTTGCATGAGCTTTGTATGAGCTTTGTATCCGCTTTGAATCCGCTTTGAATCCGCTTTGTATCAGCTTCGTATGAGCTTTGTATGAGCTTTGTATGAGCTTTGTATGAGCTTTGTATGAGCTTTGTATGCGCTTTGTATGAGCTTTGTATCCGCTTTGTATGCGCTTTGTATGAGCTTTGTATGAGCTTTGAATCCGCTTTGTATCAGTTTTGTATGAGCTTTGTATGAGCTTTGTATCCGCTTTGTATGAGCTTTGTATGCGCTTTGTATGAGCTTTGTATCCGCTTTGTATGAGCTTTGTATCCGCTTTGTATGAGCTTTGTATCCTCTCATCCGTTGTAAGTTTACTTTTGTAAGGCGAATTCTCCGTTTGGGCGGCAGACGAGCGTTACATGCAATGCTCGTAGACCCGTCCACACGGACATTTCGCCTTACATTACGCGTTACATTACACTCGTCTGGACCCAGCATTAGAATGAGTTATCGGACAAGCTTGAGCCCAATTCAGAATCACGTTCCTCTTCATCTTAAAACATAATAATGTCACACCTGGAAATAAACTTGCCATCCCTAATATATTTTTGTGTGTAGTGCTAAGAATGCCTGCTTGATCTGAGATGTTGGTTTGACATGCGTTGTCAAATTTTTGGATATTCGAAGTTCGAAATTGCTTCAATTAATTCAGTTGCTTTATTTATAGAAATTAAGAAAGAATTTACAAAATATTTGATGTGAGAGACTGGTTGACCAGAAGTTTGCTTAGTAGGTATATAGTTATTTTTGTCATGACTACAATTAACAGTGCTGTGCCTAAGCTACCTGAAGGATACAGCAACTATTTTGGCGCGCCAAAACAGTTGCTGTATCCTTCAGGTAGCTTAGGCACAGCACTGTTAATTGTAGTCATGACAAAAATAACTATATACCTACTAAGCAAACTTCTGGTCAACCAGTCTCTCACATCAAATATTTTGTAAATTCTTTCTTAATTTCTATAAATAAAGCAACTGAATTAATTGAAGCAATTTCGAACTTCGAATATCCAAAAATTTGACAACGCATGTCAAACCAACATCTCAGATCAAGCAGGCATTCTTAGCACTACACACAAAAATATATTAGGGATGGCAAGTTTATTTCCAGGTGTGACATTATTATGTTTTAAGATGAAGAGGAACGTGATTCTGAATTGGGCTCAAGCTTGTCCGATAACTCATTCTAATGCTGGGTCCAGACGAGTGTAATGTAACGCGTAATGTAAGGCGAAATGTCCGTGTGGACGGGTCTACGAGCATTGCATGTAACGCTCGTCTGCCGCCCAAACGGAGAATTCGCCTTACAAAAGTAAACTTACAACGGATGAGAGGATACAAAGCTCATACAAAGCGGATACAAAGCTCATACAAAGCGGATACAAAGCTCATACAAAGCGCATACAAAGCTCATACAAAGCGGATACAAAGCTCATACAAAGCTCATACAAAACTGATACAAAGCGGATTCAAAGCTCATACAAAGCTCATACAAAGCGCATACAAAGCGGATACAAAGCTCATACAAAGCGCATACAAAGCTCATACAAAGCTCATACAAAGCTCATACAAAGCTCATACAAAGCTCATACGAAGCTGATACAAAGCGGATTCAAAGCGGATTCAAAGCGGATACAAAGCTCATACAAAGCTCATGCAAAACTGATACAGAGCGGATTCAAAGCTCATACAAAGCGCATACAAAGCGGATACAAAGCTCATACAAAGCGCATACAAAGCTCATACAAAGCTCATGCAAAGCTCATACAAAGCTCATACAAAGCTCATACAAAGCTGATACAAAGCGGATTCAAAGCGGATACAAAGCTCACACAAAGCGGATTCAAAGCGGATACAAAGCTCACACAAAGCGGATACAAAGCGGATACAGTTGAAATATGTTTATACATCTATTAGTATATTTTTTCATTATCCTTCCTGTGAAAAAATTAATAAGTCATTTGTGAACTGCTATCTCATTTTGAGTCCTTAAGTATCAATTGAATTTCAATGAAAATGATTGTACATCAAAAAATTATATTTTCGAAAACTTACTATCTTACAGATATACTTTTAGCACCAAAAATATTTTATGTAAAACTGATGGTTGCCAAGTCTCACAAGAAGCTTTCACTGTTAGAAAGGTGTGTCATGCAATAGTTCTATGAATTAGCCTAGCCATATTTTTCGACCTTCTAGAAAAACTGCTTGTATAGCTAGAGGCTTCCATATTTATGTGATCTGATAGCTTTTTAACTGTAAAAGCTTCTTGTGAATCTTTGCATCCGGATTTACATCAAATGTAATTGAATTTAATAAAAATTATATACAAAACTACACTCCCCTTAATAAGGGAATAGAGGGAGAAAATTATAAATTTCTCATTTTTTGTTGTTGTTTGTATGCTTGTTCTAGCCTAGGTACCAAATCTCAGCTTTCTAGGATTCTATCCTAGTTTCCTACATAGACCCACACAAAGTTTTAATAATTTTTATCTTGTTTGTTCGCTAATTTTACTTTACCTACAAGATTAAATGTTTCTGGATCTTCGGAAACTTCCCCAGTTTCATGAGTTTAATATTCCGACTTGCACACCCCGTTAAGGGGGGGGTAAGTTGTTAAAAGTTACAGATATCTCGGGATCCTGGTATCAACCGTAGAAAAATTGATCTTACATTTCAATAATTTCCTCCGAAACTACTGAAGTTACGAATTAAATACGAGAGACAAAACATTTCCATAATTGCATTTTCTTTCGGAAAATATATTCACTTTTCTAATTTCACGAATGTCTGAGAAGTTATGGAATAATTTATAGAAGGGCCTGTTTGTTTCAACCCCCAGTAAATATAGTAGCGGGTTTAAAAATTAGTGGTACTAATACCACGTATCGTATATTAATACTTTTTAAAATGAATGTGTCTGAATATTTTGGGTCGGTACATTAAAATTGAAAACTGAAAAATCAATTCATCCTTTCAAGGGTTTATAACTCAGCTAGGGTGTGAATTCGAAAAAGTTTTATATAACAAACTAGACGTATTTGAGCTCTTTTACAGTTGTTTTTAACACCTTGTATACAAATTCCAAGATGCACATGGAGAGTTGTTCTCGAGGTATACAGGGTCCTGCAATAGTGCGTTACGCTTCCATAGCTGCCAAACCCGACCTTTTAGAAATTTCGTTTGAAAGCACGCCCTTTGTAGTTTCAATTCTGTATCTCAGGAAATTATTTTCTAATATACAGGGTGTTCCCAAATAAAATTATTCAACAAATGAGTGATTTTTTAAATGCTTTCAAAGGAAATTTCTAAAAAGTCTGGTTTGGCAGCTATGGCAGCGTAACGCACTTTAACAGAACCCTTTAAAGAGAAAATTTGTTAAAATAAGCTTATCTATGCTTCTTCGGTTGATATGGAGGAAATTCGGCATAAAGTTAAAGCGGCTTCAAACTTGGTTCAATTCGTTTTTCGTAAAATATTCTATTATATAATTAAAATTTGAATGATTTTATTTTGAGACCTACTGGGTGCATCATGCCCAGCTATGCAGTTAGTAACTAAGTAATTTCTAAAGTTACAGTGCATACAAACGGTCCCACGGATTGACATTATCAAATTTGTCGTTAAATTAACTATCAGTCCTCCAACGTAATCGTCCATTATAGGTGTGGTATTCGATATATACAGGGTGTTTCACGAATGATTGTGCAGGCTTTCAGTACAGGTGCAGGACATTTTGGTGAGTCTAAATCAGTGTTCGCAATGTGTCCTAACTATATTCGTTTAAGAGATACAGGATGTATTTCATCAAAAATTTTTCATTCGGCATAATCCTTGAAAGCCTGCATGGATCTTGATGACAATTTCAGGGAATGAGTATAGGCCTATGCCTAATATTTACTCATAATGACTTGTTGATAGCGCTGGTCTAGACTGAGAAAATTATTTTCTGTATTCCACATCTTGTAAAACATCCTGTACATACAATTTTCAAGAATTGCTAAAAATACTCTTGTTGTATCCTGATTAGTTTATCAGGACTGTTATGGTTTCGAAGGACAATATGTGAGTCCTGATGCTTTTATCAGGATATAATTATTTTCGAAGGACCAGAATTATACACCCTGATTGTTTTATCAGGGTGATGCTTGAAGGGTGTATACTTAACATTAAGCACCCAGTAGTAATCTCATTGATTACTGCGTAAGTTGTTGCTTGTAATAAAGTAACAATTACGAGGATGGGAAGTGGTGAAATATTCGAACGCACTTTTAATAAACAATTAACTGTATTTTGTTGTTACCGTTACTTCGGTAACAAGCACGAATTATTGTACAATGCACTATTGATACAATATAAAATCTCCCTTCTATAGGAAAAGGGCAGAAGTGACTGCTAAGTTGCCAACGAAGACAAGACAATGTTATTGTTTCGCGACAGATCAAGAATAGTTATGTCTCTTGCACTAAGAGATGTAATAGTTACAATGTTATTTGTAGTAGTGAGTTGTTTCAGTCTCAAAATGTATATCAAAGCCCAGATAGAAGGAAATATAGGAGGTTCCTTCATCTGGGTAAAAAAGGGGAAATATTAACAATTATTTGGGTGTTTCGATCTTAAAACCGCCCCCAGATATGTTTCAACAATACTCTCATTTGTCGATTGCTAAAAAGTAGTGGTAATGCATACTATGCCTGACCTATGTAAAGTGGTTTGTTAAATAAGAGCTCATTCTTATTAAGTTCGATTGCCATCAAATCTTCACCGAAAATTGTGCGACTATGGAATCTTGGCGAACTAATCCAATGCTTTGCCCCCCGTACCTGGTTTCATATTTGGATACCAGGCGTACAACTCTGTGCAATCTAATATTTTCCATCGTTTTACCAAAAATTGGATTATTTGCAAATTTAAATTGATTTTTTCCGAATGTTGTTGTTGCTTTTGCTCGCAATTCCGTGTTAAGGTCAATATAGGGTTTTAGCCAGGGAGACTGCTTAAATTTCAAAACTTGTTTAATCTGTGTTACTTTCAAACCTAATTCTAAAACAGTTTTCAAATTCCGATAATGAATTATATAGTCTTTCTTATCAGAGAGTGTGCAGAGTAATTTGGAAAACTTTGAGCCCGGGGGGATGCTGTGCTCCGGACACAGCGGGAGGTCTTTATGCAGATCATGTAGGTGGTGAGGATATTCCAGGTCTACTTGAAGAATATATCCTTCAGGAGAATCGTCAGGCATGATGCTCACATCTACAGATATGTCTACCCATTCAAAACCCCCAAATGGTAAATATTGACTCATTGCCCAGCCATACAAATTATTAACATCAAGATAAAGCAGATATGACTCGGGCCAAGATGCATAGAATAACAAGGTGTGGACACTCCCTACTAATTCCTGCTAAAATTTTCGGCCGAAAAACGGACCAAGAACTGTCAAATCACGTACTTTATGTACTACTTCACTTTATTAACGATGGTGCCGCTAGGGTCGATTTCGAAGATTCTGACAAGCGAATAAATGAAAACTGACAAGCGGCAAAGTTCACTTTTCACCGTTGCTAGTTCGTAAATTCAGAAATTTCATCTTGCCAAGACATAATGAGGTCAAATAATGGATTTTTTATTCAAAGGATTTATCAGTAAAGGAGTTTCTTTGGAACATTTTGAATGGAACTGTAAATGAAGAAATCTGTGAAATCATTATTTTTCCATTACGAAAGATCACATCCAACGTCATTAGAGTACAAGCATTTAATTTATGTATTTTGAAATACATTGAATGATGCAGAATTTTCTGTAATACCTCTACATACAATATCTTTCGATATCATATTATTATTCAAATGTAGTAATTCCTTTATCATGTAAGACTCTTTTAAATTGAGCATTTTACTTATTATATTATATGTATAATTTGAAATTTCATCAAAACATTCTCATGTATACAGCATTTTTTCAGTCACCCAATACCCCTTGACAACTTTTCATGTTCTCAGCAATTAGATTGCTGAATATAGATATTTAATTCGATAGCTATTATTCAGAAATAAGTATATACTGATGAAATATCGAAAAATGATTCATTAAATTGATAAACTAACCAAATAGAGGGTAGTACGTTTCAATCTTTTATTCAATATACATATATTCGCTAGAAAAATATTTTGAACAAACAAATGTTCTAATTTTCGATACTCTACCTCTAGCACAAGCCAGTTGCCATTCTTGTCGTTTAACAATATCCTTGAAACAAATAATATTATAGTATAAGAGCGCCAAAAAGAATGACGCCTTAGGAAAGCTATTCAAATTGATGAAATCACACTGTGTGGTTGCTCTGAACTTTGTTCTCTGATAGTCCTTTCATCGTTCACAAATAATATTGTTAGTTTTCATAACATAAGTGGGCTAAGTCTTACGTTCTCCTATGTTGATTTATTAACAATTAACGGTATCAGCGATCTTTCAATATTATTAATATTAAAATTAATAACTATCTTGATACTAGAAATCTGCCCCTGATCCGGTAAGAATATACAATTGTTAAAAAAATATATTCGCATAAAAACGAAGTATTTTCGAAATGAAAATAGTATTTGATTAAAATGGTTCTGGATACTCGTTCAGAGTTCACACAGCAAACATTTGACTTACTTTCGGCGCGGCAAACGACTTTCCACAAGAAACTGGAATGAGCAAAGATTCAAATTTAATTTGACATGTCGGTAATTTTGTCCATAAAATTTCTACTGTCGGCATCTATCGGCGAAAATTTAAGTAAAACAAAATCCTTGTATTTTGATAGTATTTGGACCGCAAATCGACCGAAAATATGTCAAAGAGTGTCTTCACCATGTATTCTATGCATCTATACTCGGGCTTTGAGACGTCATAATTAGGCATCTGGGGATTATTGGCTTCAGACAATCTGTTCATGCAGCAGCTCATATCCCCTCGTATACCCTTTTCCACGAACATGATCATATCGATATCTTTAAGTAATTGCAGTTTACATTTAGTATAATTTAACATACAGTCCCAGCTGTACCCAGGCATAGTATAATGCCATGCTGGGTCAAGTTTGTATGTCATTAATGCTGTTTGCCTAAAATTTTCCATCACGTCAGCGAGCAAAAGTCTATCTGTTTTCATGTATAGGTCACTGTATTCACCCAATGATTTTATACCGAATTTTTGCCAAACGTTTTGAGCATGACGATATCTTTTCACGTCAATGTGCGCATCGTCCAATTTATTATAAAATTTGTCTATTGATGGTAGTGTTGTTTCATTCAACTTGTCCCAGTCCGTCATGTAATCATAACAAAAAAATACCCTTCCTTGTTAGGAGTTCAAAGTCGTCATCACAAAAACTTGCAAATTCTTTTTTTAAATTTTGAAAATTGTCAAGAATTAATGTCGACGCTAATTCTTCCAAACTAGCTCCCAATCTGACACCGGATTCGTGATCAGGGAGTCCGAATTAGTCTATTAGCCAATTTTCAGCTCGAAATTCGAAAATTACAGACATTTGGACGAAATGATAGGACGATGTTCCCCTAGAACATGCGCCCAAAAATACTTAATGCCTTTAAAATTGTTTTTGATTTTACCCAATAATGTCGAACTTATTCACGATATTAATTTCTCAAATATACTCAAATATACTGAAAATTATATAATCATAGCTGATTACGTTATTTCATTGGTCAATTTGCATTCAATCATAACTAGTATATAGGAATATGTTATTGAATGATTCCGATAACAGGCATTTCACAATGAAAATACTCGACCCCACCCACAATGTCTATTCAAACATGCTAATTAGTTCTAGAATGTTCCTCTGAAAAAGGCGCTACCTGCTCGATCTCTATATGTAGTTCCAAGACGGTTCCATAACGTCGACTTGAAAATAAAAAAGATACACAAAATTCGTTATTTCGTAATGGGTCTGCTGAAAAGAAATTATTCTATCCCGATAATCCCAGGTATTCCATTTCATATAAACGATAAATGCCCCCCCAATTCGAAAAAAGGATCCTCATGCATCAAACTTCATATGACTGATAGAATAATTCCAATCCCCCCATATTAATTACCTGAAAAAGGCCCCCCTGAGACGCACAATGCAAAGGGATATACCCGCGATTGATGTGGGACCAAAAAGGTACCTCTTAAGGTTAGTGGTTGTGGCCGATCGGTTAACACACCGGTCTCATAGTAAAATATTCCGGGTTCGAATCCAGTCATTTCCGAGAACTTTTTCATTAATTCCTACAAAGCGGTCACCCAAAATGTGACGTCATGATTTCTATTGTTTGACCCAGAATCCCTGTAGTATTACTACTCACCAAAAAGTATAATATCATATTATAATCCCCATAATTCTACGATAGCTGAAATGAATTTGACTCTCTTTTACAAGAAAACAAAATGACATGTACGAGTATGAACACAGATCATATAATAATTCATAGATAGAATAATTATAGCATTCTGTGAAAACATAGAAGTACGATTCATTATTGAAATTTCGAAAAATAATATCTCCGAAGGTATTAGCTTGTTAGTGTTGAAAATGATATCAATGGATTTTTATGGAGAAACTGCAACTTGAAAAAAAAGTAATTTGAAATTTGTTAGTTAAGAAAAAAAATTTTTTTTTCGTCACTCTGAAACCATCTGGCCTGTTTTGCCCAATAACGAACTTAACTGACATATTTATCTCTCAAACCTACTCTGAAAATTTCAACTGCCTAGCTCATTCTGCTGGAGAGCTATTGTAGAAAAAAAAATTTAAAATACATTTTTTTTTTAAATTTTACGGCAATCCGATCAATACAAAACTTCGCATGCGTATAAAGGTTATTATTATACAATCCGATGCTAAGTTTCAGATAGATCGAGTGATCGGTTTCAGAAATATTCATAAAAAATATTTTTACTAAAAACTGCCATAACTCCGAAAGCACTTGATGGATTTCACCTGTTAACGAACTCGTCTCAGATATTTATGCTCCAAACGTACCCTGCAAATTTCAATCCTCTAACTCCTTTCGTTCGAGAGTTATTGTGTTAACGGACGGCCGGCCGGACGGCCGGACAGAATCGATTTTGACCACGGATTCTTGATCAGTCAGTCGAATCAAATCGTTTGAGACCCTTTTCAGCCAAAAATTCGAAAATTATAGACATTTGGGCAAGTTGATAAGCACTCTGTTCCGAGGAACAAGAGCGCCAAAAAATGAGTTTTGAGGTTTTTGTTATGACTGACTTAAACATTCAAATAGAAACACCCCGGTTGTTCAATTGAATTTTAAATTAACGAAGGAAAAGTACTGGTATGTCTTCTGATAGAACCTAGATTTTTCACACGAATTTTCTGAGAATAATATGTAAGTGACATAATGAAACAATTTAAAATTCAATGGGTAATTTGATTATGAATGAAAAAAGTAAGTATTGCATTTAAAAAAATTGGTTCAATCTCTATGGACTGGAGCTTTTTGGCGCTCTTGTTCAAACAGACAAATTATATCTCCGAAAGTATTGGTTTCTCAGAGTTGGGAATGATATCAATGTATTCTTATGAAAGAACTGCGTCATAAAGGAAATTCAAATCAAATAATAGTTTATTTATGAAGATGAAATAAGCAGTCTCAGAATGAGAACGGCACCATGCAAGAAATCAAATTAAAATAGCTGAAATGAATTTGACGCGCTCTTATAGAAAAGGATGACATGTACGAGTATGAACACAGATCATATAATAATTCATAGATAGAATAATTATAGCATTCTGTGAAAACATAGAAGTACGATTCATTATTGAAATTTCGAAAAATAATATCTCCGAAAGTGTTAGCTTGTTAGAGGTGAAAGTGATATCAATTGATTTTTATGGTGAAATTGCATCTTAAAAAAAATTTAATTTGAAATTTGTGAGTTGAAAAAAAATTTCTTTTTCTTTATTCCAAAACCCAATTACCCAATTACGAACTTAGCCGAGATATTTATCTCCCAATCATACTCTGAAATTTTCAACTGCCTTGCTCATTCTGTTCAAGAGTTATGATAGACACAAAATTTAAAAATTTTGAAAATTTTTTTTTTACTTACGGAAACTCGATCAATACAAACTTCGCATGCGAATGAGGGTCATTATTCTACAATTTGGTGCTAAATTTGAGATAGATCGAGTGATCGGTTTCGGAAATAATTTCATAAAAAAAGTTTTTACTAAAAACGTCCATAACTCCAAAACCGTTCGATGAATTTCGCTGGTTAACGAACTCGTCCGAGATATTCACGCTGCAAACCTGCCCTGCAAATTTAAATCCTCTAACTCATCCCGTTCGAGAGTTATCGTGTTAACGGACGACCGGCCGGACATAATCGATTTCGACCAAGGATTCTTGATCAGTGAGTCGAACCAAATCGTTTGAGACCATTTTCAGCCAAAACTTCGAATATTACAGGCATTTGGGCAAATTGATAAGCACTCTATTCCGAGGAACAAGAGCGCCAAAAACGAAAGTTGCTATCATTTCGTTCGAACGAATCTAAAATTGTTTCCAAGAATTCATCTCTCCTAACAAAGCTTATCTACAAAATTTTAGCCTAGTGAATATATTCCAATAGGTTTCTTGAATATACCTCATTTTCAACAATTGGATTACTCCTCTCTATCAATTCGCTTTTATGGCATAAAGTTGAGTTTCTGGTAAGATATCCAAAATTATCCTCATATTGACTTAGCACAGAGGTTTGGGGTATCGCAAGGTACAGCAACTAATATGACATTGATACATATTCTGCATGAAATTTTATCAAAACAATTGAATTCAATGTTATGCAGACTTTTGAGATTATCGTATGGCTAGGAAATTTTGAAAAGATTATTAAAAACAATTCTGTATGTCAGAGACTATTCGTCGTATATCGCTGATATTTTGTAAGAGCCCTGAAAACCATATTGTACAGCCAAGTACTAGATTTAAACTAGGTCGGATTTATATTCATTGAAATTTTGGGAAAATATTCCTTGAGGAGCCTGGGGCGAGTTCAGTACTTGCATGGGTGACTGCTCTGGCTATGAATTTGAACAAGCGTGCCAAGGCTCTTGGTCACAGTGCTTTTCCAACTTGTTGAAATTTTGAACGTGTACCGTTAGTCGAATCAACTGCAAACATTCAGTTCATTCACACCACGTGTTGAATACCGGAAACAAGGATATTCAATAGTCGGAATGTTTGTATCTGTCGAAGCAATTCATTGCCAATAACGTATAATCAATCTCTGTTTCGCTTAAATTCGCAGTTGACTAGCACATTAAAGGAATGCAATAAAATAAGTCTCAACGACAAGACAACGCTGTTTCAATTGACGCACATCCAAAGTCAAAGTTCATGGAACAAACAATTAATACAATCTGCCCACGCAGCCTTGTTGATCGAAACTTAATAGAAATACGACTTTCTGATTGGAGTCGGCTTATTTACAATATACAGTATTCGTAACAACGTAATGAGATATCGTTGATGATCTATATAAACAACAAGATAATTATGTTTTGTCATTAGGAGAAGGAGGTTATCCTAAATTCACCAGAAGATATCAATACAGCGTGCCAAAAAAGTTACGTAACTAGTCAATAATTCTTGTATGAAGAATTATTAAGGAAAATCCTCACAGCCGTCGATTTTTAATTTCAAAAGCAATTCATCTTATGCTTTTATGCACTTCTCTACTTTATTTTTTCACTTAGGAATATATGGATTGTGATATATCAAATTAAATGACATTCAATTGCACATTGAGCGGTGTGACTGAAAAAATAATTTGTTAAGCTATTTTTGTATTACAAATTTAACAATTTGTGATTGGTGTCTGGTTCTAAGTTTGAAATAATAAATTTTGAGAAATATCCTCCTACCCACCGATTTTTATTTCCGAAGTTTGAGAAATGCATCCAGTTTTGAAGTTCGGAGTTGATACCCTTAACCCTCAACAATTTTTTTCTATTGGAAAAATATTGTTTGTGATATATCGTATCAAAAGTCATTCGATGACTAATTGAGTTATGTGAAGGAAAATAAAATTTTACCTCAAAATTCTTGCAATAAAATGTTACGACGAAAAGAAAAATTTATACACAAGTTGAAAGCAGCTGCGAATTAATGTTTTATTACATCGCAAATAAAACAATAAACAGATAAGGATGATGGTGTCGCTTCCACACACATGAAGGTGTTCTCGAAACTAAGTGAGGTCAAGAAAAACTTTAGTTTTTGTTGAAAAAATATTCTTTCGTCAATCTAGCAGATCAACTATAGATGACAAAATGTATGGTATCGTTTTAGTTGCTAACTGATCTCTCTATGGCGAATAATTTCATATATTCCGATAATTTTCCATTCGATATGAATCACTATAAAATTAACTACACTCGTGTCCACTACAGTTTTTTGTCGTCTGACATATGTTTCGGAAACAAAGTTTCCATCTTCAAAGGCGAAGCGTTACTGCTACTGATATGAATCAATTGAGTGAAAAGCAGCGAATAGAAATCTTGATGTTTCTGGGACATGGGGATCGCAAGCGGACCTATGAACAAGTGTGCTAAATTTTCAATGAGCGTTATCAAGACAGAAATCCTATAAGTAAAACTACTATTTGTTGAGTGGTTAAAGATTTTGAACAAACTGGAAATATTAAAAACTCTCCAAAATTTGGTAGACCTCAAACTACTACATGTGGCGATAAGGCTCTCGATATATAACTTTCCATATAAGAGAATCCAAAACAATCTATACGAAAACTGGCCGATGAATTCGATGTGAGTAAGCAATCAGCTGGTAATCTTCTCAGAAAAACTAAGTATCACCCATACAAGATTTAAAGCACACAAGCATTATCTGATGACGATTGCGACCAACGAGCGCAGTTTTGTGAAGTAATGCAGGAGAGATGCAATTAGGATGATACCTTTTCATCGAGAATTATTTTTACCGATGAAGCTCGTTTTACTTGAATGGGTTGGTCCTTCGACATAATTGTCGCTTCTGGTCCACAGTAAGTCCTCATTGGGTGCAGACAGTTCACACCCAACATCCCGAAAAATTAAATGTGTGATTGGGCACAATTGGCCATCATATTATTGGACCTTTTTTTATAGAAGGAAATTTGACTATTATCTAGAGTTTCTGAGGAATCAAATATTACCTGCAGTCATTGATCTCTTTCCTGGTGTGAATGGTCGACAAGTAGCTGACAATATTTGGTTCCAACAGGATGGTGCGCTTCCGCATTATGGTGAGGAGGTATCTTGATGGCACATTTCCTAATAAATGGATTGGTAGGAGAGGATCAGTTGAATGTCCACCCCAATCTCCTGATTTGAACTTTCTCGACTATTTTCTGCGGGGCCATTTGAAGAGAACCGTTTATCAAAATACATGATAATTTGGAAGACTTAAATTTCAGAGAGAAGTCGGAAGAATACCTGTTGCTGCGTTGAATAATTCATTGAGGAGTTTCGAAGAACGGCTTGCACATTGTCAAGCAGTCAATGGTGCCCAGATTCGAACATTTAATATGTTAAAATCATTTTCCATCCTTGAATAGGAAACTCGTCGGTTTCAAAAAGCGAGTAACCATACCCAATTGGTTATTTTCTAATGTTTTGATACAAAAACGGCCCAATTTTCCTTTCATTCACACCGTTGAGTAGGTAATCAAATTACCTTTCATTTGATGTATCACAATTCATATATTCCCATTTGAAAAGATAAAGTAGCGGGGTTCGAGGTCTAGGGGGTGAGAAATATAAAATCCAAAAAAGCATACTATAAATTGCTTTTGAAATTAAAAATCGATGGGCTCGAGGATTTTCCTTAATAATTCTTCGTACAAGAATTATTGACGAGTTACGTGAATTTTTTGGCACGCTGTATGTTTCAAGGAAAGTAATATATAAATTGCAGTAGGTATTCAATTGTTAGTCAATTTTTAAACTATTGCTTTCTTGATGATTTGATGTAAACAGGTATTTAAGCAACTTCTTTTTTGGTAGAATTGATGATGGTGAATGGATGAATTCAATGTCAATTAAGATCACTGGAGTTTGAAAAAGGAGCAGTTCTGAAGATCATATGCATTCACTAAATCTTAAAATATGTCGTAACAACATTTTTAATATATTCAACATCATAAACACGTAGGGTCAAAAGTTCAGTGCCTGATTAGTTTCATGACGACAATCCTAGTGCCTAGGATAATTTCAGAGATTGAACAATTACGTTGTTCCAAATACCGTTTTAGCCATTAAACAGTGATATATTAATAGATATGTTTTGCATTATTTTCTTGCGTACTTTCGTTCAATTTGTATCCATCGATTAACATTGACGAATCATCAGTATACTAAATTATGGTTTCAACGGTGATTTCTACAATGACTTATTCCATATTATTGATTAAGAAAGCACGTAATTGCATACTTTTCATATATTCTCCTCACATGTTCTGATTTTTTAATAGTATTAATTTTTCAGATCGATCTTTAAGGATGATACTGTCGAGTGTTATGAATTCCAGATCGGGAATTTTAAGATTATGACTTCATAACGCACCTCTTTCCATGCTTTTCTACAGAGCGAACACACACACACCGGAATAGTATTATGAATAATATGAAATGAAAGCACAAGCGAACCTAACCTGATATTTAAGCGATATTTATAATTACTCGTTTCTACACTGGACAGCAAGTAAAAGTTATAAATCTCTACAAGCCTAAAAATATTATCAATCTGGTTTTCTGCAGGAGTTTTTGGCTAAACTAATCAATCTGGAAAGTTTTGTTGCTGTAGAAAAGGTAAGATTGATAACATTAGTTAATGAAGTGTAACAGAGTATTATTCTTGTGTACAATCAGAACATTATAGATTTGATTATTAATTTTGTTTTAGGTGAAACAGAAATTTGGAAGAAAACTATTGAATGAGTGCTTAGTTGTTCTCAAAAATCTCCTGTGTCCATTTCAGCTCCATGGCCATGGCATCAAAGATCAGGATGAGAATCAAGGATATGGAATGAGTGAAAAATATTGACCACAATAAAGTCAATGGAATTAACTATAATAAATTACATGAGATATAATGCTTGGAAGCTTCAAGAACTTGTGCTATTCTAGTATACTATACTGCAATTGCTGGCTATAAAGAAGACTCATCTAAAGTATGTTATAAGTTATAAACAAATACTAGAAACTTGCGAAGCTATTGCCATTTACATGTCATATGATGATATTGTTTTAACTGAGAGGGATACTTGAAACCAATAGGTGAATAACTTGTGTTTCAAATACAGATGTGGAAGGATCACCCATTCAACAAGAACAAACATTGAAAAGCCTCAATTATCACTCATAAAAAGAATTTGCTATCCTCGAAAGATGGTGTTTCCTTCAAATATAACTAATTTAGGTTTCACTTATTTATTGTTGAAATGTCTTATAATTTAATAAAATTTATGTATATTGCATTCTTGTTCTCTATATTTTATTGATCATTTTCTAAATAAGGCCTGATCTCAAAATAGTGATACTTTGTGATTCAATGTTACATATTATTATGTATTATGGCATTTCATTTTGCCAACTAACGAAGTATTTTCTAGTTACGGAATTTCAAATCACTGAAGAGGTGTTTCAAATCACCCATATACAGTTAGTTCTGTTTGTGTAAAAAACCTTGGATAAGTAGTTGTGAAACGCCCTTCCATTGGGTCATCTTCCAATATTCTGACATCTTTCAAATTTATGGAGAAACTCCTACTTGATCTAAAAGGAAGCTGAAATAGTTCATCAGTTTTATTATATAATTTCATATCAATAAAAAAACTTGCGGAGCAAATTAATAGTATAAAATAAATGGCACAAAACATGTGAGTCCGAACTTCTGATCTTTCAACAAACTTCTCGTCCTTCTTGGCACAATGATATTATATCATACCACCCTTACACCTAACATTTTGGGTGGGAATCCAATAGAGATAGATTTCATCATTTATTTATTATTAATATATATATGCATCAATAATTTTCAGCCAAAATAGATGATGAAAACGATCTCGATTGGATTCCCACCCAAAATATTAGATATAAGGGTGGTATGATATAATATCATTGTGCCAAAAAGGACGAAAAGTCTCTTGAAAGATCACAAGTTCGGACTCACATATTTTTATGCCATTTATTTTATTTTATTAATTTGCTCCCTAAGTTTTTTTATTGAGATGAAATTATCAGTAAAACTGATGAAATATTTTAGCTTCCTCTTAGATCAAGTAGTAGGTTGGCCACGAATTTGTATAGGTATTTATTCATTATACTCTATGACAAGGGACAACTGATCAGTGTAAATTTTAAGACATGTGTGAGGCAAGTTTCCATAATTCAGATTATGAATTAAGAATATGAATTCATAGAGACATTCTGCCTGTATAAGTCCAGCCTTATAAGGCTGTATTCGATTTTGTTCATTTGAAGATCTCAAATTCAGTATAATAGAAATCGTTGTTCTGGAAATATAAAGAAAATTATCGAAAAAAGTGGATACTACAGACCTCCGCATAAAATTAACATTTTTCAAATCATCAGCAATGAAAACACGCAGTTTTTGTCTAATTGCCAGAGGTTCATTTTTCAACTGTTAAAATTCTTCTCTTAATCCATATGAACCCCCTTGGTTTACACATATTTTTATGTTATTTATTTTATTCTATTAATTTGCTCCACAAATTTTTTTATTGAGATGAAATTATACAGAAAAACTGATGAACTATTTTATTTTCCTTTTAGATCAAGTAGTAGTTTGCCAACAAATTTGTATAGGTATTTATTCATTATACTCTATGACAAGGGACAACTGATCAGTGTCAATTTCAAGACATGTGTGAGGCAAGCTTCCATAATTCAGATTATGAATTAAGAATATGAATTCAGAGAGACATTCTGCCTGTATAAGGCTGGTTTTCCTGTCACGCTGACGGTCGGCGCTGATGAGTCAATATGTATGTAGCTATAGGTAGCGTTTTCGAGTCACGCGATCTACATACGCGCACGTACGCGCCGGCGCGTCGGCGCCGCTGACTAGCTGGCGCCGACAAGCCTCCACTTTCAGTGAGCCAGAGACAATAGCATCCTTCTATTTCTTTTTGTGATCAGCGCGATACTAAAAGGATCCGAGCTGACCGATCAGCGCTGACCGTCAGCGCCGACCGTCAGCGTGACAGGAAAACCAGCCTAAGTCCAGCCTTATAAGGCTGTATTCGATTTTGTTCATTTGAAGATCTCAAATTCAGTATAATAGAAATCGTTGTTCTGGAAACATAAAGAAAATGATCGAAAAATGTGGAACCTACAGACCTCCGCATAAAATTAACATTTTTCAAATCATCAGCAACGAAAACACGCAGTTTTGTCTAATTGCCAGAGGTTCATTTTTCAACTGTTAAAATTCTTCTGTTCATCCTTATGAAACCCCTTGGTTTACAATGAATTGGATTGGGAGCCTTTTTTCCGAAATTTCCCAGCGTGGGATCCATATATATTTTCTTGAAGTCACACGCCGAAGTGTAACACCAAGGCGGAGCATAGACAGCTGCCTCCAACTGTGGTAATTCAAGACTTACGCAAAATTACATACGCGCAATAAGCCACCCCTAACTTCCCACGCTGTCGTGAATTAAAAACGACTACAGGTGAGATCCGGTATTTAAGATAAAGCTAAGTTCCTTTTGTACTTCCGATCTGGCAGAGGCGGGAAAATAAAGCGTACGCTCTTGGGGTGATCCCAGGTCCAGGTGTGCCCTGCAAGTCAGCTGATGGCTCGGAGAAAGCCGTAGTCGGAGGAATTACCTGAAGACGATGATATCAAGTGTGACGTAATATCTATTAAGGGGTGATCCCTCGCTTGGGGTCGATGTGCGATATCGGGCTGCGTCTTGGTACAGCTGTCGTGACTTGACGGATCTGCGAGTTTGTCTTGAGGGTCGATGCTTCTATTCAGAGAGTTTGCTTACGATAAAATGAGGAGGAAAGAAAGGAAGAATATTGGTAAAATTGAGACGGATTTTGTTGGATGTGGAGAATCGATCGTCTCTCTGAATAGGGCTATTATTTCCATGAGGTGTTGAGATCTAGATTGGGGAAATACTTTTTGAAATTTAGAATATTTTGAGGTAGAATTACCCGAGGAAATATTAAAAGAAATTAAAATTGTGGATAACATGATTTTTAACTTCACTAATCATCTGAGGATGATATGAGATACAAATATCGCGGCTTATCGATTCGAGGAAACTACGTATAGATCATTGATGACAGAAAGTATTTGTTAAGGATTTAACAAGCACATTTTGGAATATTCATCCTTAAAAGTCTTGAATCCTTGCAGTATTTGGGCTAGTATTTTCGACCTAAAGAACTGAAAATAAAGAATGGAAGGTTCATACAGGGTGGGCCACCGAGGTTGGTATCCAGGACTTTCCCAGATAACTTAACATTCGGTTTCTTGGATAGGAACTGGCGGGAGCTTTGGCGCTCTTGTCCAATCTTTGACAAATCATATCTCCGTTGGGAGTTGGGAATGATATCAATGGATTCCTATCGATAGAACTACATCATGAAATAAATTAAAATCCCTTTGCATCTTATCTTCATATGACGGTCCAAATTTGGCTACAAGTGTTTCAAAACTATCAGGAATCATTCTGAAAAATTGAGCAAATCAAATAGCCAGTTTTATTTATGAAACAAATCTATATAATCAGTCAAGAGAGAACCCAAACCAGAATACTTATGTAGGAAGTCTTAAATAAGTGTTACTACCTGTACATTCGTTGGAAATCCCGTTCTAAATCTTCCATAATTAGAGAATGACTCGTAAATTATGGTCGATCTCCTTGCATCATTCATTTCCGACTCTCTATCCCAAAAACTCTGCCTATGAACTTAGCGAATCCAAATTTCAAATTGTTTACATGCTTACATCAACGAAACTCCAGAAATACACTTTCAGTTTCTAATGACATTAATGACGTTTATATTTCAAACTGGACCTACCACAAACAGATAGAACACAGACAGATAGAATTCGCATTCTGTGAAAACAGAAGTACGATGTATTATTGAAATTTTGAAGAATCATATCTCCGAAAGATTAGATTGTTAAAGTTGGGAAGAATATAAATGGGTTTTTATGATGAAACTGCATCTTGAAAAAAATGAATTCAAAATATGTAATGCAAACAATTTTTTTTTTGTTACGCCCAATAACGAACTTAACCTAGATATTTAGGTCCCAAATCTACTCAGAAAATTTCAACTGTCTAGCTCATTCCGTTCGAGAGTTACCGTGTTAACGGATGGCCGGACATAATCGATTTCGACCACGGATGCTTGATCAGTGAGTCGAACCAAATCGTTTAAGACCATTTTCAGCCAAAAATTCGAAAATTACAGACATTTAGGTAAATTGATAAGCACTCTGTTCCGAGGAACAAGAGCACCAACAACGAATCAAATGGAAGGCAATTATTATACAAATGAAGTTTTGACGAAATTTTTTATTCTTCACGGTCATTGCGATAAAATTGTGGCAAGAACAGAATGTTTAATGAGATGTATCCTGACATAGAATCAATGAACAAGAGAAAATGTGTACGATGGCAGAATAATTCCATCAATTATGGCCAAGAAAGATTCACAGAACTGATAAAACAATTTTCATAAGACACCTAAAATAATAAATGGTTAAATCATAATCAATCAACAGAAAAAGTTTACAATAATTGTTCAAAATGTCAACCATTGAAATCCAAATATTTCAAATTTCGGATTTTAATATCTAGCTCCTCCGTGCAACTTATTATTTTATGGCGTAGGTTTTCTTTCATGGTGATTAATTTTGTATAAAGTTTTGTTTTTAAATCACACCATAAAAAAAAATCCAGTGGCGTCATGTCGTGGCAATTTTGTACGAGTGCAAGTGGTAGTGCTAGGTAGGCCTAAATCTTTCTCTGCACTTTTGTTGGAAGCATCAGGATTAGAGTTAAAATGAGAAATAAGTTAATACCTCTAAAACGTTATCTTCTTTTGAAGTTACAGGCTTGGACAATGTTCGTTCCGCTTTAAGTTTTGATACATATAGTATGAAATTATTCTGCAATAGTACAATGTTTTTCTTGTTCATTGGATACACCTCATTCAAGATTCTGCATGTTCTTGCTACAATTTGATTGCATTGACAGTGAAGAATGAACAACTTCATGAGAATATCATTTGTATACTACAAAAGTAACTACACTCTTGTCCACTACAAATATTGTCGTCTGACATGTTTCGGGACCGATGTTTCAATGACGAAGCGTTGGTGGAGGAGAGTGTAGTTACTTTTGTGGTGTTCATAATCCGTCCACAGTGAACACAAAGTGGCATATAATAATTTAAAGGTCGTTTTTTGGGAATATTGAAAAGAAAAAGTCGCATTATTAAATTTTTATTTTACCTGAACATAATCAAAATAAGCTTCATTCAAGTCTCCTTCTTCTTTGTGAATCTGGGCAATACATCAGCCTCTTCGGCAGGAACAGTGGAATGAACATCCTCCTTTATGTATCTCCACTACAATGAATCTACTAGTTTCAGATCTGGAGACCTGGTTGGCCACGGTATTGGTCCGCCACATTCAAAATGTTCATTAGGATAAACGCGGTTCCAATTATCCCTTACCTGTAAGGTAGCGTGTTCAGACGCAACATCGTGCTGAAACCACATTATCGCATGTTGTTGTGATAGAAAATCTTCTGAGGGAAGTGGCAATGTATTCTCGCAAAAATTACTCCACTTTCCCTATTCAGTATGGCGAGTGAATTTTAAGAAAACTCTTATATAAATAGATTAGTGTATTTATTCATGTCATTATTTATACATAATTCTTCGGAATTTTTTTTTTTAGTCATGTAATCCTCATAATATAGATACTGTTTGGATCGAGGATTGGATATGCGATAGTTTATTCATATTTTTTGATGAACTATCAAACTATTGTTTTTTGGGTAGAATCAATTCAATAAATTATTTGATATACTTTAATGATTCCACTATGGAATGCAATCATTTCGTTTATTTCAAATCTTCGAAGGTAAAGAATCTTCAAATCATTAATCCAATTAGGATAATTTTTCGTCATGAAACCATGGTCAGAACAGGCAGTTAATTGTATACTCAACAATGAATGTATTATTTCTTTATGGACCTGAATACTCTTTGTCACACGAAACAACTATATCTCAAATTATCCTTACAAGTATATACCTACAATACTATCAACATCAGTCTGAAGTATTTAAAAATATCAATGGGGATTGAGTAGGTTTGTCCATGAAGAACTTCTTTTCTTATATCTTATAAGCACATTGTAGGTACTGAAGAAAAAAAGCAATGCAGAAATATCATCAATTCTCTGCTACCCACACCCAGTTACTTACATGGACTAACGTATACATTTTCAATCAGGAAATCAACAGTTTCATCATGAATATTTATTCAAAGATTTTTTTTTCGCGTATACATTTCGACAGTGGAGTGTATATCGAACACAAACTCTTCAGTCAGAACAACTTGAATTTGACAACTCAATTAATTTGCCGGAGTGCCGGAGTTGTTGATCCAGTCCATCCTTTAGTTTTTACTGATGGGTTTCGACACTGAGAAGATAGTTATTTTTAGTTGAACATATTTATATAAACTCTTGATAACGAAACTTTGAGAATTCAAAACCATTATACAGGGTCAGTATTAATACAATAAATCGACCATATAGGAAAAATACTTGAAAAGCACTGTCGTATAGTCAGGAGCCTGAACTCCCACGTCCATTCAGTGGAAACCTAAGTGATACTAATGGTCACGTTAGACTATATACCAAATTTGGCAAATTTTCTTAACAAATACTCAGAAAGTTCTTAGAAACGAATATAGGTCGAAATTTGTGGAGAACAAACCTAATTTACTGATCTCCATTTCAATTCATATTTTTTTCCGGTGATTTTACTGTATGACATTTTTTCTAACAAAATATTCTTCATAATGACTTAATTTTTGTAGTGTTAAGCAGCCATATTTCATGCTATTGTTAGATCGAAAATTTCAAGTTTTGTTAAATTGATCCCTACTCCTGTAAAAAACACTATGAAAATCTCATAATACACTCAGCGCCAAAATAATCGACCCACTCAAAAAATTGATGTATTGTGTTGATTAATAATTTTGTTATTTTAAGTCCGATTTGATAATTTGTTTTTTAATGGTCATAAATTTATATCAAATCTAGCACATGTTTTGACTTTTAAGAAAATTAAGCGTCATTTTATATAGGGTGACACCAAAATGTGTATTGGAACTCTAACTTTAAAACCATCTGTGGAGTCTCCCAGTTGCTCCACTGTTATTTCATTATCGAGAAACATCTTTTCTTTACAATTTCTTTCTTTATTCATTACAATACCTTCATTTTTGCAAAAGATACAAGGGTTTTAGAATCGTTATATTTTTACAATTCCTCTATGGTAATAACAGTAGGATTACAAACTTGCATAGATGGCTATGGAAACAACTGACAGTTGTGAAATCTTACACTCATCAATTAAATTTGAAGGAGTTTACAGTCAGCTATTTTAATATATTGATCTTTCTGTAACCTACGCAGCGAAAGCTATTGCTTTGCTTCAGGATGGTAGGTCACAGTACTATGTGGCCTGAGTGTTAGTTGTTAGTGTTAGTGTTAGTGTTAGTTAGTTGTAAAGCAAAGAGCTGCTAAACGGATTCGTGAGTTTGGAGTTTTCACAAGAAGAATTCATTTTGGTCGAAGAAATCCAATTCATTCGGTAAAGAACAAAAAAATCTACTTCAGCTTCTTTGATCTGAAAATCCAACTCAAATCTTGGGTACCCTCTATAATATACGAATGAAAATAGCATATAACTATTAATGAAACCCAAATACATGAGTCCCAGTTCATTAAAATAATTCTATAAGTACCATAATTAACATCGTCTCAACCCGCAACAAGTATTGAATATCATTCAAAATCATCCTTCAACAGATAGTTCTTCCGTCATGAAAATGATATTACCATAGATATGACATTTCCAATTCTATCATTTCAAACTGTATCATAAAATTCGTTTGACTTCGGATATGCACGGCAACCGCGGTACGCTTGAACATTTTGCTTCGACTGTAAAGGACTAGGCCAATATAATGTAATGTAGAACTTGGCTGGAAAATTATATTAGGCTTTGAATTTCAGTGATATCTGACCGATATTTTCTGAGATGCAGAATTGTTTTAATTAATTTTTGCAAGATTTTCTAGAAGTCTTTGTGTTGACATTCAAGAGGGAAAATGACAAGTATACTGCTCCACAAAAGTTAATGAAGTTGAGAAATTTTGAGACTGTTTGAAAAGTTCAAATTTTTTTTTCACCAATTTTTTAAATATTAGAAATCTAAATGCTTCCTCACTTATCCAACTCATTCTTTTGCTCATTTCTCTATAAGTTTCACACTTTTCAGGTGTAAAAATGTGAAAATACATTTCAGATTCAGATCACTCAAAAAATTTTAAAAATAAAGTTCAGTAAAGAGTATGGCCCTCGAACATCAACCATAGCCTGACAATGCCTTTGCATATTGTTGAAGTAGCCTTGATCAATTTTTTTCCAGAGTTGCGGTCCAAGTTCTTGAAAGTATATGTGGAGGGGGTTGATGAGAATCCAAAGCTCTTTATAGCTGATCCCAAGCGTGTTCAATGGGATTGAGGTCTGCCAGCCGAGAGGACAGGGCCGAATGTGGAATATCATGGATTTCCAGAGCTTCATCGACAATTTTCACACGATAGGATGGCGCATTATCTTCCAAAAATAAGAAATTTGGCCCAATAGCAGTATGGAACCAAGGAATAATATAGTCAATGAATCCATTGAAACAAATGCCTCCCCAAACAGTAAGTGTACCACCTCTGAATGGATGAACTTCTTAAACCGATCTGCGATTTCTGGGCACCAGAGGATGGGTCCATACCCGAACAAGCAGACTATATACGAATCCATATCCATATTTTGACTCATCTGTGAACAATACAGGGTGGTCCGCGAGTAACTGTACAACGTTTAATGGTGAATAGCTGGTACCTTGGGGAGCCAGAAAACAACAATCAAATATGGTCTTTTCGTTTCTGTTATACAGGGTGATTTATTGATTTTGGCAAAACATTCAGATAGCTATAACTCCTGAACCGTTCTACGTATTCGCTTCAAATTTGGCACGTGTTGTCATCTCAGGCCATCAAATTGTTCATATACACCGCACCGATATTGTACAGACCAGGACTAGGAAATTTTGATTTTTACTTCCAGGTCAAATAAAACACCCTGTACATGGAATGCCAAATTTTCGGATTCACCATCGGATTCTGCATAGATTTTCCTGCCAAATTCCGTTTTCCGCGTGAACGGCACACCTCCCGTTCATTTTTTTTTCTCGAAAATAAGATCACACCTCCGAATATTAAGTGGTGTTACGGACCTGCATTTTGCAATAGGAAGCTCATGACATTAAATTCGGTTATAAAAACATTTTTATATTGAGAATCGAACTGAACATAAATAATAAAACAAAAATTAAAGAAAAAAAAAGAAATTCAAAACACATTTGAATAACTTTCGAAGCAAAACTTTGCTCTAAGTCTAAGTTGATTGACAGCTTTTCTAATAGTATTAGGCTGGTTCCGTATCTCGCTACAACTTAATTCTATTGCAATAGGAAGCTCATGACATTGAATTCGGTTATAAAAACATTTTTTATGTTGAGAATCGAACTGAAAATGAATAACAAACCACAAATTATGAAGAAAATGAAGAAATTCAATATTCATCTGAGTACCTGTCTATCTCTCGAAACAAAATATTTATTAAACTTTGTTTTCCGTACCAGCATCGCATAGACATTCTGCTACATGCAACCACAAATAAAATAATCCGTAATATTATGTCCAGACTACAGAAATATTCCATTTGACAGTCATTGTTATATCAATTGAATTTTGTTGCTAGTTGTTAGTTTTTAAATTTGTTTTTCAATTATGCCTCGTTTTTCGAATGTTGAGTATTGCGACATGGTACTTGTTTATGGTTTCTGCAATTCGAATGGGCGAGCAGCGTCGAGAGAATATTGTAGAAGGTATCCTGGTAGAGCAGTTCCTAATCACCAAACTTTCGAAAATATCAGCCGTTCTTTGCGAGAAAGAGGAAAATTTCCTTCCCACCAAAAGGAGAGACCTTCAGATGGAAATGAAGAACAAATTTTGAATGTGGTCGAATCAAATAAAAGTATCAGTACTCGACGGATTAGTAGCAGGTTGAACATACCTAAAACAAGAATTATTCGTGTACTTAAAAAAGAAAAGATGCATGCATATCATTTGAGTAAAGTTCAAACCTTAGAACAAGGAGATGAAATTGCGAGACTACAATTCTGCAGATGGATAACCAGGAATTTTCGGCAGATCAATAGAATTTTATTCACTGACGAGGCCCAATTTACGAAAGATGGAATATTCAATTCTTAAAATGAACATTTATGGGCGAGACAAAATCCAAGAGGTATAAAGAGGCGCAACTCGCAGCACAAATTTTCTGTGAACGTTTGGTGTGGTGTTTATGACAACAAATTTGTAGGTTCCGCTTTTCTGCCCCCACGTTTGAACGGAGATACTTACCTTGACTTTTTGAGAAATAAACTTCCACAGTTACTGAACGATGCCAGCATAAATATTAGAGGAATGTACTTTCAGCAAGATGGTGCTCCAGCACACTCAACTAATAGCGTTATTCAGCATCTTAATAATGCATACCCGCTGCATTGGTTTGGCAGGAGAGGACCCTATAATTGGCCTCCTCGATCGCCAGATCTGACTTGCTTAGACTATTTCGTTTGGGGTTGCTTGAAGCAGAAAGTATATGCTGAGGAAATACGTAGCAGGGAACATCTTATTGAAAGAATAGAATTAAGTTGTAGCGAGATACGGAACCAGCCTAATACTATTAGAAAAGCTGTCAATCAACTTAGACTTAGAGCAAGAAAATGTATTGATGAAAACGGGGGAATCTTTGAAAATCAACTTTAATCAAAGTTATGCTTCGGAAGTTATTCAAATGTGTTTTGAATTTCTTTTTTTTTCTTTAATTTTTGTTTTATTATTTATGTTCAGTTCGATTCTCAATATAAAAAATGTTTTTATAACCGAATTTAATGTCATGAGCTTCCTATTGCAAAATGCAGGTCCGTAACACCACTTAATATTCGGAGGTGTGATCTTATTTTCGAGAAAAAAAATGAACGGGAGGTGTGCCGTTCACGCGGAAAACGGAATTTGGCAGGAAAATCTATGCAGAATCCGATGGTGAATCCGAAAATTTGGCATTCCATGTACAGGGTGTTTTATTTGACCTGGAAGTAAAAATCAAAATTTCCTAGTCCTGGTCAGTACAATTTCGGTGCGGTGTATATGAACAATTTGATGGCCTGAGATGACAACACGTGCCAAATTTGAAGCGAATACGTAGAACGGTTCAGGAGTTATAGCTATCTGAATGTTTTGCCAAAATCAATAAATCACCCTGTATCTCAGAAACGAAAAGACTTAGCCCATATTTGATTGTTGTTTTCTGGCTCCCCAAGGTACCAGCTATTCACCATTAAACGTTGTACAGTTACTCGCGGACCACCCTGTATAGACCTCCATTTAAGGTTTCAATGGACGTGCTCATTGGCCCAATTAAATTGAAGTCGCATATGATTTTGAGATAGTGGAATCCTTCTCAAAAGTCGTCGAGAATGTAGATTAAAGTTTCGAAGTCTTCCACGAACAGTTTCAATCGAAACCCAAACACCAGTAGCGTTTAAAAGGCGCTGTTGCATGATTCAACAAGTACTCAAAGGCTCTCTAAGGGTAGACATAGTAAGGAACCGATCTTGTGCAGGAGTGGTATATCTTGGGCGTCCACTCCTCGGGTTTCAGTCACGTTTCTAGTTTCTCGATATCGATAGACGAACCGGGAAACTACGCTTTCTCTAACTTGAAATAAATTCGCACCATTTAATGATGAACTGATTAACTAATTACCTTCCGCCTCGATCATACCAATAGCCCTATTGTCTTCATCCGCACTGAGTTTACGTCTAGGCATTATTTCAAAACAAATTTTCTGATTTTGAATCTAAGTTGATTATTGTAAGATCGCAAAACAACATCTGATCCAAAATTATCAGAAACGCAAATGACAAGAACTTCCCTGAAACTGAAAAAGTACCAGGAGCAAAAAAGCCATTCAGATATAAGATTGGTTTGATTTCTCATAAATGAACAAAATTTCTGAACTTCCTTTACTTTTGCGGAGCAGTATATTGTAGTTCATTGTGAAATTGTAAGTAAATTATGAAGATTATGTGAATAGCCAATTTAGTGCTAAATATACCTATATTACTATTATTTTTCATTACTGTTCAAGTGTTCAACTAACTACCGCGATTCAATTCGATAAGATTAGTATTTTTCAGAGGGCTATAACTCCAAGAATATCAGCTGGATTTTACCCATTTCAAACCTTACCGGCGAATTTGGACTCCAAACCTACCCTGTAAATTTCAACTAAGGTAAGTGATACAAATAAGGCCTACCTAATTTCAAACACTCAAAATTTGATAAATTATTCGAAGAAGGTGATAAATAAAAGCGTGGACTTCTTTTTTGGTTAATATTTCATTATGAATTAAGTAAACATTATATAATCTTCAATCAAAAATCAACTAAAATGAGATAATTGTTAAACCTTAGCTTTAGGCCTTTTTAAAAACTAGTGACTTAATTAAGCCTACATATTTAAAGTATAGGAATATTGTTATTAAACTATCAATCATTATAAAATTATGTATTTCTGAGTTTTTTATCACGTTTTCATGAGATCTTTGTACAAGCTTTTAATTTATGTGACTAAATATTATACTTAAATTGCTAGTCAGACTTGAAGTCGTATATTAACAAGAAATAAAGAATACTATAAAAAACAACATATCTATTCAAACAAATATTAGAAAATGATAATATTTTCTCAAAAATATTATTAACTATTTAAAAATGAATTATTTTTTGTAGGCCTTATTTAAACAAGGTAACAAAATAAGGCCTCAGAAAATAACACCTATAGCGTAATCTACTTATAAGAAAGTTATAAGGAACGTAATATAAAATAGTTTCATAATTTGCTTAGGAACATTAATCAGTCTTATTAATAATAAGTAGGTAGTAATAGAAGTAGTAAAATCAATTTTCTTGACAGTTAGGACATACAAATCAGTCTAGATCACTTTTTATCAAGCCGACACAATCCTCGTGGTACCACTGACAACACTCTAGGCATTGTCTCATATCTGCAATCCTCTCCTCTTCAAAAGCAAGACAGTACCACTGTTCTTTATCTTCAGTTGATTTTGGTTTAATCGTCCGTTTCTTCTCGGCACGCCATATTGCGCCGAAGCTTTGTATGTCGACAATCGTCCAGAACGTACATCATTAATTGCCGCTTTCAAGCTTTCATCAGACCACGTAGCCTGTTTTTGAGGAGACATACTGACAGGAATCAATCTGTAAAAAATTGGTTCAAGCACTGACGTGAAGTCAGAAGCTTTTGCGCGTATGTTCTATTGTCCATGCTTCTGTATTGGACACCCTTAATCGAATTTACCATGGTAAATTCGATTAAGGGTGTCCAATACAGAAGCATGGACAATAGAACATACGCGCAAAAGCTTCTGACTTCACGTCAGTGCTTGAACCAATTTTTTTTTTCGTGATTTTTTTAAAATTTTCTAGGGGTACGATTCTTAAAATTTTTTTTTCGTAATTTTTTTCGAATTTTCTAGGGGTACGGTTCTTACAAAATTTTAAACACGTCTTTATGTTGATTTTCTACTACTAGTTACAAAGCGCCATTTCGATCGAATATTTATGTTTTGAGTTATTAAGGAAATAATATTCCAGGTGGGTATAACTCGGAAACCGTTAGACCGATTATGCCCAAAAACGAACTCAACTCTCCCTTTCGGATACGCAACCTACCCTGAAAATTGCAAGTCCCTATCTCCTTTTGTTCGAAAGTTATCGAGGCAACGGTCACCCATCTACTGAACTCACACAAGAATGCTCGAATCTCCAACAATATTTAACCGATCGTATTAAAACTTGAAACTTGGCAGTAGAGTTACGTTATGTAGGCTCTTGCAAAATTTCAGCAATTTCGAACGAATAGTTACTGATATATAGAATTTTTTTTTTTTATTTTCTATGATTTATTAAAAATTTTCTACAAATGCTATCCTCACCAAACTTTGCAAACATTTTTGCGTTGGCATTCTACAACTAATAACCATGTTTGAATTCAATCGGTTCAGTGTTTTTCGAGTTAATGAGGAACAAAAAACCACCAAATTTCAGAAAATTTCAGATGGCTATAACTCTAAAACCGTTTGGCCGATTATGCTCATAAACAAACTGAAATGTCGCGTTCTGGTGCACATCCTAACCTGAAAATTTCAAGCCGCTATCTCATTCCGTTCTCAAGTTATCGTGACAACAAAAATATTTTTTAATAATTTTTTTAAAATTTTCTAGCCATACGATTTGCACTAAATTTCACGAACGTGCTTAGGGTCATATTCTACAACTACCCACCAAGTTTCAATTTGATCGGATTCATATTGGTTGAAAACAAAATTATTACTCGGAAACCACTGGGCCGATTATGCCCATTAACGAACTTGTCCGTCGTATTGGGATGCGCCACCTACCCTGAAAATTTCAAGTCGCTAGCTCTTTTCGTTCTCAAGTTATCGTGGCAACGGCCGGCCGGCCGGCCGGCCGGCCGGACGGCCGGCCGGACAGAATCAAATTTGACCTCGAATTCTTCATTGGGGAGTCGAACTTAATCGTTTGAGACCATTTTTTTCAAAAAATTCGAAAGTTACAGACATTTGGGCAAAACTATAACGCGTATGTTCCCCAGAACATACGCGCAAAAACACAATAAAGCTAAAATTCAGCAGAATTTCTAACAAGGCCTAGGGTTACAAATAAGGCCTATTAAAAAAGTAGGCCTTATTTCGTACCATATTGCTCATACATGTTATACGCAATAATTAATTCACATATCCTAAATAATACAAAATAAAGTCATAGTTACCTTTTCGATGAGTTATAATGTAAACCGTGTACATAACTTAAAATAAAACTCTAAAAAATACCATAATAAAATACGATAGAAATTAAGACAAATTAATAACACGCAATGAAAACGGCCTTCGTCTACGAACGACCGACGAACACTAGCGCTGTGAGCGTGAGCGGGCCTCTCGCGCACTATTTGTCGAGTTGTGGAGGTGTAGTCTATACGTTCGTGCAATATATATTTGATGTAAATACATTAAACGACTTTTTCGCACTATAGGCCTTATTTGAGCATAGGCCTTATTTGTATCAAGTACCTTATCTAACTCATAACTCATCTAACTAAGTGAGTCGAAGTTAAACGTTTGAGATAATTTTTATCCAAAATTTTCAACTACTTAAGCATTGAATCACTCGATTAGAGTAAACAGAAATAATTCTCAGATGAATTCCTTCTCAACCTTCTCAAACAAATTCTACATAATACTCCGTATCCCCCACGCTGCATTAGTACATATTTCAAATCGAACATTTTCATGCACTGAAAAACAGCACGGTGTAAGCTCTCCTAACAACCCGATAGATATTACCATTTGCTCTTTCTTGCATGTCCGAGGTTCAAATTAATGAATCAAGTTTTTAGGTCCGTACAGAGTTACGTCTTAATTATTACGCATAACTCAGATTAGATATTCATTGGTCTATTCGTTGCCTCCGATTTATTACTAGAAATTCGTGGCTTTTACGTGGGTTCCGACATGAGTAGGGTCGAAGTCCAGTGGAGAACAGTGAAAAATATCGTAGATAATAATTCTTCTGGCTCACAGGACGGCATGAAAATGCTCGGTTAGCATGTTTGGAGGCCGTAATTAGGAACCGGCGTCTTGTTTTGGTCAAGAAAACGTGTGTGGAAGAGGATGTGAGGATAAATAGTAAAGACTTTGGAGGAGCGCCCAAGCGGCCATATATCATCTCACATTCTCGAACTATCGGTTGAATTTTTAGAATCGATTACTTCAAGTGTTGCACCAGATTTGGCACCTGAATATTGTTCTGGTTGAGCTGTTGAATGCCTACGTGGTTTATCGATCAAGAGGATCAAGAATATAAAAACAATTTTCTCTTCAGCACCATTACCAAAAGTATATAGGATATTCCTGACATTACGAATCTCGATTGTTTCAAGTTTGCACCAGATAGAAATTGCAAATTTCCGTATATTTATTTAGATGGAATTCCGGACTTATCTATACTTATACAGAGTGAATATTTCAGACAGAGATAGAGGACATTATCCGGTTCCAAAAATATTATTATTATTATTAACAGACAGAAACGCGATTGGGTGATAGTATCAAGTTTATCTTCTTCTAATTTATAAAATTTCCATGTCACAATGTTAGTTACCGTACTCCTCCGAAACGGCTCTACCGATTTTTACCAAATATTATATGCGTATTTAGTAGGTCTGAGATTCGGCTACTATCTATTTTTCATACCCCTAAGTGATAAGGGTTGTTCACCCTTAATTTTTTTTTTTTAATTTTTGGGCGAAATTTTTCGTTTTTATTTTTTTTAATGTTGCATTACAAAATACAGAAAACCCTAAATTTTCACTCTTCTAGCACCAACCCCTATTTCTTAATAGTCATTTTAGTAATTAATCATTTTTCATCCCACTCGATAACTTATCAATTATCACTCGGTAAGTTATCTCAGAGGAAGAGCTAATTAAAACCAAGTCGCCGTATTTTTTGTGAATGTTTTTCACTCTATTCCGATTAAAATTTCCCTAAGCTTATGGCAAAGCTAAGACTTTTGTACAAAAAAATATTTATTTTAATTAAAGTATCAAGTCAGTTTATTCCTGCTACACTTAGTGCTAGATTTTTTTAAATTTCCGCGTCTTTCTAGAAAAACTCATTTGCCAGACTATAACGGTGTCACGTCCCAGTGAACAGCACGGAGTAGGGATGAGAACGAAGCCGGTCTCCTGTCTTTCTCACCTTTTCTCACTTTTCTTAACCAGATACGTTTGAGTGGGTAGTTTGTATTCGCAATTGAACCCGGTAGGTGGCGCCGCAATCGGGTTCTAGGTATTTTTTAGAATTACGTGTTTGAGTGGTTCCCTGGATAACTTGAAAATTCAATTGTCCCGGTAGGAGGCGCTGCAATCGGGTTCTAGGTTTTTTTTAAGATTTTTCGCATTTGGAAATAAAATTGCAACCGCAAGCTATGAAATAATCCTCAAAGATCACAAAATTTTTAATTCTGACATATGTATTCTGTTAGAACTGAAATTCATTAAATAATAATATACGAAGAAACTTACTTCTCAAGTAATTTCAGTATACGAAATTCGGAGAAAACTTCCTCGTCGTCATTCTACAAGTAACCTACAAGTCGCTGTCTCTTTTCGTTCTCAAGTTATCGCGAGATACATTTTTTTATAAGATTTTTAAAATTTTCTAGATATATGATCCTCGCAAAATTTCATAAACATCATCTTTACATCGGTATTCCACAACTTTTGAGTTATCGAGAAATAATATTCCAGTAGGTATAACTCCGAAACCATTGGGCCGATTATGCTCAACAACGAACTTAACTGTTCCATACTCATGCGCAATCTACTCTGAAAATTGCAAGTCACTATCTCTTTCCGTTCGAAAGTTATCGTGGCAACGGTCACCCATCTAGCTACCGAACTCACCCAACGCTGCTCGGATCTCCAGCAATATAGATCCTATCGTGTTTTTTGAACTTCGCTATAGAATAAGATTTTGAAGTCTCTCGCAAAATTTCTCTGATGTTGGACGAGTAGTTTCTGATACCTATATGATATTTTTTTCAATGATATTCAATGATTTTTAAAAACTTTTCAAATTGCTCAATTGGTATGACCATATTCGGCTGAATTTATTAAAAAAGGAGTTGGACCTTGGAAATTTCTATGCAAAGAAAACTATGTTACTATGATTTTCAAATACTGTCAAGGTGACAATTCTCGAATTTAAGAATAGCAATCAACAAAAAATAATTCTGAAGATTTATGTTAAGCGTCTGACGAAGGAGTCTGATATATAGACTCCGAAACGAAACGATATAATTGTGTGATCGTTGATGTTGTCTCGTTATTGTTTGTTAGGCAACATTGTTCGGTTGATTGCTTCTGACAAATCTGTATTTTTTACGCAGAAGCAAATCACAAAATAATAATTTTTTTATTTTATTGAAATTTTTCAGAGTTTGGCAGAGTATAAAATAATGGTGTTCTAGAAATCTTATAAAGTAGTTTCCTGTCTTTTGTTGTGAAATATACGCCAAGGTTTGTGTTGTTGTGCTGCAGCAAACCTGTACCTTCCGTATTTAACATATATTTGAGCAAATTTGACCTATTCGCTAACTTTGGTTGGAGCGAAACTTAACTGGGACTGGTCACTACACTTATATACAGAGTCAAAATTGTATACCGAGCTTTCTGGGGGTGACAGCACATTGAAAAATATGCATAGTTTGATGAATAAACTTATGGCCCAAAATGCATATTAAGGACGATATATCCTTCCAAAGTTGATGAAATTAAAAAAATTTCTCCGCATAACTTCTAAACGGTGAATGCCACCAGATTGAAATTTCGTGCATACATGTATGTTGTTGAAATACATTTTCTATTACACTTCTACAGGGTCTTTCACGAGGAACCTCACCCATATTTATACGGGAAACTACTGAACGTATTTTCATGAAATTCAGCACTTATAAGTACTTCACGATGCTGATGAAATCTAAAATATTTTCAAGGCATGAGCACCTCCGGTTTTTCCGGAAATGACGTCAACTTCCGTTTTTCAAATTAGAACACCATTTTTTCATTGCAGAAATAGATTCCTTAGAAAATTTCAACTTATTTTGATGTAACATTTTTCAGTTTTGGTTGGAAAATTCTCTCTGAGCGGGAAAATTCGAAAAAAAAATCGAAAATAGAGCTCCGCTGAAACAAGAATAACTTCGAGGTTTTTGGATGGAAAATTTTCATTTTTGGGATTTTTCAAGATGTAAGATTGATGTATCCACTTTAACAATCGAAATCGCGATTCATGATACAGGGGGTGAAAAAATCGCTTTCAAAGTTAGGGATGACAAAATCGTGAAAAATCAATTTTTTCAAATTAGAACCCCATTTTTTTATGGCAGATATTGAATCTACGTTAAAAAATAATGTGAGTGTATGCATCACACCCTTGCCCTAAAGTGGATATTTTCTGAGTTATTCACAAAAAACTGTTTTTCGTCTTGAATTTTCAGCTATTTCTTTTCCCTTCACGCCAAAAAGATGAAATTTTCAGGAACTGTTACTTAAACCATGTTTTAGATTTTACTACCCTAATATGCAAGAGAAAAAAGTTACAGGTTGTTCCTAAATAGATGGCGAATTTTGATTCGAATTTGTATCGGAAACCTCTTTATTTCAACTAATCGGCCATCGGTTTTCTCTCCAGTGATAAATAAATAATTCCTAATGAACCATATGCAAAAACTTACCATGTCTTACATTCTTTTTTTTTAATGATAGATATCATTAATTACATCTGCCAAATTCCTCTTTATTCAGTAGCATTTTGTGTTTACTATTAATTTGGTGATAATTCGTATTAAGTTATAAAATCAATCACTATGCCTAATTTTACCAATGAAGATTATTTAAATCTCATTCTACTTCATGGAGAATGTAATAAAGTTGTAGATAGAACGATTCGACTGTTCATTGAGAGGTTTCCTGACCGACCCAGACCAACGAGAGATACCATTAACAGAACCATGACAAACTTGAGAAATGTCGGATCTTTCGTTAAGAAAACTATACACAGAGAAAAAAGTGTAGTAGAAGATGAGAACAACGAAATTACAGTTCTTGCATATATTCGTGTGAATCCTCAAAATTCTCTCAAAGATGCCGAGATTGATCTGGGATTATCTCAATCGAGTGTTTGGAGAATATTAAAAAAACATAAAATGCACCCATATAAATTCAATAGGGTACAGCATTTGAAGGAAACTGATTTCGTCAGGAGAACAGAGTTTTGCGAAGCTATGATGATTCGATTTCAAGAGAATGAAAACTTTTTGGACTGTATAATTTGGACAGATGAATCTAAATTCACAAAGAATGGTTCTTTCAATAGGCATAAAGTCATTATTGGGATGAAGAGAACAACCACCACTTCAGACAATGGAACTTTCAAGAGACCTGGAGTTTCAATGTTTTTTGCGCCATCAAAAATAATGCAATTCTCGATGTTCACATTTATGATGGGACTTTAACTGGTAAGATAGAACACTACACATGTTTGCATTATTTAAAGAATGTTCTCCCTTAGGAGATAGATATTCTGACGTATTGACTCAAATAATTGAGCCGCTAGTACAGAACCATAATGACTTATGGTATCAACAAGATGGCGCGCCTCCACACAATTCACTCAATGTGTCAAATATCCTCTACAGGCTATTTGAAGATCGATGGTTGGCGAACAATAGTCCACATCTTTGGCCACCACGTTCTCCCGATTTAACTCCTTTAGACTATTATGTTTGGGGTAGGATAAAAAATATTGTCTACTCAACTCCCCTGACTGATAAAGAGGACTGCATAGAACGAGTCAGAAATGCGTTCAGGTTTGTTTAGATTTTTAGATTCATAGTTTTGAAACTCAATTTGGTTTTTAAACACTTTTGCAGATCTCTTCCTCCCGATGAAATAAGAAGAGCAACGCACGAAGCATTTCTGAGACGTATAAATAAATGTCTAGAAATTAACGGTCAAAACTTTGAGCAACTTCTCTAGTTATAACTGCGAGAGTTTGCCATGGTTCTCCTAATAGTAACTTGAAGTCGGTTTCAAGAAGGGGTGAAAAATCTACAGCATGGTTCAAATAACAGTTCCTGAATATTTCATCTTTTTGGCGTGAAGGGAAAAGAAATAGCTGAAAATTCAAGACCAAAAACAGTTTTTTGTGAATAACTCAGAAAATATCCATTTTAAGGCAAGGGTGTGATGCATACAGTCACATTATTTTTTTAACGTAGATTCAATATCTGCCATAAAAAAATGGGGTTCTAATTTGAAAAAATTGATTTTTCACGATTTTGTCATCCCTAACTTTGAAAGCGATTTTTTCACCCCCTGTATCATGAATCGCGATTTCGAATTTTAAAGTGGATACATCAATCTTACATCTTGAAAAATCCCAAAAATGAAAATTTTCCATCCAAAAACCTCGAAGTTATTCTTGTTTCAGCGGAGCTCTATTTTCGATTTTTTTTCGAATTTTCCCGCTCAGAGAGAATTTTCCAACCAAAACTGAAAAATGTTACATCAAAATAACTTGAAATTTTCTAAGGAATCTATTTCTGCAATAAAAAAAATGGTGTTCTAATTTGAAAAACGGAAGTTGACGTCATTTCCGGAAAAACCGGAGGTGCTCATGCCTTGAAAATATTTTAGATTTCATCAGCATCGTGAAATACTTATAAGTGCTGAATTTCATGAAAATACGTTCAGTAGTTTCCCGTATAAATATGGGTGAGGTTCCTCGTGAAAGACCCTGTATATTTCTGATATTGTTACTAAGGGTGTTTTTAGAGGGTGAGTCAAGATTTTTTTGGGATAACTTCTTTCGTTGTATTCGTTTTGATGAAAAAATATAAGCATTCGATGGAGCAAGAAAACTACATGAAAAAGGTACTCTTATCTAAATACAAATAAAGAAAAAAAGCAGTATCATGTTGAATACCTTAATATTATTCTGGAACACAAATTTTCCATTACAATAATCTTCATCTAGCTTCTATTTAGTATCAATTCCTGTAGAACGTGATCATAATAAGTGTTTTCCATATAATAAAATGTGTTTGAACTTGGTATGTAGGAAATCTGACATCAATCATTGGAATTAATTGATTTGACAAACAGCCGTCAAATGAGGTAAATAGATTTTTGTGACGATTTTCTGTGACCATAAAAAAAATTAAGCATTTCATTATTGCATTTCTTGAAATAGGTACCTTTTCAAGTCGATCAACATCGTCCTTCTTTCGACGTCTAAACTATGACTTGATTCTTTATGTTTATGTCTTTGAATTTGTTTTCGGTGGAATTCAAAGAGTTCATAGAATAATCGATGAAAATACTGAGAGAGACCCAGGAAATTTGACACATTTTGTCTTATATCTCCAGAAATTGAAATCGTATAGAGCCAAAATTTTGCACAATGTTGCAAAATACTACAATTGACGTTAGTACAAGTTTTTGTTGCAATCTGATGAATAGTTCACGAAAAAAAAAATTTTTTTTCGAAAAAATTAAAAGAAATATTTTTTTAAAAATTACCAACATTTCGATCATAACAGAATTTTGCCAAAAGTTGCGCGTTTATATCCTCGAACTGACTACAAAGTTTCGATTCAACATCTTCTTTAGTTCCTGAAATATCAGGGAAATAACCTCAAAATTTTAAATGTCTATAACTCCTAAACCGTCTGGCCGATTTTGCCCGTTAACGAACTTAACCGTCGCATTTTGATCAGAAACCTACCCTGAAAGTTTGAAGTCGATAGGACCTTCGGTGCTCCTGTTATCGTGCCTACGGCCGGCCGGCCGGCCGGCCGGCCGGCCGGACGGCCGGACGGCACCCTAAAATCTGACACCGGATTCGTGATCAGGGAGTCCGAATTAGTCTATTAGCCAATTTTCAGCTCGAAATTCGAAAATTACAGACATTTGGACGAAATGATAGGACGATGTTCCCCTAGAACATGCGCCCAAAAATTGAACCGTTTTCGAGATATTTGAGTATATTTGAGATATTTAAATTAATTCATCGCGAGATTCATCGGTAACGATATTTTAGTAGGCCATGAACAATTCTTAATTTTGTCGATGATATATATTACCTTCCCGTGTCCTTGATAAACAATAAGCACATAACAATAAGTCCAACAATATACATTTATGTGAGAAATTTTAATCTGGTGGCATTCACCGTTTAGAAGTCATGCGGAGAATTTTTTTATAAATTTATCAACTTTGGACGGATTTATCTCCCTTACTATGCATTTTGGGCCGTAAGTTTATTCATCAAACTATACTTATTTTTCAATCTGCTACCACCCCCAGAAAGCTCGGTACACACCCTGTATACCTTATCCAGGAGAGATCCTGAGCTTCTATTTGGAAGATTTTCCGTACCTTACCTGGAGTGATTATGGGCTTTATTTGGAAGAGCACAGATAGTTTCCCTGGACGAAATCCCCGAAAACCCAGAGCTAAGTGTTCTTTGTAATCAAAGCAATTTTTAATTAAACCTTTAAAAACCAGCTCTCCCATTTTAATATCTCATATTCCAGGAAGTATACACACAAAAAAACGTTCCCTTGAATTAAAACTCCGAATTTCTTTGAATATAATTCTCATTTTAAATACATATGGTCATATTTTGAAGATATGACATTAAATTGAGTGCATTCATTTCTTTATATGAAATATATAATTTTTTCATTTTATTTCTTTAATATGAGAGCTCTTCTTTGAATTGAAAGTTTGAAGTTCTGTGATTGAATTCATGAACCCTAAATACAAAGAATCGCTTGTGGTATCGAATCAAACCTTTATATACTTACAGTGAAGACCTGCGCATAGGTATTAATCCAATGATGCAAAGTGCGCCTTCTTCGATCGGAATAATAATAACGACTTTTTGCAAAATTTTGAAGGTCTTCGGAAATTAGGGAATTACCTACCTATCACTATATTGTTTGGTATAATTTGAAGAAGTGAAGAAGTGAAATTCATGAAAGTATAATGCCGTGTCCAGACGGGTGTAATTAACGCGTAATGTTATGTGTTATGTAAGGCGAAAATTCCGTGTGGACGGTACTACGAGCATTGCATGTAACGCTCGTCTACCGTCCACACGGAGAATTTGCCTTACATTACGCATTACATTACGCGTTAAATTACACCCGTCTGGACCCGGCATACATACATACTACTGCTTTACTCACGGAATATATCGGAAAATAGACATTTTAAAGCAGTAGTATGTATTATAAAAAATACACTATTGTTTAACGCAGATTACAGCTGACCACTAAAAAAAATGGGTTCTCATTTGAAAAAAATGAGTTTTGAGGTTTTTGTCATGACTGAATTTGACATTGAAATAGAAACACCCTGTATGTTCAATTGAATTTTTAATTAACGAAGGAAAAGCATTGGTATGTATTCTGATAGAAGCTAGGAAATTAGGAATTTTCATGCAAAAATCTACAAGTTATTAACATTGGAATGAAGCCCTATTTTAGAAAATTTAAGAGGTATTTTTCAGATTTCACACGAATTTTCTGAGAATAATATGCAAGTGACACATTTAAACAACGTAGAATTCAATGGATAATCTGATTATCAATGAAAAAACTTAGTATTACATTTTAAAAACGAAAGCTGGTATCATTTTCGGTGAAACCGAAAGTAGAACGAATCTGAAATTTTTTCAAAGAATGCATCTCTCCTAATAAAGCTTAACTATTGAATTTCAAGTGTTTATCTCGAGAGTCTTTCTTTGAAATATTCTAACCAACGGTCTTCGTGAATCACCCTGTATTGTATTGTATATTATTGTATTGTATATTATAATATGTATGTTTCTAATAAATGGTTGCTTTATTCATTATGGTTTTTATTATATCTTCTATCCGAAACAAGATAAAACTAATAAACTATGATCGAAATTGAAAACGTGGGAAAGCCCAGCTTTGGCGCTCTTGTTCAAACTTTGACAAATCATATTTCCGAAAGTATTGGTTTCTCAGAGTTGTAAATGATATCAATGGATTCTTATTTAATTAACAACAAACAACTACACTCTTGTCCACTAAAATTGTGAATACACAATTGTAGTGGACAAGGGTGTAGTTACTACCCAACTAGCAAAATAGACCCCTAAAAGAACGAAATGGTTTCATAACTATCGTATTGGGCCGCTTGAAAGGATAATATTATTTTTTAATGCGTCTCAATACAACAATTTGGTCATAAAATAGATGTATTTCTATAATGCTGTTGTATAGAAGTTCTTACAACTCATATAATACGACAAATTTTATAACAGTCGCATAACGTACTATAAAGTTCCTATAAAATAATTTTAAAACAGTGTTATACAGATTAGAATACGGTTGCATACCTATTGTATTACTTATAATAGCGACGTTAAAAGATGGTTATAAAGGAAGCTGTATAAACAGTTGCATTAGAGTTCTTTAAGAGAAGTAATAAGATTGTTGCTTTACGCAGAAGTTGACCACTACACAATAGATATAAAACTATTTTATAATCATCTTATAACTAAAACAGTATTCACTCTTATGAAGAGCTTATAGAATGAAAATGTGGTTCCAGGATTAAATTTATCTCATGTTCTGCGTTATAGAATCATCTACATATACCTACAAACATATAAACATAACCCAATAGTAATAGAAATATTACGCGGGTTTTCTAGCAGTTTTCGGGTTCAAAATGAATTCGGCAATATCTGAGTGGAAACAAATAAAAAAGAGTGCTAATTCGTTTCCCAGTTTGTGGGAACAATCGTCAACTCTTTTCTATTATTTTCCTCGGTTTCTACTATCTTGAACATATTTCAAATATATGAATACCGGTATAAATACATCCAATAATTTGAGGTTAGTTCACGATTGGAAAGAATCTGTATAAAGAAATTATTCGAAACACAATATAACTAAATAATTGTTTGATGTCGTAGCGAACGCATGTTAAGCGATACTTCTGTTCTATTATGTAGTTTGTAAACGCGCTAAAGGATTATACGGAAATCTAACGTACAGTGTTGCTATCTTGGCAGTTAGTAGTTATTCCGACATACATAAAATCAGTAGAAATAAATAGGTAGACTTTTTTATTTTATTATGATACATCTTGTAGTTCAATATGTTCTAAAAGCACCTACAATGTATGTTTTGCAATTCAATCATGAAAAGTCATATATATTTGACACGGATTGTCACAAGGGTTCATTGTAAATTTTAACAGTAAACTTGTGCTGAAGAGAGTTTAGTCATATGAACAAACACAATATTGCGATAGATTCCTTTATTTTTACTAAGAAAACAACTTTTTTCTAAATAATAACTGAATAATTAGCACAAAAAAAATCTTGTGTAGCCTACACTTTATGCAAAACAGCAACGTGTACTTTTTGCACACAATGTGTTGGACCACTCACAATACCCGTGGTCCAATCCTGATCCTTTATATAAATATCTACCTATCATTTCTGTAATAAACAAAATCTGGCAACAGTTGAAAGTGGTCAAGAATCAAACTGCACCATGATTCCTGAGACTGTTAAAAACAATTTTATGGCGCTGCATTAAACAACATAATAAAACTTTAATATCGTATACAGCTCAGATGAAAACAGAATCATTGTATAAGGTATCTAATTTGTATTCTACCATATACGCCATATTTATTAAACGTTCGGCTGTTCAGAAACCGCCGCCATTGTGAAAAAAATCATATAGAAACGAAAAAGGGTGAAATAAAAATGGATTTTTTAAGGAAATATGAGATTTTTTCCGCTTTTACAACAGCCACAATACATGCTTTGTTTTAAGTTGAAAATTCAACAAATAATACATTATTTTTTATTTTTCAATACCAATAAAATGTACGCTAAACTGAGGCGCTTTAATTTTTTACCAACAAAATATATATATATTGTCAGAAAAGTTAGCTGCGCAAATAAATTTGGCCCCCACAGTAGCGATATAGGTCTTCAATATGATTAACAACAGGTCCCATCTCCATCACCCACCGCCATAATAATGCCTGATTTTGGATTACTCCTCTGTCATGACACAACGCGAACGTTTACAAACACATACCTAATAAAATATTCTTGTGATAATTCTATTCCGAATTTCAACGGTAGAGAACAAAATTATTGTATTAGCTATTCTGTCTGCATTATAAAATACTTATAAAATACTTTCTTGGTAGTTCTATATGTGTCCGTTAAATAGTCTTAAACCGCATACTTATAGGACAGTTATATAGTCATCATATTGATTATCCCATAACGGTTGTGTAGTTTACTAAAGGATGTCCTCAAAGAACTAAACGGTTGTGTAAAGTGGGGCCCTTTTTGGTTGTAAAGGCATTGTATAATGGGTTATATCCAAATTATAAGATTTTCACGTTTCTATAAGATATGCTGTATAGCAGTTCTTACAACCTTTATAAAATTATTTTTGCTAGTTGGGTAGTGCAGTGTTCAAGATCGCATAAATTACCTCAGTTTCTTGCCATCACAAAATTGATTTATTTCCATCCCATCGAAAAGACTAATCCCAAGTAAACAATGTAAGTGAACGAAAATGAAATCCTTCGCCGCGTTATCGTCTTTACTGCATACAGCCTTCGGCTGCAGAAGGCCCGATGCGATCTTCCGTTGCCGCCACCAGGGTTCGATTGGATAAAAAACTGATATTTCGAGATATGTAGCGATAACTTGATACAATAATGATAGCTGATCGGCGTAACCGGCCAGCGACGCTGAATCGATGGTCCCGAACCCGTACACCCCAAAGTGAAGCGGCTGAATGTATAATTATGCAAATGTCGCCGAAATGCCTCTCTTCCGAACACTATAATCAATGTAAAATATGAAAATTAATAAAGAGACATTATAGAAAATATTTAAATATTTCCCGATATCGCGGTGGCACTAGAATTATGTTATTAAGCCGACTGCACAACGCGCGGTTCGTATGCGCATAATTAGGAATATCTCAATTTAATTTAGGGCTATTAGGGAATTACTTTTAATTGTAGGCTATTGGTGCGATTTAACCTCAACCTGAATAGTAGAAAAAAACCGGACGACGTTTGGCTTAATTGTCTTGATTACGATCGCATTGAAGTGCGTTCGTTAATTTATTGGTAACACGCGATTAAATGGCATTAATGATAAACCATAATTATTGTGTCTTAAGACAAGAAAAATTGAGGAAAATACTGCAACATGAGTGTTTTCTCGTCTGTCAAACAAGAAAATACTATTCTGAAGAGCTTTAATACTTTTTGTGTTAATCTTCTCCAGAATTCCCCGAGGTATATTCTCCCAATATTATTTCAGAAATTCCAAAAATTTCAGCATTTTTGGGTATTTCATTTACGGAATTCCCTCAAACCGTTTGCCGATATAATTAATAATGATAATAATTCAAGCATCGATTATAACTTAACATAAGTGCATTCATTTCTTGGATTATATTTCAATACGCTGATTGATTCTGGTAAAAGATATGTTTTGAATTTCCATACCCTTTAAGAGAATAACATTTCATTGCACTATGTTCATTATTCGGCAATACTCGATTCATATAAGTTTCATTCATTTATCTGAAATTATTATTCATACATGGCGTGATGAATATTTATTGGTCCTAAATAATAGTTTTAAAAATAAATATATACATATTAGTGTGAAATTAATAGATATGAATACATTATTAATATACAATGTATTCATAGATAATGGAGTTTATTTCTAGATTAAAAAGGTTTCAAGGATTCAATATTAATAACAAATAAATGATATTTATGAGAAAAAAGAAGATATATGTATTTATATTTCTGAAATAAAAAAAAAATTGATTATAAAAAATTGTATATTTTTAACAAACAACAAGTTATGTAAGTACATTAAATGGGCTTTTTTCGAGAAAGAAATATATTTTTCCAATAAATATGATTAATTGAATTAAAATTGAGCTATACTTATTTACTTATATTTCAAAAGAGAAAAACTTCCTGAAATTGATATTTGGAAGCAATTCCTATGGGGCACTATAGTAGTAGTTTTATATAGATTCTTCATTCTTGATCGCTATCGGCGCAGAATTCAGTCAAAATCTCGATAGTATATAATTTCACACAGTAGCCACTTCACAGGATTGTGAAGAGGGTTTCAGGTGTGCCTCGTCTAGTGAATCATTACTATGGCGGTGGTGCATTTACTGGAAAATAATAAGATAGAAACATTTAATATTCAAAAATTTTTCCAAGATTTAATATGTATAAATAATAACATTTAAATAACGAAACTGTTTCTATAAAATATGTTAACATGTATGGGCTTGTGATACATCGTTTGAAAGGTCTCATCATTCTCTATTCAGAAATATTATCACTTTCATGTTTGTTACAAAATCAAATAAAAAAAAATAGAATCAATTGATTAGCGAATTCGGTACAATATGTATTAAAAACTGAAATGTAATACAAAATGTAGCAAAAACATTAGAAATATTGATGAAGTAACTTCAAACAAAAATTTCTTCCAACATTAATCAGATTCTCAGGAGTGATCGACCTAATCGCAAGCGTTATTCGATCTTTTAGGTCATTCAAATCAAGAGGTTAAGTTTTGTATACAATGCTCTTCACATATCTCCATAAAAATAAATCTAATGGGTTAAGATCTGGGGATCGCGCTGGCCATTCGATCGTTCGATCGTTCACCCATCCACCAATTCGGAAATATTGCGTCGAGGTACTGCCAAGAATTGTGTTGGTAATGTGGTGGTGCTCCATTCTGTTGGAACTTGAGGATTTCCTTGATCAAGATATGAATTTGCCAAAGTTGGAATGACATCATTTTGAAGTAGTACTAAATAATTATCGCCATTCAAATGGCCTAAATGAAAATGGGGCCTATGATATGGTGCGTGTGTTCCTTTCTCATCCAGTGAGGATTCTCGGTAGACCAGTAGCGGCAATTTTGACGATCCGCATGGCCGTTGAGAGAAAAAGTGCACTCATCAGAAAACGAAACGTTTACCAATTGGATAATATTGTTATCCAACATGTCCATCATTTGTTCACAAAAATAAGTTCTCCTATCAAAATCGTCGTCCAAGAGCTCCTGGGTATAAATCATTTTATTGGGATTGATTTTATTTTGTTTTAATATGTTCAGAATCGATGTATGACATTGAATGTTGTGGAAGCATATCTACTCGATTTATGTGGATTTTCTTCAAAGTCGAGCATCACATCTGATTTCACATCCTCGCACACAGTGTATTAGCAGCTGCTTTTTTAATCTGCCTTACATGCCCAAACTCGAGAAACTGCTGCTCTATTTTACTTATTGTCCGCTGGGTTATAGGCGGCAAATTCGGAAATTTGTCATGAAAAAAGCGACTTACTTCTTTTTGTGTTCGGGTTTTCTCCGTAACCAATCATTTGTAAAATTGTTATTTTGTGCATTTCCGTTAATCGAACCATTATTCAAAATTGAAGTTAATGAAATTCGAACACAAATCAAACAATTCAGTAGCTACAACTTATTAGCTCAAAATAATTTGCGGAGGCGTTCTAAAGAAACTTACATTGCCACACAAAGTGTTTTACGTAGTTTGCATGGTACCATCTGGAAAACACAATGCTATGGTTTTTTTCATGCTCTTTCTATTACATCTTGAAAGCAAATACGTTTAGTATTATTTTAATAAGAATTGAAAATATTCGAGGGAATGTTATAATGAATTTCGGTAATCACATGAATTTATTTTGAGTTTTGTAATAAACTAAATAGAGAATGACGCGACCCTTCAAACGATGTATAACAAGTCCGTACTTCCTATTTGAAAAATTGGAGTTTGTGCCTGTCTATCGAAGGGGGTTGAAGGTATGGTTCCCATTTTTATGAAGAAGAATGCCAATTCAAAATTTGAATTTGACATGTTTTGGGATTTTCCATAAATATGTACAGGAACCAAGATAATGAATTTATTCCATTTGGCTATTCCACACTCTATATAAATAAATTGATAATCCAACATTTCAGTAATACATCCAGATAACTAAGTTGATTATATAATTTTTCAACCAGAAATCAACTGAATAATTGTAATAACGACCAAAACGTATTTGTCGAAAGAAAAAATTGGTCGTGCCCGTAGTTTTCTCATGTATCGGGTGGCACTTCTAGTGTTCTAATATAACAGCTTTCAGTAATCCCAAGGAATCATTAACATTCGTAAGATAATTTCACAGAAAAACCCAGCAAAAAGAAATCCATTATCAAGATTTTTTCATGAAGAATAACCTATATTTGTTGCAACAGCTGTTTTTTTTTGTACCTTTGAATGTTTTCAAGAACAACTGTATATTTTATTTTACCAACTTTCCGCTCCCACTAGGATCGGAATCAGCAACCAGCATATTTCGCAAGCTTGACGCTGTAGCCAGTTCAGATATTTATGTCAACTATATTCTCTCGAAAGACAATAATTCTAATATTTTATCCGAGATACTAATGAACTGCATAAGGACTAGATTCTGAAAACATCCGTTAGACCTTAATTAACTTTTATTACTAAATCCATAGGAATTGCTAATTGCACTGATTCCATTTAATTCAAACACCTGATAGAACATTCCTTCGTGTGTGGCTCGCATAGAATTGAAGGCAGCATATTTGGCAACAACAGAAATCGTTCGTATCTGAAACGAAGAACCATTAAGGTAACGCTGATATCGATCAATCAATCCGATGACAACAGGTGAGCTCCAAACGGGAAGCTGCGAACTAATCGAGAACAAATGATGATGCCCGAAAGGAAAGACAGAAACAATATCCTCGATTTATTGAAACATGAAAGGTGAACAAAATAAACGGGAGTATGGTACGTTCTGTCTGAAATGTATGTTCGATTTTTCGACTAATTTATTTGCCCACGCATATAAACTTGAGTAAAATTGATGATGTATGAATAGAGATCTTAAGCCAAGAAGTTGCTTCGAGGTTGTGGTCAAGAGGGAATTAGAAGAATCGTTACTGATAAAATCCACCATTCAATACAATGCTTATTATTAAATAGTTTCTTTCCGGGTTTTCTCATCCCAAACTCTGAATAATATCTATAAAATTAAAAAATTATTATTTTCTGAATTATAGATATTTTTCAGAGTTTGGGAGAAAAACCCAGAAAGAAACCATTTAATAATGAATATACCTCTCAAAGTAACCAATTTGTGACCAATTTGTGACTTAATTTCGAATTATTTATCCATGACAGCAAAATATGACTGCACACTTGCTACGGTAATGATTTATCGCCTACTTCTACCGTCATGCCGTATCACCAGCTAGCAATTTCTTCTTTTGTTATGTTTCTCATTTAGAAATTGAGAAAACTATCAGATTTGAAAAAACGAAACGGAAAAGCACTGTGGCCATGACCTTTGGCACCCTTGTTCCAATTTATAGCTAGAGCTGCCATCCATCCAGGTACTGAACTAGCCCAAAATTGCTTAGCTCCAGGAAAGAAATAATAGTCCCAATATTTCCCAGTATTTCTCAAATACATACATTCACAAGCGTCCAAATCCTCGCATAAAATTTGCAGCGTTTTTGGTGCGCTTGTTCTCCTGTACAGAGTTCGAATGAATTTGCCCAAATGTCTGTAATTTTCGAACTTTCGGCTGTGAAGAGTCTCAAACGATTAGTTTCGACTCACTGATGAAGAATCCGAGGTCAAACTTGAGTATCTCCGGCTGTCGGCACGATTACTCTCGAACGCATAATGTTAGCAGTTAGAGAGTTGAAATGTGCAGATTAGGTTTGAAGTCCAAATGCACCCGCTAAGTTTGTTCATGGGCAGAATCCGACGAGTAGTTATTATGATAAATAAAAATTGGCTCAAGCCCTGTGGACAGGAGCTTTCTGGCGCTCTTGTTCAAACAGACATATTATATCTCCGAAAGTATTGGTTTCTCAGAGTTGGGAATTATATCAATGGATTCTTATGAAAGAAGTTCATCTCAGCAGAAATTGAATTCAAACATCATAGAAGAGTTTAAATTCAACAAGAGTGCCAAAAATTATCAGTCCAAAACCAATAGACAAATTCTACCCAACAACGAACTCATCCGAGTTATTCATTCCTCAATTCTATGATGAACGATAATATATATTGTTTCCTCAAATCCACTCCAATACTCCAATACACCAATATTCCAGTTTTGTTTTTACTGGAGATATTCTGAACACAATATTATTAACTTACCATCACCATTCCCATCATCATATGGATTGACCATCGGCATGAAAATATCAACCAACAAGAAGTATGATATCATATTATAACATTGGGTTACACGAAACTTCGATTAGCTTAATTGTGGATTTAATTCGATGGTTGTATCAAAAATGAACTGAAAATCGACATAGAATCGCACTAATTCGGCAATTAAGAGCTGTCAAAGCTTTGTGAAACCCATCGTAATTCTCATAATTCTACGATTGCTGAAATGAATTAGACAATGTCATGTCTCAGGAAAATAAGTTGACATTATAACAATTCATACATAGAATATTTATATCATTCTGTGAAAATGTAGAAATACGATTTATTATTGAAATTTTGAAATATCATATCTCCAAAAGTATTAGCTTGTTAGAGTTAAAAATGATATCAATGGATTCTTATGGTAAAACTGCATATTGAAAAAAATTCAATTTGTAATTTGTCATGTAATAAAAGATTTCGTTTTTGTTACTCCGAAACCATCTGTCTGATTTTGCCCAATAACGAACTTAGCCGAGATATTTATCTCCAAACCTACTCTGAAAATTTCAACTGTCTAGCTCCTTCCGTTCGAGGGTTATCGTACCTACGGCAGGTCGGCCGGACCGGCCGGATAGAATGAATTTCGACCACGGATTCTTGATCAGTGAGTCGAACCAAATCATTTAAGACCATTTTCATCGAAAAATTCGAAAACTACAGACATTTGGGCAAATTGATAAGCACTCTGTTCCGAGGAACAACAGCGCCAAAAATAACCGATCTGATCAAACGGCAGTTGAAAAGTATACCTACACGAAGACATATGCAAAAATATGTGAGGATCAAATGACTAGGAAATAAAAAAAAATCCCGGTATTACGTGACTCTTTCTCAGGTAAAGTATATGAAGACGAGTCAATGCTTTAATTTTTTAATTACGTTAATACGTATAATCGGCAAAACGGTTTTGGAGGTATACCCATCTGAAATTTGAATGTTATTTCCTCAATAACTCGAAAAACAAAAAACCGACCCAATTCAAACATGGTTGTCAGTTGTAGAATGCCAACGGAAAAATTCTTGGAAAATTTCATTTCAACATTTTTAAAAAATCATTGAAAAAAATCTGAAACTATTCGTCCGACATCTTTAAAATTTTGCGAGAGCCTTCAAAACCTAACTCTACTACCAAAATCCAAGTTTGAACACGATCGGATATATATTGTTGGAGATCCGAGCAACCGTGTGTGAGTTCAGTAGCTGGATGGGTGACCGTTGCCTCGATAACTTTTGAACGAAAGGATATAGGCACTTGTAAAGGATATAGGCACTTGCAATTTTCAGGGTAGGTTGCACATCCCATTGGGAGAGATAAGTTTTTGGGCATAATCGGTGCATCGGCTTCGGTGTTACCCACCTGTAATATTATTTCCTCGATAATTCAAAAAATATAGACTCGATCAAATTGAAGCTTGGTAACTAGTTGTGGAATATCGACATAAAGGAGTGTCTAAAATGTTGTGAGAACCGTTCACCTAGAAAATTTTTCAAAACTACGAAAAAAATTTGGTTCGAGCACTGACGTGAAGTCAGTAGCTTATGCGCGTATGTTCTATTGTCCATTCTCCTGTATTGGACAGTCTTAATCGAATTAAGACTGTCCAATACAGGATAATGGACAATAGAACATCCGAGCAAAAGCTCCTGACTTCACGTCAGTAGTTGAACCAATTTTTTTTGTGATAACTTCCGAACTACTCAACTCAACTTTTTTAATTTGACTCAAAACAAACATCAGTACTGATTTATTTCCAACACCTTCCCAATAAGTCTTCAAGACCGCCAGGGATGGACTGAAGCACTTAATGGTCAGAATTTTTTTCTGGTTGAACATATGGACAGAATTCCTCCATTCATGACTTTTAATATTAATTCTGCAAATAAAAGATTAACCGGTCCAACATCGAAAGTATGCACCGTTTTCGTGTTACACGCATTTTTATTGAATATCGAAATATCTATTCATGAATATTGCAAGCTGTTTATTGTTGCTATGGTTGATAAAATTTCTCTTTGAGTGATTGTTCATTAATCTGAAACTTCCATTAACAAAGTATACTCCATTTACTTTTATGAAGTCTCCTGGTTGACCATAATTTACGTCTATCACGTTTTTGTAACTAAAACTGAGGGAGGTTGGCACTCCTGAAATACTGTCAATGTCAAAATAATTATGTGAGACGTTGCCAATACCAATTTCTCAACATAATCATCCAACTTAGGCAAGATATACCGCCGTATTCACAAAGCATTCAATCTCCGTTAAGTCCTAACTGAGGTCCTCAGTTAAGGATAAATAAGAATCGCAACCACACTTAACTTGAAAATTAGCGTGAAACAGGCTTGTTTCACCACCGTTACATACGTTAACTGGGGTTGCGATTCTTATTTATCCTTAACTGAGGACCTCAGTTAGGACTTAACGGAGATTTAAAGCTTTGTGAATACGGCGGATTATCACAGACCATTATCTTCGAATATAATAAAGAACTTTTCGCTTTGAAATTGAAAATGCCGGAGGTAGTTTTGAGAAAGCAGAGATAAAGTATCAGCAAGTACTTTACAGAACTGAAATCTGCTTATTCGGATCGTAACCCCGATGTTTTGGTATTTGAATGTCTTCTGGAAGCTTATTCCTTGAGAATATCATGAAGTGGGGAATTCCATACGTACGTCTGTCCGTTTAGATGTTTTCCTGCAGGGTTATTAAGGTACTTTAATTCTTTTTTCAAATGAACTATCACAAAGTAACGGACTACTCTATCCATTATCTTTCATTAAAATTTCAACACTTGATTCTTGATTTCCGGACAAGAAAATAGCATAACTGAATCTTCCAACCAGTTTATATACGTGAAAATTTTTGTTCAACAGTCCGCCAGGTCTTTGGAATTGTTGAATTCACATAATATCTTCTCAAATTCATTATTTTTCGCAGTAAATTCACATTATGAAAAGTACATAATTACTACAACCACTTTGTAGAGAGAACAAGGTTGCGTAGTTTTCTGACAGGAAAATGACTATAACCTAACATTTTCAAAATATACACGGTAAAATGTATCAAACTTTCATGGCCAACCGGGAGACTTTATAAAATAGAATGGAGTTTTAATTCGGATTTATTCTAATATTGTATAACAAAAAATTATAATGAATTTTTTCAGTACATAAGAATATGCGGATATGCATTTAATAGACAGGCGTGCATTTTGTAATGCTGTTAGGGCAAGGGAGCACTTTCCAAACATAAATTAGCCGAGTAAAAGTATATTCAGGGCTGTGGATCGAAGACTTGGAGAAACTGTCTCGATAAGTAATTTTTCGTGTAGATTTTCCATGTTAATTGATCGTTTTTGCGCGTATGTTCTGGGGAACATCGCGTTATAGTTTTGCCCAAATGTCTGTAAATTTTTTGAAAAAAATGGCCTCAAACGATTAAGTTCGACTCCCCAATGAAGAATTCGAGGTCAAATTTGATTCTGTCCGGCCGGCCGGCCGTACGGCCGTCCGTTGCCACGATAACTTGAGAACGAAAAGAGCTAGCTAATTGAAATTTTCAGGGTAGGTGGCGCATCCCAATACGACGGACAAGTTCGTTAATGGGCATAATCGGCCCAGTGGTTTCCGAGTAATAATTTTGTTTTCAACCAATATAAATCCGATCAAATTGAAACTTGGTGGGTAGTTGTAGAATATGAATCTAAGCACGTTTGTGAAATTTTGTGCGAATCGTATGACTAGAAAATTTTAAAAAAATTATTAAAAAATATTTTTGTTGTCACGATAACTTGAGAACGGTATGAGATAGCGGCTTGAAATTTTCAGGTTAGGATGTGCATCAGAACGCGACATTTCAGTTTGTTTATGAGCATAATCGGCCGAACGGTTTTAGAGTTATAGCCATCTGAAATAATCTGAAATTTGGTGGTTTTTTGTTCCTCATTAACTCGAAAAATACTGAACCGATGGAATTCAAACATGGTTATTAGTTGTAGAATGCCAACGCAAAAATGTTTGCAAAATTTGGTGAGGATAGCATTTGTAGAAAATTTTTAATAAATCATTAAAAATAAAAAAAAAAATTCTATATATCAGTAACTATTCGTTTGAAATTGATGAAATTTTGCAAGAGCCTTCATAACCTAACTCTACTGCCAAGTTTCAAGTTTTAATACGATCGGTTTAATATTGTTGGAGATTCGAGCATTCTTGTGCGAGTTCAGTAGATGGGTGACCGTTACCTCGATAACTTTCGAACGAAAGGAGATAGGGACTTGCAATTTTCAGGGTAGGTTGCGTATCCGAAAGGGAGAGTTGAGTTCGATTTTGGGCATAATCGGTCTAACGGTTTCCGAGTTATACCCACCTGGAAGATGAATTCTATTGTCCATTCTGGACAATAGAATTAATCATGGCAAATTCGATTAAGAAGAGTCTCCAATACAGGAGAATGGACAATAGAATTCATCATGGTGAATGCGATTAAGAAGAGTGTCCAATACAGGAGAATGGACAATAGAATTCATCATGGTAAATTCGATTAAGAAGAGTGTTCATTACAGGAGTATGGATAATAGAACATACGCGCAAAAGCTCCTGACTTCACGTCAGTGCTTGAACCAATTTTTTTTTTAAGTATTCATTGTAACAATTTCCATTATGCTACTGACCTCAGTGCTTTTCCAACGAGTTTATGGATGCTCTCAATTGAAATAATCCGAATTAAATGATTATTTTCAAATTGAATTTGACCGAATTATATCGGTTCATTATTTTTGATTGTATTCCTCCTGAAAATTTTAAAATCAATTATTTCCTGTCTGAACTGCACTCCAACAGTGGTTGCATATCAATTATCCTCCATTCCAAATAACGTTGTGAGTTTTCTCCCCAACGAACATGTTCCTTCACCGAGAGGGTGTGTCCGGTTCACACCCTTCCAACACGCCCTCATGACATCCCAACGAGTAAGGTTGTTCGACCTGTTCGAAATGAACCGCGCAAATCGTTCTGAAATAGTTACAATTGTTCAAAATTCGTCCGAAGATTTTTCTGTGTGTTATAATTACTTGATGGAAATACAAAGCGACCAAAGCGTATTATTTTCATCGACAATATGTTTTTGATAGATATCAAATCTGTATATGTAAGATTGGTGTCAAGTTGAACACATATTCACGATGAAACATCGAATTGACCATGAAGTTCCTGGCATATTTCAGTAATTAACTAAAAACTCATAATTATGTTGAATTAAAAATTAATTTGATTGGAATATGAATTACTATAGATATTTCTGTAGATCTAATTGAATATTTGGCACATGAGATGCTGACTTAAATACGCCGTACATTTGTTATTTTAGTAATAACCAGCTGTTAAGAAATAATGGCTCAGTTAGCTCCTATAAAATGTAACACTTACTAACATTGAATAAAATATTTACCCCCTTTTTTGAATACCAGCAGACATATTAATTCCAAAAATAAACATAGGCAAAATTTTTCGTATACCTAGACGGATCTTATTAGCTAATTATGAATCTGAGAGGATCCCAATTATCATTATTTATGGATTGAAAATGGGATATCAAACCGCAATATCATTGGAATGACTCCAAAATATTTGTTATCATAGCTGCATCATAATCCTTGTCCTATGAACTAAAGAGCCTGCAATATCTCCAGATTAAGACAAACCGTGTTTTGAATTCTACACAGAAAAAACACTGTACTATTTGCAATGATAGCCTCATAATTGAAAACACTCACATTTCATTAATCGGAATAAATGTTCAACCAACAAAAAATAATCGCGGTGATCAATGTTGTATATTTCATTCAAATGGAGGCTTATCATCAAATTTGAAGCAGTGCAATAGTTATGTGAAATGCAACCCATCATTTCCACAATTAATGAGGGAGTATTGAACACCATCAAAGTAGTAATGTTCTTCTAAATATATATGAATTTACCAAGAAATTAAGCTATATTTGAATGAAATAAATCTTATCATATTGATTGAAATATACATATTTTTAAACATGTTACTTGATTCCAAGATATTTTATTTTCAGTGGAACATTCATATCTTTGAATGTACGATAGTATAATGATGGTTTCAATAATGTCACAATTCCTGCCAATAGGTAACTACCCTTGTTGAAAACTGTTCGGTATTTAACTCAATGAGTACTATTGTTGGTCCATTCTTTACTTACTCATTTACCCGAAATGTGCCTACTACGCAGATTCGAAACGATGTGATGGCTGTACATACGAGTAGTACAAGTATACGATAAACGGGAACTGTAGGCGCCATTGAGGCATGGTGAATGACGTTAATTATTTGTGTTCCGTTCTGTGTTATAATAATTCAATTGGTGAGGAAGAACCTTTATGATCATGGAATCTGAAATCCTTAGTACCTATTTTCACTGGTAAGTACAACTTTGCTCGAATTATTGGAACAATAGCAATATGGGATAAAGACTATTTAAAATGATTGGTTCCTTTATGCATAAGGAAAAAATATTAATTTCAGCAGTCACTTTTATAGGCAGAATGCGATTCTCATATTTTTACATACTCTCTTTATCCTTCAATACCAAGAATCCTCTCTATAATGTCCAAATCAGTTCAAATTATTAGAGGTCAGTTGCAGCTATTTTTTCTCATTATAAGTGAGATTATGAGTTATGTATCTAAATAAGGAATTATTTCACATCAACCTTTTATCATCAGAAACCAATTTCGTGTTGTCATCTCCAAAATTTATTTCGTGACTATAAAAATAGTGCTTATTATTTATTAGTACTATTCCTGTCAATCCATTGGTACCGATAGGCATTTGACTATAATCAAGACCATTTACAAATTTATTTTCAGACTCAGAATCAGCACTGCAAAATGCTTATCTGCGAAGATGGATTCCTCCAAAACTCTAGAATACTTCATCGGGGATTTGGAAGCATAGTGGATGTGGTATCATAAAACATATTCTTGTAGGTCATTAAAACTCAAATTTTAGTTATTTGATTTGTGAACATCAGGATGTAGAAATGTAAATAAATTACTTAAGAATATAGATCTCATGTAGTGCACTATATATTTAGATAAAATTATTTGTCATCTCATAGTTATTGCACCTTAAACATATGAATTCAGTTGTCTTTCCAAAATTACTTTGAACCTCATTGATAATTATAGTTTCGTCTACATAATACATTTCCAAAAAATATTATAAACAAGCACTGACGTGAAGTCAGGAGCTTTTGCGCGTATGTTCTATTGTCCATACTCCTGTAATGAACACTATTCTTAATCGAATTTACCATGATGAATTCTATTGTCTATTCTCCTGTATTGGACACTCTTCTCAATCGAATTCACCATGATGAATTCTATTGTCCATTCTCCTGTATTGGAGACTCTTCTTAATCGAATTTGCCATGATGAATTCTTTTGTCCATTCTGGACAATAGAATTCATCATGGCAAATTCGATTAAGAAGAGTCTCCAATACAGGAGAATGGACAATAGAATTCATCATGGTGAATTCGATTAAGAAGAAAGTGTCCAATACAGGAGAATAGACAATAGAATTCATCATGGTAAATTCGATTAAGAATAGTGTTCATTAGGCTTGTTTCACATGCATACGGTTCCATTCGGTTCGTTTCGTTTTCGGTTTCAATTCGGTCGCTGGCGACAAGTGTGAAACGGTGCTCCGGTTTAGATTCGGTACCGAATAGAAACCGTACAGCACCGAATACTCCCTCGACACGAATGGGTTTCTATCAGGTTTGGATTCGTGTGTAGGGAATACAGATCAACCGGGGCGTTCACACAAATACGGTTTAGTTTCGGTTTTAACCATAAAGTAATGAATATTAACATATGTTTTCTGTCTCGGTCTGTGGTTTTACCCTCAAATCGAGAAGATATCTTTCAATATTTCCCGAATTGTTCAAATATAGAAATATAAACATACATATTTTCGGGATATTGTTGCTATCTCACTATTCACGAGAAAATGATGGTGTACCAAATGTGGATCGACTGAATTCTGCTGCAAATCTAAACCAGTGCTGCGGGACAAAACTTCCGAAGAATATAAAGATCAATTAAAGACGTAGGATGCATTCAAAGATGTATGTGTTCAATTTTGAATGGCTTTGATGAATCTGACGTCGCGGAAAAATTGGAATTGTGAGCCCGTGTAGGAAGATAACATAAAACCTAATATGAACCGTATATGTGTGAAAGGCCTAAATTCGTTTTCGGCAGAAACCGAAAACGAACCGAACCGAATGGAACCGAATGCATGTGAAACAAGCCTCACAGGAGTATGGACAATAGAACATACGCGCAAAAGCTCCTGACTTCACGTCAGTGCTTGAACCAATTTTTTTTTCGATTAAGAGGGTCCAATCAGGAGAACGGACAATAGAATTCATCATGGTAAATTCAATTAAGAAGAGCAAAAGCTCCTGATTCACGTCAGTGCTTGAACCAATTTTTTTTTTTCGATTAAGAGTGTCCAATACAGGAGAATAGACAATAGAATTCACCATGGTAAATTCGATTAAAAGTGTCCCATACAGGAGAATGGACAACAGAACATACGCGCAAAAGCTCCTGACTTCACGTCAGTGCTTGAACCAATTTTTTATTTATAATATCATTTAAATTAATATTGTAGGACGTTACTTTAAAAGTTCTAAGCTATACTGACTTACAGCTAAAATATTATAAAGAAAAGAAGCAATTGGATAGTCTAACTATCATTTTAATAAAATGATGCATTTTTATTGTTCAAATAAAGATATTTTGTTAACTTACAAGAATTTCTTCATTCAATGGTATTTCAAAGATCTAATTACAGTTTTAAATATAAAATAAGTGTCCAATACAGGAGAATGGACAACATAATTTACCATGGTAAATTCGATTAAGGGTGTCCAATACAGAAGAATGGAAAATAGAACATACGCGCAAAAGCTATCTATCATTTTCTTCAAGTTTCACGCCCCAAAAAGGCCTAAATCGTCAGTTTCGCTTTCGAAAATTTCCGACCCCGTCTCTCGAATTAATTCTGACGTTTCTCGGATTGACTTTTTGAATGGAAAATCGTCGGACTCAAAACCTCCGAAACTTGTATCGAATTAGTATATTTAGGCTCAACCTAGAAGAACGAAATTTGGGAAAAACACAAATCGATTCGTCTTCTTCGACTCGACGGCAAAAGTCCGGGTCGAGCGATCGTTTCTTCGGAGCCTTACGCTACACCAAATCGGTACTACTGAACTCGCACAAGAATGCTCGAATCTCCAACAATATTTAACCGATCATATTAAAACTTGAAACTTGGCAGTAGAGTTAGGTTATGAAGGCTCTTGCAAAATTTCATGAATTTCAAACGAATAGTTACTGATATATAGAATTTTTTTTTTTTATTTTTAATGATTTATTAAAAATTTTCTACAAATGCTATCCTCACCAAATTTTGCAAACATTTTCGCGTTGCCATTCTACAACTAAGAACAAAGTTTGAATTCCATCGGTTCAGTATTTTTCGAGTTAATGAGGAACAAAAAACCACCAAATTTCAGAAAATTTCAGATTGCTATAACTCTATAACCGTTTGGTCGATTATGCTCATAAACAAACTGAAATGTCGCGTTCTGGTGCACATCCTAACCTGAAAATTTCAAGCCGCTATCTCATTCCGTTCGCAAGTTATCGTGACAACAAAAATATTTTTTAATAATTTTTTTAAAATTTTCTAGCCATACGATTCGCACAAAATTTCACAAACGTGCTTAGGGTCATATTCTACAACTACCCACCAAGTTTCAATTTGATCGGATTCATATTGGTTGAAAACAAAATTATTACTCGGAAACCACTGGGCCGATTATGCCCATTAACGAACTTGTCCGTCGTATTGGGATGCGCCACCTACCCTGAAAATTTCAAGTCGCTAGCTCTTTTCGTTCTCAAGTTATCGTGGCAACGGCCGGCCGGACGGCCGGCCGGACAGAATCAAATTTGACCTCGAATTCTTCATTGGGGAGTCGAACTTAATCGTTTGAGACCATTTTTTTCAAAAAATTCGAAAGTTACAGACATTTGGGCAAAACTATAACGCGATGTTCCCCAGAACATACGCGCAAAAATTTGTCAGAAAGTGACACGTAAGTTTATCGACATTGTGCCCAACCAGAATAAGCCACATGTTGATATGTTAGTCTTTATTCGAATTGATTTTCTCCAATAAATTTTTCATTCTTCACATGCGTAGGCAAGGATGTATTTATAGACTTATTTTCTTTATTAATTAGTGCAATTTTATGGCAGAATTTTATTTTAATTTTATTGTTCTCTATTGACTCTGTACAATATAGAATCCAAAAGACCAAATTGATTATTGTTAAAGGTTAGTTCTTTAGATTATAATAAAATATGTTCTGAAACAATCTGATTTTTTTATTCAATCCCTACAGACACCATATTCAAGTCATCATATAATGTGATTAATTTCGAACCTATGCTTCCTAAAATTGAAGCAAGAGAAAATAAACCATCCTCAATGGTAGGATCTACCACATGTTCACTGAGATTCTAAAAATTATTCCACCAAGGATGAATTATTCATCTCATCATTGACTAAATAATTAACTCATATTCAAGTGATATGGCTTTTATTGGTGGAATAATTTTTATAATCTCAGTGATAATAATAATAATAATAATCCATTGAGGGTGGTTTATTTTCTCTTGCTTCAATTTCACAAAGCATAGGTTCGAAAATAATCACAATATGATGACTTGAATATGGTGTTAATATAGTATAATACTCATATCCAAACAATGAATTTGAATGAAACTGAGTAAAAGATCAATGATAAATTCGTTATGGAAATAAATATATTATATTATTGATATACAAACAATGAATTTGAATGGAACTGAGTGGAAGATAGAATCAATAATACATTCATTACGGAAACTACTATAATATGTCATTGAAATCCAAACAGTTACTATAATTGAAAAATCCATTTAAATCCAATGGGTTCTTATATTCAAACCAACGATAGTATGTCATTGGCAACCAAATATAATCCTACCTTCGATTTAAGTTTTACTCTACTCGTGGAATACGGAATAAAGTATATCATTGAATTAATGGGTATCTCTTTGATCTCATGTTAGTGTTTTCTGTGTGTAGGTATGAACTTTCGCGTAAGCTTGTATTCACGTCAACAAGACGTTGACATCAGATGTCAATTAGGTACCTGATTAGGTATATTAAAATATAGGGATAATCCTGATATATAATTCATTTCTAGCAATTATATTGAAGTTATGATTCACGTCTATAAGTGCCTTTAAAGCACTTGCAAACTCGTGTTTTTTGAAGACTTACTTCTAAACTAATATCATTATAAACTATAAAGTGTGTAGATAAAGTAAGGAATATAATTCATGACTGCTTTATTGAATATTTCAAGCAAAACGCTCGGACAGGTTAATTTTAGTTTTTAAAGAATATCCTGATAGGCTGGCTATTGCAAGATCCACGGTAAGTAAATTGGTTGATAAGCTTACTAAAACGGGATCCTTCCATCATTTGTCTCGGCAAGGTCGACCTCGGCTAAACGAAGGAACCAAATTAAATATGTAAGTTGAAGCTGAAGCAAATCCTCACCTTTCTACAAGACAACTAGCCCTAAATCATAACGTGGACTCTTATGTCACGAAGTTGTTCAAGAAAGAGAACTAGCATCCAAAGTAACGAGCGAGGATGATCCAGATCGCCGTTTGCAGTTTTACGAAGAACTAATGTTACGCTGCGATGAAGACCCCAATCTTTTAAACAATACCGTATTTTCTAACGAAGTCACTTTTTGCCTGAATGAGACATCACATTTTCACAATTGCAGGTAATGATCATGGGAAAATCCTTACTGGACTCAAGATTGCTACCCGTCGCGAGAAATTGAATATTTACATTGCATTAATCGGACAGCGTTTAATAGGTCCTTACTTTTGTAACGTGCCAATCGTCCACTTATATACGATTGTCGAGCATGAGAATCTACTTTTAATTTTCTAGGGGTGGGAGGCTAAACTGGCTTAATTCGGCAACAAAACTCCCTCCCAGGTTTTCACAATATATAAATTAAAATTGAAAAATTACAATAGATCGACCCTTTTTCACTCTACACAGTCTTATACACCTTAACTTAAACGAAAACAACGTCGTGGCCTCCTCGGGGTTCGATACTATAATCCTGATCTTGATGTTCCAATTTCAAAGACACCACTTCCAGAAGGCCTTCCAATTCGAAGTAAAGTGTGCTAGTTAGTTTCCAATCCAAAGGAAGTACTACGTTGATTCTCCCAATTTCAAGGGTAGTTGGTATATCTGGATGATTCCTCGGTATGAATTCAATTCCAGCCAAGGTATAATTTCAATCCAAACCAAGGTACAATTTCTATCCAAGCTAAGGTACAATTACCATCCAAGCCAAGGTACAATTACCATCCAAGCCAAGGTGCGAGAAGTTAAGCACAATTCTCGCCGATAATTCTATTTGTAAATCTAACGATACAAATGCTGTTAAATGGAAATCTTCCGGAACACAAGCAGAACCCCAGCATTTTCATGGAACATGAAAATGCTGAAGCTCTGGTTTATCCACAGACGTGGCATCTTTGATCGTTGCACTTTTTTGATGAAAACCTTACACCAGAAAGTTATTTAGATTTTTTACGGTTCCATTTAATGCCTTTACAGACAGTAATATTCCTAAATGATGATGAAGCAGATGTACCCAATCAGGATATTTGGTTGCCACAAGATGTGGCCCCTCCTCACTTTGGAATAAACGTCTGTTAATATATTTTCATGATAAATTCGATTAAGAGTGTACAATACAGGAGAATGGACAACAGAACATGAGCACAAAAGCTCCTGACTTCAGGTCAGTGCTTTTTCATCAGAAGGTAGAACTCATCAAAATGAATCATCAGGTTTTTGTTAATAAATGTCAAAATAACTTCAATATCTCTTGAAGGAAAAAAAAATTTGGTTCAACAGTATTGTTTTGGGGGGTTGTTATGTCTTACCACTTAGTCGGCATGCAATTTGTAAATTATGGTATTAAGTCTCGAAGCCAGAGCTGTATTAAAGCACTGATTAGAAATTTAAAAAAAATGTAAATTGTTATATATTTGAATGAATAAAGTTGTTTAAAAAAAAATTCAACAAAAATCGGGCTGCTATATCCACTGCTGAAGTCACAAGCAATTCCACGAATTTTCAAGTATGACTTTCGAACGAAAGGAAATGGGGACTTGCAATTTTCAGGGTATGTTGCGTACACGAGTGGGAGAGTTAAGGTCGTTTACGGGCATAATCGGTCCAACGGCTTCGGAGTTATACCCACCTGGAATATTATTTCCTCGATAACTCAAAAAATATAGACTTGATCGAAATCAAACTTAGTAACTAGATGTAGAATATCGACATGATAAGTGTGTGAAATTTTACGGAGACCGTACAACTAGAAAATAAAAAAAAATTATGGAAAAATATGATGTCTCTCACGATAACTTGAGAACTTAAAGAGATAGCGACTTGCAATTTTCAGGGTAGGTTATGCATCCGAATGCGACATTCAAGGTCCATAATTGGCATAATCGCCCAAACAGTTTTGAAGTTATGCTCATCTGAAACTCAGAATATACTAATCTGATCCACTTAAAACTCGATAATTACTTGTAGAATGCCGACTCACTAATTCTCGCGGAATATCGGGAATACAGTATGCTGTGACTTGGGGCGTAAGTTTTTTCGTATATTAACATTCAACGAATTTCAGTTCCAAGTCTGTCATTAAAATGGTATGAAATGTATTCATATTATAAGCTGAGAAAACGGTATACTCGTATATCGATACTAAATTCGATTAAGAATGTCTAATAGAGGTGAATAGACAATAAAAAAAGCTCTTGACGTCACGTCAGTGCCTGAACGAATTTTTTTTAAATCATTTTTTTTCATACGATCCTCTCGAAATTTTGCACAAGTTTTCGTTTAAGTATTTTTCAAGGCTGGACGGAATGAATTAGTTTTGACCTCGGATTTTTCATCAGCGGTTCGAAACTAATCGCTTGAAAATATTCTTGGCCAAGAATTCGAAAATTACGGACATTTAGGCAACTAATAGGTAATTTGTTCAGGTGAATGAACACACCAATAAAAAAATTGGTTCAAGCACTGACGTGAAGTCAGAAGCTTCTGCGCGTATGTTCTATTGTCCATTCTCCTGTATTGGACACTCTTAATCGAATTTACCATGGTGAATTATATTTTCTATTCTCCTGTATTGGACACTCCGAGTGTCCAATACAGGAGAATGGACAATAGAACATACGCGCAAAAGCTCCTGACTTCATGAAAAAAAATGGTTCAAGCACTGACGTGAAGTCAGGAGCTTTTGCGCGTATGTTCGATTGTCCTTTCTCCTTTATTGGACACTCTTAATCGAATTTACCATGGTGAATTCTATTGTCTGTTCTCCAGTATTGGACACTCTTAATCGAATTTACCATGGTAAATTTGGAGTGTCCAATACAGGAGAACAGACAATAGAATTCACCATGGCAAATTCGATGAAGAGCGTCCAATAAAGGAGATTGGACAAGAATTCTATTGTCTGTTCTCCAGTATTGGACACTCTTAATCGAATTTACCATGGTAAATTTGGAGTGTCCAATACAGGAGAACAGACAATAGAATTCACCATGGCAAATTCGATGAAGAGCGTCCAATAAAGGAGATTGGACAAGAGAACATACGCGCAAAAGCTTCTGACTTCACGTCAGTGCTTGAACCATGTTTTAAAAATTTTCTAGTGATACGATTCTCACAAATTTTCACAAACGTCCTTAGGTTTGTATTCTACAACTAATCACCATGTTTCAATGTTGATCGGATTTGTATTGGTAGAAATCAAAATTATTACTCGGAAACCATTGGGCCGATTATGTCCATTAACGAATTTGTCCATCGTATTGGGATGCGTCATCTACCCTGAAAATTTCAAGTCGCTATCCCTTTCCGTTCTCAAAATATCGTGCAACGGTCAAAGAATAAAATTTGACCTCGAATTCTTCATCAGGGAGTCGAACCCAATCGTTAAAGATCATTTTCGGCGAAAAATTTGAAAATTACAGACATTTGGGCAAAATGATAACGCGATGTTTCCCGCAGGACGCGCAAAAATGAAAAGACCGTAGGAGGAAAACGACCAAATTAAAAATAATACATAACCTTTCAAAAGTCCCCTCTCACAAATATACTACTCTGTAGCTGCATGGATCTCTTGAAGAAGAATCGCCTCCGCTAGTCTTCAAAGATATTCACTCTTGTTCATAGAAATCCCTTCAATATTTGATTTCAAATGGGTTCAAGCCCTGTGGACAGGAGCTTTCTGGCGCTCTAGTTCAAACAGACAAATTATATCTCCGAAAGTATTGGTTTCTCAGACGTGAGAATTATATCAATGTATTCTTATGATAGAACTGCATCATACAGGAAATTCAATTCAAATAATAGTTTATTTATCAAGATTAAATGAGCAATCTGAGAATGAGAACTGCACCATGGAAGAAACCAAATTAAAATAGCTGAAATGAATTTCACTCTCTCTTATAGAACAGGACGAAATGTACGAGTATGAACACAGATCATATAATAAAGCTTAGATAGAATAATTATAGCATTCTGTGAAAACATAGAAGTACGATTCATTATTGAAATTTAGAACTTCATCTTAGCAGAAATTTAATTCAAACATCAAAGTAGAATTTAAATTCAACAAGAGTGCCAAAAATTATCAATCCAAAACCAATAGACGAATTCTACCCAACAACGAACTCATCCGAGATATTCATTCCTCAATTCCAGTTTTGTTTTTAGTGGAGATATTCTGAACTCAATATTATTAACTTACCATTACCATTCCCATCATCATATGGATTGACCATCGGCATGAAAATATCAACCAACAAAAACTATGATATTATATTATAATTCTCATATTTATACGATTGCTGGAATGAATGACAATGTTATTAACTTACCATTACCATTCCCATCATCATATGGATTGACCATCGGCATGAAAATATCAACCAACAAAAAGTATGATGATACTATAATTCTCATATTGATACCATTACTGGAATGAATGACAATGAGACAAAGTCAAAGTTGACGTTATAACAATTCATAGAATAGCCACAGAATAATTCTATCATTGAAATTTTGAAAATTCATATCTCCGAAAGTATTAGTTTGTTAGAGTTAAAAATGATATGAATGGATTCTTATGGTGAAACTCCTTATTGAAAAAAAATTAAATTTGGAATTTGTTCTGTAAAAAAAAAATTTTTTTTTGTTACTCCGAAACCGTCTGTCCGATTTTGCCCAATAACGAACTTAGCTGAGATATTTATCCCCCAAACCTACTCTGAAAATTTCAACTGTCTAGCTCATTCCGTTCGAGAGTTATCGTGCCTACGGCCGGACGGCCGGACCGGCCGGATCGGATGGACAGAATGAATTTCGACCACGGATTCTTGATCAGTGAGTCGAACCAAATCGTTTAAGACCATTTTCATCGAAAAATTCGAAAATTACAGACATTTGGGCAAATTGATAAGCACTCAGTTCCCAGGAACTAGAGCGCCAAAAAGGAAAATCTTGTAGCTCCTAAGGAGGATCCTTTTCAAAACCAGGTCTGGCCAATCCTAACTATGATTATTCAAAACTTCAGATGTTCGAAGACCGCTACAGGACCCTAATGTAGGGCAATCATCTCCCATAGATCTGTGATGAAAAAATCGGCCCGAAAATTGATTTTATAATTCAATATGTCATCATGACTTTCTTGGTTTTGATGGTTCTCGCAAAATTTCATCGATTCCCATACAGCTATACGGAACTCACATAAGGATGCACGGATCTCCAACAATATGGATCCGATCGTGTTCGAACTTGGTACTTGGCAGTAGAGTTAGGTTCTGTAGGCTCTTAAAAAAATTCAGCGATGTCGGACGAACAGTTTTTGATATAGATATAGAATTCTTTCAATTATTTTCAATAAGTTTTTTAAAATTTTCTAGTTATGCGATCCTCACGAAATTTCGCAAGAATTTTTCCGTTGACATTCTACAACTAATAACCATGTTGAATTATACCGGTTTTGCATTTTCGAGTTATTGACAAAATAACAACCAAATTTCAGATGGGTACAACTCCAAAACCGTTTGACCGATTAAACCTATAGACAAATTCAAATATCGCATTCAGATGCACAACCTAACCTGAAAATTTCAAGCCGCTATATATTTCCGTTCTCAGGTTTTCGTGACAAATAATATTTTTTAATAATATTTTTAAAATTTTCTAGTGATACGATTCACACAAAATTTCGCGGACGTCCTGAGCTTTATATTCTACAACTATACTCACCAAGTTTCAATCCGATCGGATTTGTACTTGTTTGAAACAAACTTATCACTCGAAAACCGTTGGGCCAATTAGGCCCATTAACGAACTTGTCCGTCGTATTGGGCCGCGCCACCTACCCTGAAAATTTCAAGTCGCTTTCTGTTTTCGTTCTCAAGTTATCGTGGCAACGGCCGGCCGGCTGGCCGGACATTATCAAATTTGACCTCGAATTCTTCTTCAGGTATTTGAACGCAATCGTTTGAGACCATTTTCGGCAAAAAAATCGACAATTACAGACATTTGCGCAAAATGATAACTCGATGTTCCCCAGAATATACGTGCAAAAATGACAATATGGTAACTTTTATCGAAAAATTTCAATTCATTTGTTAATCAAATATCGCAAACAGCTTAGCGTTCTGAGAGACCGATCAGTCGAGTTAGCTTGATTCGAAGGGAAGTCGCAGGTTGAGGGTTAAAACCAAATTAATTTTCCCACCACAATTGAGTCGATGAACTGTATACTTGGGCAACTTTCGTAACCTTTCTACTCGTCTTTGTTTTCGTATAATCGTATCGAAACGAATCTATGGTATGTATACGATCGAATCTGAATGTCTACCGACGACTACCTGGTGCAGTGACTTCACCCACCTTGGCCCTCTCCGGTAGCCTGGGGCTCCGAATTCTTCGACCGACATCATCCATAATTAACGCAGAACTATGCGGAGCATCTCATAATTGAGAAGCGGGTGGTTCTGAATTTCGATCGTTTTTTATCGGTTTTTTACGGAGGCAGTGTTTCATACCCGTTCTGTCGAGGTCGTCATCGGAAGAAGACTGGAATTACTTGTAACTTTGTTACAATAGTAGGAGCCTGAGGTACCATCAGTGAAACTTCCTCAGAATTTATTGACATTAGTAATTACTATTGGAAATATGGAGGTCAATAATATTTTATGCGATTTTTTAAATCAGACAAATTTATTCATACGTAATCAATAAAGGATACTGTGGGAGGTATACTCACTATTAAAAGGTTTCTTTCTGGGTTTTCTCTCCCAAACTGAAAAATATATATAAAATAAAAATTAATCATTTTGTGATTTGCTTCTGCGTAAGAAACAAAAGATATTTGTCAGAAGCAATCAATCGAACAATGCTACCTAACAAATAACAACGAAAAAACATCAACGAAGAAACAAATATATCGTAACGTTTCGGAGTCTATATCAGAGTTCTTCGTCAGACACTAAACGAAAATATTCAGAATTATTTTGTTGATCTATTCTGAAATTCGAGAATAATCACATTGACAGTATTTCCAACTCCTTTTTTTAATAAATTCAGCCAAATATGGTCAATATCAATTGAGCAATTTGCAGAATTGCATTCTCTATGCAAAATACAAGTAGACTCCTTATAGTCTAAGAGCTAGCAACGTTTTCGATAGAGAATTTCACCTGAAATTCTTTCTAGGCCTGTTTTTAGATATGCTATTCCTCTCACTCTCCCGGACGTTATACGGGCTATCTGGCTGGCGGTAGTGCTTGCGTTCATCAGTGCGCAGCGTACCTGTACAGGTAAAATATCGATTTTTCAAGGAACTTTAAGAAGGTTTTTAGTTTTTTGATTGTTTTTATTGAATGTTTTGACCCATGAATATATTATTGCCAGATATTTTTATTGTTGTTTTAACTGTGTCAGACGCCAATTTTGTATTGAAAAAAAATTTTTTTTTTCAAATTATTTTAGTACTGCTGAAATTTTGATATGATGTCATTTAATTATCTACAGACCCAAAATTAAATTGCCAAACAATAATTCAATAGTTAAACCTTCAGCCAGACCGTTCTAAAAGTGAAAAGTTTTGGGGTATCATTTTGCTTGGTCTAGAAATAGTTGTAAAATGAATTTGAACGAAAGTATTGAAAACCATTGAATTGAGTGGTGAATTAATACGGTATCAAAATAATTATTTATTGTCTTATAAAATTAAAATAATTATCAATCTATAGTATTTAAATAGACAAAAGTTCGGATGGTTACATAAAAATCATGGTTAGAGTTTTTAATCCATAATCGTATCATAAAAAAATGGGTTCAAGCCCTGTGGACAGGAGCTTTCTGGCGCTCTAGTTCAAACAGACAATTTATATCTCCGAAAGTATTGGTTTCTCAGAGTTGGGAATTATATCAATGTATTCATATAATAGAACTGCATCCTAAAGGAAATTCAATTCAAATAATAGTTTATTTATCAAGATTAAACGAGCAATCATGAGAATGAGAAAAGCACCATGGAAGAAATCAAATTAAATCTGGCCAATTTTGCCCAATAACGAACTTAACCGAGATATTCATCTCCCTAAACTACTCTGAAAATTTCAACTACCTACCTCATTCCGTTCGAGAGTTATATCTATGTCTATGGATGAAAAGCAGTCTCACTACTCTCTACTTCACTCACTAATCTCTTACTTCATGTTCAGTTCCGAAATGTAAGAATTTTCTGAGAAAAACTAATTTCGGAGCAAACAACTGAGATTTTTCTCACTTCGATCACAATTCTTCGATTGATTAGATCATCATTTGACATTATGACAATTCATATTCATACATAGAATAAATAATAATATCATTCTGTGACAACGTTGAAATACGATTTATTATTGAAATTTTGAAAAATCATATCTCCGAAAGTATTAGCTTGTTAGAGTTGAAAATGATATGATTGGATTCTTATGATGAAACTTTTTATTAAAAAAAATTTGATTTGGAATTTGTTTCGTAAAAAAAAAATTTTTTTTTTGTTACTCCGAAACCATCTGTCCGATTTTGCCCAATAACGAACTTAGCCGAGATATTTATCCCCCAAACCTACTCTGAAAATTTCAACTCTCTAGCTCATTCCGTTCGAGAGTTATCGTGCCTACGGCCGGCCGGACCGGCCGGCCGGACCGGCCGGCCGGACAGAATGAATTTCGACCACGGATTCTTGATCGGTGAGTCGAACCAAATCGTTTAAGACCATTTTCATCGAAATATTCGAAAATTACAGACATTTGGGCAAATTGATAAGCACTCAGTTCCGAGGAACTAGAGCGCCAAAAACAGAAGCATTTTGGTAATCATCATCAGCTTCATCACTGTCTTTTAAAGTATTATCATTTTGAAATATGGTAGTATCTGTAATGGAATGGAAAATTTAATGTATAATCTTTCGGCAAAGAAATTTATTAGTATTTTATTCATAATTTTTACCACAACTTCGGCATCGACATTTATCTGGCAAATGTGATATATTATTCGAGAATCGACTTCTTCGTGTTCATCAAAAGATAACGAATCTTCAACAGTTCAAATAACTTTATTACTTTCAACCCGGTATGAGTAGCACGTCCGGTTTCCGAGTATTACTTTTGTTTCCAACCAATACAGATCCGATCAAATTAAAGCTTGGTAAGTAGTTGCAGAATACATACTCAAAGACGTATACGTACAATTCTGCGAGAATCGTATCACTAGAAATTTTTTAAAAAATTATTAAAAATATTATTCATTTCACGATAACTTGAGAACGAAAACAGATAGCGACTTGCATTTTCAGATTAAGGTGAGCATCCGAATGCAACATTCGAGTTCGTTGATAGGCATAATCGGCCCAACAGTTCTGGAGTTATATCTATCTGAAATTTCGTTTTTATTTCCTCCTTAATTCAAAATATATGAAAACAATTCCAACATGGTAATTACTTCTAGAATGTCGACGCGCAAATTTTTATGTAATTTCGTATAACTAGAAAATTGAAAAAAAATCATTGATAATCCTTGAACAAAATTCATACTTATCTCAAAAACTATCCGTCTGATATCACTGAAATTTTGCTGAAGGTTTCAAAACTAACTTTACGGCCAAGTTCCGAATTTGTACACGATCGGATCTATATTGTTGGATATCTGAACCGCATCGTGTGAATTCAGTTGCTGGATGGGTGACCGTTGCCACGATAACTCTCGAACGGAAAGAGATAGTGACTTGCAATTTTCAGGATAGGTTGCGCATTCGAATGGGACAGCTATATTCATTGCTGGGTGAAATCGGTCAAAATGTTTCAGAGAGAGAACTAATGAGGCTCCAGCATAACAGTTTCAGCCCATATATTAACTTTTTCAGTTAATTGTGTATGTGCCTCAATCGGCCCGTTTGGATTGTGATCTGACCAATAGCGCCAATTCCGTCTGTTGATAGTTTCATTTAAATAAAATATTGCTTCGTCACTAAATAACATTCGAGCTACAAACCCCACATCGGCATTGCGAAGGTCCATCATTTGTTCGCAAAACTAAGTTCTGAGGTTAAAATCATCTCCATTCAGTTCGTGCACTAAATTAATCTTGAATGGGGGCCATTTATTGGAATTTCAATTTTCTCGTTACCACTTTCTGCGATATATTGTTATTTGACGCTATAGGTCTCGAAGACAAATGAATATTTTCTGGATTTCTGGATGATCCTTCACGTATCCGACTTCTCATACTTCCTGATTATAGTACTAACAGCACCCTGAATTACAGATTCAGCTTTAGGTTATTTTTCATTGAAATAATCACAAACTTCTTGATGGGTACGTGTTCTGTCCCCACAACCCCTAATAATCAGAAGTTATATTCTGTCTGATGTCTATATACGCCAAACCATTTTTAGTTTAGGTTTTGACACAAGGACAATAAAAATTAACAAACTAATTCGAATTAAATTTAGATATACGACTACCAATTCCAACGATTTGCAATATTCACCGTATGTACTAGAAGAACACATAATACATCCAGATATATCGTCTAAAATATTTGCTGTGAGTTTCAGTATCAACACTAGTATCATTTTTGTAATAAAAGAAAGGGGGAAAGCCCTGTGGCAGGAGCTTTGGCACTCTTGTCCAACCTTTGACAAATCATATCTCCGAAAGTGTTGATTTCTCAGAGATGGGAACGAAATAGCCAGTTTTATTTATGCAACAAATCTGATGTAATCAGTCCACAGAGAACTCAAACCAGAATACTTATGTAGGAAATCTTAAATAGTATTACAAAGGAATAACTACCTGTACATTAGCTGGAAACCCCGTTCTGAATCTTCCATAATTGGAGAATGACTCGTAAATTATGCTCGAATTCCTTGCGTTATTCATTTTCGACTCACTAACCAAAAAACTCTGCCTATGAACTTAGCGAATCCAAATTTCAAATTGTTTACATGCTTACATCAACCAAACTCTCCAGAAATACACTTTCAGTTTAGCTTGACATCAATGACGTTTATCTTTCAAACTGGACCTACCGCAAACAGATAGAACACAGACATATATAATTCGCATTCTGTGAAAACATATAAGTACGATGTATTATTGAAATTTTGAAGAATCATATCTCCGAAAGTATTAGCTTGCTAAAGTTCAGACACAAACTCAGCCGAGATATTTAGGTCCCAAACCTACTCTGAAAATTTCAACTGTCCAGCTCAGTCCGTTCGGGAGTTATCGTGTTAAAGACCGGATATAATCGGATTCTTGATCAGTGAGTCGAACCAAATCGTTTAAGACAGTTTTCAGCAAAAAATTCGAAAATTACAGACATTTGGACAAATTAATAAGCACTCTGTTCCGATGAACAAGAGTGCCAAAAAGTGTTTATTTGATGATGACTGAATTTAAAAATATTCACATATTTTTCAAATTTAAGAAATTAAATATCTCGAGGATTATTAATCCAAATAGCGTAACATATCAATCACTAATTTCCGAATTGTTTGATCTATTCATGTCAAGAAAAAAAATAGGGGCTTGCAATATGAAAAATATCTTAAATGCATTACTTGGTAACTACAAATGGTAGAAGAATAAGAATTACGAGAAAATTTTGCTTGAAAAATACATTTTTTGACCTATAAAAGCATTTTTCGATATTTATGATAGGGGAAGAAATAAATTCATTATTCCATACTTTTGACGCTCACGGTATACAGTGTGATTCCAAATTAGACGTTAACCTTGGAGGAGATGTTAGTATGACTCATTTTCTGTCGTTTGTGTGTATTTATTGATTACCGAAAATCAATAGTTTCCGACAAACTTGGGTTCTGTTGATTTTTAAAAGATTTTTCACCTTAGAATGTATGTGTTTGAACGAAATGTTTCCTAATCGGTGGATAACCACTGTGGCCAGCGGGAATTCTGGATCTAAACCTTTAGAAGAAATGGTATATGAGAGAGAAATAAATACACGTGCACAACTTGTGGAGAGAATAGACGAGGTAGCGAGTAAATTTTAGGCGGAAAATAACAACTTAAGGAATTAGAAATAGGGCACGTGCTTTTATACGCAATCTTGGAGGTCATTTCGAAAATAATTTATGAATATAGGTACATTTTCTAATGATATAAACATTTAATTCGTTGATTTTTTTTCTTTGGTTCATATATCCCCTTTCAAATAATACTAATTCATTTTCAACATCTTATACAGCATAGTTTTGCGTTTTTCGTACATATTATATCCTTTTCTAATGAATATGCAAAATTATAACCAAATTTTGTAAACTTTGATGAAAAATGAACTAATGTGAGAAATCTTTTAAAAATCACAAGAAATCATATATCTTGCAAACTGTGTATTTTCGGTTGTAAATAAATATGGCTCAAACGACAGCGAATGAGTCATACTAACACCTCCTCCAAGGTTCACGTCCTATTTGGAATCACCCTGTATTATTTTTCATTCGAACTTATATGTATTTGCATATAAAGTAAAAGCCATAAGCACTCAATCTTTGTATCATAATCGAACTCCTTATCGATTTTACTCGTACTTTGAAATTCAGACCAGTTTCGACAAATCCCAGTAAGTATCATAATGAGGCAGCCGCACAAAATCCCTCATTTTATGAGAATTTCTCTGAGTTATAATTCACAACAATTATTTCAGATTATTGCCGTCGTTCAAGATTAAATTTTATTGATTGCATTTCTAGTCCCGTTCTTGTGGAAAGTCCTGCCATAAATCCTACTTTACATCCTGATTAGTACCAGTAATGTTGAAAATATGTTAGTTTTTACATTTAAGCCGTTGTTGGTGAAACAAGATGATAATGTTTCATCTTTATTCGGTTAGATAAGGCGGATGTTAACTCGATTCTTAAGTCATTGTGTACAATTATTTAAGAGCATGAACTACAATCCTAACCTGGATATAAAATAAGCTCACGTACTTATAGTACTTACAGTATTGTTGAATTGATCATGTGATATAACTCTATTTGTCGATGTGTTTGAGAGAAAAGGCAATTTCAATGAGAAATTGATGACGACTCGATATAAAATTGAGGATTAATATTTTTTCGAATGAATTTTCCTATAATGAATAATGATTTTTTTTCCTTTTTTGAATTCAAAATTTTTTGACATCTTAAACTATTCTTGGAAGGCATTGTTGTGGTTTCGATCTGTGAAATCAGCTGCTAATTTGCAATTCAATTGGGTTTCATTTATCTCATGCTCCCACTGACCGTCAAAATGCCGAAAATATATTTTATTTATGCTTTGCCCTCTCCTGGTACAATAGGTTGACTCGTACGCCGTTTGTGAATGATTTGGAGGGATCAAAGGCCGATTAGATAACTGGAGTCAGGTCCGAGGTCTATATCATTAAAACTATTTTTTCGTCGACCTCTACAAAAAATGGCATTTAACGTACTGCATTCCTACTGAAAAATCGTCAATTTTTGAAGGCAAGTCCTCACAGGGCACTGTGGCCTCATGAAGCATATGATGAGATTAGGGCTAGCAGAAACTGATGAGTGCAGATTCTGTTGGGAGGAGGATGAAACTCCTGATCACCTGACAACGGAATGCCTCGCCATCTCAAACCAACGCAAGGAATACTTTGTGCAAGAAATCCGCAGGAGCGAAGACCTAGCCTCCTTGAAGCCATCCCAGATACTGGAGTTCATCAGAACTCTGGAACTGGAAGGCAAGCTGTAGATGGTAATGACATCGACAGCTCTGAAGGGGGGGCACAATAGACCTTAAGGTCACAGTGCAACGTTACCCCCTACAACAATATACAATATACAAGGCAAGTACTTTTGGGCCGCAAAATAACTTTTTCGTCCGTAAACACTTTTCGACTCTAAGGATCCGGCATGACACTATCCTATACAAACATAAGCGCCTGTGGGAATAACAAACATTTGCTGTTATGAAATTATTTGAGAAGTCCGAAATTCATAAAAGTATGTAGAGATCGACGAAAAAAGCTAATATGCACCTCGGCGCAAAACTGTCTATTGTCTCCCCTTTTTGCTACCCTCGGCTTCGTCTCGGAGAGCAATTTGCAGGCTTAATTATAATATACTGTTTATTGTCCTTGGTACATAAATAACTATTTTCGTCGACCTCTATCAAAAGTGACATTCTACGTATTATAATTTGCGACCGTAAAACCGACTATTATTGAGGCCAAGTACTTTGCGGACGAGAAAGTATTTTCTCGTCCGCTATGGTCACTATGAATACGGCATGATACGGTTCAATAAAAACATAAGTGTCTGTAAGAATAACTGCCAGTGCTGTGTCACTATGGATACAGTTCAATATAAACGTAAGTATGTGTCATTTGCTATTGTGAAATTATTTAAGACCGCAATTGATAAACATATATGGAGGTCGACGAAAAAATGTAGTATGCACCTCGACGATAAACTCTATTGTCTCGCCTGCTTGCTATACTCGGCTCTGCCTCGAATATCAATTTGCAGACTCGACTATAATAGACGGGTTTTTCGTCCTTGGTACATAAATAACTTTTATGTTATTTCAGCACTTTGGGGAACCTATACAAGTACCGCCATATCAGTTTTCTTTACTCTTGAACAGTGTCAGCCACGGTCGATGGTACCCTGGACTTTTACACGATTTAATTAAAATTTGGTTTGTTGGATAGGAACCACTGCTCTACCGATATAGAATATTTTCAGCACTGTGCCACCTATATCAAAAAGTACTAACTACTTTGATATTTCAAATGGAACATCCTATAAGTATATTATTGCTTTTTTCAATTCGCCGTAGTGTCCTAATTATCTCTGTATCAACTTTATCATCCCTATCTGTCGCGGTTTTCAATTTATTGATTTACTTCTTTTTTTGTGCAAAGTAATTTAATCCAATTGAGCATTTCATAATGAAATTTCGGATATGGATTACCAATATCCTGTGTATCATTCACGTATAATAAAAAATACAAGGTAGTTCATAATTCGAGGCTTTTCCGAGATATACTTGACGGTTAAATGTGCAGTTTTTCAATTGGAATGAACTGTATATCATAAGATATGTTGGAAAATAATTAAATTTACTTTCGAACGATATAACATATTTCTATTCCTACCTAAATTGTAAGGTTTTCGAATTAAAAGCAAGTTTTTATGCCAGTAGGTATATTGAGGTGCATTTTGTATTGGGTATGCATGAAATGTTATAGAATAAATAAATTATGATAATCAGACCATTGGCATTGATTGTGAAGTTTTTTTGAGTTTATTAACAGAGATTTTCTTGAAAAGGTGGGAAAGCTCTGTGGACAGGGGCTTTGGCGCTCTTGTTCAAACTTTGACAAATCATAAATCTTCGAAAGTATTGGTTTCTCAGAGTTGGAAATGATTATCAATGGATTCTTATGATAGAACTGCATCATAAAAGAAATTTAATTGAAAATATGTTATTTAAAAAAAAACAACATAGCCAAAAACTATAAATCCGAAACTACCAGACCGATTCTACCCAATAACTTACTTATCCGAGATATTCATTCATTCCTCAAAATTATGTTACCTATGTCAATTGAAGCTTATATTCCAATGATAGCCAATATTCCAGTTTTGTTTTTACAGGAGATATTCTGAACCCAATTTGATTAACTTACCAAAGTATATATTTCCATCATCATATGGATTATCTAAAAAATGTATATTATCACCCAAAATATATAATATCGTATGATCCTCATAATTCTACGATAGCTGAGGTTATTTCATTGGTCATTTTGCATTCAATCATACTTTCTTTTCTGGAACGGGATGAGTATTTCTATATCATGAGTAACGAACCAGAAATAAATATGACATGTATCTTATAGGTAGATATAAGATGACCTGTATGAACACAAATCATGTAATTCATGGATATAATAATTACAGCACTCTGTAAAAACATAGAATTACGTTTTAATACTGGAATTTTGATCATCAAATCTCCGAAAGTATTAGCTAGTTAGAGTTGAAAATGATATCAATGGATTCTCTTTTGATGAAACTGCATCCTAAAACTAATATTGAATTTGAAATTAGTAATGTATCAAACAAAAATTTTTTCCGCTGAAAAACCTTTCACACATTCCTTGGAATAGTTCAGCGTCCCTTAACAAACTCGAAGTGATCCAAACAATACTGATTTCTGCATTTTGTGTGTCGAATGCTCGGCCAGAAATATACAGGCTGGAATGAATCTTCTAATCTGTCTCGTAGTTTGCTCACATTTCGTCTAGCCATCCTATGATTAGTACGACCATCCTTACTTGAAGCCTTGGGTGCAAGAACCCCAGTTCGAACATTAAATACTTGTCTTATTTCCTTCATTCGTCGCCACATTATTTTGGGCGGATGAGGAAAATTCGACAACAAATAATTCCTTGAGCTTTTTGTCCAGTAGTACTATATCTGGCTTTATAGCGTGGATCTGCCAAGTTGTTTGAATTGCATATACCAGTAGATGCGAGCTCTATCATCATCACAAGAGGTACATACGGTAGCACTGGTTCTTTGTCTATAACATGAACCTTCCTCAGATGGAAGTAGAGAATTCGGATTGTCGCATTATGTCTTTCCATATATCCTGATGGAGCATTGACTTTGCATGCAGACAGGATGTGCATAACAGTTTCCTGTTGGCTGCGGCATGCTCTGCAAGTTATTGGACTGTCCACTTTCATCCTTTTTTTATCGTCTTGTATTTTTGACCCCATCTTATTCTATACATCTTGACCCCATATTATGGTACCTGTCATAAACACATACAACGAACAAGCTTCTGGCAGCCAATAGTTTGGTGATTGATTCTTGTAGATCCCTATACGTCCATCAAAACGTAAGCAACAAGACTCGAGACAACATTTTTCTACAAAACAGCACACACCACAACAAGAAGATCCAACCCTCTCGAGTGTCGCAAAACCTTAATTAGAAGTCAATTAGCTCTCTATCAACTCGAAAACGAACAACAACCGGTAGGCTATCCGCTCCTCCGCCTCCGAGGACACGACCAACAAAGGCTCCGTCGCTTCATTAATCACAGATAAAGTTGTCCCAGGGACCGCAACCAGATAAAGCGAATTAATTACAGCATTTACGTCCGATTTTTTAAAGAGCCATCACACAAATGATATTGGAAATTAGTCGTTTGTTCCTGCGTGAGAACCTCGCGCAGAGATTTATGACCGGCTGGCAAATCCGAGATTTACTGCAGGCCACTAAACGCGCTGCGCGGCCGGATTCGGCAATCGACGACAGCGGATTTGTCAGCGGAAGAAGAAGAAAGAAGGTGCACGGTCGTAAATTCACCGGTGTAGGATCGGAGAGATGTTGATTAATGTTGGGAGGAAATAGGGGAAGGCGAATTAGTCTTATACCTTTGGAGAAGGATTACTGATACTTTCTACAAGGATTATGCTCTGATACAAACTACATAGTTATTCGATAAAATGAATGCCGAATGAATTCACATACATTGTGCGGATAACTTAAGGACTGAAATTCATGACTGCGTTACTGAATGTTTTCCAGCAAAATGTTCGGACAGGTCAATTTTAGTTTTTAATTAACCACCTTATGGCATACGATTTTTACTAATGACGTCATTCATTTTTACAGAGTACCGCCATAATATTTTTTTTATGAATACCCAAAATTTTTTGTTTGCTGCTTTACATAAATGACGGTATAACAATTGGTTCAAGCCCTGTGGACAGAAGCTTTGGCGCTCTTGATCAAACTTTGACAAATCATATCTCCGAAAGTATTGGTTTCTCAGAGTTGGTAATTATATCAATGGATTCTTATGATAGAACTGCATCATAAAGGAAATTCAATTCAAATAATAGTTTATTTATCAAGAATATGAGCAATCTTCAATGCTATAATACTTCAAAAATTATCATTTAAAATACTAAGGAAAGTATCATCGTTTATCTAGAGCAAGGCTTTCCTATTGCCATAATAATCATAAACTACATCATTAAAATGATCCAATTCTACATCTTCTGAAACATCATCCCGAATTCATACATAAATTATTCAATATGCCACCAGTCAATATTATTTTCGGTTTCAAAACAGTCTTAAATATATTCACAAATTCAAGAATCGGATACTTGTTTTCCAGCAGAAAATATTTTCAAACTACGAATTGAAATGTGTCTAATGGCTAGATGATATTTATGAACAGTGAACACAGACAGATGGAATTCGTATTCTGTGAATACGATGTATTATTGAAATTTTGAAAAATCATATCTCCGAAAGAATTAGCTTGTTAGAGTTGATAATGATATCAATGGATTCTTATGATGAAACTGCATCTTAAAAAAATTAATTCAAAAGTCGTAATGTAAAATTTTTTTTTTCCAATACTCCGAAACCATGAGGCCGATTTTGTCCAATAACGTACTAAACTGAGATATTTACGTCGTAAACCTACTCTGAAAATTTCAATTGTCTAGATCATTCCGTTCGAGAGTTATCGTGTTAATGGACGGCCAGACGGAGGGCCGGCCGGACAGAATCGATTCCGACCACGGATTCTAGATCAGTGAGTCGAACCAAATCGTTTAAGATCATTTTCAGCCAAAAATTAAAAAAATTACAGACATTTGGGCAAATTGATAAGCACTCTGTTCCGAGGAACAAGACCGCCAAAAATTGTAAACCTATCCTCCATTCACTTTTATGAAGTCTCCTGGTTGGTCATGATTTAGGTTTATCCCGGTTTTATCACTAAAACTGAGGCAGGTTGGCATTTCTGAAATATCGTCAATGTCAAAACGATTCTAAGAGATGTTTCCAATTTCTACTCTCAACATAAGTTTCCATCTTAGACAAGGTATTATCACAGATCATTATCTTCGAATAATAAAGAACTCTTCGCTTTGAAATTGAAAATGCCGAAAATAGTTTTGAAGATGCAGAGACAAAGTATCAGGAAGTGCTATACAGAACTGAAATCTACAATAGGAAAACTTCATTCTGTCTCAGCACATGTTGAACAAATTACTTAGTTTCCTATCACTATATTTTATTGAGGCTCAACAGTGACTCGGGTTTCGTAGTACTACTACATTTTGAAACTGGTGTATTTCAAGTTGTGCAAAAAGGTATTTAAATGTCTTCTGTAGGTAGAGAATTTCCAAAAGTGGGAATTTCCATAGGTGTCTGTTCGTTCAGAAGTTTTCCTGACGGGTTATTGAGGTAATTCTTTTTTCAAATGAACTATCACTAAGTATCGGACTACTCTATCTATTATTTTTCATTAAAATTGACACTTGATGCTTGATTTCCATACAAGAAAATAGCATAACTGAATCTTCCAACCATTTTATATACGTGAAATATTTCCAGTAACAATAGAGGAAAAATATTCTTCAACAGTCACCAGGTACTTGGCATTGTTGAATTAACATAATATCTTCTCGAATTTATCATTTTTCCTAATTAAATTCACATTGTGAAAAATACTCAATTACTACGACATGTATAGAGAGGACAACGTTGTGTAGTTATCTGACCGGAAAATGACTATAACCTAACATTTTTAAAATATACATGGTGAAATGTGTCCAACTTTCATGGCCAACCGAGAAAATTTTTAAAAGGGAATGGAATATGAATAATAAGTTTCCCTTAACCGAACCATTATTCGAAATTGAATTCAAACACAAATTACACAATAATAGCTAACATAGTTTTACTTTGTATAGAATAATCAACAAGAACAGCAATCTTGAATGTGATCCCCAATGTTCGTGGCCTTTCTGAAATAATCAGATGAATCGTTTCTAAGTTCAATGTATGTAAGAACCGTCTTCAAAACACAAAATGATCTTAGGTCTTTATTAACGAAGACAAAACCCATTAGTGAAAAACAAAAATAAAAAAACTCTGTATATAATATTCCTTGTATTTGTGGTAAATCATATACAGGAGAAACATCAAGACCACTAGAAGTAAGAAAGTCAGAGCATAAGAATAACTTGAGAGATAGAGACATACGGAAATCAAAAATAGCAGAACATGTATGTACAATCCAAGGAGATCACATTATGGACTGGTGTAATAGATACAAAGATTCTAATGACAGAACCTGATTATATTAAAAGGAAACTTAAGGAGTCAACTTGTATTTTATTGAACAGAGAATGCAATTTTGCAAATTGCTCAATTGATATTGACCATATTTGGCTGAATTTATTGAAAAAGGAGGTGGAACTTGGAAATTTCTCTACAAAGTAAAACAATGTAAGCTATGATTTTCAAATACTGTCAATGTGACAATTCTCGAATATCAGAATACAAATTAGCAATTTATGGACTACATCTTATCAGCACAAAACAATTTGCGTAGGCGTTCTAAAGAAACTAACATTGCCACAGAAAGTGTTTTCGTAGATTTCATGGTACCATCTTTATGAACATGAAAGTGATAATATTTGTGAATAGAGAATGACGTGGCCTTTCAATACTTCCAATAGTAAATTGGGTGTTGTATCTGTCTTTCGAGTGGGATTGAAGGCAGGGTTCGAATTTTTATAGGAAGAATGCGAATTTAAAATTTGAATTCGACGTATTTCGGGATTTTCCATAAATATGTACAGTATCCAATATAATGAATTTATTACATTTGGCTTTTCCACACTGTATATAAAGTCAACCTAAACCTATAAGAGCATGAATACATTTGGACAAGTGAATAGCGAGCTCGCTAAGTTCGCGTACTCGGTGCTTTCTAACACAATCATAAAACAACGCGTAATAGTATATTCTAATACAAGTTGCAGAATGGGCTCCTATTCAAACACGAATTCGAAATTTGAAAACGAGCGACGAAGCAAAGAGTATTAGACGATATTTTCTCTATTTCAGGCAATTTTTGTAAAATACTGTTGAAATTTAATGAAAAATCCGGATTATACATCCTAGTGACTTTTGAATTGTATCTTGGCAGTTGGTGTGACTGTTACCAAAGTTGACAGATTACGGAATTTGAATTTGTATCATACATAGGGCATGGAGATCAGATTTAAAACAGTTTCCTAATAGCATGAATTATTAGCAAGAAGGGTATCTCTAGTACCTTATTTTTCAATCAAAATACAGTTATTTTCCTAACAAGTGCGGAAAGTGATACTTTCCGCACGCGACTGCCGTTGACCCGAACAACGCGAAGCGGAGTTCGGGCAAGCAGTCAAGTGTGGGAAAGACACTTTCCGCACGAGTTAGGAACAATATTTTTTCTACGACCGCATAGAGATTCAAAAAGCACATTGAAAATACATATTTTATTTCAAAATACAAAACATTTCAAAAAAATCCACTATTTATTTATTTACTATTAATATTAATGTTGAAAACACAATTTGTTGCATTCTGCAAATGCGTCAGAATAGCCGGTCCAGAGTAATTTGTTGGTGGTAACTGGCTTTTAAGAGTAACACTCGTTGATTGCATCGTGCATGAAGATGACGGATACGGCATCGGTTGCAAGTTGCCAGTACCAGAAAGAATTTTATTGGAAATGGTTTTTTTCTGTTCTACAGAGTCCTCCAAATAACCCTCAGCAACAGCAGTAGACTTCCAGCCTCCAAGACGTTTTATGTTGGTTATCCCTTCGCCTGAATCTGCTAGAAACGTTGCCGAGGATCGTCTAAAACTGTGACCTGTGTAACGTTCTGGGTTAGGTAGGCCTAAGTAGGAAGCGATCTCTGCCGGCATTTTACCGAATGTGTTTATGCCTACGCACTGAACAGAACATTTGCCTTTTTTGTAATTGATAAAAAAATGACGGTGCGTGGTGGTAGGAGGCCGTAAATTTGCATACTTTCTATAGAGCTTCAAAAAGGTTCCATTATTTATGTCTTCAGATATAACAAAGGATCTTGAGGTATGGTTTTTCGAATCAGGAATTTTCACAATAATTAGGTTTCCTTTATGTTGAATATCGTCAAGCGTGATTTTCACAAGCTCCGCTCTGCGAAGAGCACCGGCTAAAGCAAAAATGGTACCTACTTTACTCATAAGATATATCTCATCAGGGGCTAGCATAAACTTGGATTAGTCTTCTTTGGTAAAAATCTGCGCTTTCTGTGGTCGGAAACCAACATTTTGCTTTTTTAGGAACGATGTCAATTTATGAAACTTGCTTATGTCCAGGTTTTGTTTTATTTTAACTAAACGTTTCACCGTCGAGTAACGCGACCATAGGGTATTGGATTTCAGTACCTTACTCAGCTTGGAAAAATACGCCAAAAAAACCTCTTCTCTGAAGCTTATTCACTCCTTTTTCCTTACACCAGTTTAAAAAGTGGTTGTATTGCTGTTCGTATCTTTCTCGTGATTTACTTGGTAACAGGTCTGAATTTACCTCATCTGCGGCCTTTAATATTGTTTCTGGGAGCTCTTCGTCTGACGAATCCATTAAAATATGGCTTTTATTGAAAGTAATTTGAAAATGCCAGAATGACACTTCGACTTGAAACTTTGACGTCTTGATGACAACTTGGTTGCCATAATAAATATTTGGTTACCACACCAAACCATTTGACTCAGCTTAGTTTGATTGTTATGAAAAATGTATAGGGTATATAAAAGTATAGCAATTTCTTCATTCCAATGAATGAAACATAGTCTGGGTTAGATTGAATTTTAAAACTTATTTTGGTGATGTATGCTTCCATAGTATGTTCTCTCTTGTAAGTTAATAAGGTAGAAATTAAACACACTTGTGAATTAATCTTTGGCGATCGATTTCGGTTTTTTATTTTACCATCATCAGGCCAGCTGAAAATACATTTCTAAAATAATCTATCTCTAATATTCTAATCGGTAATTCAAAAGTGTAAGAATGTGCATATCTACTCACTGTCGTTGAGGTAAATAATGATTTGTCCCATAGGTTCTTTCGTATATCAAGTTGAAGGTGGTCTTTATCTGCTTTAATTTCAATGCAGTCTTTGGACTTTTATAGATGAAAATTCAATCAACTTGTATCGGTCTGTCATGAGTTGGAGGTTAGTAAAATCTATTCGAGTGGTCATCTGTCATATGTCTGTTCTGGGGTGTGTTCGCTGAATGGATTATCTTTATTAGGTTATTGTCTCTCAGGTTGAAGTCGGATATTTCATTAAGTAAGTGTCGATTATTTCTGTTCTTCAATATTTCTAGTTGTTCAAGTAGTGTCAACCTATAATAGTTATGTTCTCTGTGTAGTATCGTCAGGTTGTTAAAGTCGGTGTTATGTTTGTTCTCCTCTAGATGGCATCCTAGTGCAGATCTAGGTTGATTTTTTTGGTGTTCATTAAATCGTTTTTTAAAATTACGTGCAGTCATACCTATGTAAAAAGCTGGACAGTCGGCATAATCAATTTTATATATTCCACTCTGTTCTTCTTTCTTGTTTTTTGTTTTGTGATTAAGTAATAAAGTCTCTATATTGATGTGTTTACTATTGACTAGGGTAATATTGTATTTATTGGTTATTTTCTTAATGTCCTCTTGTAATCCTGTATAGTAAGGTATGGTCAAATATTTTTTCTTCTCTGTGATGTGCGGATATATTTTCTTTAGTGTCTTTTTTCTTTTTATTGAATGATATATTTGGTCTATGTATTCTCTACTATATTGATTGTTGGAGCCTATCTGATATATAATATCTATTTCTTTTTTGTAATTTTCTGAGGACAAGGGGACATTAAGTAATCTGTGAAACAAAAAATTAAATGCTGTTCTCTTCATTGTTGGTGTATATTAATTTTTTGTTTCACAGATTACTTAATGTCCCCTTGTCCTCAGAAAATTACAAAAAAGAAATAGATATTATATATCAGATAGGCTCCAACAATCAATATAGTAGAGAATACATAGACCAAATATATCATTCAATAAAAAGAAAAAAGACACTAAAGAAAATATATCCGCACATCACAGAGAAGAAAAAATATTTGACCATACCTTACTATACAGGATTACAAGAGGACATTAAGAAAATAACCAATAAATACAATATTACCCTAGTCAATAGTAAACACATCAATATAGAGACTTTATTACTTAATCACAAAACAAAAAACAAGAAAGAAGAACAGAGTGGAATATATAAAATTGATTGTGCCGACTGTCCAGCTTTTTACATAGGTATGACTGCACGTAATTTAAAAAACGATTTAATGAACACCAAAAAAATCAACCTAGATCTGCACTAGGATGCCATCTAGAGGAGAACAAACATAACACCGACTTTAACAACCTGACGATACTACACAGAGAACATAACTATTATAGGTTGACACTACTTGAACAACTAGAAATATTGAAGAACAGAAATAATCGACACTTACTTAATGAAATATCCGACTTCAACCTGAGAGACAATAACCTAATAAAGATAATCCATTCAGCGAACACACCCCAGAACAGACATATGACAGATGACCACTCGAATAGATTTTACTAACCTCCAACTCATGACAGACCGATACAAGTTGATTGAATTTTCATCTATAAAAGTCCAAAGACTGCATTGAAATTAAAGCAGATAAAGACCACCTTCAACTTGATATACGAAAGAACCTATGGGACAAATCATTATTTACCTCAACGACAGTGAGTAGATATGCACATTCTTACACTTTTGAATTACCGATTAGAATATTAGAGATAGATTATTTTAGAAATGTATTTTCAGCTGGCCTGATGATGGTAAAATAAAAAACCGAAATCGATCGCCAAAGATTAATTCACAAGTGTGTTTAATTTCTACCTTATTAACTTTAAAACTTATATTAGTTTGAATAGTAATATACAGGTGAAATCCATTAAATGTACATTCAATAACGATAAATTGAAATATTTTACTTTCCCGCTCTAGAGCGGGAAAGTGAGTTTTCCCACACTAGTGCGGGAAAGTGACACTTTCTGAACTAAAATGAGTGCGGGAAAGTGGGTTAAAACGCACGGTCGTAGAAAAAATCTTTTCCCTCTTCAATTATTTCACTATATCCAGATTATATTATATTGATAATTGATGTCTGTTGAAATTTGATAGGATCAAATGTCAGTGCTGACTACCACAAAACGAAAAATATAACTAGAAACAATACTGGAATGAGTTCATTCCAGCACTGTTTTTAGTGCTGGAATGGACTCATTACGATACTGAAATAGAGAAAAGTATATTCTAAAACAAGTTGCAGAATGGGCTGATATTCAAACACGAATGCGAAATTCGAAAACGAGCGATGAAGAAGCCGGTTTTCGTACGCTTGAGTGTTGGAATTGCCTTCTGCAATGATTATTAGACGATATTTTCTCTATTTCAGGCAAGTTTTGTAAAATACTGTTGGAATTTAATGAAAAATTAGGATTATACATCCTAGTGACTTTTGTATTTTATCTTGGCAGTTGGTGTGACTATCACGAAAGTTGACAGATCATGGAATTTGAATTTTACGTAGAGCATGGAGATCAAATTTAACAGTTTCCTAATATCATCAATGATTCAAAGTTAGAAAGAAAGAAATCTCTAGTAAATAAAACCTTCTTTCTCAACAATTATTTCACCTTATCCAGATTATCTTATATTGACAATAACTGACGTGTGTAGAAATTTGATAGGATCGAATGTCAGTGCTGACTACCACAAAACGAAAAATATAACTAGAAACAATGCGGGGATTAGTTCATTCCAGCACTGTTTTTAGTGCTGGAATGAACTCATTACGATACTGAAATAGAGAAAATAAGTAAACGTAACCATATTTCTTAGGAATCTCGAGCACAGAGAAGTAGGGTTGTTACTATGCTTTCAATTCTAAATCGATAAAATTTTTCAGAAAATTCGAAAACATAAATAAAAAAATATTGCTGACGTAATCACAATCCAGACTCCTATCCCTAATGTCATCAAAAATATGCAAAAGCAAAGAATTGCCCGCCCCCTTCAGTGCCAACATAATACCTACTTGAATGGCCCCATACGCGTGATAAGGAAAATTTTATCAGAACTGTAAAAATTTAAAATCGAATTGCGAAAAAATTCCTCGCATATGCAGATGCACAAATCTCTCGATCTGGCCATCCGAAATTAGCACGTGGATCACCTCGTGCGTTGCATTGAACCCGATCGATTTATGCATCCCGAATGGTAATCAGAGGTGGCGTGGTACGTTAGCACGCGCAGTATTTGCATCTTTGACCTCATTGAAGATGTCGAGAACGCAACAGGATTTTAGACAAGCATCAGTCAACGTCAAATTTGCAATTTTTCAAAGTGTCCTCTTTTAAATGCAGAAATAAATTACCGCATGCAATTTTGACTGGAGTAAGCGCAAAAATAAATTGCCTGTAGTCGGTGTTAAAGGTTGTCCGATGTTTAAAACATAAGTGCAAGGAACTCGAATAAGGCTGAAAGCATTGCGTTCGATGTCGCATATTTTCTTCAATATGTTTGTCAAAAGTACTGAACATCTACAATTGAAGCATTTATTTTAAAAAAGTGGAAAAGCCCTATGGCAGGAGCTTTGGCGCTCTTGTTCAATTTTTGACAAACCATATCTCCGAAAGTATTGGTTTCACAGAGTTGGAAATGATATCAATGGATTCTTATAATAGAACTGCACTATAAAAGGAATTAAATTCAAATATTAGTTTATTTATCAAGATGAAATGAGCAATCTGCTATGATTTAACCTTGTGGAATGGGTTGTTGCAACTTACACTCGGTGCATAGTTTTCACAACTCGAAATACCTTAGGAAAGTATCATCGAAATGTCTTGAGCAAGGCTGGAGACAATTATAGCAGATTGTCCATTTATTCCTGATATTTGAATAGGTATAGGCTGAGGAACAAATTATTTTAATAGGTCGAAATATATTACTAAAATACGATCCTATTTTGATAATTTATTAGTTCGCACCACTGACACATTCATTATATATAATGAACCTTAACTCTGGAAAGAATATTTGATACACAAATAAAGATCAATATTTCAGCATTTTTTTGCTAGCAACATTATGAAAATACTGTATATAAGAACATGTCTCACTACTTAAGGAAGTAAAAGGTAATATTAACCTCAGTGATAAACGAACAGTAATTTCTTTTGATCATTTCATTATGTTGTTCTTTCTTATTACCCTTATGAACTAAATCATTAAAATGGTCCAATTCTGAATCGTCTGAAACATCATCCCCAATATTTGCACAAAAATTATTCAATATGCAACAAGTCAATATTATTTTTGGTATCAAAACAGTCTTCTATATATTCACTAATTCAAGATGCGGAACCTTGTTTTCCCACACAAAATATTTTCACGGTACGAATTATACAAACAAATAGAATGAACAGTGAACACATATACATAGAACACAGACAGATAGAACTCGCATTCTGTGAAAACATAGAGGTACGATGTATTATTGAAATTTTGAATAATCATATTTCCGAAAGTATTAGCTTATTAGAGTTGGAAATGAGATCCACGGATTCCTATGGTGGAACTGCATCTTAAAAAAAATATTTGAAATTTGTAATGTGAAAAAAAAATTTTTCGTGACTCCGTTACCCAATAACGAACTTAACTAAGATATTTATCTCTCAAACCTACTGTGAAAATTTCAACTGTGTAGCTTATTCCGTTTTTTGTCACTTTAAAAAAGTCATGATTCTACAATTTGATGCTAAATTTCAGATAGATCGAGTTTTGGAAATATTCATACAAAAATTTTTACTAAAAACGGTCATAACTCTGAAACCGCTTGGTGGATTTCGCCCATTAACGAACTCGATCGAGATGCTTACGCTCCAAACTCACCCTGTTACCCGTGTTAACGGCCGGAGGGCCGGACAGAATCGATTTCGACCACGTATTCTTGATCAGTGAGTCGAACCAAATCGGTTAAGACCATTTTCAGCCAAAAATTCGAAAATTACAGACATTTGGGCAAATTGATAAGCACTGTATTCCGAGGAACAAGAGCACACAAAAAACACAAATTTCCAAAATAAATAACGTTGAAGAATCAAGAAAAACTGTATAGCTTGTTTTGCGTAAGGATTTTATTCTCAAAGACGTGATATCGACATGAAAGATGGAATACAGAAATGGCTGTACCTATTTAATTTTCTTAATCCCGTGTGGAAAGTTTGAATGATAATATATCATAGACCAATGGTACATGAAAATTCTGAAACTGCAACACATATCCTTAAAGTGTCTAATTAACCTATTCTCCAACGCTACACTTATCGTCACTGATCAGTTTGCCATCTGAGCAAGCTTCCTGGTTCGTTATTGTTGTTTTCTGCAATGGAGTTAAGTAACTTTATGATGTAGTAATATCTGACCATTAGGGTACGGCCTAGCTATATACTCGATACATTCTTGCCAGTTTCAGAAAAATGTTTTGTTTAGGAGATTAAGAAATATGCCCTTTAGGCTTTCCTAGATTTGAAAATCATTGCTAATCTATTCCAGCATGGAAGGATATGGTTTGGATCTTGCTTACCAGATTTAGTCATTCCATTATTCAGGAACATCTAGGACTAGGTATCCCATGGTAGATAGGAGGGTCCTCGAATCGAATATACAGTGGTCGCACAAGCTCCTAGGAGCTTCTGAGTGATTTCCTTGGGAAATAATTTGTAAGGCTGGTATAATCATAATCGTTTTATAGTACGCGCTACAAAGCAGATTACCCCACCTCAATGCTTTTTTGGCCTTTTTCCTTCATAGTGAAGTCAATCTGCATTTGCACGCGTGATATAGACATGATTATGAATATACTGACCCAAGGAGATCCCTCAGAAGCTCTTAGGAGCTTGTGCGACTAAGGAAAGTCAGTTGTGCTCTTAGTCAACTTTGTTACTCTATACTTGTGCCAGCTTAGACACAGCACTGTTAATTTTTGACACGACAGTGAATGGTGTCCACTAGCACCGGCTGGCTCTATCCACTGAGCTTGAAACGCTCATCATTCAATTCAAATTAGCCAACCTGAACATGCACGCCTAAGAGACTTCACGTCGGTGCTTTTTAATATTTTTTCAAGTTTCTTTGACAAATCTGGCTATTAATATAGTCTGGTTAATAGTTTTACCGTAGGTAAAAATAAAAGAAAATATTGGTTATGGGACCCCAGTTAGGATCGCAATTGCTTACGCCTATACTTCGAATCCGAATGTAGTTTAATATATATAGATATATTCATTTAAATTTTGGTCCTAGGGCCACGGTACAGACATTTTAACTCGGAAACAACGCTATTTACTCGAAACTGACCTTGTGGTACACATAATGACCTCGAAACTTCTTTTAAAACCTCGCTATATCGGCCCAGTACCAAATTCATGACCACTAGAAGTAAACCACTCCCAACATAAGCCATACAACCCAAAAACCAGCGGTTCAGGAGATAGCGCATCTTGAATCCAAGCAAGCACGGATGCTCACCAGGGGATTCTTTGGAGGAATAGCTTACTCCACCTCAAACCCCTAATCCTGTCAGACGAAAACTGCAGCAGTTAAATCACTTCTCATCTACGCTTTCGCAGAACGAAAAATGCCCGGAAGAGGCACCATGAACTTATAAATATATGGGAAATCCCTGTGGATAGGAGCTTTGGCGCTCTTGTTCAAAATATGACAAATCATATCTCCGATAGTATTGGTTTCTCAGACTTGGGAATGATATCCAGGTATTCTTATAATAGAACTGCATCATAGAAGAAAATTCAAACATTATACAATATTTTAAATTCAACGAGAGTACCAAAAAATGATAAATCCGCAACCGATTCTAACCTATAACGAACATATCCGAGATATTCATTCCTCCAATCTACTATGAAAATAGTTATGTTATATCAATTAAAACTGAGCTAATATTCCAGTTTCGTTTTTACTGGAGATATTCTGAACCCAATTTTTTTAACTTACCAAAGTATATATTGTCATCATCACATGGATTATCCACCGGCTAGATTATACGATAGCTGAGGATATTCCATTGTTCATTTTGCATTCAATCATACTTTGTTTGGCATGTCTCTTATATGTAGATGAGATGACAATGGTGACATGTATGAACACAGATCACGAAATTCATAGATACGGACGTTAGTTTTCGATTACAGCATTCTGTGAAATCATACGTTTAAATATTGAAAAATCATATCTCCGAAATTATTAATTTGTTAGAAATTAAAATGATATCAATGGATTCTTATGATGAAATTGCATCTCAATAAAATTGGATTTAAACTTTGTAATTTAAAAAAAAAAATTTTTCTCTGAAATCACGGCCGATTTTGCCCAATAACGAACTTAACCGAGATATACATCAGGGTGTCCCAAGTTCGAGCTCCTATTAAGGCTGGTTTATGCTGGCTGGTATCTTTAACTTATCCCTTAACTTAAAAATTGAAACATAGATTTCTAGGAATATTGTTTATACTGAGACTAAAGAATCCGTTTACTTATTAATAATAATAATAATTAACATAACACTAAAAATCTATGTCTATATATATTATATATATATATATTATATATATATATATATATATATATATATATATATATATATATATATATATATATATATATAGTGTAGGTGGTCATTTTGAAGAATCAAAAAGTATATGTTTGTATATACTTGTATATACTAGTATATACTCATATCAGGATTTGGTCATTTTGGAGAGCTCATCATTTGTACTGCAAAATTTATAATATAACACGCTCATTTTCTCCTTTTACTTTAGTTAGAGCAATAAATAAGTTTCTGAGAAATTATAAATTGAATATGTATCCGATTCACACGGAAAGATTTCGCGAAATAATTTTTTTCTGAATGCTCCAAAGAGGTAATAACATAACAATTCTTCATTGCTCAATAATTAAAAATCCATGGAACATTGTACAATGAAATAATTGAAGAAGCCAAAGTACAGGCTAATCATTTCAACCGTTCATTCGTTTGAACTTGTCACGGAGCTATTAGAGAAAATGAAGAAATTTTCAAAATATTAATAATTTGCTAAGTTTTAGTGTATAATGATGAAATTTGAGAGTATTGTTCGTGGATGCATATAGGATGGAAATTCAATGTCAAATAGTTTGTGTAGATCCTAGGAGGCGGTGACTAGGGGCAGTAAAACCAAAAATGCCATGAATCGGTTAATACGAAGTGTTCCAAGATAAGCTTTGGATAAGTTCTTCAGAAGGACGTCAAGAATGAGGTGTAGTATGTCACATAGTTAGTGCGGCCGTAGGGGGGTGGTAATTGGGGGTGGCATATCGAATAATGCCAAAATTGGAAAATGGGAGTGTTCCGCAATGAGATATTGCTCAGAATGGCCTATATATTAAGACGAAGAATGTCACGTGTTTTGTGCGGCTATACGGTGGCGGCAATCAGGGGCGGCATGCCGAAAAATTCTATAAGTCGTTAAATATTGAGTGTTCCGCGATAAGCTTCAGATATGGTTTAGGGAATGGCGAATATACTAAGATGTAGTTTGTCACATAGTTTCTGCGGACTTAGGGAGGTGGTAATCGGGGCTGGCATATCGAAAAATGCTATAACTCGATAAAATTGAGTGCTCCACGATGAGTTTTGAATATGATGTAGCAAATGACAAAAATACAAGGATATAGTAAGTCCCACAGTTTGTGCGGCCGTACGGAGGTGGTGAACGAAATATCGAAGACACTGAATATTTAAAGACTTTTCCGATATGCCACCCCCGATTACCACCTTTCTACTGCTGCACCAACTATGCAACATACTACAACTTCGTATTTATGCCATTCTTGACAACAAATCACAGGATCATCATGAAACACTCAATATATAACGAGTAAGAGCATTTTACGCCATTAGAGATAACATATCCAAGACTCATCTTGGAATACTCAATATTTAACGAGTTATAGCATTTTCCGATATTCCGCCCCCGATAACCGCTCCCTAGGGCTGCGTCAACTATGATACGTACTAAATCTTTGTATTTACGCCATTCTCTAAAACATATCCAAGGCTGATCGTGGAATACTCAACATTTAACGAGTTAAAGCTTTTTTCGATATGCCACCCACGATAACCGCCTATTTACGGCCGCACAAATTATGTGACATAATTCATCTTAGTATATATGCCATTCCCAACAACATATCCAAAGCTCATCGTGAAACGCTCAGTATTTAACGATTTATAGCTTTTTTCGATATGCTGCCCCCAATTACCGCCTTCCTACGACCGCACAAACTATGTGACATACTAAATATTTGTATTTACGCCATTCTCCATAATACATCCAAGGCTCATCGTAAAAAAAACTTATAAAATGAAATAGTTATAGCATTTTTCGATATGCCGCCCCCGATTTCCACCTCCTTAAGGCCGCACAAACTGTGCCACATTCGATATCTTTCTTTTTACGCTATTCTCGACAATATATCCAAGGCTCATCTAGGAACACTCAATAGGTAATGACTTATAGCATTATTCGTAATGCCTCCCACGAATACCGCCTGCCTACAGCTGCTCGATCTTTTTGACATAGTACATCTTTGTATATACTTTATTCGCAACAACATATCCAAAGCTAAACGCCAACCTGATGGCCGGTTATTCGAAACCAAGTATCACATATTCTATTAATATCCATTTAGAACACATTTCCAAAATTTCAAGATGGCAGCATTCCTAATAACAATATTGCTTAAACATTGCCAACCCCACCGCCATCCTGATGAGCGGCTATTCGAAACCTAGTATCACATATACTATTAATATCCATTTAATACACATTTCCAAAATTTCAAGGTGGCAGGATCCTTAATAACAATATTGCTGAAACGTTGCCACTCGCACCGCCACCCCGACGGCGAAACCAAGTATAACATATTCTATTAATATCCATTTAGAGCATGTTTCGAAGTGGCAGGATTATCAATAACAATATTTCTGAAATATTGCTACCCCCACCGCCAACCTGACCGCTGGTGATTCGAAACCAAGTATCACATAATCTATTACTATCCATACAGAACATATTTCCAAAATTTCAAGGTGGCAGGATTCTTAATAACAATATTGCTGAAATATTGCCACCTCCACCGCCTCCATGAATCTCTGTTATTTAATACCAAATATTGCATCTTCTTCTACTAACTACATAGAAAATATAACGATAGGTTTACCACTGTTCTCGGAATTACACATCATTAGTGAAATGAAATGGCATCATAATTATACTCTAAAAACTATAGTGTAAACTTAAAAACACAATAAAAATGAATGAACATAAGCAAATTAAACGCTAATGACATAATAGTTTTTGGCGCCCTTGTTCCTAATGAAATTGATACTTCATCCGACTATTAATTTCTTGAGTCAAAACATTGAAAATAAAATATTCAATTTTTCAAAGCGGGTGTCCTTTTTGTGAAATAAACTAGTTTTTCCAACGTATCTTGAATGCGGATTCAATCACGACAATTTATTACTCCTTTTTTTCGAACGACCTATAGATATGAGTAGGTATATGGTTTTCTCAAATATAAGATTCGACCAAATGTTATCGATAGATCTACAGATGGAGCCTTTCAAATGATAAAGTGTAAACCTCATTGTATATAGATCTAAATGTAATGCCTCAATATATTCTGAAGTCAATTATCACACAAATATTTCCATAGATGGCGCGAGCGAGATTCATAACCTCCCGCATCCGCCAAATATATAGCCGCGAAATAAAGTAGCTAGAAATTTGAGCAGGTGTCGCTGAAATAAAATATGATCTAAAATTATGTTTCAACATAACAAAATAATGTCTTCAAATTAATCGAGCTATAACGCGAATGCATCAAGATATGTATTGTGTTGCCTTTTCGGAACATATATATATATATATTTGTCGCGCTTGTTTCCCTGGGCCTAATCATATCAATTAGCCCAAATGTATTTAATTTTCGAATTTTTGATCTCAAAAGTTTAGTTTCGACACATTGATCAAAGAATCCGAAGTCTACCTTAATTCTGGCCGGCCAGCTGTAGGCACGATTAGTCTCGAACGAAATGAGTTACAGAATTCACATTTGCAGGGTCGTTTTGGAGTCCAAATACTCCGTTTCGTATTTTTCAAACAGTAAGTTGCGTTCGATGTCCGCTTTGCGAGGTTATCACATTTGTGATTGTGCATGCATCGATAATTGCTTCATTATAAACTTTGAAATTATGTCATTAATTTTCCATTGTTATTTTCAATTTTCAATTTTCAAATTCAGCTAATAAGCTAACATAACATTTACTGATTCTGAGGCGGTACGAAGTTCGCCGTCCAGCTTGTGCAGATATAATGTACCGAGTAGGTACCGATTTTGCAGTAACGGACTACAATGGTTAGAAATTAATAGTATTCTACTAAATTGGATGGAGTACATCTAATCATGCCAAAAGTTGAGACTGTCTGGGAGAAATGTGCTAGCCAATTTTTTTGATTTAGTGATAAAGACTTGGTTAATATTGGCATGATTTATCTTCGTTACCAGCATTTGTAATTATGGATATCGAAAATAGGGTCATAAAGAACGCTTGCACATGTAGTGAACTGGATATTTTTTAGCATATCTGCTGAAGATTACTGGGTACGAAGAGTAGAATAAGCTAGTAAACAATGATTCCAATAGGTATACATGTCAACAAGACTTCACATCAGTTGTCAATTACATACCTATTATGACGCAAGTATATTAGAAAGAAATCGTATGATACGGCAACCTTAAGTTTCCCAGCAAATTAGTTTGCAATGTATTTTATTGCTTGTCTTGTCATTGCAATGTTGTGTCAGCGATTTAATTAGTAAATATGGCCGACATGTATGTTGTGGGAAGAATAATAAAGAAACTTCAGAGTTTTGGAAAAGAAATCCCAGAAAGGAACCTTTTAATATTAACGAGATATTTTAATTTGTCCGATATAGAGCTTATATATGCAACCTGTATATGATTCTTACTAAAAACTGTTATTACGTTTAAGGTAGTATTTAAACATATTTCGTTTCATATTCCATACAAGTTACTCAAAAATTGTTCTATGAATTGATATATCATTTGGTGCTATACTATGATCTAATATGCTGACGTGGTATGATGAATGGGAAATACAAAAATCTAGCTCCTTGTGACTTTGCTGAATTGGATTACTGCGAAATAGTAATACAATGTTCATTCATTTTTTGCGCTCTTGTTCATTAGTCTATTTTATATTTCGCTAGGAAATTCGAAGGAATTTTTAATCCATAATTCCCCTATCTCAAATGCTGTAGCCGGACTATTTAGGGAATTCCAAAAAATGAAAGACGTGTAAAGACTGCTCTGAACGAGATAACTAGTTTTTGTGAGAAACTTGTACATAATAAACATTGTCATGTTTATTAGATTTCTATTGAAAAAATGGGTTCAAGCCCTGTGCACAGGAGATTTCTGGAGCTCTATTTCAAACAGACAAATTATATCTCCGAAAGTATTGGTTTCTCAGAGTTGGAAATTATATCAATGTATTCTTATGATAGAACTGCATCATAAAGGAAATTCAATTCAAATAATAGTTTATTTATCAAGATTAAATGAGCAATCTGAGAATGAGAACTGCACCATGGAAGAAATCAAATTAAAATAGCTGAAATGAATTTGACTCTCTGTCAACTCTCTGAGTATGAACACAGATCATATAATAAAGCTTAGATAGAATAATGATAACATTCTGTGGAAACATAGAAGTACTATTCATTATTGAAATTTCGAAAAGTCATATCTTCGAAAGTATTAGCTTGTTGGAGTTGAAAATGATATCAATGGATTTTTATGGTGAAACTGCATCTTAAATAAAAATTGAATTTGAAATTTGTTATTAAAAAAAAAAATTTTTTTTTCATTTCTCCGAAACCATCTGGCCTATTTTGCCCACTAACGAACTTAACCGAGATATTCATCTCCCTAACCTACTCTGAAAATTTCAACTGCCTAGCTCATTCCGTACGAGAGTAATCGTAAAAAAAATGTTTTAAATTTTCAAAAGATTTTTTTGACAATTTGCGGTAACCTGGTCAATACAAAACTTCACGCATGTATGTAGGTTATGATTCTACAATTCGATGCTAAATTTCAGATAGATCGAGTGATCGGTTTCGGAAATATTCATAAAAAATATTTTTACTAAAATCAGCCATAACTCCGAAATTGCTCGATGGATTTTGCCCATTAACGAACTTAACCGAGATATTCACGCTCCAAACCCACCTTGCAAATTTCAATCCTCTTTTCTTTCCTCTTTTCGTTCGAGAGTAATCGAGCCTACGGCCGGCAGGCCGGCCGTACCCGCCGGACAGAATCGATTTTGACCTCGGATTCTTGATCAGTGAGTCGGACCAAATCGTTTGAGACCATTTTCAGCCAGAAATTCGAAAATTATAGTCATTTGGGCCAATTGATAAGCACTCAGTTCCGAGGAACTAGAGCGCCAAAAATTCAAATTTTTCGTTATTACCCTACAGCTACTAAAAATTCTGTTGGCTATAATTTTGATTCAATTTAACAAACACCTCTACCCTACCCAATGTGTGGTAATTCGATTAACCAGTTCTCGAGCAATGAGTTCGACAAATATCTAAAAAAAATCAAAAAGCACCTGTATAGCCGAAACGAAACGCTTCTCGAGTTCAAAAGTTCAGGATCGGACTCCTCATAGAATAGCCTATTTTTTGTTCAACCATGTATAATCGATCACCGGACACTTTGTTTAATCATAGGAAAATTCAAATTTGCTACTTTGAACACTATAATAACCACCTTATTTATGGATTTGCACCAACAAGAACATGAATTATGTGGTTGACAAGAGTACTTAGGTAAAATAAAATTAACTCCTCGACTTCACCTGAGTACTCTCCCGCATGCTAACCTGTTTTAAGCAGATTTTCTATGAATATGTCCCAATAAATCCCAAATATATCATTCACATCGTTCTATACATTGGTTCCAACGTAAAAAATACTACAAAATATTTATTCAAGATTTCTAACGAATTTATATTAGGGAATTATTCGGTCATATTTGTAAAAAGCCTTTAAATATTTTATGATTATTCGCGCTTATTCTCCGGCATATCGTTTGGCAGTATTTTTTCTTGACATATTATCTGAATAAAATAGAAGAACCAGAAAATAATATTTGTTGTGTGCAATGCCGCATTTTTCATAGTCTCCCAGGGTGGCTCTTAGGGTAAATCCGAACCTGGGGATCGGTCGAAGTAGGTACCTGCTGTATACTGTGAAAGAACTAATGGAAACCAAATTTGTGCGTCCAGTCGCATGCCGTACAACAAGATAACTTTCGAAAAGTACATGTGGAAGACATATGGCTGCTGCGAGGTGGGTTAATGCGTTAACACCGAACTTTCGGTGTCACCGGTTAATGTCGAAATGCTGAACGTAAATCGGCAAAATCCGCCAATTGTTCCAGAGTTGGGCTGGGAATCATTAATGAATGATTTGAATACACAAATATTCATTGAATACTTATTGACTGCATTGTGTCTCATTTATGAAGTTACGAATAGATGTTTGAATGATAATTTAACCATTGTATTTAACTGACTATTCAGGAATAATTGCAAATTGTTTGATGCTCAAACTTTATAGCTGCACTTCAGAATTTTCCTTAATATTCAGACGTCTGAAGAGTGATAACCAAATAACGAAGGTAATAAATTTCAGTACCTATCGTAATATCGTAATATATATTTCGATACATTTCTGGGTAATTTTTCAGAGCTAGATAGAATTAATATTGATTTATAGATAACGAATGGATCTATGTTGAGCACCATAGAAGGTTTTACTGAGGTACCCCTGGGGTAATTTCACGTCGGTCAAAGAAAAAAAGTCCTTTTCTTCTTTGATAATTAAAGAGTCTGGAAATGATCGTATACAGGAAACCCAAGTAGAGTTCTGAATACTGTTAAACACTACCTTTTAGACACCATTAGCAGCATTATTAAATGTTCTTTTATGGGTTTTCTCTCCGAAACGTTGATGTTGTTTCATTGTTAGGCATCATTGTTCTAAACATTGCTTCTGACAAATATCTGTGTTTCCAACGTAGAAGAAAAATTAGATATATATATAAATATATAAAGGAACCATTTAATAATGAATGAGTCTACAAAAGTACCTATCATTTAATGATTACCATTAGTAGCTTCTGATGAAAATAATTGATTGTAAAAATTAATAAGAATTGAAAAATTACTCATATCGGTATTCCTTGGCGGGAACAATAAATTTATAGCATCGTCACTAAGAAAAAAAATCGCAGCACTTTTGAAATTTTCTGAGATTCAAATATTCTGAATATGCGAATCTTTATAATTTTATTCAATCAGAACTGAAGAACAGAACTAGTTCCTGTGTAACTGGAGATAAAGTATGTATTTCAATGCATTTTGATGTTGAAGGTAAAATATAATTTGTTAATGTTCTTAGGGATCACATTTTTCCACATTCATAATTTGGATTAATGGAAATAGTAATCGAGTCACTAAATTATTCGAAAATTTGGTTATCACATTACCTCTTGCTCAAATTTTGTCTTTGGACCAGTGAAGAAAAGAAAACTATAGAGAAAGAATTTCATAAACATTTACAGGAAGTAGGTGGTAGGTTGGTTTGGAACCGTGCAAAAAAATTCTGAAACATTTTTCAGAATTGAAGAATAGAACTGTGGAAATGGTAAAAGCATGGGTCAACAACGTTTTTAAATTCGCTAAATTATATCTGCATTATAAATCGATTCGAATTTCCAGCTTACGGTGGCGTATGAGAATGTCCCAATAAGTAATTTCCAAATATTCCAAATACAATAGAGAGTCGATTATTTGGCTCTCATTTATATGGATTCGTGATTATCCGGTTTACAAACCAAGCATGGTAGACTAGTACATAAATACATAGGTGCGTACGTAGTGCGTTTGAAAATGTACCTGTTAATAATATCTTAATAAACATTGATTTTTGTTGATAAGTTTAATTTGTTTATTAGCTTTTTTCGATTATCTGTATTTCCCAACGACAACAATTAGTCTGGTTAATCGAGCTTCCGCTGTATATAATTCACCTCTCATTATACCTGCGTTAGTCCCAACTTGAAATATATGTTCTGGAATTATTGGGTCATATTAAGATGATATGAATATGATCAAGCTCAGATGCTGATTAACTGTACGTCAGTGCTCTTCCAATTTTTGCGCCATTATTTTCAATTCAATAACTGACTTAAATAGAAGAATCCGAAAATTTTGAACATCTGAGTTCTTCCATACGCCTTAAATGCATATTTTTTTCTTTCGTTTGATCAATATAAAATTACATAAGGAATACGAGAAAAGTATTCAAAATAGTCGAACGTTGAAAACAAACATCAGAAAGAAAATATATATGTTGCAAAAATGCAACACAATCCATTTATTGATGCATTTGCGATATTTGTGGATTAATTTGAAGTAATAATTGTTGCTATTGACACGAAATTTTACGTCTCATTTCATGTCAGGGAATCCTGCAAAAAGTATTTATTTCGTAGTTATACATTTGGCGGATGCGAACATCATGATTCTCACTCGTGCCATCTATGGATATATTTTTGTGTTATATTTCTTCAGAATGCAGTAAAGTATACGCTTTACTCCTTTTCTAGAGATATTGGTAATCTCAGGTTCGCGTAATAACAAATTAAAGTGATAGCATCCACTTTCAAAATGCAGGGTGTTGTATAAAATTGTGTACTCAAGGGAATGGAGGAGATTTTGAACACTTAAAACAGATTAAAAATTTTATGTTTGTAGTGAAATTGATTTTAATTTTCCTCTTGTGATTCTGTGTTCAATTAATAATTTTAGCAGTAATTTATACCAGCTCCAGAAACTACTTCATGAATTTCAAATCGAAATATTCGAAAAACGTTACGCAATCCCTACCAAGTTTTACCAATAGTACATTTTTGGTGTAAAATTGAAGGATGGTAAGTTCACTTGAAATAAACCTAACCTCAAGAAAGTTAGACTTAAAAATACTTGTTTGGATCTGTCTAACTAGCGCCTTCTATAACAGTAAGATATAACATGAAATTCATATGAGTGTCCGAAAAGTATTTTGTACAGCATTTTCGTACAATTTTGCCGGTAGGCTCAAATATATCCAAAAAAATTTTTCACACATTTTTCCAAGTCACGAGCCGAGTTTATTTGAAGCTTTCTGTATATATGAATTAATTAAATGTCATCCTTCAAGATATAGACCTCACCCAAGGCTGCGTTGCGTTAATTTGAAAAAAACTTCAATAGAAAGTTTTAAGCTTAAGAATTCATAAAAAATAAATTGCGTTGTGTTGTATTTTCATTATTTAAAATATTTGGATGTCCAGCCTTTTTTTTAACAAGTTCCAATGAATTTTAGAATATATGTATTTCCAAAATTTCACGGAGGTCGTTTTCGTAATATAAATATTGCTAAGACAGTAATGTTCCAGTATGACACATAGCACGTTCCACCTCTAACATTGCTCTGACAGGCAGGATTCTTAAAAACATATTTTGCCGAAACATTGCCACCTCCACCGCCACCCTGATGGCCGGCTATTCGAAATAAAGGATCACATTTTCCATTACTATCCGTTTAGAACATATTTCTTATATTTCAAGGTGGGTGGAATCTTAATAACGATATTCCTGGAATATTGCTACCCCCACCGCCACCTTAATGACATCTTTTCCAAAACCAAGTATCCCAAATTTTATTACTATCCGTTTAGAACATATTTCCAATATTTCAAAGTGGCAGGATTCTTAATAACAATTTTGCTGAAACTTTAGCACCCGCATCGCCATCCAGACGGCCGGTTATTAGAAACCAAGTATCACATACTATATAGCTATCCACTTAGAACGTATTTCTAAAATTTTAAGTTGGCAGGTTTCTAAATAACAATATTGCTGAAACCTTGCCACCCAGGCGGCCGTTTATTCCAAACCAAGTCACATATTCTATTATTATCCATGTAGAACATATTTCCAAAATTTCAAGGTAGCAGTATTCTTAATAAAAATATTGCTGAATCATCGCCACCTACACCGCCACCTTGAGGGCCAGATATTCGAATTCAAGGTTCACATATTCTATTCCTACCCATGTAGAACAATATTGCTGAAGCTCTGCCATTCCCACAGCCATCCTGACGGCCGGATATACGAAACCATGGATCACATATTCTATTACTATTCATGTAGAAAATATTTCCAGAATTTCAAGTTGGCAGGATTCTTAATAACAACATTTCTGAAACTGTATCACCCACACCGCCACCCTGATGCCCCGTTATTCGAAACAGTGGGTCACATATTCTATTACTATCCATTCAGCACGTACTTCCGAAATTTCAAGTTGGCAGGATTCTCAATAACAATATTGCTGAAACTTTGCCACCCCTACAGCCACCATGAAAGCCAGATATTCGAAACCAAGAATCACATATTCTATTTATTACTAACCATGCCCAACATATTTCCAAAATTTCAAGTAGGCAGGATTTTTAATAACAATATTGCTGAAACTTTGCCTCCCCCATCGACACCCTGACGGCCGGATATCTGAAACCATGTATCACATATTCTATAACTATCCTATTAGAAAAAATTTCCAAAATTTCAAGGTGACAGGATTCTTAATAAAAATATTGCTGAAACTTTGCTAATTCCACCGCCACCCTGACGGCCAGATATTCGAAACCAAGTACGACATATTCTATTACATTTAGAACATATATCCAAAATTTCAAGAAAGCAAGATTTTTAATAACAATATTGCTGAAAGTTTGCCACCCCCACCGCCTCCCTGACGGCTGGATATTCGGAACCAAGTATCACATATTCAATTATTATCCATATGGATAATATATCCAAAATTTCAAGTTGGCAGGATTCTTAATAACAACATTGCTGAAACTGTACCACCCCTACCTCAACCCTGACGCCCCGTTATTAGAAACCAAGGATCAGATATTCTTTTAGAGTCCATTTGGAACATATATAAAAAAAATCAAGTTTGCAGGATTCTCAATAACAATTTTGCTGAAACTTTGCCACCGCCACTGCCACCCTGACGGCCCAATATTCGAAACCAAGGATCACATATTCTATTACTATCGACGTAAAACATATTTCCAAGATTTCAAGTAGGCTGGATTCTTAAGAACAGAATTGCTGAAACTTTGCCATCCCTACCACCACCCGGACGGCTAGATATACGAAAATATGTATCACATATTCTATTACTACCCTTTTAGAACTTATTTGCAAAATTTTAAGATGACAGAATTCTTAATACTAATATTGCTGAAACTTTGCCACCCTGATGGCCGGATATTCGAGAGCTAGTATGGCATATTCTATTACTATCCATATAGAAGATATTTCCAAAATTTCAAGGAGGTAGGATTCTTAATATCCATATTGCTGAAAATTTGCCATCCCCACTGCCTTCCTGAAAGCTAGATATTCGAAACCTAGTATGACATATTCAATTACTATCCATTTAGATCATTTTTTCAAAATTTCAAGCAGGCAGGATGCTTAATAACTATATTGCTGTAACTTTGCCACCCCCACCGCTACCCTGACGGCCTGTTATTCGAAACCGAGCATCACTTATTCGATTACTACCCATGAAGAACATATTTCCAAAATTTCAAGGCGGCAGGATTCATAATAACAGTATAGCTGAAACATTGCCGCCTCCACCGCTACCCTGATGGCCGGATATTCGAAACCAAGGATCACTAATTCTATTACTACCCATGTAGAACATATCTCCGAAATTTCAAATTGGCAGGATTCTTAATAACAATATTGCTGAAACTTTGCCACCCTCACCGCCACCCTGACGGCCGGATATTCGAAACCAAGGATTACATATTATACACACTGATGAAACCTGTTATATTTATCTTAAGTATATTCCTTTTATCACTCAAATTTAGTTAATATTTATTTATTCGGACAACTCCTTGAATTCACCATTAGGTCACTGATAGGTCATTTCGAGGAGTTCTCGCCAAACTACCCAGCTATCATATAAAAAATCCTCAAAATAACCATCTTGTTACTGGTTCCTCAAACTTACCACTTTATATCCGAAAGTTCCTCGAAATGACCATTTCTCTATTTTGTATATAGTAGTCACTTTGACGAGCTCCTCGAAATGACCACTAGTTCCTCAAAATGACCATTTCACTAAATTTTTTCTCTTCGAAATTACCACCTATACTATATATATATATATATATATATATATATATATATATATATATATATATATATATATATATATATATATCTAATAGACGTATCCAGTCCCGGTACACTCTGAAGGCTACCTGAGACCCATATGATCCAAAATGTTTTCAGGAGTATATAGACAAAAAACGGGTAGATAGAAAATATAACTCCTTAGGCATCTTGAGAGGGGAAGGAATTTTTTTCTGTCGAAAAAGTTGTATATTCGTCAAACTTCTCGAATCCCGAATCATTCCGCCGACTTTCTGATCCCACATACACTCCGCAAGTATCTTCAGCCAACGTCTTCGAACCCAGCGCTGTTGCCAGCTCTTCGGGACTAATTGCGCCAATTTCGATATACGAAAGGGCGCGAAAACGAAGCTGGAATCGTTTACATTGTTTTAGTTGTGTTATGAAATGATTTTAAAGTCTGCAAGAAGGAAGCTGATGATGAAAAGTGCAACAGGTACGTAAATAAGAGCCATTAGGAGTTCTATAGGTACAGTATTTCATTTGATGTAAAATTACAATCTTTCCCAATTGAAAATATTTGGCTTAAGTTTTACAATATAAAACCATATTGTTGACATAAATATATGTTCCCGGCTTATCCCAAGTTCAAGACTGAACAATGTCAAGAATATAGTATCATATTGAGAAACTTAAGCCAAGTTTTTTCTTTACCTTAATAACTTGACAAAATGTTTCACTAAGTGATTAGCGAGAATTCATTATCTACAATAATTTTTACTAACACATATTTTTTTTCAGATTGTCAGAGCATATACAGGGTCTTCCTTAACGACATGCTAATATTTAAGGGGGCAATTCTTCAACTCATTTTAAGAAAAAACTTCCTATGAACGTATGTCCTAAAAGTCTTAACTTTTGAGATACAGGGTGATAAAATTGTGTGCTGCGATATGAAGTAATTTTAATTTAATTATTATTAGTAATTTTAATTTAATTATATATATTATAATCAAGAACAGAGCATATGACAAGAAAACTTATTTTTTGATTCTCATTCATTTTGGAACAAATCTGATCTCTCTATTTGCTTTCAGTCGATTCACAAATATTTCACACCGCCTCAGATTTTTGAGGAATTGATCCTGAAGTAAAACGATTTTTATTTTTTTTATGTGGAAACCGTGTGTCAGGAAGAAAACCCATGGGTTCAAATTTGCTCAAAAATGAATAAGGATCTTAAAAGTAATTTTTATTTGAAAAGAAAGCAGTGGCGTAGTATTTTTTTCTCCAAAAATATTCAATGCAAAACTCGTATGGACGTCACTGGTAGAGAAAATGAAAATTTTTGTACATCACAAAATGCACCTTGATGCATAGAATACATGTACCAAATCTTATGAAGATGTCTGCAATATTATCTCAGTTCTTATTTAAAAACTGATTTTTTTTCAACATTTTATCACCACGTATCTCAAAAGTTAAGACTTTCAGGACATACGTTCATGGGAAGTTTTTTCTTAATATAAGTCAAAAAATCACCACCTTAAATATTAGCATTTCTTTAAGGAACACCCTGTAACTGCGAAGGTACTATTGCTGCTTGATGAGGGGAAAGAGTCTTGCCCAGAATGAAGTCATGCAATATTAGTTAGAATTGGAACAAGTAGAAGAGAAGAAGAGAGGAAAAGAGTAAATTTGAAGTGACGAGAAAAGTATCAATATGGGAGACAAATGAGAGTAGATGCATTAAAAATTAAATGGATCCGAATGAATGCTACATATGAAGGCTCTACGAAACCGAAGAATATAAGGGACGATGAAAAAGATGATATGTCTTCAACAGAAAGTCTATTATTCCAGATTAATTTCTTTTGTTAACATTTTAGAAGCAATATTATTTTATCCAAAAAACGGCGTATGTTGATTGATTCTTTCAACGCTGAACAAGATTTGCCTTTTATTCAGTCAACATTATCTACCTATACATTTCTGTACACCGTTTGCGTAAAATAGTTGAATATTTCCCCAAATTTAGAAGTGGACTAAATGTTTTTTGGATTCTGAAAAATATCCATAAAATTAAAAATGTTTTTTTTTGGCGCTCTTGTTCCTCGGAACAGAGTGCTTATCAATTTGCCCAAATGTCTGTAATTTTCAAATTTTTGGCTGAAAATGGTATCAAACGATTTGGTTCGACTCACTGATCAAGAATCCGTGGTCGAAATCGATTCTGTCCGGCCTGCCGGCTTTCCGTCCGTTAACACGATAACTCTCGAATGAAAGGAGTTAGAGGATTGAAATGTGCAGGGTAGGTTTGGAGCGTAAATATCTCGGACGAGTTCGTTAACTGGCGAAATCCATCAAGCGGTTTCGGAGTTATGGCCGTTTTTACTAAAAACATTTTTTATGAATATTTCCGAAACCGATCACTCGATCTATCTGAAATTCAGCATCAAATTGTAGAATCATGACCTTTAGACGCATGTGAAGTTTTGTATTGATCGGGTTACCGTAAAGTGTCAAAAAAAAATTTGAAAATTTTTAAATTTTGTTTCTACAATAACTCTTGAACTTGAACAGCAGTTGAAATTTTCAGAGTAGGTTAGGGAGATAAATATCTCGGTTAAGTTCGCTATTGGGCAAAATAGGCCAGATGGTTACGGAGTAACGAAAAAAAAAATTTTTTTCACTTAAAAATTTCAAAATAAATTTTTTTTTAAGATGCATTTTCACCATAAAAATCCATTGATATCATTTTCAACTCCAACAAGCTAATTGATATGATTTTTCGAAATTTCAATAATGAATCGTACTTCTATGTTTTCACAGAATGCTATAATTATTCTATCTATGATTTATTATATGATCTGTGTTCATATTCGTACATGTCATCTTGATAAATAAACTTTTGTTTGAATTGAATTTCCTTTATGATGCAGTTCTATCATAAGAATACATTGATATAATTCACAACTCTGAGAAACCAATACTTTCAGATATATAATTTTTTTAAATTTACTTCTGCGTAAGAAAGACTAGATATTTGCCAGAAGCCATATATAGAACAATATTGCCTAATGAACAGTAGCATAACTAATAACATATGAAACAACTTTTCTGTAACGTTTCGGATACTAAAGCAGATTCCTTTATCAGACACCAAGCGAAGATCTTGAGAATTACATTTGATGACACTAATACTGAAATTTGTTAAGCCGACAGCCGATAGTCTTTGGAAAAATATTGTAACACAGTTCCACTTTACATAGAAATTTCCAAGTTCGAATTCTTTATTCAACCTATTCAACCAAATATGGTCTATCCATCTTGAGCAATTTGTAAAATTGTTTTCTTTGTTCAACAAAATACAGAGCGGCTCCTTTAAGTTATCTTCTTATGTCATCAGACTCAGTAATTGCAATCGAATTACAAATATCTACATACGTTTCTAACGCAGAAGCAATTTCAAAATAATGAAATTTTTTATTTCATAGATATTTTCCAGAGCTTAAGAGAGAAAACCCAGAAAGGAACCAGTCAGTGATGAATTCACCTCCCAAAGTATCCTTTAATTATTTCTTGAAATGATGGTATGGGCTTTTTGCAATCGTCCTTCTCTGAAATTACAGTCGCACTTGCATGTGCAGATGCAGAGAAAATGGAATAAAATTGGTTCAAGCACTGACGTGAAGTCAGAAGCTTTTGCGCGTATGCTCTATTGTCCATTCTTCTGTATTGGACACCCTTAATCGAATTTACCATGGTAAATTACCATGGTAAATTCGATTAGGGGTGTCCAATACAGAAGAATGGACAATAGAACATACGCGCAAAAGCTTCTGACTTCACGTCAGTGCTTGAACCAATTTTTTTTTTCGTGATTTTTCAAAAAATTTCTAGTGGTAGGTACGATATTTAAAATTTTTTTTTTGTCATTTTTTTCAAATTTTCTAGGGGTACGGTTCACACAAAATTTTAAACACGTCTTTATGTTGATTTTCTACTACTAGTTACCAAGCACCAATTCGATCGTCTATTTAATTTTTGAGTTATCAAGGAAATAATATTCCAGGTGGGTATAACTCGGAAACCGTTAGACCGATTATGCCCAAAAACGAACTCAACTCTCCCTTTCGGATACGCAACCTACCCTGAAAATTGCAAGTCCCAATCCCCTTTCGTTCGAAAGTTATCGAGGCAACGGTCACCCATCTACTGAACTCGCACAAGATTGCTCGAATCTCCAACAATATTTAACCCATCGTATTAAAACTTGAAACTTAGCAGAAGAGTTAGGTTATGAAGACTCTCGCAAAATTTCAGCAATTTAAAACGAATGGTTACTGATATATAGAATTTTTTTTTTTAATTTTCAATGATTTATTAAAAATTTTCTACAAATGCTATCCTCATCAAATTTTGCAAACATTTTTGCGTTGGCATTCTACAACTAATAACCATGTTTGAATTCAATCGGTTCGGTATTTTTCGAGTTAATGAGGAACAAAAAACCACCAAATTTCAGAAAATTTCAGATGGCTATAACTCTAAAACCGTTTGGCCGATTATGCTCATAAACAAACTGAAATGTCGCGTTCTGGTGCACATCCTAACCTGAAAATTTCAAGCCGCTATATCATTCCGTTCTCAAGTTATCGTGACAACAAAAATATTTTTTAATAATTTTTTTAAAATTTTCTAGCCATACGTACAAACAAAATTTCACAAACGTGCTTAGGCTCATATTCTACAACTACCCACTAAGTTTCAATTCGATCAGATTTATATTGGTTGAAAACAAAATTATTACTCGGAAACCACTGGGCCGATTATGCCCATTAACGAACTTGTCCGTTGTATTGGGATGCGCCACCTACCCTGAAAATTTCAAGTCGCTAGCTCTTTTTGTTCTCAAGTTATCGTGGCAACGGCCGGCCGGACGGACAGAATCAAATTTGACCTCGAATTCTTCATTGGGGAGTCGAACTTAATCGTTTGAGACCATTTTCGTCAAAAAATTCGAAAGTTACAGACATTTGGGCAAAACTATAACGCGATGTTCCCCAGAACATACGCGCAAAAATTACAAAATTCCTAAGAATTAAATTGACTTTAGAAAGTGATGGTTGCCAAAAAATTGAGAACAAATGTGGGCATGCTTTCGTCACAGAATGATTAAGTTTTCTTAGACTAAATAAGATGAGACTACAGCGAGATATAATAAGCTTTGAAGAAGTTTTTTTTTAAATTTGTCAAAAAATTATTCAGATCAAATCTTTTATTGAATTGATATTTAATTATAAATGTGGGACACCTCTGTGGACAGGGACTTTGGCGCTTTCGTCAAACTACTAGCGAGTTATTACTCAAACTTTGACAAATCATATCTCCAAATATTGGATTCTCAGAGTTGGATATCAATGCATTCTTAAGATAGAACTGCATGATAAAAAAAGTAGAAAAGCCCTGTGGACAGGAGATTTTGCGCACTTGTTCAAACTTTGACAAATCATATCTCCGAAAGTGGGTATTGGTTTCTTAGAGCTGGGAATTATTTCAATGGATTCTTATGATACAACGGCATCATGAAAGAAATGAATTTCAAAAAAGTGTCATTTAATAAAAAAAGAGTGCCAAAAATTAGTCCGAAACCACGAACTTATCCGAGATGTTCATTCCTTAAATCCACTCTGAAAATTATATGATATCAATTGAAACCTGGCCAATAGTCCGATTTTATTTTTACTGGAGATATTCTGAACCCAATTCGATTAACTTACCAAAGTATATATTTCCATCATCATATGGATTATCCACGGGCATTAAAATATCACTTAAAAAAAATAATATCATATTATAACCCTGAGAATTCTACGATCGAGTAATTATAGCATTCTGTAAAACATAGAAGTAAGATTCATTATTGAAATTTTGAAAAATCATATCTCCAAAAGTAGTTGTTAGAGTTTTATATAATATCAGTGGATTATTATGAGAAAACTGCATATAAAAAAAAACAATTTTAAATTTGTGATATAAGAAAAATATTTTTATATTCACCTACTGTGAAGATTGGAACTATCTTGCTCATTCTGTTTGAGAGTTATCTTGTTAGCGGATGGCCGTACCGCGATTTTGATCACGGATTCTTGATCAGTGAGTCGAACCAAAACGTCTGAGACCATTTTCAGCCAATAATTCAATAATTCGAAAATTACAGACATTTGGGCGACAAAAACATAGTATCACAGTGTCACTTCAGATAGAAATTTCTAAGTTCTAACTATTTCTCCAACAAATTCAACTACCAAATATGGCCAATTCCAATTGTGTAATTTGGGAAATTGTTTTGTATGTTCAACAAAATACAAGTCGACTCCGTATGTTTCCTTTTCATGTGAGTGGTATTACGTCATCAGAATCTTTGTTTTAGTCTAATCCATTATGTCGATCTCTATAGATTGTACATACATATTCTGCTATTTGTGTTGCTTTTGTTGTTCGGAACAAAGTGCTTATCAATTGGCCCAAATGTCGGTATTTTTCGAATTGGCAGAAAATGGTCTTACAATTTCATAGAATGCTCTAATTATGAGATGTGTCAAAAACATTTTGTATTTAATTATTTTATGATGCAGTCTTATCACAAGAATCCATTGATATCATTCCCAACTCTTACGATGGGTTGCGCAAAGCTTTGACAGCTCTTAATTGCCAAATCAGGTAGACAGCCTTGCAGTCCTTGACCCTCTTATGGCAAAAGCATGAACATCACTGAACATCGCTTATGGTTTCCGCATCACAGAGGGTCAGAGTTCCTAAGGATTTTCCTAGATGCAGCTGATGAGATTTTCTTCCTACCTGTTCGCAAGAACTGGGATTATGTTTCCTAGAACTCCTTCAGCTGTCATTCAGTGTGGCAATGTTATGCTGACGATTGGTAATAGCCATGAAACTGGTTCGTATTTGCCCCTGTATGACGCTTTCCTCATTAGGGGAACACTGAGCGATGAGGGGACCAGCCCGTTTCCACGAAATATTTGTGATAGTTAAAATCAATGAATATTTCTCCGTGTGTCTTTCAGCTAATACTGTAATTTGCAGTGTAACAAATTTCAGAATAAGTGTCATCAAAAAATAATTGGTCAAGTTTTCGCTTTGTATCTGATGAAGGAGTCCGATTTAGTCTCTGAAATATTACAGAATGGTTTCGTTACTGTTTATTATGTTAATTTTTTGCAAAATGATCCATGAAGAAATTATATTTGTCCTCAACACTCCTTCAGAATTATGATTGAGAATTCGAAATAAACAGCTCCCATGACGACGATTCCATATACCAGGCTTGTATAAGCGTTCATGTGTGTGGTTTTTAGGTTTGTATATCAAAAGGAAGAAGTATCTGATTTTGAAGTTTTATTTGAACAATCCACAATTAACAATTCTCATGACGATGACTAGCTATACCGGGCTCGTATAAGTTTTCGTATGTGTTGGTTTTGGGTTTGTATATCGAGAGGACGAAATATATTATTTTCAAACTCTCGCTCTACAGCGTTGCCGGATGTAAGGACTCAAGACGTTGATCAACTATACGAATTATATACAGCGAGCTAATGTGAGCAGAAGCGCCCTCGCACTGGCAAAACTCTGAAGCTTTTCTGTATATAATATGATGTATCACCGCTTTTTCAGACCCATCTGAAAATTTACCCCTGGCATCCCCTAACGTCCCTGAGTACAATTCTATAGGTAAACGTTACCAGACCCGGAGTCGGGTCTGAAAACGTCACTTTTGGACTGTATAATCGGTAAAGTATGTCGATTTGGGTCTGTATGTGCGGTCGAACAAATCTATATATATATATATAGTATTAACTTAAAGTTACCAGCCAGCATAAACTTTAGACGTTTCTGGAGAACTGGACATATTTGAAATCTGAAAATTGGGATAATGATATTGATAGAAATTCTCTACAAGGCTGAAATATTTTCGAAGCCCAAGCACTTCCGGTTATACAGGGAGTGAAAATAAATTTGATGAAAACATTTTTTTTCAAGTTTTGCAATCCTGGTATGATCAAGTATTCGATGCTGCATACATTTTTGTTAAAAACATTGTATAAATTCGAATAGTTTTCAAAATATCGAAAAAAAACGGAAAAAAAGTCCAATATGTTTAGTCAATATTATGTTCATTAATCTTATTTTATACATCCTGAACGTAATAAACCGTTTTTACAACATCGAAGAAGAAGAATGTGGAAAGGTCATGCATCTTTTGAATTTCAGAAATATCATCACAGGGTGGCCATAACTTCTGTTTTTCAAATCAGAACCCTATTTTTGGCTTCTTGTTCCTTGGAACAGAGTGCTTATCAATTTGCCCAAATGTCTGTAATTTTCGAATTTTTGGCTGAAAATGGTCTCAAACGATTTGGTTCGACTCACTGATCAAGAATTCGTGGTCAAAATCGATTCTGTCCGGCCGTCCGTTAACACGATAACTCTCGAACGAAAGGAGTAAGAGGATTGAAATTTGCAGGGTAAGTTTGGAACGTAAATATCTCGGACGAGTTCGTTAACGGACAAAATCCACCAAGCAGTTTCGGAGTTATGGCCGTTTTTAGTAAAAACATTTTTTATGAATATTTCCGAAACCGATCACTCGATCTATCTGAAATTTAGCGTTAAATTGTAGAATAATGACCTTTATTTTCTAATAGTTTTTTTTTTAATTTACTGGTGCTACGATTCTCACAAAATTTCACAAACATCCACACTCCCTTCTCCCACTTTTCAAATCGCATCTGTAGTTATAGTTTCAGGTTTCAGCCCCTCCAGATTTCTATAGCACCGCTTTTTTTGCTAATGTCTATTTGATTAATAGAGATGATTCTCTATATTTTCACTATCCATTTTATATCAAGATTTCCACATCAAAGGACAACCATGTAGTTCCTTCCATCGATGAACCTTTCATAACTCAGGATTCCATTTCCATAAAACGACAGCAAATAGGAGGCCGTAAACAAATCCTATCCCTTATCTGAAAAAAGTCGTACCGTAGTTCCGCATAAATTAGATACCAGACACCCGTTGACGTAACCCTCAAATCAACCGGTGCCTTCTCCTGATATATCAGCGGCCAAATCTATAAATTCGGTACTAGGCGTCCATTTTAAATGGGTACTAATGAAGGTTTTATATTTCAGTAATTTGATAATACCATCCTTCTTTCGGGCATTTCCGCGTTCGTGTTGGCCGCGGGAGGCTCTGACAGGGCCGTAAACTTGACGCACCGTGCGGTAGCAACGACCAGTACAGAAACCTGAAAAAATTCAGAAACTGACATGTTTTCAACAAGGACAAGTTTCGAGAATTATTAATCGATTGGATTGGCCGTAAATAAGCAGAATGGTGATCGTAAATTTTTGGGTATATAAAATAATTTGTCCTGCACAAACTTTGGTTTCTGATGTGACCACCTAGATTTAAAAATGTGGGAAAGCCCTGTGGAAGGGAGCTTTGGCGCTAGTGCTCAACCTTTGACAAAACATATCTCCGAAATTATTGCTTGTTCAGAGTTCGTAATTACATCAATGGTTTCTTATGATAGAACTGCATCATAAAGTGAACTAAATTCTAATCTGTCATTTAAAAAAAACAAGAGCGCCTAAAATTATTAATCCGAAACCACCAGACTGATTCTACCCAATAACGAACTTATCTATATTTCCATCATCATATGGATTATCCAAGGGCATTTTATAATCACCCAAAAATTATAATATCCTATATTCCTCATAATTCTGCGAGAGGTGAGGTTATTTCATTGGTCATTTTGCGTTCAAAAATACATTGTTTTCTACAACAGGAAGTATTTTATATCATGAGTAACGAATTTTTAATAGAACCAGAAATAAATAGTACATGTCTCTTACCGGTAGATAAGATGACATGACAGTATGAACACTGACCATGAAATTCATAGATACAAATACGGAAGTTAATTTTCAATTAGGTACAGCATTCTGTGAAATCATATAATTACGATTTATTATTGAAATTTTGAAAGTTCATATCTCCGAAAGTATCAGTTTGTCAGAGTTTAAATTGATTCTTATGATTTAAATACAGCATAAAAAAATTAAATTTAAAATTTGAAATTTGAAATGTAAAAAAATTTTTTTTTTCGTTTCTCCGAAACCATCATGCCTTTTGCCCACTAACGAACTCAACCGAGATATTCATCTCCCAAACCTACAATGAAAATTGTAACTGCCTAGCTTATGCCTTTCGAGAGTTATCGTGTTAACGGCCAGCCGGACAGAATCGATTTTGACCACAGATTCTTAATCAGTAGGTCGAACCACATTATTTAAGACCATTTTTGGCGCTCTTGTTCCTCGGAACAGAGTGCTTATCAATTTGCCCAAATGTCTGTGATTTTCGAATTTTTTGATGAAAATGGTCTTGAACGATTTGGTTCGAATCACTGATCAAGAATCCGTGGTCAAAATCGATTCTGTCCGGTCGGCCCTCCGTGAACACGATAACTCTCGAACAGAACGAGCTAGGCAGTTGAAATTTTCAGAGTAAGTTAAGGGGATAAATATCTCAGTTGATTTCGTTATTGGGCAGAATCGGTCATTGTATTTTACATTTGATTTGGTGGAGAAAACGTCAATTGAAATTTCAAATTGAAGGAATGGCAGTAGGCTACGATATTTTGTGTAATCTTGATTTTGACTTCAATAATCGAAATAAATAAAAAAAACCTTACTCAAGTTGAATTCAACTAGGTATGTATTTCCAAGAACGTTAAACAAAGAATGAATAGTAAAGGAGGCAAAAAATTACGAAAAAAGGGGGCTGAAAAATACCTACATCAACTAATGCATATGTTCGTAATGTGGACCATCTGCTTCTACACATCTTTCAGCTCGAAGTAACACCTCAGCATGCTCTCCTTATTTTGTTCTTTAGATCTTCAAAATCAATAGGAGGATTCTAGTACACACGATCTTTCACATATCCCGAAAGGAAGGAATCTAGCGGTGTTAAATCTGGAGATCTTGCAGGCCATCTTATCGGTCCATGTGTGCCGATCCATATATCTTCAAACGGACTGATCAGATAGCCTGCAAGATCTCCAGATTTAACAAAGCTAGATATCTTTCTTTGGGGATATTTGAAAGATCGCTTGTACCCAGACACCTCTAATTGATTTAGATGATCTGAAAAACAAAATGAGGAATGCATGTACAGCCCTCAATGCTGAGGTGTTTAGAAGTGTTACATCGTGTGAACTAGTCCACCGAGCTGAAAGATGTGTAGAAGCAGTTGGTCAACATTTCGAACATATGCTTCAGTTATTATAGGTATTTTTTCGCCCCCTTTTTTCGTAATTTTTTGTTTCTTTTACTATTCATCGTTTGTTACGTTCGGTAAAATACATAGTTGATTTCAACTTGATTGATCTCGATTATTGAAGTCAAAAACAAGATACAATTCATTCAATTTGAAATATCAATTGACGATTTCTCCATCAAACCAAATGAAAAATTACAAAGTGTGGTACAACGTTGGAAAGGTAATTTTGAGTGTAAATAAAGAATTGCAAAAAATATATAGGGTACTATCACAGATAGAAAAGTCAGAGTCACTTCCGGTCAAACCAAAAGTGACTTTCAATTTTTGTTTTTCTCAGTTGAAGTTTCCTCTGAATTGAAAATCATAAAATTTTTAAATTTTTATCTTTTGAAATGACTGAGATACTCCATTGGAACATGTATACTGGGACACCCGGTATATTTTAATGGTTCCCTACGCCACCACAGACACAGCACTGTTTATTTTCTACCGAACGGTGAATGTATGTATTTCGGTCGAAACTAATCATTTGAGAGCATTTTCGACCAAAAAGTGGACATGTTTGTTTTTAAAGGATTTATATTCTTGGAAATATTGGGAAAATTATTTTTGTTCCTGGCTTTGGGCGAGTTCAGTACGTGGATGGGTGACCACTCTGGCTATAAATTTGAACAACGCGCCAGAGCTCCTGACCCCAGAGCTTTTCCAACTTGTTCTGATCATTAATCTGGTTTGGAACACTAATTTCCCTCATTCTCCTGAATGATTGTTAAATTGGGATTCTAAATCGACGTCTTACATATATCCGTTCAAGAAACAATTATACATATTACCATAAACCATAAGTAACAGAACCAATAAATTGGAAAATGCGGAAATGTAATAGGACAATGGATTTCATGTTAGTTTAGAAAGATATGACATCGTTCCAATCATAAATCCCCTCTAACACGATACGTACATATGTGCAGAACAATATTCGCGATATGTTAGTATAGAAAGTTGCCAAAGGCATATGTTGGTGTTCGAAAGATGCCATCAATTCTATGACAGACAGGGGTGGTGTTCGCTTCCTACACTGAAACAAACGTACTATGATCTATGAAAATGGGTTATTTGCTTATAGGACCGTCTAGAAGTGATATGGAGAGGTAGGAAGGACTACCTGGAATAGTGATTTTATGAGGATTTATAATTATTCGATCCTGCAGATGTCGGAAAATATCAGAGGGCGTGAGCGTTTATCGATTTATTTTGTATGAATATCACTCACCATATCTAACAGTGAGATATATATCAAATTCAGAACGATGTTGCATACAGGTATATGTAATTCTTCAGGAACCTAATGCGACGGGGCAATTGAAGCATAACTACTCAACCCTTTATTGTAACTAATTTGATACAAGTATAGAATTTTGAATGAGTGATGGAGCGTTTATCGATTTATTTTGTATGAATGTCACTCACCATATCTAACAGTAAGATATATATCAAATTCAGAACGATGTTGCATACAGGTATGTATGCAATTCTTCAGGAACCTAATGTGACGGAGCAATTGAAGCATAACTACTCAACCCTTGATTGTAACTAATTTGATACAAGTATAGAATTTTGAATGAGTGATGGAGCCATTCTCCCCTCCTAAGAAGGGGACCTTAACATAGATATTTACCACTTAATGAAGCAGAATCTGCGAATCTGCATGGGATATGATCACTTCACCCAAATGACTATATTTTCCCAAAATGGTCTCATACTATTAGTTTTGACTCACTGATGAAGAATCCGAGGTCAAAATTGATTCTGTCCAGCCGGCCGGCCGTCAGCACCCCCTATCTACCCGTTAGTGTTGTGATTTATATGAAAATTGAAATTGTTGACAAAATATGCTGAAATATTAAATATAGAAAGACATCTTTTTCTTTACTACCGCTTCTTCCTTCAACAAGCAGAGAAGTTTCTCCAAGGTGCCCCAAACTCAATATGGAAAAGGAAAAGACCAAAGGAGAAAACGAGCAAATTAAAAATGAGATATTCTATATTTTATTAACCCAGATGTAACCAAAACTTTTACTTGGAAGTATTTTAATCCTGATGATATTTTTGGGTTCAGATTTAGAATCCAAATATATTCAGTGAAAACCATTTTGAAAAATTTTGATTAGTTTTCGAAAAAACAGCCGTCCTTTTAAAAGGACCGTGGTAAGATGGACTACTTTGGATTTCTAAGTTTCAATCAATATGAGAAAGGTTCATATTTCTTGATTATGAAAGAAAAATATTATTTTTTATGGAAAAGTAGCATTGTTTAGGATGGAGGCCTACTTCACCTTTATCGCACAAGAAATTACCCTATTTATGGAAATACTCTTATGTTGTGTATTTTGATAAATAACCAAATGGCCGATGTTGTCCTACCGGGAATGACTATGAAAAGTAGCACTGAAACGTAGAGGCCCTCTTTTCCTATTTTTTTATGATTCAAGAACTCCCTGTGCAATTTATCTTATAAAAGCGCCAGTTGAATTTATTGTTATTGTTTCACCGACTTTCCATGAATAATTTTTTTTCGCTTTGCTGCCTGAGGAATCATGTTGGTGATCCTAACGAAGGTTGACAAGAAAAGATCATCTTCATCAGAGTCGGAATACTAATCAATTCGTCTAATTTCCGCCTCGGCTGTAAGATGCTTAGCAGGTATATTGTGAACAGTAACCACGTCTTCTCTTCCCGAATCTTCATATGTGACTTTAGAATTTGTATTTTCAGGTGGGGGCAATATTCATGCGACGTCTCCAAACCATTTTCTACATATTTTCAATTTCCTCTTCAGTATTTCATGGAGCCGCGAAAGATGTTTGTAATAACTTTACTGTAGAAAGTGAACAAATTGTCAAATTTTATTTCAGAGTAATCGTAGTTGCCTATAACGCCAGGGTCCTTTATAAAGGACGACAATATTGATGTACCAATTTTGAAAATATGAAAGAGTGGATGAAAAGAAATTCTTATTGGAAATCAACCTTATACTATATTCAATAAGTTAATGGTCCAATAAAAACTAATTATCATAGAATAATCTTAGAATGCTTAACTCCAGCTATCTCTAGATGCCATTGAGAATTTACTCTTCTATAACTAGCACTCAAGCTTCTCAAGAACTATTGATGGAATGAAAAATAAATAAACAACAGTTTGATAGACATCCAAGGAAGTAATGAATGCAGTGCCATCCCTTACAATAAAACCGAACTCTTGTATTACAGACTTTTGTAGTGATCCTTTTAAAAGGACCATGGTATAAAGTGGGTTAAATAGATTTGACACTCGCCAGCCATTCTAAAAAAGATTCAGGAATATTATGAATAGCCTTAAAACCATCTTTGAATCTATATATGCGACAATTTCTAACTAAATGATCTATTGTTTCCTCTGCTTCCCCACATTCATAACTAAGGCTCTCAATTGAGTTCCATCTGAAAAGCATGCTGTTGCAATGACCATGACCGGTTATTAGACGATTCAGAATAGACCATGTTTTCAAGATCAAACCCCGGAACTCTATTTGAAGGATCAGAAATTAAATCTTTCTTGAATAAATCGCAAGAAATCCATTCAGACCGCCAAACTTCCTTGTCACTTTTATTCAAATTAAGAAAACTGTTGGACCATAAACGGTTTCGTGACTTCAACCTGGGAATCTTATTGTCTGGAATGAAGGAGAGAATCGGAAATACATTCAGAAAAGAATTAAATTTATCCAAAGAATTTGAAACAGCAGTCTGCCTGCGAATGTGGGGCGGGACAATGTTTGAAAGAACTGGCAACCAATGAATAGGAGGAGGTCTAATAGTTCCAGTGATTATCCTCATAGATGAATTTAGCTGTGAATCAATTTTTTGAGTATGAGCACTATTAAACCAGACGGGGCAACAATATTCAGCGGCAGAAAAAAACAAGGCTAAGGCTGCCGTTCGAAGAGTAGCTGTGTCAGCACCCCATGAAGTACCAGCTAATGTCTGCAAAATATTATTTCTTGTGTCTTATTTTCATAAGTTTGGTTGGTAGAAATGTTGTTTTATGCCGTGTTGTATATTTGTTTTCATGTAAGTATTTGTTTCCATCAAGCATAATGATCTAATGAATTACAACGTTTATTGAAATGGACAATGTGACTTACTCACAAATAGACGTTAGGGATGATGACATATATGGGGTTGAACAACCTTTAGTAAATGCTTGGTTGAAATACAAACAAAATTCTCCACAACTTGGTAATCCAATAGCCAAAATTTTACATTTGTGGGATCTTGGTCAGAATATCAGGGAATATCTATCCCCATCAAGAATTCCTAAAAAGAGATAGACCGAGTGTGTCAGATGTATTAACGGCTTCTAAGAAATTGGATGAAGCATTGACGTGAAGTCAGGATTTTTTGCGCGCATGTTCCATTGTCCATTCACCCCTCATACGTCGAGTCGATCGAACATACTTTCTGAAATATGACTGAGATAGCTGAAACAAATGAAAAGTTAACATTAAACCGACAAACTCACTTATGTTTTATTCACTTATATTGGATACTTGGATACTCGTATTCGAATTTGCCATCGATATAGACCGTTTTCTTATCTTTTATAAAATATGAATACATTTCGTACCATATTCATGACAGGCTTGAGTAACGAGAGAAACGTCTATGATGACAGAATTCTTGATTCTGACATATGTATTCCTATCTGAATTGAAATTCTTCAAATATCTACTGATATACGAAAAAACTAGGTTTTCAAGTAATTTCTGGATACGATATTCATGAAATTCGGAGAAAATTTGAGCGTCGGCATTCTACAAGTAATTACCGAGTTTTAATTGGATCAGATTTGCATATTTTGAGTTAAACAGGAAATGATAAGAAAAATTCAGATGTGGATAACTCCAAAACCGCTTGACCGATTATGACTATTAACGAACCCAAATATTGCATTCGGGTGCGAAACCTACCCTAGAAATTGCAAGTCGCTGTGTGTCTTTCCGTTCTCAAGTAATCGTGAGAAAAATAACATTTTTAATATATTTTTTGAGTTATCGAGAAAAAAATATTCCAGATGGGTATAACTCTGGAAACGTTTGACCGATTATACCCAACAATGAACATAACTGTCCCATTCGGATGCGCAATCAACCCTGAAAATTACAAGCCATTATATCCTTCCGTACAAAAGTTATCGAGGCAACGGTCGCCCATCCAGCTACTGAACTCACTCAATGCTGCTAATTTCTCCAACAATATAGATCCGATCGTGTTCAAATTTGGAACTTGTCTGCAAAGTAAGGTTTTGAAGCCTTTCGCAAAATTTCAGTACTATCGGATAGTTTCTGAGATATAGAATTTTTTTCAAAGATTTTTTAAAATTTTCTAGAGACATGGTTCTCACAAAATTTTCGGAAGGTATAACTCCAGAACTGCATAGTCGATTATGCATATTAACGAATTCAAATGTTGCATTCGAATGCTCAACCTACCCTGAAAATTGCAAGTCTCTATCTCTTTCTGTTCTCAAGTTATCTTGAGATAGGTAAATATAATGTTTTAATAATTTTTTTTTATTTTCTAGTGATACGATTCATAAAAAATTTCACGGAAATCTTTGTATCAGTATTCTACAACTAGTGACCAAGTTTCAATTCGATCGGATGTATTGATTGATGACACAATTATTACTCGCAAACCGTTGGGCCGATTATTATGCCCATTAACGAACTTGTCCGTCGTATTTGGACGCGCAATCTGCAATGATTCAAGCTCGTGGAATGGGTTGTTGCAACTTACACTCGATGCATGGTTTTCACACCTCGAAATACCTAAGGAAAGTATCATCCAAATGTCTAGAGCAAGGCTGGAGACAATCATAACAGATTGTCCATTTATTCCTGATATTTGAGTAGGTAGTGGATTACGAACAAAATATTTTAATAGTTCAAAATATATTAATAAAATACTATACTCTTTTCATAATTTGAAATGTAATAGTTCATACTACTAACACATTCTTTTCTATATAATGAACTAACTCAAGACAAAATGATTGGTACACAAATGTAGATCCATATTTCGGTATTTTGTTGCTAGCAACATACTGTATATAGGGAACATGTCTCACTACTCAAGGAAGTAAAAGGTGATATTAACCTCAGTGGTCAACGAACAGTAATTTCTTTTGATGATTCCATTATGTTCTTCTTTCCTATTGCCTCCATAAACTACATAAAACCGGCTTCTATATATTGACAAATTCAATAATCGAATACTTGCTTTCCAAGAGAAAATATTTTCAACTACGAATTGACAATCTCTAATAGCTAGAAAAGATGACATTTATGAATAGTGAACACACACAGATTCTGTGTTCACATTCTGTGAATACATAGAACCTACGATGTATTATTGAAACTTTGAAACATCATAATATCCAAAAGTATTTGCTTGTAAGAGTTGAAAATGATAACAATGGATTATTATGATGAAACTACATCTTGAAAAATTTGAATTCAAAAGTTGTAATGTAAAAAAAATATTTTTTTCCGTTACTCCGAAACTATAAGACCGATTTTGCCCAATAACGAACTTAACTGAGATATGTATCCCTCAAACCTACTCTGGGAATTTCAACTGTCTAGCTTATTCCGTTCGAGAGTTATCGTGTTAACGGCCGGCCGGACAGAATCGATTTCGACCACGGATACTTGATCAGTGAGTCAAACCAAATCGTTCAAGACCATTTTCATCCAAATATTCTAAAATTGCAGACATTTGGGCAAATTGATAAGCACTCTGTTCCGAGGAACAACAGCGCCATGAAGGAAGCACACGGTGCAAAATGCAACAATGTAAGGAAATACCGAGTATTTTTGCCATAAATGTAACATTCATCTGTTATCTGGTTTTTTGATTTTCATACTAAAAAATGAGAACATTTATTCAATGATATTATTTCCGTGCAAAAATATATGTTTTTTTCAATTTTGAAATTTTTCATTTCAGCATCAGAGTCACAGTGTCCATTGTAAGAGACACGTTGCAGCTCCTGTCAACGTTGACATATAGAAAAAAAATCTCTGTAAAAAAATCAGTTTCTCTGATATTTTCTGTTCCAATTTTCTGATTTTTCCGTCCACTACAAAATTTTGGTGATTGAAAGGTTAAGTTGTTTTCATTGTTTCCCCTTATAAAAATCTGTCAAAAAAATTGTATTTTGTGATGATGAACTCACCCATAAGAATGAAATATAAGAGCGAGCTATCCACGATATGAAAATATCGAGCCATCTTTCTCACCTCTTGAAACTGGAACACTTAAATATCTCGTGGCCGAATGTTTTATTGTTCATTAATATTTATACGGATTTCATATAGCTGAATTATTAGATCTAGATTCCTATGCAAATGCTCCCATTTGCATGTCGTTAGTCAATGTTACATTTTCGTTCAAACAAAAGCTTGTAAATTCACACTACAAGTGCATGTTGAACGTTCGGTTCTATTCGAAAACTTGTTTCAGTAACTTCTGCATGGCACATTAGCAATAATGTATTAATTATTCAGTCGATAAATTCTTGGACTGGATGGTGTGGGACGTTTCTTTCAGATAGGGTAAGAGTTAAATTAAAATGGATTTCATTTAATCTATTCTCGATCTTCGTTTATTGCATAAACATACTTCTCCTGTTAGTTTCCTGCATATACTTTTTGAAGAAATATACATTTCGTCGAGAAAAGCTTTGTCGAATTTAACACAGCTTATGGAATTAACGTAAGAATATTGATTATTATCAAGGTTATGTCCCTATAAGACGAAAATATTGGTTCAAGCACTGACGTGAAGTCAGGAGCTTTTGCGCGTATGTTCTATTGTCCATTCTCCTGTATTGGACACTTTTAATCGAATTTACCATGGTGAATTCTATTGTCTACTCTCCTGTATTGGACACTCTTAATCGAATTCACCATGGTAAATCTGAGAGTGTTCAATACAGGAGAATGGACAATAGAACATACGCGCAAAAGCTCCTGACTTCACGTCAGTGCTTGAACCAATTTTTTTTTTCGTGAAGTCAGGATAGAAAGCAATGATGAAAAAATTAACACATTATTGTCTACCTTCAATACTTCTTTAGGAGACCACATAATTATTCTAGAAAAATATTACTGGAATTAATGTCATATTTAAATAATCAAAGTAAAGAAAATTGTTAGTTTAGTTACTAACATATTGAATGAAATTGAATTGAATTCCAGTAATATTCAATTACTTATTCTTAACCAATAAATGCCCATTGATAGATCTAAAGGTGTTGAGGTGAAACATAAAGATATATTCTCATTAGTGATAGAAAAACTGGCCTAAATTTCCTCTCTACCCATCACGAGATTTAATATCGACAAATGAGCGACCTTACAAGATCAGAAAGTGTGGTTAATTTGAAGTTAAGTTTTGAAGCCTTCAGCAAAATATCAGCGATATCATATTGAAAATAATACATAACCTTTCAAAAGTCCCCTCTCACAAATATACTCCTCTGAAGGCACATGGATCTCTTGAAGGAGAATCGCCTTCTCTATTTCTCTAATATATTCACTCTTGTTCATAGAAATCCCTTCAATATTTAGTTGCCTCCTCCTAAGGAGAATCTCTTTCAAAACCAGGTCTGACCGCTAATGTAGGGCTATCATCTCCCATAGATTTGTGATGAAATAACACGATTTTCCCAAGAACATACGCGCACAAATATGTCATCATGACATTCATCGTTTTATATGATATGTTGTCTATGGATCGTTTTGAAGGTTCTCGCAAGAATACGACGATTCGCATCCAGCTACCGAACTCACAAAAGGCTGCTCGGTTCTCCAACAATATGGAACCGATCGTGATCAAACTTGGAACTCTGCAGTAGAGTTAGGTTCTGAAGGCTCTTCCAAAATTTCAGCCATGCCGGACGAATAGTTTATGATATATAGCATTTTTTTCAATTATTGTCAATAATTTTTTTGAAATTTTCTAGTTATACTATCCTCACGAAATTCCGCAAGAATTTTTGCGTTGGCATTCTACAACTAATAACCATGTTTGCATTATATCGGTTTTGTATTTTTCGAGTTATTGAGGAAATAACAACCAAATTTCAGATAGGTATAATTCCAAAACCGTTCGGCCGATTATACCTATAGACAAATTCAAAGGTCGAATTCAGATGCACGACCTAACCTGAAAATTAAACGTGCTTAGGTTTATATTCTACAACAATTCACCAAGTTTAAATTCGATCGGATTCATTTTGGTTGAAAACAAAATTATTACTCGGAAACCATTCGGCCGATTATACCCATTAACGAACGTGTACGTCGTATTAGCATACGCCACCTACCCTGAAAATTTCAAGTCGCTAGCTCTTTCCGTTCTCAAGTTATCGTGGCAACGACCGGACGGCTGGACGGCACCACAGAATTAAATTTCACATTTGGGCAAAATGATAACGCGATGTTCCCCAGGACATACGCGCAAAAAGGTGTATAGAATAGTGTAAGTTGGTGGGATAATGGTATTAAAGGTCCGTGTTTGACGAAAACTACATTAATAAAATGCCGACCGTTTCGATCTATATTCAGACCATCCTCAGGGCTCTGAAATTGAACAGTGCAATGTTTGAGCTAAAATTGACCAAATTAAATTAAAAAACATGACACAACACAAGACTCAATCACAAAAGCTGAATATAATCATCAATATGAAGTATAGAGCTCTTCAACTTTCCCGCAAAAACGACCACGATGAAATATTGGAAAAAATCAAACGAGTCCTACTAAATAATAATAATCCGCAATTAAGGATCAGAAACATTTTAAATAACAGCATCCTACACCAAACTATTGCGGTGAATACTGGTGAAGAAGACAAGAAATATTAAATTAACATACTTATGTAAGATCTCTCGCCGCAAGGGTGAGTAAAGTATTGAAGAGAAATGAGGACAGTGTTGCCATAGCACTGAAACCAGAAAACACAAATAGGTTTTGTTTTTCAAAACTTAAGTCGCGAACACCCGCAGAGCTATTGTCAAGCATTGTGTATGAGGTTCCCTGCAAGGATTGTGAGAGTATGTAGATTGGGCAGACTGTATGTACCTATCTAAAAACTATAGAATCCCAGAACACAAAAGAGATTCTCGAGATGTAATCAATTCTGTCAAACGAAAGGAGAACAATACAGCTCTGGCAGAACACGTTTTAGAGAAGTTACACACTTTTAATTTCGAAGGTGCCAGAGATTTGGGTCATCAGAGCAATTTAAAAAAAAATGGTTCAAGCCCTGTGGACAGGAGCCTTCTGGCGCTCTAGTTCGAACAGACAAATTATATCTCCGAAAGTATTGGTTTCTCAGAGTTGAGAATAATATCAATGTATTTTTATGATAGAACTGCATCATAAAGGAAATTCAATTCAAATAATAGTTTATTTATCAAGATTAAATGAGCAATATGAGAATGAGAACTGCACCATGGAAGAAATCAAATTAAAATAGCTGAAATGAATCTGACTCTCTCTTATAGAACAGGATGACATGTACGATTATGAACACAGAGCATATAATGAAGCTTAGATAGAATAATTATAGCATTCTGTGAAAACATAGAAGAACGATTCATTATTGAAATTTCGAAAAATCCTATCTCCGAAAGTATAAGCTTGTTGGAGTTAAAAACAGACAAATTATATCTCCGACAGTATTGGTTTCTCAGAGTTGGGAATTATATCAATGGATTCTTATGAAAGAACTTCATCTTAGCAGAAATTGAATTCAAACATCATAGAAGAATTTAAATTCAACAAGAGTGACAAAAATTATCAATCCCAAACCAATAGACGAATTCTACCCAACAACGAACTCATCCGAGATATTCATTCCTCAATTCTATGATGAACGATAATATATATCTTTCCTCAAATCCACTCCAATACACCAATATTCCAGTTTTGTTCTTAGTGGAGATATTCTGAACTCAATATTATTAACTTACCATTACCATTCCCATCATCATATGGATTGACCATCGGCATGAAAATATCAACCAACAAAAAGTATGATATTATATTATAATTCTCATATTTCTACGATTGCTGGAATGAATGAATTAGACAACGTCATGTCTCAGGATAATAAGTTGACATTACAACAATTCATAGAATACCCACAGAATAATTATATCATTCTGTGAAAACATAGAAATACGATTTATATTGAAATTTTATAAATCATATCTCGGAAATTAGCTTGTTAGAGTTAAAAATGATATCAATGGATTCTTATGGTAAAACTGCATATTGAAAAAAATTTAATTTGGAATTTGTTATATAAAAAAAAAATTTTTTTTGTTACTCCGAAAACATCTGTCCGATTTGGCCCAATAACGAACTTAGCCAGATATTTAACTCCCAAACCTACTCTGAAAATTTCAAATGTCTAGCTCATTCCGTTCGAGAGTAATCGTTCCTACGGCCGGACCGGCCGGACAGAATGAATTTCGACCACGGATTCTTGATCAGTGAGTCGAACCAAATCGTTTAAGACCATTTTAATCGAAATATTCGAAAATTACAGACATTTGGGCAAATTGATAAGCACTCAGTTCCGTGGAACTAGAGTGCCAAGCATTTTTTTTCAAGTTTTGCATTCCTGGTATGATAGAGTATTCAATGCTAAATACATTTCTGTTAAAACCGTTGTATTCATTCGAATAGTTTTCGAAATGTCGAAAAAAAATGGGTTCAAGCCCTGTGGACAGGAGCTTTCTGGCGCTCTAGTTCAAACAGACAAATTATATCTCCGAAAGTATTGGTTTCTCAGAGTTGGGAATTATATCAATGTATTCATATGATAGAACGGCATCCTAAAGGAAATTCAATTCAAATAATAGTTTATTTATCAAGATTAAATGAGCAATCATTAGAATGAGAACTGCACCATGGAAGAAATCAAATTAAATCTGGCCAATTTTGCCCAATTACGAACTTAACTGAGATATTCATCTCCCTAAACTACTCTGAAAATTTCAACTACCTCCCTCATTCCGTTCGAGAGTTATATCTATGTCTATGGATGAAAAGCAGTCTCACTACTCTCAGATCTCTTACTTCATGTTCCGTTCCGAAATGTAAGAATTTTCTGAGAAAACCTAATTTCGGAGCAAACAACTGAGATTTTTCTCACTTCGCTCACAATTCTTCGATTGATTAGATAATGTCATGTCTCAGGATCATCATTTGACATTATGACAATTCATACATAGAATAATATCATTCTGTGACAACGTTGAAATACGATTTATTATTGAAATTTTGAAAAATCATATCTCCGAAAGTATTAGCTTGTTAGAGTTGAAAATGATATCATTGGATTCTTATGGTAAAACAGCTTATTGAAAAAAATTTAATTTGGAATTTGCCTTGTAAAACAAAATTTTTTTTTTGTTACTCCGAAACCATCTGTCCGATTTTGCCCGATAACGAACTTAGCCGAGATATTTATCTCTCAAACCTACTCTGAAAATTTCAACTGTCTAGCTCATTCCGTTCGAGAGTTATCGTGCCTACGGCCGGCCGGATCGGCCGGACGGCCGGACAGAATGAATTTCGACCACGGATTCTTGATCAGTGAGTCGAACCAAATCGTTTAAGACCATTTTCATCGAAAAATTCGAAAATTACAGACATTTGGGCAAATTGATAAGCACTCAGTTCCGAGGAACTAGAGCGCCAAAAAACCGGAAAAAAGTCAAATATGTTTAGTCAGTATTATGTTCATTATTCTTATTTTAAACATCCTGAGCATGAACCGTTTTTACAACATCGAAAAGGAAGAACGTAGAAAGGTTATCTTTTGAATTTCAGAAATATCGTCACAGGGTGTTTCAAATTTTGTGTCGAAAATTGTGATCAAAAATTGGCCATAACTTCTGTTTTTCAAATTTTTTTTTATGATTGCGTTGGATTCTGCGGTGAAAAATAATGCTTTAGATTTTTATGTTTAGGAGCATTTGAAAAGTATTGTGTCCAAAAAGATAATCAATTCTCAGGAACAGTTAATTTTAATAATTATGCTGTTTTACTTGCGTTAATCCACAGTTTGGTTTCAATTTTTCTATATTTCCTTGAGTATACTCCTATGTGAAATTTGATTATTGGTGCGCTTGTTGTTGTAATTTTCGAAGTTTTGGCCGAGACTTGTCTCAAACGATTAATTTCGACTCACTGATGAAGAATCCGAAGACAAATTTACTTCCGTCCATCTGGTCCTCATCCCGGTTACTCTCTAACGCAATGAGCTAAAGAGATAAAATTTGCAGGATATGTTTAGAGTCTAAATGTGCCAATTGAGTTAATGGCCGAAATTCGCCGAGTGGAGTTATAGTCATTTGACATTTTATTTTGCAAATAACTCAAAAATACTGATCTGATCGGATTAAGCTCGGTAGTTAGTTGAAAAATACCAACACGAAGACAAAATTTCGTGATCATCGCATCACAAAACACATAAAAACAAATAGTAAAAAAATTAAGAATCTTAGAAACTATCCGCCATATATCGTTGAAATTCTGCGAGAACCTGCGAACCCTATTTTACAGCCAAGTTCTAGATTTGAAGTTCTATATTGTTGAAGATGTTAGAAAAATGTACAGTTTTTTTAGGTGCCCTTGTTTACAAGCTGAATATTCAGATAAATCGATTAATGATTGATATTCGTTTTTGTATATGTTGGTATTCCTATACAGTGTATACAGGTTGTTTCATCATAAAGTGGACAAACGAATATAGCGTGTAGATGACATCGGGAGAATCATTTTTGCCTTATGACATATACCCCGTTTTCGAAGCATACGCGAGATACAGAGTGTCCAAGGTAATTTTTGACCAATATTCTATCCAGTGTGGTCAGTTATGTGTAACATTTGAAATAGTGGTTTTTGGTCAAATCTCAGTATTTTTTTATGCTCAATTCTGAAATGATATAAGATTCTGAAAAAAGTATTTAAAAATGGCGGAAAACCTGCAAAGTTCGAAATTTTTTTACGCGGTTGCCAATTTGAGTTTCACTCTATGAATTATCTCAAGTTTTTAAGAAATTCTGTGAAAAAAATTTTTCAAAATTCGAACACAACTTTTTTTTTACATGTCTACAGCGAAAATAAAATTTCATCCGAAATTGATGAACTTTTGCACGCTTATACTATTCTTACACCTTAACGAAAATATGAAAACAGAACCGAAAAATATCGATGGGTTTGTTTTTTATAGCCATTCAAAGTTTCCACTCGGATATCTAACTTATTCGTTTTTTGAAAACTGGTTTGGCTATGAGGCAAAAAGTTTGAAATTGAACTGCCGAAGCATTCCAGATGGAAATTAAAATTTCTCAAAAAAAAATTTTTTTGCTCATATTTCAATAAAACTCTGGCCGGGATCGAACTAGTGACCTTGCGATAGGAAATACTCTTAGCTCTTGATAGAAATTGAAATTATTCGGAACATATTAATTATCGTTAACTAGCAACGGTAATTCAAAGCATTTGATAGATTATTCGAATTCACTGAAAATTATTTCGCAAGTTTCTTGAAAACCATTTTAATTTGAGCAGAAATGAAATATTCAATCTTGGAGAAAAATGATATGGTTCAGGCTTATTATGAAGCGAATTCCTCAGGGAGGAAAACGAGAGAAATATACGCCCGCAGATTTCCAAGCCGATCAGTACCAAACTTAAAAACATTTATGGCAACAGTACGTAAATTACGTGAAGATGGCACTCTTAACCGAAAGAAAAAAGAAACAATACGAAGTCACGATGAACGTGTCCTGGATTTGGTTGAGAGTAATCCTAAAATATCAACTAAAATGATATCTAATCACCCCAGTGTGAACCAAAGTAAATCGACTGTATGGAGAGTTCTAAAGAGGAATCACTACCACCCATATCATTTTCAAAGATGTCAAAAATTAGAAGAAGGTGATTGCAGTAAAAGGAAAGAATTCTGTGAATTCATTTGAAGAAGAACGCGTGCGAATAGAGATTTTCCACGTCTCATTTTATTCAGCGATGAAGCGACCTTTCATAGAGATGGATTTTTTAACAGAAAAAATAATGTGGTATGGCAAATCAATAATCCACATTCTTCGGTTTCGATGAATAGTCAAAAAAGGTTTTCAGTCAATGTTTGGGCGGGAATGAAGGACAGATTCAACATCGGACCTTTCATTCTCCCTGAAACATTGACTGGAAATGGTTACTATCAATTTTTACGAGAGACTCTACCAGATCTCATGGAAAATATTCCTTTGAATCAATTTAGAGGTATTTGGTACCAACACGATGGTTGTCCTGCGCACACAGTCAGGAGTGTAAGCGAGTTTCTAGACTCCCAATACCCACGGCGATGGATTGGTCGGTTTGGACCTGTTGCATGGCCTCCACGTTCTCCAGATCTAACTCCACTGGATTTTTATTTCTGGGGTCATATGAAAAGTCTGGTCAACGACAAGCGAGCTCCAGTAGAATCGAAAGAAGAATTGATTCAACGAATTAAATCAGCTGCCCAGGAAATTCGTCATAATCAAGGAATGATAGGTTCAGCGGTGAACAGTGTGGTGAAAAGAGCGAGACTGTGTGTTCAAATGAATGGGAATATTTTTGAAACTGAATTATAATCTATAATTTCGTCAGAGTTGTTCAATTAATTGTTAAATTTGTCTACTATTGTGTTATATTCTTGCGTTAGTGAAATATAAAATTAAATATTCAAGAAAATTTTGCTATAAGACAATATTCTCTCACTCTCTTGATTTTCTTGATTCGCTGAACCAAATAATTATTTCCAACATTGATTATTTAATTTCTGCTCGAATTGAAATGTTTTATAAGAAACTAACGAAATATTATTCAGTTGAATTCGAACATACTGTCAAATTCTGTGAATTACTGTTGCTAGGTAACGATAATTAATATGTTCCGAATAATTTCAATTTCTATCGAGAGCTAAGAGTAATTCCTATCGCAAGGTCACTAGTTCGATTCCAGCCAGAGTTTTATTGAAATATGAACAAAAAAATTTTTTTTTGACAAATTTTAATTTCCATCTGGAATGCTTCGGCAGTTCAATTTCAAACTTTTTGCCCTCATAGCCAAACCAGTTTTCAATAAACGAATAAGTTAGATATCCGAGTGGAAACTTTGAATGGCTATAAAAAACATACCTATCGATATTTTTCGGTTCTGTTTTCATATTTTCGTTAAAACTGAAGAATAGTATAAGCGTGGAAAAGTTCATCAATTTCGGATGAAATTTTATTTTTGCTGTAGACATGTAAAAAAAAAGTTGTGTTCGAATTTTGAAAAAATTTTTTCACCGAATTTCTTAAAAACTTGAGATAATTCATAGAGTGAAACTCAAATTGGCAACCGCGTAAAAAAATTTCGAACTTTGCAGGTTTTCCGCCATTTTTAAATACTATTTTCAGAAGCTTATATCATTTCAGAATTGAGCATAAGAAAATACTGAGATGTGACCAAAAACCATTATTTCAAATGTTACACATAACTGACCACACTAGAATATTGCTCAAAAATTACCTTGAACACCCTGTATCTCGCTTATGCTTCGAAAACGGGGTATATGTCATAAGGCAAAAATGATTCTCCCGATGTCATCTACACGCTGTATTCGTTTGTCCAGTTTATGATGAAACACCCTGTATATCAACTATTATTATGGTTAGGATTCTTATGACATGACTGACATGAGTGGAACGACAGTTGTCAACATTATCCACAAAGGTTTGGGGCATCGTAAGGTTCAACAACTAATTATGACATGGATACCTGTTCTGTTCTGTTCTGCAAACAATTAATTTCACTCTTATGCAACCTTTTGTGAGGATCGTATGACTAGAAAATTTTCAAAATATTATGAAAAAAATTGTAGGTATCTTAGAAACTATTCGTCAATATCGCAGAAATTTTGCAAAAGCTTTCAAAACCATATTCTACAGCTAGTTCCAGATTTAAACTCACTCAGATCTATATGCGTGGAAATATTGGGAGAATACAATTTTTTTCCTGGAGCTAAGCAGTATCTGGATGGGTAACCGCTCTGACTATAAATTTCAACAAGCGTACCAAAGCTTCTGACCTCAGTGCTTTTACAACTAGTTATTCTATTTATTTGTAGCATATAAATTCAATAATCAGAACGAAACTTATTGTAATTTCGCTGTACATAGGTACCATAATAATATTCCAAATGAGCAAATAGTATTCAATAAGGTAAACTCACCGATTTGGCGATATTTGGTTGAATTTGTTGAAGAGAGTGTTAGAACTTGCAAGTTTTTATGCAAACTTAAATTGTGTTTCTATGTTTTTCCAAAAACTGCCAGTGCGGCAAATTTCTGGAAAACTTACAACAAAACATAATTCTGAAGATTTTCGTTGGTGTCTGATGAATGAGGTTGATTTAGTCTCCGAAACGTTATACAATAGTTGATTTATTGTTGTTTCGTTATTGCCTGTAAAAGATATCTAGTCGTCGCAGAACTATTTTCAAAATAATTTTTATTCCATAGATACTTACTTTTCAGAGTTTTGGGGAGAAAACCCAGAAAAGAGCTATCTAAAGAATTATTGTATCTTGAAAAATAGCTTTGAAAATAAGAAAAAGTTTACTGAAGACACGTATGTTGAAGTGGTATAAATAGGTATGCGAGTCCGCCTAGGAATCTAGGAGTAGAAATTGATGCCGGAGAAAAGGATTTGAAATCATTTCAAATGAAGAACAAATGAGAACAAAAAAATGGGTTCAAGCCCTGTGGACAGGAGCTTTCTGGCGCTCTAGATCAAACAGACAATTTATATCTCGGAAAGTATTGGTTTCTCAGAGTTGGGAATTATTTCAATGTATTCTTATGAGAAAACTGCATCATAAAGGAAATTCAATTCCAATAATAGTTTATTTATCAAGATTAAATGAGCAATCTGAGAATGAGAACTGCACCATGGAAGAAATCAAATTAAAATAGCTGAAATGAATTTGACTCTCTCTTGTAGAACAGGATGAAATGTACGAGCTTGAACACAGATCATGTTATAAAGCTTAGATAGAATAATTATAGCATTCTGTAAAAACATAGAAGTACGATTCATTATTGAAATTTAGAAAAATCATATCTCAGAAAGTATTAGCTTGTTGGAGTTGAAAATGATATCTATGGATTTTAAGGTTGAAACTGCATCTTAAATAAAAATTGAATTTGAAATTTGTTGCTTAAAAAAAAAATTTTTTTTTCGTTACTCCGAAACCATCTGGCCTATTTTGCCCAATGACGAACTCAACCGAGATATTCATCTCCCTAACCTACTCTGAAAATTTCAACAGCCCAGCTCATTCCGTTCGAGAGTTATTGTAGAAAAAAAATCTTAAAATTTTGAAAATTTTATTTTGACACTTCGCGGTAACCTGGTCAATACAAAACTTCACATGCGTATAAAGGTCATGATTCTACAATTTGATGCTAAATTTCAGATAGATCGAGTGATCGGTTTCGGAAATATTCATAAAAAATGTCTTTTACTAAAATCGGTCATAACTCCGAAACCGCTTGATGGATTTTACCCATTAACGGACTTGTCCAAGATATTTACGCTCCAAACCCACCATGCAAATTTCAATCCTCTAACTCCTTTCGTTCGAGAGTTATCGTGCCTACGGCCAGCCGGCCGGCCGGACAGAATCGATTTCAACCTCGGATTCTTGATGAGTGAGTCGTACCAAATCGTTTGAGACCACTTTCAGCCAAAAATTCGAAAATTACAGACATTTGGGCAAATTGATAAGCACTCAGTTCCGAGGAACTAGATCGCCAAAAATGTATCGCTGTAGTCTTCCGTAGGTACTTACTTTGAGAACAAATTTCGCATAGTTCCAATAACATTACCGAAAGCAATATGCAAAATGTAATTATTAGCTCGATAATTAACTGCGCAATTTCTTCATTTGGTTTCGCAATACGGAGCCTAGAACATCACCAGGTGAGCTACTCCTTCTGTACTACCCTCATAATAAAATAAACAATCCATTCATCGAAAAACGGGTGGTACTACTCGTATATACTCACTATAATTACTTGTATACACTCGACAACGGCGTACCTCGGATTTTAATTGAAGAGTGCTCAGTCAAAGTCGACATTGGAGGGTAAATACAAAGGGGGTGGTTGAGCCACCACCTTGAGCCGGTCCCACGCTGTGCGATGGGAAACCTCCCCAGCAAATTCGTGACGCAAATCTTGCAAGGGGGACTTCTTGTTCTTGCATTACGACACTGACTTAGGGGGAAATGTTTTTGGCGCGAGGGGTTAAAGCGTGGGAAAGACTGTGAACTTGTGACCCCCGTCCCCCATAATTGTTTCTGGAGGTACCCCGAAGAGTCCGAGGGATTACACGCGCACCAGGTAGTCTTTTGTGAGGTGTCGGTAGCTAGTTTAGTCGCCGTAGGGATGACACTGGAGTACAAATAAATTATTGAGAGTATTATTTGGTATTTTCAGGTGCTCGGAATACCGCGCAGTAGGAAATATTCTTGTTTTGTATTTCGTAATTAACTGTTAAAAAAGCTTCTGGTGATAAAACTTTCTTTCCATCCACTACAAAAATGCATCTACTTGTTCCTGTATTGAAATGTCCTTCAAGCTCTACCTCCTTAATCCTTATCCACTTTGCCATTTTGAGATAAGCCATACCTATGTTAGATTGCTGAATATTTATTAAATGATCCCTTTTTGGAATTTCTCTCCCGAACTCTAAGAATATCTATAAAATAAGAAAATTATTATTTTGTGAATTGCTTCTGCGTGATTGTTCGGATTTGAAGAATAATTGGTTCAAGCACTGACGTAAAGCTTTTGCATGTTCTATGTTCCAATTACCTCTATATGACACTCAACTACGAATTTAGCGTCGATATCATAGACATAGAATAACATGGACTGGCCCTCACATAACTTTATCACACAGTTCGGTGCGGAATACATTAGAGAGAGACAGAGATGTTATGAAGGATAGAATAATTAAAGGCAAGTAATGGTCTCGGATTTAAATGAAAATGTTTTGCCTTTAACTATTCTGTCTACAAATCACCAAAACACATACACAATACACGAAACCAAACAATACAGTTTACAAGAAAGGTCGGAGGATAAAGGAAACCAATGTTTTGTATTCTGTGGTTGTGCCAAACGCCAAATTATAAGGAAATATTCATATACCGTGGTTTGCCTTTAACTATTCTGTCTTTTTTCAATGCTGATTTCAATAGTCTCTTTCTCACAACCAGTCCATGTTATTTTATGTCTATGGTCGATATTAACCTTTCATACTATTTTAATGACAGACTTCAGTAGAGAATCGTATATGATCACAGAATTTTGTTGTTGTGACATATGTGTTCTTTTGTAATTGAAATACTAAAGAACTTACGCCTCAAGTAACTCCAGGATATGATATTCATGAAATTTCCCGAGAATTAGTGGGCCAGCATTCTACAAGTAATCACCGAGTTTTAATTGAATCAGATTTGTAGAAATATTTTGAGTTATAGTGGAAACAACAACAAAATTTCAGATGAGTATAAGTGAACAAAACAATTTGGCGATTATATCAATTAACGAAATTAAATGTCGAATTGGGATGCACAACTTACCCTGAAAATTTTAAGCCGTTATCTCATTCCGTTATCAAGTTATTGTGAGGTCAGGACCATGTTTGAATTAGATAGGATTAGATTTTTTTGAGTTATTGACGAAAAAACAACAAAATTTCAGATAGGTATTACTCAGGAACCGTTACGCCGATTATGCCTTTCAACAAACTCAAATGTCGCATTTAGATGCCCAAATTGCTCCAAATGCTCCAAATTGCAAGTCGCTATCTAATCCCTGTCTCAAGTTATCCTGAGATAAATAATATTTTTCAATAATTTTTTTTTATTTTCTAGTGATGCGATCCTCGCAACATTTCACATACGTTTTCGAACATAACATACATTAGGGCAAAATGATAGCACCTCGGATAGCACACTGTTAAGTAATCATTTAAGGATACTGTGGGAGGTATATTCATCATTGAATGGTTTCTTTCTGGGTTTTCTCTCCCAAACTCTGAAAAATATCTATAAAATAAAAATTCATTATTTTGTATTTGCTTCTGCGGAAGAAACACAAGATATTTGTCAGAAGCAATCAATTGAACAATGTTGCCTAACATATAACAACGAAACAACATCAACGAAGAAACAACTATATCGTAACGTTTCGAAGTCTATATCAGACTCCTTCTTCAGACGCTTAAGGAAAAAATCTTATTTTTGCGCGTATGTTCTGGGGAACATTCGCGTTATAGTTTTGCCCAAATGTCTGTAACTTTCGAATTTTTTGAAAAAAATGGTCTCAAACGATTAAGTTCGACTCCCCAATGAAGAATTCGAGGTCAAATTTGATTCTGTCCGGCCGGCCGTCCGGCCGTGGCCACGATAACTTGAGAACGAAGAGAGCTAGCGACTTGAAATTTTCAGGGTAGGTGGTGCATCCCAATACGACGGACAAGTTCGTTAATGGGCATAATCGGCCTAGCGGTTTCCGAGTAATAATTTTGTTTAAAACCAATATAAATCCGATCTAATTGAAACTTGGTGAGTGGTTGTAGAATATGAACCTAAGCACGTTCGTGAAATTTTGTGCGAATCATATGGCTAGAAAATTTTAAAAAAATTATTGAAAAATATTTTTGTTGTCACGTTATCTTGAGAACGGAATGAGATCGCGGCTTGAAATTTTCAGGTTGGGATGAGCACCAGAACGCGACATTTCAGTTTGTTTATGAGCATAATCAGACAAACGGTTTTAGAGTTATAGCCATCTGAAATTTTCTGAAATTTCGTGGTTTTTGTTCCTCATTATCTCGAAAAGTACTGAACCGATTGAATTCAAACATGGTTAGTAGTTGTAGAATGCCAACGCGGAAATGTTTGCAAAATTTGGTGAGGATAGCATTTGTAGAAAATTTTTAATAAATCATTGAAAATAAAAAAAAAAAAATTCTATATATCAGTAACTAATCGTTAGAAATTGATAAAATTTTGCAAGAGCCTTCATAACCTAACTGTACCGCTAAGTTTCAAGTTTCAATACGATCGGTTAAATATTGTTGGAGATTGGAGCATTCTTGTGTGAATTCAGTAGATGGGTGACCGTTGCCTCGATAACTTTCGAACGAAAGGAGATAGGGACTTGCAATTTTCAGGGTAGGTTGCGTATCCGAAAGGGAGAGTTGAGTTCGTTTTTGGGCATAATCGGTCTAAAGGTTTCCGAGTTATACCCACCTGGAATATTATTTTCTTGATAACTGAAAAAATAAATATTCGATCGAATTGAAGCTTGGTAACTAGTAGTAGAAGATCAACATAAAGACGTGTTCAAAATTTTGTAAGAACCGTACCACTAGAAAATTCGAAAAAAATGACGAAAAAAAAAATTTTAATAACCGTACCCCTAGAAAATTTCAAAAAAAATCACGAAAAAAAAAATTGGTTCAAGCACTGACGTGAAGTCAGAAGCTTTTGCGCGTATGTTCTATTGTCCATTCTTCTGTATTGGACACCCTTAATCGAATTTACCATGGTAAATTATGTTGTCCATTCTCCCGTATTGGACACTTAATTCGAATTTACCATGGTAAATTCGAATTTACCATGGTAAATTCGAATTAACCATGGTAAATTCGAATTAAGAGTGTCCAATACAGGAGAATGGACAACATAATTTACCATGCTAAATTCGATTAAGGGTGTCCAATACAGAAGAAAGTACAATAGAACATACGCGCAAAACCTTCTGACTTCAGGTCAGTGCTTGTTTATTGTTATTCTGAGATTCGAGAATTGTCACATTGACAGTATTTGAAAATCATAGCTAACATAGTTTTACTTTTTATAGAAATTTCCAAGTTCCACCTCCTTTTTCAATAAATTCAGCCAAATATGGTCAATACCAATTGAGCAATTTGCAAAATTGCATTCTCTGTTCAATAAAATACAAGTTGATTCCTTAAGTTTCCTTTTAAAATAATCATCAGTTTCTGTCATCAGAATCCTTGTATTACTCCAATACATCATGTGATCTCCTTGGATTGTACATACATGTTCTGCTATTTTTGATTTCTGTATGTCTCTATTTCTCAAGTTATTCTTATGCTCTGACTTTCTTACTTCTAGTGGTCTTGATGTTTCTCCTGTGTATGATTTACCACAAATACAAGGAATATTAAAAACACAGTTTTTTGATTTTTGTCTTTCATTAATGGGTTTTGTTTTCGTTAATAAAGACCTGAGATCATTTTGTGTTTTGAAGACGGTTCTTATATTGAACTTAGAACCGATTCTTCTGATTTCTTCAGACAGACCACGAACATAAGGGATCACATTCAGCATATTGGGTTGCTGTTCTCTTTGATTATTCTGTTGATTATTCTGTTGTACTTGATTATTTGCTCTTCTATCTAAATTCATGATTGATGTATTTATGAATTTTCTAGGATATCCATTATCTTCAAGAAATTTTTGATGAAATCAATTTCTTTATTTCGAATTTCAAGAGTAGAACAAATAAGGTTAGCTCTATCGTAAAGTGTTTTAATAACACCTCTTTTTACACTAAGTTGATGGTTTGAATAGAAATTTAAATATCTATTTGTATGTGTCTGCTTCCTGAAGGCACTCGTTTCGAAATGGTTCGGATACTTAATTATCGAAACATCTAGAAAAGAAAGCTGATTATTTTTCTCTATTTCTAAAGTGGATTTTATTGTATTGTTTTTCAATAAAGTGTTTGCTGTTTTTCATAAAACTTTCTTTCTTGCCTGTTAATGGGTTTAAAAATTGAAGTAAATATTTCGCTAAATTTTGACATGGAGATCCAATAGAACTTACTATTGGTCTCAGTGGAATTAGAGGTTTGTGTATTTTTGGAAGACCACATAAATGTGGTGGCTTACTATAAGATGGCATGAGCTCTTTTTTCTGTCTATACGTAAGGGTTTTTGAATGCTTTGATAAAATTGTTTTGACTTTTCTTTCTGTTATAGAAGTGGGATCTTTATTGATTTTGGTATATTTGTTCTTAGCATTAACAATATCCAAAAGTTTATTATGATATTCATTTGAATCCAAAATGACTGTAGCATTCCCTTTGTCAGCAGGTAAGATTTTAATATTGTTATCTTTTTTGAGTGAGATAATAGCTTGTTTCTCCGTATAACTTAGGTTAGAAGTTGTTTTGATAGGTTTCTCTAGTAACATTTTATTCAAAACTCTGAATTCGTTTGATTTTTCAGTTGGAAGTTTTTGAGATGTAATAATGTCTAGAATAGGGACATTTCTTGTTGTAAATGCAAAATTTAGTCCCTTTGATAAGATTATTTTTTCACTTTCATTCAAACTCCTTGAAGATAAATTTATAACCGTTTTATTGATGAAGTTGTTATTTAGTACATTATTGTTGGATTGTCCTTGTTTTTCGTCGAACAGAGAATTGAATTTATTCAAATTGGTTGCTCTACTTTTTAGATACTCATTTTTTTGGCGCTCTAGTTCCTCGGAACTGAGTGCTTATCAATTTGCCCAAATGTCTGTAATTTTCGAATTTTTCGATGAAAATGGTCTTAAACGGTTTGGTTCGACTCACTGATCAAGAATCCGTGGTCGAAAATCATTCTGTCCGGCCGGTCCGGCTGGTCCGGCCGGACAGAATGATTTTCTCGAACAGAATAAGCTAGACACTTGAAATTTTCAGAGTAGGTTTGGGAGATAAATATCTCGGCTAAGTTTGTTATTGGGCAAAATCGGACAGATGGTTTCGGAGTAACAAAAAAAAAATTTTTTTTTACGAAACAAATTCAGAGTAAAATTTTTTTTAATAAGCAGTTTTACCATAAGAATCCAATGATATCATTTTTAACTCTAACAAACTAATACTTTCGGAGATATGATTTTTGAATAATAAATCGTATTTCAGCGTTGTCACACAATGATATAATTATTCTATGTATGAATTGTCATAATATCAAATTATTTTCCTGAGACATGTCATTATCTAATCAATCGAAGAATTGTGAGCGAAGTGAGAAAAATCTCTTTTGTTTGCTCCGAAATTAGTTTTTCTCAGAAAAGTCTTACATTTCGGAACGGAACATGAAGTAAGAGATCTGAGAGTAGAGAGACTGCTTTTCATCCATAGACATAGATATAACTCTCGAACGGAATGAGCTAGGTAGTTGAAATTTTCAGAGTAGCTTAGGGAGATGAATATCTCGGTTAAGTTCGTTATTGGGCAAAATTGGCCAGATTTAATTTGATTTCTTCCATGGTGCAGTTCTCATTCTCATGATTGCTCATTTAATCTTGATAAATAAACTATCATTTGAATTGAACTTCGTTTATGATGCAGTTCTATCATATGAATACATTGATATAATTCCCAACTCTGAGAAACCAATACTTTCGGAAATATAATTTGTCTGTTTGAACTAGAGCGCCAGAAAGCTCCTGTCCACAGGGCTTGAACTCATTTTTATATGAAATATTAACACAATAAAAAATATGATCTGCATCATTCTTTGACAAAGTATTCAAAATTTCTTCTTCTAACCTTATAATATCTTGATTCAGTCTTACCTTATTTTGTCTGAGAACACTTACTCTTTCTCTGACTAAAGCATGACCAAATCTGTCCTTAATTTTGTTGCAACCATAACTATCGAAAGGTAATTTAATTTTTAGGAACTTGGGAATTATTCTACTATCCCTGCATCTGCACATCAGCTAGACTGTTTTCTGTGTGTGAGCCAATCTTATTTATTCTACTCTTGAAATTCGAAATAAAGAAATCGGTTTCATCAAAAAATTTCTTGAAGTTAATGGATATCCTAGACAATTCATAAATACATCCATCATGAATTTAGATAGAAGAGCAAATAATCAAGTAAAACAGAATAATCAACAAGAACAGCAACCCAATATGCTGAATGTGATCCCTTATCTTCGTGGTCTTTCTGAAAAAATCAGAAGAGTCGGTTCTAAGTTCAATATTAGAACCGTCTTCAAAACACAAAATGATCTCAGGTCTTTATTAACGAAGACAAAACCCATTAATGAAAAACAAAAATCAAAAAATTGAAACTGTGTATATAATATTCCTTGTATTTATGGTAAATCATAGACAGGAGAAACATCAAGACCACTAGAAGTAAGAAAGTCAGAGCATAAGAATAACTTGAGGAATAGAGACATACAGAAATCAAAAATAGCAGAACATGTATGTACAATCCAAGGAGATCACATGATGCATTGAAGTAATACAAGGATTCTGATGACAGAAACTGATTATATTAAAAGGAAACTTATATAAACTTGTATTTTATTGAACAGAGAATGCAATTTTGCAAATTGCTCAATTGGTATTGACCATATTTGGCTGAATTTGTTGAAAAAGGAGGTGGAACTTGGAAATTTCTATACAAAGTAAAACTATGTTAGCTATGATTTTCAAATACAGTCAATGTGACAATTCTCAAATCACAGAATAACAATCAACAAAATAGTTCTGAAGATTTTTTCGTTAAGCGTCTGAAGAAGGAGTCTGATATAGACTTCGAAACGTTACGATATAGTTGTTTCTTCGTTGATGTTGTTTCGTTGTTATTTTTTAGGCAACATTGTTCAATTGATTGCTTCTGACAAATATCTTGTCAGAGTTTGGAAGAGAAAACCCAGAAAGAAACCATTCAATAGCACACTGTTCCCCAGAACATGCGCGCAAAAATGGTAAATGAAAAACTGTTTGATTTTATGACAGGAATCTATGTTTAAAATTAATGTACTTAAGGACCAACCCTGTATATAGGAACTTTCCTGTCCAATATTGTCCTGATAAATAGAAAACCATGTTTTACAAATAATGATATCTCGTATATTTAAACGAAACCTATGTTGAATTTCATAATTTAGTCGCAGGTATGAGTGGGTCTATCGTTCTTCATCTACAACGTTATATTTCCTGGATACATACTCGTACAACCATGGGATACATTCATAATAATCCTATATACATATGCGGTATTACATTTTAGAAAATATGTTCAACATGACCAACGATCCAAGATAACACAGGACGTGTGGACACGTCCCCTTGAAGACCCTCGCCTGGGGTCAAAATTATAAATTAAGTTTATCAGGAATATAAATATTAATAATTTGTTTGGTAATAAAGTTCCCCAAAATTCATCCTGCATATAATATACGTACTAATGAACCTGTACCACCGTTCGTTTAGATATATTAATTTTTAAATGTTTGTTGATAGATGACAACACTACCATGAATTTGAAAATCCAACGACATGCGACAGAGAATTTCAACGATGCATTTGATAACTTATTATGTGGTTGCTTGTCTCGGTGAAATCTGTAAAAATGTATGATTTATCGATAATTGTTTTGAGGTGGTGGCAATAACTTTTTTCCGACAGAACAGGAAAAATCAGGTGACTATATAAGCATCATTACATAACTGAGTGAATTCAAGAATCCACGGAAAGTTTATCCCAATTGTTAGGTTACATTGCGTTAGCTTATTACCATTGTCAAAGCTGTCCATAGTATAGCATGTAACTATCACAAAATGATGCACATTTTGAGTTTGAAAGTTTGCAAAGCTAGCCGAAGGTGATTGTTGCAATTCAAAGTAGTGCAAATAATTTTAGTTATTGATTTTAAATTATGAATTCGCTTCTTCGTTAGGGAGAAGAAACAGTGAAATCCAATCTATATTAACTGAAATATCTACGCGGATAAGATGACTGAAATTTACTAGGTATACCTAGTAAATTTCAGTCTATATATATATATATATATATATATATATACTTAAATATTAACACATGTGAGACCCGCGGTAGCCAACAGACAACCTGAGACCCATATCAGAATATAACTCTTTTGAAATATTTTTTTCATTATCACAAGGTTATAATGGTGCTTATTGCGCATATCGTGAGAGGGGAAGCTTTTTCAAAAAACTGTTGAAAAAGAAATATCCAAAGAAGTTCCGAGACCCGTTATATATCAAACACTAATGCGAGGCCCTCAGTGTATATTCTGGTATATTCTTCACACTTGCGAGTCCCTCCAACGATGCCAAATCTAAACATAAACAAAAAATTGAATAAATAGTCGAGACAATGAGCCCGCGAAGGCGCGAAATGCAGATAATATTAAAGTCGAACTCGCAAGTCAGATTGTGAACTATTTCAGCGGGAAAGTAGATTCGTTCTTTCCAAATACGCAAAAGCTCCTGACTTCAGTGCTTGAACCAATTTTTGGCGCTCTAGTTCCTAGGAACTGAGTGCTTATCAATTTGCCCAAATGTCTGTAAGTTTTGTCTGTAGTTTTTTTTTTACAAGGCAAATTCCAAATTTATTTTTCTTCAATAAGCAGTTTTGCCATAAGAATCCAATGATACCATTTTTAACTCTAACAAGCTAATACTTTCGGAGATAAGATTTTTCAAAATTTCAACAATAAATCGTATTGTCACAGAATGATATAATTATTCTATGTATGAATTGTCATAATGTCAACTTATTTTCCCTAGACATGACATTATCTAATCAATCGAAGAATTGTGAGCGAAGTTGGAAAAATCTGAGTTGTTTGCTCCGAAATTAGTTTTTCTCAGAAAAGTCTTACATTTCAGAACGGAACATGAAGTAAGAGATCTGAGAGCAGTGAGACTGCTTTTCATCCATAGACATATAATAATAATGCTCAGTTCTCTCAATTTATGACGGGACTGACGGAAGGAAATGTTATAACTTCAAAAATATTGGGGTTGAAATACTAGTATTTTAGCGATGCAATGGGGACCTCACCCAAAAATGTTTGAAAATATTACGTAAATATTGAAAGCATAATTCTGTAGTTCGATAGAGGAGAAAATTTGGTGAACGTAGATCAGGAAATTTTTGATCGATTACAAGGTAATTTTTCATTATTACTTCTCTTCTTTCATACCTACATGTTTTATGGAATATCTACTATTTGTAGGTACTTTAAACCTGTTTTGGGGAATTGTCATACAAAATTTTTTTTTTTTGGCGCTCTAGTTCCTCGGAACAGAGTGCTTATCAATTTGCCCAAGGGCCTGTAATTTTGGAATTTTTGGCTGAAAATGGTCTCAAACGATTTGGTTCGACTCACTGATCAAGAGTCCGAGGTCGAAATCGATTCTGTCCAGCCGGCCGGCTGGCCGTAAGTACGATAACTCTCGAACGAAAGGAGTTAGCGGATTGAAATTTGCAAGGTGTGTTTGGAGCACTAATATCTCGGACGAGCTCGTTAATGGGCGAAATCCATCAAGCGGTTTCGCAGTTATGGCCGATTTTAGTAAAAATATTTTTTATGAATACTTCCGAAACCGATCACTCGATCTATCTGAAATTTAGCATCAAATTGTAGAATCATGACCTTTATACGCATTTGAAGTTTTGTATTCACCAGATTACCGCAAAGTGTCAAAAAAAAATTTTGAAAATTCAAAAAAAGTTTTTCTACAATAACTCTCGAACGGAATGACCTAGGTAGTTGAAATTTTCAGAGTAGGTTAGGAAGATGCATCGGTTAAGTTCGTTATTGGGCAAAATTGGCCAGATTTAATTTGATTTCTTTCAAGGTGCAGTTCTCATTCTTATGATTGCTCATTTAATCTTGATAAATAAACTATTATTTGAATTTTCTTTATGATGCAGTTCTATCATATGAATACATTGATATAATTCCCAACTCTGAGAAACCAATACTTTCGGAGATATAATTTGTCTGTTTGAACAGCGCCGTAAAGCTCCTGTCCACCGGGCTTGAACCCATTTTTAAGATGTAGTTTTACCAAAAGAATCCATTGATGTCATTCTCAACTCTAACAAACTATCGGATATGATTTTTTTAAATTGTAATAATTATTCTCCATTTTATATTATGATTTCATAGAATACTTTGATTATAATTTGCTAATGTATATAAATCCAACATGAGATGAGTCATAGACCTACATTTCGAATTTAATTACAAAAATTCTTGAGAATTGACGTACAGAAGTGACATTGAAAAATGGGTTCAAGCCCTGTGGACAGGAGCTTTCTGGCGCTCTAGTTCTAACAGACAAATTATATCTCCGAAAGTATTGGTTTCTCAGAGTTGGGAATTATATCAATGTATTCTTATGATAGAACTGCATCATGAAGGAAATTCAATTCAAATAATAGTTTATTTATCAAGATTAAATGAGCAATCTGAGAATGAGAACTGCACCATGGAAGAAATCAAATTAAAATAGCTGAAATGAATTTGACTCTCTCTTATAGAACAGAATGACATGTACGAGTATGAACACAGATCATATAATAAAGCTTAGATAGGATAATTATAACATTCTGTGAAAACATAGAAGTACGATTCATTATTGAAATTTCGAAAAATCATATCTCCGAAAGTATTAGCTTGTTGGAGTTGAGAATGATATCAGTGGATTTTTATGGTGAAATTGTATCTTAAATGAAAATTGAATTTGAAAATCGTTACTTGAAACAAAAATTATTTTTCGTTACTCCGAAAGCATCTGGCCTATTTTGCCCAATAACGAACTCAACCGAGATATTAATCTCCCTAACCTACTCTGTAAATTTCAACTGCCTAGCCCATTCCGTTCGAGAGTTATCGTAAAAAAACAAAAATTTAAAAGTTTCAAAATTTTTTTTTCACACTTTGCGGTAACCTGGTCAGTACAAAACTTCACATACGTATGAAGGTCAAGATTCTAAAATTTTATGCAAAATTTCAGATAGATCGAGTGATCGGTTTAGGAAATATTCATAAAAAATATGTTTCACTAAAATCGGCCATAACTCCGAAACCGCTTGATGGATTTTGCCCATTAACGGATTTATTCGAGATATTTACGCTCCAAACCCACCTTGCAAATTTCAATCCTCTAACTCCTTTCGTTCGAGAGTTATCGTGCCTACGGCCGGGCGGCCGGCTGGACAGAATCGCTTTCGCCCTCGGATTCTTGATCAGTGAGTCGAACCAAATCGTTTGAGACCATTTTCAGCCAAAAATTCGAAAATTACAGACATTTGGGCAAATTGATAAGCACTCAGTTCCGAGGAACTAGAGCGCCAAAAATGGGTTCAAGCCCTGTGGCCAGGAGCTTTCTGGCGCTCTAGTTTCAAACAGACAAATTATATCACCGAAAGTATTGGTTTCTCAGAGTTGGGAATTATATCAATGTATTCATATCATAGAACTGCATCATAAAGGAAATCCAATTCAAATAATAGTTTATTTATCAAGATTAAATGAGCAATCATGTGAATGAGAACTGCACCATGGAAGAAATCAAATTAAATCTGGCCAATTTTGACCAATAACGAACTTAAACGAGATATTCATCTCCCTAACCTACTCTGAAAATTTCAACTACCTACCTCATTCCATTCGAAAGTTATATCTATGTCTATGGATGATAAGCAGTCTCACTACTCTCAGATCTCTTACTTCATGTTCCGTTCCGAAATGTAATACTTTTCTGAGAAAAACTAATTTCGGAGCAAACAACTGAGATTTTTCTCACTTCGCTCACAATTCTTCGATTGATTAGATAATGTCATGTCTCAGGAAAATAAGTTGACATTATGACAATTCATACATAGAATAATTATATCATTCTGTGACAACGTTGAAATACGATTTATTATTGAAATTTTGAAAAATCATATCTCCGAAAGTATTAGCTTGTTAGAGTTAAAAATGATATCATTGGATTCTTATGGTAAAACTGCTTATTAAAAAAAATGAATTTGGAATTTGCTCTGTTAAAAAAATTTTTTTTTTGTTGCTCCGAAACCATCTGTCCGATTTTGCCCAATAACGAACTTAGCCGAGATATTCATCTCCCAAACCTACTCTGAAAATTTCAACTGTCTAGCTCATTCCGTTCGAGAGTTATCGTGCCTACGGCCGGCCAGACAGAATTAATTTCGACCACGGATTTTTGATCAGTGAGTCGAACCAAATCGTTTAAGACCATTTTCATCGAAAAATTCGAAAATTACAGACATTTGGGCAAATTGATAAGCACTCAGTTCCAAGCAACTAGAGCGCCAAAAAAGAGCAATCTACAAAGCAAATTGTCATTAAATTTATTTATCAAGATTTAATGAGCAATCTGCAATGATTCAACCTCGTGGAATGGGTTGTTGCAAGTCACACTCGGTGCATAGATTACACAACTCGAAATACCTATGCAGACAATCATAGCAGATTGTCCATTTATTCCTGATATTTGGTAGGTAGAGGCTGATGACGAACAAATTATTTTAATAGTCCATACCACTTACATATTCATTTCTGTATTATGGACCTGAACTCAAGAAAAAATGTTTGATACACAAATGTAGATCCTTATTCCAGCATATTTTTGCTAGCAACATTATGAAATTACTGTATATAGGAACATGTCTCACAACTTATTAAAATGATCCAATTCTAATTCTTCTGGAACACCATCCCCATATTTATACATAAATTATTCAATATGTAATCAGTCAATATTATTTTCAGTTTCAAAACAGTCTTGTATATATTAATAAATTGAAGAATCGGATACTTGTTTTCCAACAGAAAATAACTTCAAACTACGATAGACAAGTCTGTAATAGCTAGATGAATTGACATTTATGAACAGTGAACACAGACAGATTCTGTGTTCACATTTGGTGAATACACAGAACTACGATGTATTATTGAAATTTTGAAATATCATATATCCGAAAATATTTATCTTAGAGTTGAAAATGATAACAATGGATTCTTATGATGAAACTCCATCTTAAAAAATATTTCATTCAAAAGTTGTAATGAAAAAAAAATTTTTTTTTCGTTATTCCGAAACTATTAGGCCGATTTTGCCCAATAACGAAATTAACCGAGATATTTATCCCTCAAACCTACTCTGAAAATTCCACCTGTCTAGCTCATTTTGTTCGAGAGTCATCGTGTTAACGGAGGGCCGGCTGGCCGGACAGAATCGATTTTGACCACGGATTTCTCGATCAGTGAGTCGAACCAAATCGTTTGATACCATTTTCATCAAAAAATTCGAAAATTAGAGACATTTGGACAAATTGATAAATTCTCTGTTCCGAGGAACAAGAGCGTCAAAAAGTGGGAAAGCCCTGTGAACAGGAGCTTTGGCACTCTTGTTCAAACTTTGATAAATCATAACTCTGAAAGTTTTGATTTCTCCGAGTTGGGAATTATATCAATGGATTCTTATTTAATTTATTTCAAGAGCGCCAAAGCTCCTGTACGCAGGACATTTTTTCCAATAATGGTCAATGGTTTCTTCAAATCTTGTTGTCGAAAAACTTTCCACCTATACCCTATTATTGTTGTCAACATTGATATTTATATTCGTTCATGATGATATTCACATCACTTACATTTCACATGAACTATTTGTTTTCTCTCATCGAAATGTCTTCGTTGAAGTTGGAGCAGTGTTTGGGTTTCTGCACATCAGTCATACTGGAAGTTGATGTAAACTTGATTAGGTACTTCACAAACCTATATCACGTTTCCGCATTAGGATTGCACCTAGATCTGAAATGGTCTTCAATTTTTTTGGCGCTCTTTTTCCTCGGAACAGAGTGCTAATCAATTTGTTCAAATGTCTGTAATTTGTCTTAAACGATTTGGTGCGACTCACTGATCTTTTTTCCTAGGGGCGTCGCACGTTGATTGCGACCGAGTCTAGTTAGCTGATAACGTATTACTAGGCTAGTACTAAAATTGGTAATTATTTTTGGGGGCTGAGTTAAGGGGCGTCGTACAAAAATGGCAAAGTCCCAAGGGCGTCACAGTAAAAATAAGTTTGGAAAGCCCTGAGCTAGATGACAGTTGAAATTTTCAGAGTAGATTTGGGAGATTAATATCTCGGCTAAGTTCGTTATTGGGCAAAATCGACCAGATGGTTTCGGAGAAACAAAAAAAAAATTTTCATAATACAAATTAAAATAAATTAAATTTTTTTTCAAGATGTAGTTTCACCATAAGAATCCATTGATATCATTTTCAACTCTAAAAATCTAATACTTTCGGAGATATGATTTTGCACAATTTCAATAATAAATCGTACTTCTATGTTTTTACAGAATGCTATGGATTATTATATGAACTGTGTTGATACATTTCAACTCATTTTCCTGAGACATGACATGTCGAATTCATTTCGGCTATCGTAGAATTATGAGGATTATAATATGATATCATACATTCTGGGTGATATTTTAATGCCCATGGTTAATCCATATGATGATGGGAATGGTATTGGTAAATTAATAATATTGAGTTAAGAATATCTCCAGTAAAAACAAAACTAGAATATTGGCTAAAGTTTCAATTGATATAATAATTTTCAGAGTGGATTTGAGGAAAGAATATATCGTTCATCATGAATTGAGGAATTAATATCTCGAATGAGTTCGTCATTGGGTAGAATTGGTCTATTGGTTTTGGATTAATAACTTTCAGCACTCTAGTTGAGTTTAAATTCTTCTTTATTTTACCTATAAAGTATTTTACTTAGTAATCGAAGAAAGGCATTAGATATCTCTCACAATTTTGTTGGAATTCAGTTCTGGTAATTTCTAATGAGGAAATTTCAAAAAATGTTTTTTTTCCATAATATTTTGAAAGTATTTGTCTCTCCCAGATACTCAAGAATTCGGTCGTAATTTCGTTTTGCCGCATGAATATCAACATAATTTCTTGTCTTATTCAGATTACTTGATAATTGTGACAAAAACTTTAAACTCATTACAGTACTGCGAGACCTTGTCAGATGATATTCCCCAGAACATCGCGAAATCATTTTGCCCAAATGTCTGTAATTTTTTAATTTGGCCGTTACCACGATAACTTGAGAGCGAAAAGAGAGAGCGACTTGAAATTTTCAGGGTAGGTGGTGCATCTCAATACGACGGTCGAGTTCGATAATGGTTATAATCGGCCAAAAGTTTCCGAGTAATAATTTTGTTTTCAACTAATACAAATCCGATCGAATTGAAACTTGTTGAGTAGTTATAGAATACAAACCTGAGGACGTTTGTGAAATATTGTGGGAATCATATGAGTAGAAAATTTTAGAAACATTATAAAAAAATATTATTTATATCAAGATAACCTGAGAAAGGAAAGAGATAGCAACTTGAAATGTTTAGTTCAGGTTGTGACTCTGATTGAAACACTTGAGTTTGTTTATTGGACATAATCAGCCAAACGATTTTGGAGTTGTACCCATCTGAAATTTGGTTCTTATTTCCTCAATAACTCGAAAAATACTAAACCGATCCAATTCAAACAAGGTTATCTATTGTAGAATGCCAGCGTTAAAATTCTTGCGAAATGTAGTGAGAATCGTATCACTAGAAAGTTTTTAAAAATCATTGAAAATCCTTAAAAAAAATCCTATATATCAGAAATTGTTCGTTCAACATCGCTGGAATTTTTCGGGAGCCTTCAGAACCTAACTCTTCTGCTAAGTTCCAACTTTGAACACGATTGGATCTATATTGTTGGAGATCCGAGCAGCCTTATTTGAGTTCAATAGCTGGATGGGTTTACCGATTGTATGAAAAACAAACATTTCGTAATTTCGAGATAGTTAACCGTTCACCGAATTAATAATTCCAAAAATGGATGGAATATAATATGCAGATAATTCAAGAATCATTTCAAAATATTCGTCTTTAAGTCTTAGACACTATGAATCTACTAAAACACGAAAATTGAGAGTCGTGTAGTTACACGACTCATTAACACATATGAATGAGTAAAGTCAATAGTTTTTCGGGAATTTAGAGAAACCAATAATTCACTGAAACAATTGGAAAATATCGCGGGGCAGTCAATAGTAAATATTTAGATGGTTAATATATCGTATGATCGTGTGTGGAAATGGCAATGACTAATGAATAATGAATATTATTATTTCATAAATTTTCATTTCAATGTATCTGATTCTTAGAAAGATAATAATATATTGACCCAGTGTTTGATGACACTTTCATAACTATTACTAGCCAAATCAGTGAACTTCTATGTTGATTTCCAGTTCATCTAGCCGAAATCGTATTAAAGCTATAATAAATCTAATCAGAGCTTTTTGAAAACCACCGTTAGTGTACTGAATGATCTATAGAGCAGTGTTGTCAGATTGGCGGAACTCTCATCTCACAGCAACCTGCTTAATTGAGAATATATACTCTGGGTCTCGCAAAGTATATACAGAACTTCTACAGCGCCATCTGAAGCGAATTCCCATTAACTAAATTCCGTGTAAGTTGAGGTTTATAACAGACATCCGAGTCCAAAATTTTTTGTGGGGGAGTCAGCAGGGAGCTGAGGGGGGGCCCTAAGGAGTCCATTTCCACCAAAAAACAATGCGAGACCTGGAAAGGGGCCTCACATGTACAAAACGGGTCTCACTTTTTACCAACCATATACCATTTTGGGACTCAGTTGTCCCTTAGTTACATCTATATATATATATTCACCTATAGGTGGCGCATTCCAATACGACGGACAAGTTCGTTAATGGGCATAATAATGGTTTCCTAGTAATAATTTTATTTTCAACCAAAATGAATTCGACCGCAGTGAATAGTTGTAGATCATAACTCTAAGCACGTTTGTGATATTTTGTGAGAATCGTGGCTCTAGAAAATTTGAAAAAAATTATTAAAACATATTTTTTATGTCACAATAACCTGAGAACGGAAGGAGATAGCGACTTGAAGTTTTCAGGTCAGGTTGTGCATATGAATGCGACATTTAATTTTGTCTATAGCCATAATCGGCCGAACGGTTTTGGAGTTATACCCATTTGAAATTTGGTTGTTATTTCCTCAATAACTCAAGAAATGCAGAACCGATTGAATTCAAACATGGTTGTTAGTTGTATAATGCAAACACAAACATTCTTGCGAAATTTCGTGAGGATGGTATTACTATAAAATTAAAAAAAAATCATTGAAAATAATTTAAAAGTTCTTTATATCAGTAACTATTCGTCAGACATGGCTGAAATTTTGCTAGAGCCTTCAGAACCTAACTTTGCTGCCAAGTTCCAAGGTTGAACACGATCGGATATATATTGTTGGAGAATCGTGACCGTTGAGTCGATAACTGTCAAAAGAAACGCGATAGGGACGTGCAATTTTCAGGGTATGTTGCGTATCAGAATGGGAGAGTTAAGTTCATTTATGAGCATAATCGGTCCAATGGTTCCATAGTTATACCCACCTGGAATGTTACTTCCTCAATAACTCAAAAAAATATAGAATCGATTGAATTGAAGCTCGCTAACTAGTTGTAGAATACCGACATAAAGACTGTTTAACAGTTTATAAGAACCGTACCCCTAGAAAATTCCAAAAAAATTGGATCAAGCACTGACGTGAAGTCAGGAGCTTATGCGTGTATGTTCTATTGTCCATTCACCATTGGACACTCTCAATCGCATTTACCATGGTGAATTCTATTGTCCGTTTTCCTGTATTTTATCGAATGTACCACGGTAAATTCAATCAGTGTCCAATACAGGAGAACGGACAATATAATTCGCCATGGTAAATTCGATTAAGAGTCTCCAATACAGGAGAATGGACAATAGAACATACTCGCGAAAGCTCCTGACTTCACGTCAGTGCTTGAACCAATTTTTCATACATTATTGATTTGTTTGTAACGTAGAAAAAATATTTGTGGGCCAATTCAATACTTTTTTTTTTTGGTGCAAGAAACAGACATCTCCGTCACCTCATTTTTTTCTCAACACTCATTGCAGAAAACACTTTATTCATTTGAATAATTATCAGTCGATGACCTGATCTTCTGAAAAGCAATTTTCCGAAAATTAAATCCAATGTGTTTTCTTAAAGGATAGTTTTATTGATTCCTGAATTTTTTCAAAAAGTGGACATGACCTTTTTTTTGCACCGAGCCCTTCAATTATAACAAGCGCTGACGTCAAGTCAAGAGCTTTTGCGCACATGTTCTACTGTCTACTCAACTCTTGGGATACTCTCAATCGAATGTATCATCGATATATACCGTTTTATCAGCTCTTCTAATTCTAATTCTAATTTCTAAATTCATTTCATACCATTTTAATAACATACTTCAGTAACGAGTGAATCGTCTATGATCACAGAATTTTTAATTCTGACATATGTATTTATTTGAATTGAAATACGAAAAACTTACGCCTCAAGTAACTCCAAGATGCGATATTCTCGAAATTTCACGAAAATTAGTTACCGAGTTTTAATTGGATGAGATTTTATAATTTCAGTTATAGAGGAAATAACAAAAAAATTTCACATTAGTATAACTCCAATACCATTTGGCCGATTATGCCAATTAACGAACTTAAATGTCGCATTCGGATGCGCAAACTACTCTGAAAATTTCAAGTCGCTATATATTTCTGTTCTCAAGTTATCGTGATCTACATCATATTTTTCGTAATTTCTTAAAAATTTCTAGTGGTTCAAAATTTCAAAAACGTCTTTATGTCTATATTCTAAAGCTAGATACCAAGTTTCAATTCGATCGGGTCTGTATTTTTTGAGTTATCGATAAAATAATATTCCAGATGGGTATAACTCCGAAACCGTTAGGCCGATTATGCCAACAACGAACTTAAGTCTCCCTTTCAGATACGCAACCTATCCTGAAAATTTCTCTGTCTCTTTTCGTTAGAAAATTATCGAGGCAACGGTCACCCATCCAACTCATGAAAGGCTACACGAATCTCCTACAATATAGATCCGATCGTGTTCAAACTTGGAACTTGGCAATATAACAAGGTTTTGAAGGCTCTCTCAGCGATATCAAACGTACAGTTTCTGATATATAGAACTTTTTTCAAGGATTTCTTAAAAATTTCATAGTGACACGTTCCTCACGAAATTTCGCAAGAACTTTTGCACCGGCATTCTACAACTAACCATGTTTGAATTGGATCGAATTTGTTTTTTTCGTATTAGGTATTGAGGAAATAACAACCAACCTTCAGATGGGTGTAACTCCAAAACCGTTTAGCCGATAATGTCTAGTAACGAACTCAAATGTCGCACTCAGATACTCAACCTACCCCAAAAATGTCAAATCACTATCTTTATTCGTTCTCAGGTTATCGTGACCTAAATAATATTTCTTACTAATTTTTTTTTACTTTTCTGGTGACAGAATTCTCACAAAATTTCATGTCACAAAGCTCTTTGCATTATTATTCTACAACTAGCTACCAAGTTTCAATTCGATCGAGTCTGTATTTGTTGATGAAAAAATTATTACTCGGAAACTGTTGGGCCGATTATGCAGAGTCTGATCTAGGCTCCGAAACATGTTTTATCGTTGGTGTTGTTTCATTACTGTTTATTATGCAACATTGTTCTATATATTGCTTCGGACAAGTATATTGTGCTTCAAACACAGATGCAATTTCAAAATAATTACATTTTTTATTTTATAGATACTTTTCGATGTTTGAGAGGGAAAAGCCAGAAAATTTTCTATTAAATGAAATTTATATCAAACAAAAAACTAAAATTTTTATTTTCTCATCTGAATATTCTTATTTTTCTCATTTGTGGTACATGTTCTTCATAATTCGTGAACCATTGGCCGTAGAAAAAAAAATAGATAGTGCCTTACAGTAGTAAAACATATTTCAAAAGTCACATGAATTTTAGAGATATTTGAATTTTAACATTCAATATTCAATCCATCGATCCACATGATATCCTATGACGTCTATGGTAAAGCAACCAGGCAGAAGCATATTTGCTGCAATCAATGTTAAGACTAAATCACAGAGTGTATCGTCATCAAAACTGAGTAGTGGCAGACCAGTTTCGTCCTTGTTAGGACTTATCGGTGTTTCTCATAATTCAACGATGGTGAACAACACGACGAAGAAGAGTCTAAGAGATTCCGGCAACCACTTCTGGACACTAAGTAATTAGAAGTGACGCCTGGCGTTCAACCAACCAAGCTCCTCGACAAAATTTTTCAAGATCTGGCTGAAAAAATTTTTAATTAATCCTCAAACCCACAAATTGACTGTTAATAATGATTTATTCACATCTGTTGGACACTTGGACACTCTTATTTGAATTTATCATCGGTATAGTCCATTTTCTCAGATTACAAAAAATTTTAATACACATCGTACCATTTTAATGACACCTGAGTACCGAGAGAAACGTCTATGATCACAGAATTCTCAATTCTGACATATGTATTCTATCTGAATTGAAATTCTTCAAAATCTAATGATATACGAAAAAACTTACTTTTCGGGTAATTTCAGGGTACAATATTCACCAAATTCATAAATAGTGGCGCGTTGGCATTCTACAAGTGATTACCGAGATTTTATTGGATCGGATTTATATATTTTGAGTTATATAGGAAATAATAACAAAAATTCAGGTGTGTATGACTCCGAAACCATTTGGCCAATTATGCCTAATTATTATTAACGAACTCAATAGCAATTCGCTATTTCTTTCCGTTCTCAAGTAATCGTGGGATAAATCATATTTTTTAATAATTTCTTTAAAATTTTCTAGGGATACGATCCTCACAAAATTTCACAAACTTCTTTGCGATACTACAACTATTTACCAAGCTTCAATTCGATCGGATTTATATTTTTGAGTTATCGAGAAAACAATATTCCAAATGGGCATAACTCTGAAACCGTTTGGCCGATTATAGCCAGCAATGACAGTACTGTCCCATTCGGATGCGCAACCTACCTTGGAAATTGCAAGTCGCTACCTATTTCCATTCGAAAGTTATCGTGGCATCATTCACCCATCCAGCTACTGAACTCATTCAATGCTGCTCAGATCTCCAACAATATGGATCCAATCGTGCATATTTGAAACTTGGCTGTAGAGTTACGTTTTGAAGCCTTCAGCATAATTTCAGCGATATCAGATGGATAGTTTCTGAGATATAGAATTTTTTTCAATAATTTTTTTTTATTTCCTAGTAAAAATTTGCGCGTCGGATTTCTACAACTAACTACCATGTTTGGATTGAATTCGTTTCATGTTTTTTGAGGAGGAAATAAGAACTAAATTTCAGACAGGTATAACTCCGGAACTGTTTGGTCGATTATGCCTATTAACGAACTTAACTCTCCCATTCGGTTGCTCAACCTACCCTGAAAATTGCAAGTCGCTATCTCTTCCCGTTCTCAGGCTATCGTGAGATGAATAATATGTTTAGTATATTTTTTTTAATTTTCTAGTAATACACAAAATTGCACATACGTCTTTAAGTCCGTATTGTTTTCACCAAGTTTCGATCGGATCTGTATTGGTTGAAAACAAAATTATTACTCGGAAAACGTTGGGCCGATTATGCCCATTAACGATCTTGTCCGTCGTGTTAGGGCGCGCCATCTACCCTGAAAATTTCAAGTCGCTATCTCTTCCCGTTCCCTTGCCGGCCGGACGGACAGAATCAAATTGGACCTCGAATTCTTCATCATGGACTCGAATCCAATCATTTGAGCCCATTTTCGGAAAAAAATCGAAAGCTATAGACATTTGGGCAAATTATAACGCGATGTTCCCCGAACATGCCCGCAAACATAGTTTATGGAGTAAGACTTCACGATTACTCCTATCCTTAATTCCATTTCTGTCGACTTTAAAACCATGGCAATCAAAATTATACGCATCCTCTAAATTATGTTATCTTAGTGATTCTGTATAATATCATGAAGAATAGAATGAAGAGATGAATTTCGAAAATATTTGTTGTTCATCCTTCCAATAAAAAAATAATTATGTAGGAAGCTATGATCTCTGAGCAATGTTGCTGTCCGTGAATTATCAGATGTATTCCTTATACATCATTCATTGTAGAATATACTCATGAAAGATATCGTAGAGATCCATAGATAATTCCTAAAATTATAATAGGTATGGATAGCAGAGCTAGTAGAACTGTTTGGTTACAATAAAGACATAACAGTTTGTTACATGAAAAAGTTTCTGCGCTCACTAACGCTAATTAATGATTATATGGAGAAATCATGTAGTTGCGTAGTTTACCGTTCAATTTTTCTAGTTGAGGGAACTCTTAGAGATATCACATTATAATTATGACATTTCTTAAGTGTAGGTGTTTCATCATGGAATAACCATGATGGTAAATGAAAAATTTGCCTTGTGGAGCATCAATCACGATAATTACCAAAAATAATTAAATTAGAAATTAGAATTCATTTGTTTTTTTCAGATTTCGTTTATTATATCACTCCATCACATAGAATAATTACTCCCGCAGAAATTATTTTAGGGGGGGCAAGGCCGAAATATACAGGGTGGTGACAAATTCCATGCTCTCTACTACTATCTTCCAAACTATACCAGATAGAAATTCCGTTTATTGGAAATAAAATTCCACCTTTGCAAGTCCTTCAACATGACCTGCCTCTATTTCTGATATTATTTCTTTGTTCTGGATTTATCATAAAAATACGGAAATGTATGATATTCTAATATCGTTTATATCTTCTTTCATTTGCTAACGATTTCCATGAAACTTCAAAATTCTTCACTGTTATCGTCATATCACAAATTTGATTCTGTCGGGCTAACCAGCCGTTGCCACGGTAACTTGAGAAAGGAGAGAGATAGCGACTTGAAATTTTCAGGGAACAAGTTCGTTAATGAGCATATTCGGCCCAATCGTTTCCGAGTAAAAATTTTGTTTTCAACCAATAATAATTCGTACAAATTGAAACTTGGTGAGTTGTTGTAGAATGCAAACCTAAGAACGTTTGTTAACTTTTGATGGAATCGTATCACTAGAAAATATTAAAAAAATTATTAAAAAATATTAATTATGTCACGATAACCTAAGAATGGCATGAGATAGCGAGATGAAATTTTGAGGTTAGGTTGTAAATCTGAATGCGACTTTTGAGTTTGTTTGTAGGCATAATCGGTGGAACGGTTTTGAAGTTATACCTATCTGAAATTTGGTTTTTATTTCCCCAATAACTCGAAAATCACAAAACCGATTAAATTCAAACATGGTTATTAGTTGAAGAATGCCATCGCAAAAATTTTTGCGAAATTTTGTGAGGATCGTATGACTAGATAATTTTTAAAAATCATTGAAAAACATTGTAGATCCGAGCAGCCTTGTATGAGTTCAGTAGCTGGATGGGTGACCGTTGCCTCGATAAACTTCGAACGAAAGGAGATAGGTCGATTTTCAGGGTCGGCTGCGTATTCGAATGGGAGAGTTAAGTTCCTTTTTGGGCATAATCGGTCCAACGGTTTCGGATTTATACCCACCTGTAATATTATTTCCTCGATAACTCAAAAAATATAGACTCGATCGAATTGAAGCTTGGTAAATAGTTGTAGAATATCGACATAAAAATTTTGTAAGAACCGGTCCTATACCTAGAAAATTTCAAAAAAATTACGAAAAACAAAATTGGTTCAAGCACTTACGTGAAGTCAGGAGCTTTTGCGCGTATCTTCTATTGTCCGTTCTCCTGTTTTGGGCATACAGTATCCTATATACAGGAGAATGGACAATAGAACATACGCTCAAAAGCTCCTGACTTCCCGTCAGTTCATGAACCAATTTTATCTAACTTTATTGGTACAATTGATCCAACCCTCTAGAGACTGTTTACCCATTTATTATTTGCCAACGTATATTTGGAAGCCATTCAAATTCCTATAACGTTTTACACGAATAAATAACTAAGTTATCTCATATTCCGCCGTATTCACATAGCATTCAATCTCCGTTATGTCCTTACTGAGGTCCTCAGTTAAGGATAAATTTGAATCGCAACCTCAGTTAACGTATGTAACGGTGCAGAAACAGGCATGTTTCACGTTTATTTGCACTTAAACTGAGGTTGCGATTCTTATTTATCCTTAACTGACACCTCAGTTAGGACTTAACGGAGATTGAATGCTTTGTGAATACGGCGGATTATGTGCCCCCGGTTTCTAAAAGGCTGATCAACACAAATGTTAACTAATCAGTGATCAATCTCTTGTTAACCCTCATCTGAGTTGCGCAAAGCGCAAAATCTCGGACTGATTTGATATTAACAGTTCTGTTAACTTTCAGAAACCGGGTGTTAATATAACAGCAAATATATTCAGACTGATTTATAGGGATTTCATTGGGGTGTTTTCTGCAAATGGTCAAAAAGTTAATTTTACAACAGATAGTACATAAAACTCATTTTTGGCAATTTGTGGGTTAGACGCTTTGGCGCTCTTGTTCAATTTTTGACAAACCATATCTCCGAAAGAATTGGTTTCTCACAGTTGGGAATGATTTCAATGGATTCTTATAATAGAACTTGACCATAAAAGAAACTAAATTCAAATGATAGTTCATTTATCAAGATTACATTAGCAATCTGCAATAATTCAACCTCGAGGAATGGTTTGTGTATAGTTTTCACAACTCGAAATACCTAAGGAAAGTATCATCAAAATGTCTAGAGCAAGGCTGGAGACAATCATAGCAGATTGTCCATTTATTCCTGATATTTGAATAGGTATAGGTTGACGAACAAATTATTTTAATAGTTCAAAATATATTAATGAAATACAATCCTCATTTCATAATTTGATAGATCTTAGAATTTTTTTGCTAGCAACATTATAAATATACTGTATATAAAGAGCATGTCTCACTACTTACGGAACTAAAAGATAATATTAACCTGGGTGGTCAACGAACAGTAATTTCTTTTGATGATTCCATTATGTTGTTTTTTCATATTGCCTTCAAAAACTACATCATTAAAATTATCCAATTCTAAATCTTCTGAAACATCATCCCCAATATTTGAACATAAATTATTCAATATGCAACAAGTCAATATTATTTTTGGTATCAGAACAGTTTTCTATATATTCACAAATTCAAGACGCAGAACCTTGTTTTCCAACACAAAATATTTTCAAAGTATGAATTATTTGAATAAACTAGAACGCAAATGAATATGACGTCTCTTGTAGGTAGATAAGAGGACACAAACAGATAGAATCCCCATTCTGTGAAAACATAGAAGTACGATGTATTATTGAAATTTTGAAAAATCTTATCTCCGAAAGTATTAGCTTGTTAGATTTTAAAATGACATCAATGGATTCTCATAATGGAACTGCATCTTAAAGAAAATTGAATTTGAAATTTTTAGCGTAACAAACTTTTGATTTGTCACTTTACGGCAATCCAATTAATACAAAACTTCGCATGCATATAAAGGTCATGATTCTAAAATTTGACGCTGAAGTTCAGATAGATCGAGAGATCTGTTCCGGAAATATTCATAAAAAATATTTTTACTAAAAACGGCCATAACTCCGAAACCGCTCGGTGGATTCCGCCCGTTAACGAACTCGTCCGAGATATTTTCGCTCCAAATGTACCCTGCAAATTTCAATCCCCTTTCGTTCGAGAGTTACGGCCGGCCTGACCGGCCGGACAGACATTTGGGCAAATTGATAAGCACTCTGTTCCGAGGAACAAGAGCGCAAAAAAAGAGTCGAAAGTCGTATCTTGAAATTTAGTAGGACGATTTCAAGAAAAATGGTATCATTTAATCAAATGGAGATATTCATGCCCCAAACCTACTCTGCAACTTTCAACTCTCTAACTGATTTCTTTCTAGAGTTATCTCGTTTACGGCCAGCTAGACGAACAGAATTAGATTTGGCAGCGGATTATTCATCAGTGAGTCGAATACTCGAACCCAATCGTTTTCGGCCGAAAATCCCAAAAATTCAGAGATTTTGTCAAATGAGAGCACACTGTTCCTGGTGGAACAAGCCCGCAAAAATGTTGATCATTTTCAAAATATGCTATCCAAACACTTGTTTCAAGTCTGCGTTCACGGCAAACACGTGTTGCAAACGAGAAGGACTACGTTTGTAGCAATTGTAAGTTAACCCTCATAATTTGAACACATAACATGGTAGTTATTCAGTCGCCATTTCCTCTATCCTATATATTGATGACTCACAATGAAAAACACTTGAAAAGAATCAGGTTGTGGAGATCAGAATATGAATGAGGTCGCTGTCCTATAATTACACATTCGGGGTTGCTTAAAGTTATGCGAACGGGTATGATCAACCCTTCGTTGTAGACACCTGCCCACTAAGACTTAAAGAGGCCTTACTACATTAATGGGTCTGAACTTTGAATAATAGAAGCATCACGCAATACGAAGTGAACTCCGATGTTCTGTCGAATCCAATGCTGAACAGCTGAAGTTGGGGATTATTGATTCGAACAGCGTCGTCCCATAGTAAGACATTTCGATCATCCTGTATACTTACATAGTATAAAACAAAGTCGCTCTCGCTGTCTGTTTGTTCATATTTATGCTTAGATCTTTTAAACTACGCCACGGATTTTGATGCGATTGTTTTTAAAGATAGAGTGATTCAGTAGAAAGCTTTATGTATATAACACATGCATACCATATTAGAGAAACACTGATAATTTTAGAGGTTTATAATGTGATGTCGTAAATAAACACATTTTTTTGCGCTTACATTGAAAACGCAGGCTGAACCCTACGAGATAGAGCAAAATAATGTACTACAGTATTGTACGCCTTAAAGAGGTCTACAAAAAAGTCCACGATGGTATATGTCTATCTCTTAGGGATAACCCACAATAACCATTCTTCATCCTTTACGTTTTACGAGAAATAATGGCCTTATATCCAATTAGGAACATTAAATACATTGTACACTTAACATTGAAAAATATGGCCCTTTACAGCATGTAATTTAAATGAATATTTTCGAAGATATTGCAGATTTAAAATGCAGGGACATAGCGGTTGCGGTGGTACCGACCGGGAGGCCGGCATAGCCACGATAATAATAATAATAATAATAATAAGTTTATTTACCAAATATGTACTACAATAATAAGAAACATTGATAACCAGCTAAAGTAAACAAACCAAGAAAAAAAGTCACTAGAGGTTAAACCTGTGCGTGACATATATATACATGTGCATCAAACAAAATAACTGCAGCAATGATAATATAATACTATCAATGCCAACAACACAAAATAAAACAAGATTAGGGAGCTTCTGCACTGGAACCGATGGAGCAAACCCTACAAACAAACATAATAAATATTTCCCCGAAGCGCACTCAATTTCTCATTTCCTATTCCATTATTCTGTGAATCATTTCTCTAGGGTTTTGAAAAATAAAACTTCTCAGGTGATATTTGAAGTTTTTCAATGTATTTTTAGTTTTAACACAGTCTGGGAGTGTGTTATATAGTTTAGGGGCCTGATAAGTGTAACATTTTTGGCCAGTCGCTTTCTTTGTTCTCTTTAGTATGTGCGTTATATTTCTATTTCTCGTGTCATATCCATGATCATAATTTTTTAGTTGATATTTATTTTTATATTGGTAAATGTTTGTAAAATAATAGTACAACTGCCGAATGTCCATTATAGAGTTGTCCCGAAATAGATTGTTGGATGGATAAGTAAAATCTTTTTTATACATGACTTTGATGATCCTTTTCTGAACAACTTCAGCTTTGGTCCTTATATTTTTACCAACACATCCCCATGCTACTATACCATACATTAAATGTGGCTGGACAAGTGAGATATAGACCGTATGTAGCATCTTAGGATTGAGAATATCCCGTAGAACTCTAAATTTGTATATTAGAAATCTAACCTGTTTGATAACGTGCTTGATGTGTTTATCCCATTTCAGTTTTGTGTCCAAGACAACTCCCAGGTATCTAATTTCTGAAACAGCATTTATATATCCGCCATTTAGAATATTTATCGTTTGGAAGTCTGGTGATGTTCTACTGTCAATATATGTGGGAAGAAACGATGTTTTTGCGAAGTTTATGGTCAGTAGTCTACTATTAAACCACCTCTGAATAGCGATGAGGTCCTGTTCTGCCAGTTTTTTGACTTTCTCCCAGTTTTCTTCTTCGTAGTAAATGCAAGTATCATCAGCATATGCTATGATTTCACCGGCAGTAGGGACTGAGAAAAGATCATTTAGATAAATGTTGAAGAGGATTGGTCCCAGCACGGATCCCTGGGGTACGCCAAAGGTTATCTCCCTCTGTTCACTTCTAATACCATCCACTTGCACAAATTGATATCGTTTTGTAAGGTACGCTCTAAATAACTGTAGTGCAACGCCTCTAATACCTACATCCTCCAAAGATCTTAGCAACAATGTATGGCTAACGGTGTCGAAGGCTTTTGAGAGATCAATAAAGACGCTCAAAGCCATTTTATCAGTATCCATTGCATTATACATCCTAGATGTGAGGTGTAATATGGCATCCTGTGTCGATACACCACTTTGAAATCCATATTGTCTGTTGGATAAAATATCGAACTTGTCCAGGTAGGAGCATAACCGGGTTTTCAAAAGTTTCTCGAATATCTTGGCAAATGTAGTCATAAGTGAGATAGGTCTATAGTTGACAGGCTCTAGGGGATCACCGGATTTAAATATTGGTTTTACCAGAGATATTTTAAACAGAGAAGGAAAGTATCCCTTTTCCAGGCATCTATTCAACAAAAATGCCAATGGTTCAGATATATGCTCCACTGCACACTTCAAAATTTCACCAGTTATTCCATCTTCTCCCGGAGACTTTTTGTTTTTCAATTCTTCTACGATTCTGATTATTTCCATTGGCGTAGTGGGTGAGAGAAAGAGAGAGCTGGAGTTATTACATCTCTTTTTTGGAGGGACATAGTCTGGATCAGCTACTATTTGGTTAGCGAAGCCTTGGCCCACCGCAATATAATGTTCATTGAACAAATTGGCCACTGTTTTTCCATCACTGACAATCTGACCATTATTTTTTATTTGTTTAATATGTGTATTTTTTTGCTTGCCGGATGTTAAATCCTGTACTGTCTGCCACATCGCTCTGCTACTATTTGTGCTTTCAGATATTTTCTGTTTGTAGAAGTCATTCTTAGCTTTTTTTATTATGGAATTTAGCCTGTTTTTATATTCAACATATTTTTTGTTCATCTCATGGTTGTAGTTTGTCCGCAAAATCCGATACATCTTGTCTCTTTCATTTATAGATTTAATTAATCCATGAGTTATCCAACTTTTACGTTTTCTATCTCTGTTTTTCACCGTATATGTACAACTTTTTATTTCCGCGGTTATCAACGTAACAAATGTTTCCACTGCCGAGTCAATATCTGTGGTATTATAAACAGGCTTAAAATTAATGTTTTTCATACCCATCGATAACTTACCGTAATCAACTTTTTTGCGTGTGTTTGCCTTGCCCTTGGTTGGGGTGATTCTTGTATTTGGGAAAATAATCTGTAATAGAACGGAGTAGTGGTCTGTTATTTTAGATTCTATCACAAAGGGTAGTAGCAGCTCCAAATCATGCTTCGTGCGAACAAAAATATGGTCTATACAGGATTTTGTGTTTTCAGTTACTCGGGTGGGTTTAGTTATGGTCGGCACAAAATTAAACTCGCTCAGAGCATTAATGTAGTCTCCAGAGTCTCCATCATCCTCATCAAGCAAATCAATATTGAGATCGCCCGCTAATATGTAGTAATGAGTTTTATTAAATTTTTCGGTCAGTAAGTAGCTTTTCAGGTTTTCTATAAACCTTGCTGGTGGTTCCGATGGAGATCTATAACCTGATAGAATTTTAATCAGCTTGTTGTGAAATGTCACTTCCGCAAGTATCAGTCTGTTACCGTTATCCAGAGGAACAATCCTGTATGCATAATCCAAGGATGACCCAACATAAACCACCGTACCATCATTCTGGTTAAAAGTGCCATAATTGTATATTAAGTTATATCCATCTATATTCAAAACACTTAAATCATCTATTTGCCAAGTTTCAGTCAAAATGATACATTCTGGTATATCTGAAATCTGTTCAAGGTGGCACAAAAGATGATCAAGATTCTTGAAAGCGCTTCTAATGTTATTGTGGAATATTTTGAAATTGGTATTATTGTGGTTAACCTTGAGTACCCCATCACACTCAGAAAAATTTTCCAGGACTATTGTTTCTACTTCATTTGCTCTGTAGTCTCTAATATAATCATCCATGTTAAATTATGCAAGAATTTCTTCCTTTTTTTACTTTTCTTAATAATATAAAATCATGAAAGCCGACTAATACCAGATTAAAAAGATGCTAACACAAAATTTAGCCAACAAAATACGAAAAACCTACACACGAATGGACGTACATTTCAAGCACCATTGCATGAATATTTATTTTCCAGTTACGCTGCGAGTTTTTATTTTCTGCTTGTCACCTACCTCTTCAGTGATTTTGCCTGGAAGTTGGATTGGAGTGTTGATTTTCGGCTGGAGGTTTTTAGCCAATGGTTCCGGGGGCTTGGTGATCCGACGCTGGAGTTCTTTGGTTGCCGTTTGTATCGGTGTTCCAGGGTCACTATGAGGTTTTTGTGGAATCTCGTTTTCAATATCTTCTTGATTTTCTAGATCTTCTGGCTTGTATATCCTTCCATTCAAGTATAACCGATTTCCTTTTATATAGCAGTCTTCTTCGTTGTTCTCTTTAGCAAGGATAAGGTGTTTTCGCAGAATGTTATATTCTTGGCGTTGTTTGAGCGTGAGGTCTCGAGCTATTGAAATTCTCGTTCCCTTCAAATTTCTGGCGTTTTTTATAACCGCTGCCTTCTTTAAAAAAGACGTGAATTCTATCTTTATTGGAGCGTTTTTCGTTTTCCCAAGTGGGTAAAAGTTATTTACATCACTTTCAGCTATAGTTACATCGACCAGTTTCTTTATTTCACTTTTGATGAAATCAATTGTTATATCTTCTGGTTTATTTTCCAACCCAAAAATTACGATATTATTTTCTTTCGATTTCCTTTCCAAACTCTCGATTCTATTCGTGTTCTCAGCGTTTTTTGACTCCAGTGCGCTTATTCTTCGATTTAGATCTTCAATCTTCAGCGTTATTCTAACTTCCACAGCTTCAATGAGTGATCCCAGCTCCTGCCTACTTTTCTTCAATTCTCCCAGAATAATCTCATTTGTGATAGACATAATCAGAGACCGCCACAGATATAATGTTCTCGACAGTGTATGGTTCCCTTTATAAATTAGGTACACTGATAAGGAGAGTCAATCTGTTATCAACAAAAAAGGTAGAGAAGTTTGTTATGGTTACTGAATTCGCAGGAGTAGAATATTCAAAATATGCCTTCTGGGATTACCGCGGTTGATTATTTTTCCTCACAGTGGTGACAAGTTAATTCCCAGTTGATATCTTCTAGATTTCAGAAAAAACAGTTCTCGATTTCTCTCGTTTTACTTCGATTTCACAAAGCCAAGTACTAGCGCGATGGGGATATAAATCGAATACAGAGAGCCAGAGAATCATCTGTAGAGCGTGAGGCTCGCCTCAGCCAGGATAGATGTATTGATTCCCCGAATTCCTCTGATACCATCTGATTTACTGATCCAATTTGAACGCCTACAATTTCCGGTAAAGATATATTTTGCAATCACCATTATATTAATAAATCACAGCTTGGTAACTAGTAGTGGAAAATCAACATAAAGAAGTGTTAAAAATTTTATAAGAACCGTACCCCTAGAAAATTCGAAAAAAAGGACGAAAAAAAAAATTTGTAAGAACCGTACCCCTAGAAAATTTCGAAAAAATCAAGAAAAAAAAATTGGTTCAAGCACTGACTTGAAGTCAGGAGCTTTTGCGCGTATGTTCTATTGTCCATTCTTCTGTATTGGACACCCTTAATCGAATTTACCATGGTAAATTATGTTGTCCATTCTCCTGTATTGAACACTTAATTCGAAGTTACCATGGTAACCGTTGTGAAGTGTCCAATACAGGAGAATGGACAACATTATTTACCATGGTAAATTCGATTAAGGGTGTCCAGTACAGAAGAATGGACAATAGAACATACGCACAAAAGCTCCTGACTTCACGTCAGTGCTTGAACCAATTTTTTTATTTTATAATATTTTTCAGATTCTGGGAGGGAAAACCCTTAAAGGAATCGTTTAATATCCAATTTCTCCATAGGTTTTTGGACGAAATATATGAAATTACTAGATATCTCGGAAGGATAGAAACGATATCCGAATTTCATCATACGAGTATTATGTTAATTGTTAAACTAAATTTATCGAAGAATAATGGAGAAGTAGGAGCGCCTATTCAGATTTATAAGACCTAAATTGGTGTATCATTCGAGAACAAACTTCAGGTCCGTCGTACTGACTACACCACTGATTTGTATCTGGAAATCAATCATGTAAATAAAAACTAGCCGTAGAATGAGGAAGGAAGGAAGGGAAGAGAGAAGAGTAACCTTTGATCGGAAACAGGGGACATAAACAAAGGACTCCGGCCTAAGCCACCCGTACAAAGCAAGTTGCAAGATGTTCCGCATATCTCAGGGGGAGATTTCATCTTGCTTGGTGGATTTTATCGATAACAAAAGGACGCGAGATTACACGCAGTGGTGAGGTGTATTGTTGGGAAAAATGTCCAAGAGTTTTTCTTTGAGAGATCACTCGGTACGTATTCAGGAAATTATTTGAATGTGATCAATGACCTTTTTTCTACGTGAGTGTTGTTGCTTTGTTCTTCATCGGTGAATCGAGGAGATGGCTATCTCTAAAAAGTATAAGAACCCTCGTTTAATAAAGGACAAATAGACTTTATTCATTTTTTTCACCGTAGACTACGGAAAACTATCATTAACACGAACATTTCGAATGGGCATATTAAAATAGTTATTTTTGTATCTAGTGCGCGAAATGCTACTTTGGTGATCGAGAACTGATTTTTTTTAACGAGGCGCAGCCGAGTTAAAAAAAATAGTCGAGATCACCAAAGTAGTTCGCGCATGAGATGCAAACAAAATTTTTTCTACACACTTCAAAAATATTGTTCTAAAATAAGTAACATGCTTAGCTTAATATGAAAAATAGTATGGAACTGGCTTAAACTGTTTTTCCAAATCAAGTAATTACTGTAACTATGGAAATAAAATGGCATTTGTTGACAATTATTTCAAAGTGACAGTTCTTGATAATTATTTTGGAGTGACTTTTTTTTCGCGTCAATTTCGTGCGTGATATTTATAACTGTGAAATAATGGAAATTTCGAGCGACGATGATGTAAGCAGTACCTCACCTAACTCGGCAGATGCGGCCAATTCTGTAATTTTAAATCTTTCACCGGAGAAATCGAGGAACATAAAGGTTAAAATATAAAAATTCCATATAGTTTACATGCAGTGTGCGAAGTAGGTATTTCGCACACTACTTCGCGCACGGTGTCATGGTAACGAAGGAAAATGAAAAAAAGGGTCACTTCGCATATTGTTGTCAATGCGCGAACCATGTCATTTTTTGACGTTTGTAGAAAATAGTTATTTTTGTATCTAGTGCGCGAAATGCTACTTTGGTGATCGAGATCTGATTTTTTTAACGAGGCACAGCCGAGTTAAAAAAATAGTCGAGATCACCAAAGTATTTCGCGCATGAGATGCAAACAAAATTTTTTCTACAAACGCCAAAAATATTGTTCTAAAATAAGTAACATGCATAGCTTAATATGAAAAATAGTATTGAACTGGCTTAAAATGTTATTCCAAATCAAGTAAATACTGTAACTATGAAAATAAAATGGCATTTGTTTGTTTGATTGAGGAACGTAAAGGTTAAAATATAAAAACTCCATATAGTTTACATGCAGTGTGCGAAGTAAGTACTTCGCACACTACTTCGCGCACGGTGTCATGGTAACGAAGGAAAATGAAAAAAAGGGTCACTTCGCATATTGTTTTCAATGCGCGAACCTTGTCATTTTTTGACGTTTGTAGAAAAAAATTCTTTATAATATAAACATGTATAGATGAGGTAAACAGCGAATCCATTATACTATAAACGTTCCAGAAAACTTTACTTTTCGATGCCTATATATGAATTTCCACTCCAATTAGGTGGTATCGCCAAAGTGGCCTCCTCATTCGAAGTGACATTTCACTATATACTACTTGGTTTGAACCTGATCGAACCTGTACTATTTTTAAATACTGGAGAAAACAATTGAGGAATACACGGAAAAAAATCCCAGCCATTTTGTGCTAGTTAAGTGTCCCTTCCAAAATATTGATAATGTACCACTGAAATAACGATTTAAGTCCACTAAGATAAGCGATTAAAACTTTCATACATTGGAAGAACGATCTAAGTTCACCTGAAACCACGGAAGACTGATACAAGTCCTCTGCACGCTTACTATTTTATACGGTGATTTTAACCATCAACAAATATTCCATTATGATCTGGACTAGCCACCTAATCGCTGAGTGGCAGAGGAAAGTGTTACTCAGGGCAGATACGTACTCTTTTGCGAAAAAATAATGAAGGTCGCTCAAGGTGAGCATAGAATGAGGAGAACTGCGGCTAATTGCCAATAACGAAAACAAGACACACGGTGGAATATTTATCCATTTTAACCATCAACAAATATTCCGCGAGGCCGGGCTAGATCAACTCATCACTCAGTGTCCCCCAAAGAGGAAAGTATCCTTCAGGGGCAGAAACAAACCCAGGGTTTCATGGTTATTACCAATCATCAGTGTTACTTAGCCCAACACTGAACGAAAACTGGCGGCGTTCTAGGAAACTTAAATCCATCGGTCAAAAACTAGGGTAGGGAAAGAATCCCACCAGCGCCACCTATGGAGAATCCTTACGAACTCCGACCCTCTGCGATGAAGGAACCCTGACCGATATTCAGCGACGTTCATTCTTTTGCCGTTAGAGGGTCCAGGAATGGCAACGCCATCATCAACCTGTGAAGCGACCTTCGCAGACTTAAAACGCCCGGTTCAGTGTGGTCAGATAAACCACAAACCAGTGAACATTGAATAAGGTGAACTGTGTTTTTTTTATTTATCGCTCAAGGTTTTCGCATCACAGAGGGTTAGAGCTCGTGAGGATATCCCTAGGTGGGGCTGGTTAGATTTTCTTTTCAGCGGTTTGCAACAATAGGGCTTAAGTCTCCTAGAGCTCCTTCGTTTATCATTCAGTAGCTAAGTTACACTGAAGATTGGTAACCACCATGAAACCGGTACGTATCTACCCCGATCGACACTTTCCTCTTTGGGGAACAATGTGTGATGAGGTAGCTAGTCCGGATCATGAGGGAATGTTTATTGGCGGTTAAAATTGACGCATATTTCACCGTGTGTCTTTTAGTTATTAGCAATTATTAGTTACAATTTACCTTATTCTATATATATCATTAGTTACTATACATATGTTCGTGTTATTGACCATGACAGTAGAGACACGTAAACTTAAATAAATTAACAAATAAACCAAGCCTACTACCAACAGGGTAAAAATGAAAGTTTTGGCACTCTTGTTCCTTGGAACAGAGTTCTTATCAATTTGCCCAAATGTCTGTAATTTTCGAATGGCTGAAAATGGTCTCAAACGATTTGGTTCGACTCACTGATCAAGAATCCGTGTTCCAAATCGATTCTGTCCGGCCGTCCGTTAACACTAAAACTCTCGAACAGAATGAGGTAGACAGTTGAAATTTTCAGAGTAGGTTTGGGAGATAAATATCTCGGTTAATTCCGTTACTGGGCAAAATCGACCTGACAGTTTGGGAGAAACGAAAGAAAATTATTTTTTTTATATTACAAATTTCAAATTCCATTTTTTTTAAGATGCCATTTCATATTAAAAATCCATTGATATCATTTTCAATTCCAACAACCTTAGCTTTCGGAGATATGATATCTCAAAATTTCAATATTAAATAGTAATTCTATGATTTCACGGAATGCTTTCTCGAAAATTAACGTCCATATTCGTATCTATGTATATATATACAGGGTTTTCCATAAAGACATGCTAATATTTAAGGGGGTGATTTTTTTGACATATTTCAAGAAAAAAACTTCCTTTTGAGATACGGAGTGATAGACTATCGAAAAAAATCAGTTTTTTAATGATAACTGAGATAATATTGTAGACATCTTTTTAATATTCGGTACATGTCTTCTAAACATCAAGGTGCATTTTGTGATTTACAAAAATGTTCATTGTCTCTATACGTCTATACGGGTTTTCCATTTAATAATTTCAAGAAAAAAATACTATGTCACTGCTTCCTTTTGAAATAAAAATAAATTTTGAGATCCTCATTTATTTTTGAGCAAATTTGATCTCATGAGTTTTTTATATGCCCGACACACAGTTTCGTCTTAAGAAATAAAAATCGTTTTACTTCAGGATCCATCATCCAACTCTGAGAAACCAATACTTTTGGAGATATGATTTCTCTAAGTTTGAATAAGAGCGCCAAAGCTCCTATCCACAGGGCTCTCCCAAATTCTTTACATTTCAGCGCGATTAACAGCGGAGTAACCACACACGGAATATTTTTTATGGTCTTGGATCAGTTTTCCGTTAAACAAAGGGAATATAAGTTTAGTGTTATTTTGTTTGACAAAAATTAGTTAGCATTTTCTTTCTATTTTTAAGGTTGGAGAGTTATTCCGCCGTATTCACAAAGCTTTCCATCTCGGTTAAGTCCTAACTGAGATCCTCAGTTAAGCATTAATAAGAATCGCAATCTCAGTTAACGTGAAAATTAACGTGAAACAAGCCTGTTTCACCACCGTTAAATACTTTAATTGAGGTTGCGATTCAGATTTATCCTTAACTGAGGACCTTAGTTAGGACTTAACAGAGATTGAAACACTTAACAATGCTTTGTGAATACGGCGGATTGTCTATACGTAGAACATAGAATTTAATTAAATGGGAAGTTTAACGAGTAATTCCCGTTTAAATATGCTTCTCCGCACTGTCCTGATTTTTGCGCGTATGTTCTGGGGAACATCGCGTTATAGTTTTGCCCAAATGTGAAATTTAATTCTGTGTTGCCGTCCGGCCGTCTGGCCGTCCGGCCGTTTCCACGATAACTTGAGAACGGAAAGAGCTAGCGACTTGAAATTTTCAGGGTAAGTGGCGCATCCCAATATGACGGACAAGTTCGTTAATGGGTATAATCGGCCCAATGGTTTCCGAGTAATAATTTTGTTTTCAACCAAAATAAATCCGATCGAATTTGAACTTGGTGAATAGTTGTAGAATATAGACCTAAGCATGTTTGTAAAATTTTGTGAGAATCGTATCGCTAGAACATTATTAAAAAATTATTAAAAAATATTTTTGTTGTCACGATAACCTGAGAACGGAAAGAAATAGCGGCTTAAAAAATTCAGGTTAGGTTGTGCATCTGAATGCGACATTTGAGTTTGTTTATGAGCATAATCGTCCAAACGGTTTTAGAGTTATAGCCATCTGAAATTTTCTGAAATTTGGTTGTTTTTTGTTCCTCATTAAATCGAAGAATACAAAACCGATTGAATTCAAACATGGTTATTAGTTGTAGAGTGCCAACGCAAAAATTCTTGCACAATTTCGTGAGGATTGTATAACTAGAAAATAAAAAAAAAATAATTAAAAATAATTGAAAAAATTCTATATATCATAAACTATTCGTCCGGCATGGCTGAAATTTTGGAAGAGCCTTCAGAACCTAACTCTACTGCAGAGATCCAAGTTTGAACACGATCGGATCTATATTGTTGGAGAACCGAGCAGCCTTTTGTGAGTTCGGTAGCTGGATGCGAATCGTCGTATGATATGTTGTCTATGGTCGTATTTTTGCGAGAACCTTCAAAAATGAATGTCATGATGACATATTTTTGCGCGTATGTTATGGGAAAATCGTGTTATTTCATCACAAATCCATGGGAGATGATAGCCCTACATTAGCGGTCAGACCTGGTTTTGAAAGAGATCCTCCTTAGGAGGAGGGACTAAATATTGAAGGGATTTCTATGAACAAGAGTGAATATCTTTGAGAAATAGAGAAGGTGATTCTTCTTGAAGAGATCCATGTGCCTTCAGAGGAGTATATTTGCGAGAGGAGACTTTTGAAAGGTTATGTATTGTTTTTAATATGATATCGTTGAAATTTTTCTGAAGGCTTCTGATCTTGTAAGGTGAAAGGCTCATTTGTGGATATTAAATCTCGTGAAGGGTAGAGAGGAAATTTCTGCGAGTTTTTCTATCACTAATGAGAATATATCTTTATGTTTCACCTCATCACCTTTAGATATATCAGTGGAAATTTATTGGTTAAGAATAAGTAATTGAATATTACTGGAATTCAATTAAATTTCATTCAATATGTTAGTAACTAAACTTATAATTTTCTTTACTTTGATTATTTAAATATGACATTAATTCCAGTAATATTTTTCAAGAATAATTATGTATTCTTCTCCTAGAGAAGAATTGAATGTAGACAATAATGTGTTAATTTTTTCATCATTGCTTTCTATCCTGACTTCACGAAAAAAAAATTGGTTCAAGCACTGACGTGAAGTAAGGAGCTTTTGCGCGTATGTTCTGTTGTCCATTCTCCTGTATTGGACACTTTTAATCGAATTTACCATGGTGAATTCTATTGTCTATTCTCCTGTAAATTCACCATGGTAAATTCGATTAAGAGTGTCTAATACAGGAGAACAGACAATAGAATTCACCATGGTAAATTCGATTAAGAGTGTTCAATACAGGAGAATGGACAATAGAACATACCCGCAAAAGCTCCTGACTTCACGTCAGTGCTTGAACCAATTTTTATAACATAATCTCGGCTACATTTTATTATTTCTCAGATTTCTGAGATTTCCAAAACTGCACTCGTTGACTTTATTACCAATAGCTATCAACTTGGTTTCATTTCATAACATTATTCAATTATAAATGGTTTCGTTTACAACATCGCGCCAACCCAGAAGTTGGCAGAGGTTGACCATTGTGATTTTGTGAGGGAAACAATTTAAATTTTTGTCCAAACGTCAATACCAAACGTCATACTCCTAGATCTCAAAAAGCTTCTTCAGCAACTTGAGTTATTCCTGTCGATTTTCTTTTGTTGACGTCCCCAGTCTGAATAAATTTGTTCATATCAGCTCGTATGTGGGCTTTCAGAGAGTATTCCCGAACATCCTGATATTCTACCAGATTTTCATTTTTACCCGCCATTATCGAATAAATTCGTTCACCATTGATGAATGTACCGTTACGGTAATAAGACATCATAATTAATGTGTTTAGCATTTAGCACAAATCATATTGATCTTGAATAGAAAATAATTTGAACAGTGAAAGAATTTGGACGTTCGTCTAATTTTTATATCACGGAATAAACAGGATGCAAAGGACTACCGTGGTATAGGTGTCCAGGCTTCCTTACCTAAGCTACTGGATAGTTTGATACCTCATCAGTTGAAATTGTATTCTAAAGAACGTTTCATAAATAAACAACATGGATTTTCTCTGAATAAGTGTTACCAACATAAAAAAATCACAAACAACCTGGGATTTCCTATGAATTAATAAATTTGGAGAAATAAAAATACACTAACAAAGTGACTCCAAAAGACAAGGTGGCCCGAGGCAAAGTGTCTTAAGGGGGCACCATGCCAAAAAAGGTAACACTGTCAGATTTATCATATTTCAGAACACCCGTGTATGAAATTTGGCATGTAATATGCAACAATGTTCTGAGGTATTGACATAAATCGATTATGGGGGGCCAAATTCAGAGGTCTGTGAGTCCGAAATGGGGGTGCATTTCACAAGAATAAAAAATATGGGTCCCCTAAATTTTCTTCAACAATCTACAGTCAAATTTTGTTGCATATATTTCGGGACACCCTGTATTTCAAGTTATCAAGATCCTAAATGCTTTAACTTGGACTCAGAACAGTATATCCAACCCTGCGCGGGTGCTCCATGACAGAATATAATATCATCTAAGTTCTAAGAGTTTCAATAAAAGAGAAATACTGTTTTCTGATAATATCTTGCAGAGAAATATCATGTGACAACTGAATAATTATGCTGGAAGATAGCCAGTGTAATTACCACAAGATGTGAGTGGTGGATCCATGGTCATATCCAAAAAAAACATACCTACAGGATCAGAAATCTAAGATTGTCATTATTACCTATTTTGATCCAGCACACATCTATAATACTATTGAGCTAACCTTATTACATGTACCGATGAATATCATCTTTCGATGATATAATATTCGGAAAGAGAGGGGTTATTTTCCTCAATCTTAGTTCCATGCCCTTCGTAGGTTAACCTCTTCAAGTTATATTATGGCTTTATTTCATTTCCTCCTGAACTTCCCAACAATCTCTCTTACTCTAGGTAACTATGTAAAAGTATCTTAGATTACATACATGACGAAGAGTTCTTCGTTTACTGGACAATCAAAAGGACACAACTAAGAAGATGGTTACAGAGCCAATCTGGTATCAATGTGGCCATCATTGCGGATCATCAGTCTATACAATCAATGTCCCGTCAATCTGACATCAATCCATGATTGATGTTAGACTGAACTGATGCCAGATTGACCGTGTAACCTCCGTCTAAGGGTAAGAATTGTGGCATAAAGATCAATAGCAAAATTGGTTTACTTAACTAACATATAACAAGACATGTTTTGGGTAGGATCAACACAAACTGTTCAAGCGATGACTATAATTTGGGTTTTAATATTAATTATCATTCGAAGTTTCAAAAAAAGAAATATATGTTTTAAATGGAGACGACATGATTCATAAGTGAATGCAGATTCAAAACAATGAGTGTTTAATTTGAAGAAAGAATCGATATCAAAGATAAAAATGCCCCCCTTAATATTTAATATTTCAGCTTATTTTACAGCCAAGTTCTTGATTTAAACTCGTCCAGATCTATATTACTGGAAATAATAGGAAGAAATCATATCTTTTCTGGAGCTGGAGGATATAACAACTATGGCCGATTCACAACAATACATAACTTCTCTATAATCTTTAATTATGATTACATTCTTTTAATTTCAATTTTCCAACTAATAGCAGTGGAATGACACACCTCGTCGCTTGTCCGAATCTGCCAAATCGACTCTAGTGCCATCATCGTTTACAGAGTGCAGTTTTACAAGATTTCACAATTAGGGCTTCATGCGAGAGCGAGAATTTTCTCATCTCGTCTCGTTGTCGTCTCGTAAAAGCGAGACGAGACGAGACGAGACGTTTTCAAAACTATTAAAGGCGATACGAGACCACATACAGCGCAACACGAGAGTCTCGTTTTTGGTCTCGTTAAATTTTTTGAATGAAGTTTTATATATGACTCGACTTTTTTCAATACTCACAGAAAGCAATTGAATATGAAGAGTTTCCACAATAATTACCAATATATTTTGTCTATATTATGCATCGATCGTTCTAGAAATACACGATTTTTTAGAAGATTATTAATTCGTTATGACCTTGCGATAATGGAGATTATTTTTCAAGAAAAAATATAATTCACAACCATACAAATGGATGCCATTATGAATTCAATACTTAACGGACAACTTTGATTGTCCGTAAATCACAATGCTTTGAAAATTTCGTCTCTATCTGAACATGTGGAGGAATTTATTCTCTTGTGCTCATTGTAGTGAAGATGTGCACAATTATTGTATACATCTGTGGAACTACGTATAATGAAACTGGTAAAGAAGTGAAGCTATTCAATGTTTCGAAAAGTGTTATGAAGAATACGCCAAGAACACCCTCCATTATCTACCCACTGGGAAGGTATTCTTTGAAAACTATACCAAATTGTTCAATTCTATTAAAAAATGTATCGACATCGATAGCATATTTAAAACATCAACAAAACTTTCGAACTATTGGAAAGCTGAGTTTGAAGAATATTTGCTGTCAGAAAGAGCTAAATAGGAATCAAAATATTTTACAGTAGTGGAGAGTGATGAAGAAGTTCTTCCTACATTTTCCTAGATGGCCGATGATTTATTAATGGCTACATCCATACCTGTTTAAAGATTATTTTCCACAGCAGGTATGATGATGGCAAAAACACGTACATCATTGAAAAATGATGTGATGCAACCGTGATTATGTTTGAATTCTTGGTCATCGAGTTATTTAAAAGTTGAAATTATCAGTGTTTGAAATTAAAAATAATATGTACGTACATGTACAAATATTTTTGTATAAGAGCGTAATAAATATAGCTTTACAAAATTATTCATTATTGTATACCATTTCGTTTATATAATTTAATATATATTTATTATCGTTATTCAGAATTAGGCGAGACGAGACGAGACAACTAATAACCAGACTTAAACGAGAATTAATTTTTTGGGAATTGGCTAGAGCGAGACGAGATTTTTCATACTCTCGTCTACTCTCGTCTCGTGTGAAGCCCTAAAATCACACATTTTGTTTAAATTTATTGGACGATAATTTTAACAGGTATTAGTAAGGAGTCTTGGCTGCGACAGTAGCTTTAAATCAAACCTGGTGAAACTCCTGGAGGATCAACTTTCGCATCGAAAAATTGGTGAAACTTTTCTCCGCTCCAATCGTTGCAATTCGTAATGCACATTCTGACCATTCTTCCCCCTTATTAATCCCAGCAAGATATGGCTTTTTTCGTTGAAAAATGTGACGAACGAGCTGGCATGCAATCCAGCGGCGATCCAGATAAGCAAAATTCCAGGCGCATTCATTAGACGTTATTGTTTTTGCTTAAGGAATTATGTGCGAATAGGAGATTTCTCTAACGAATGAAGCCACATATCGTCGACTAATGACTGTCAATAACTGACATCACTCTAGACTGCTGCAAGATTTATCGGCGTTTTTCGATCGATTTAGACACGAGTAATGGCTGATTTGAACGGTGATGATCTCCGAACACGAGTTTATAGTTTCGCGTCGTATTATAGTTCACCGTTCCCATGGCTTGACGACGTCTATGATGGTCGTAAAGTTTCTGTATAAATGAGCGTTTTTAATTAGGTGGAAACTACTAGGTTGATGCAGGGGCCGATCGAATACGCATTTTCAGAGATTTTTTTTTTGAGTTCATAAATGCTAGGTATACTCACAGAGAGCGTCAAAGATATGAAATAATGGATTTATTTTATAGGTCAAAGTAATTTATTTTTAAGCAAGATTTTTCAGTTCTTCTTAATTTTCTACCACTTCCCGTTACGAAGCAGTGACGTCATGAATTTTTTTTTATTTTTCTCCCTATTTTTTCTTGACATGGATAGATATTCTGAATTCAGTGATGCACATGTATCGTCATTTTTGGCGCTCTTGTTCCTTGGAACAGAGTGCTTATCAATTTGCCCAAATGTCTGTAATTTTCGAATTTTTGGCTGAAAATGGTCTCAAACGACTTGTTATTTTATAAATCAGTGGGAATGAATTAAACAACTTGACTTCGGCGACCATTTATTTATTACTGACTTCCGTGACATTGACTGCTGACACATTCTTATTACAGTACCAGTGAACTACTAGTCTGTGTTCCGTAACCTGTTCCCTTTTTTTTTTTTTTTTTTTTTTTTTTTTTTTTTTTTATACAACCTATCTACTTAATCTATACTTATCTAATTAATCTATACTAATCTACTTAATCTTAAGTTCCTAATTACTAACCAGCTGCATTGATTATTTACAAAAAAAATACATTGATAGATCGAATGAGACTATCATTTACATTCGATTGGATCGCCAAATCTTTCAGGTTTCTTTATTTTCCTACCTGCCCTTGTAGTTTGCATTTCTTCTGCAATTTCTTGCTTTATAAATTCATCATTAGACGGAATAATTTCGTTTATAGAGCTCGGAAAAAATGGAGTGGGAGGTGTCTCATCAATATTTTGTGTTTCTGAATTTTCAGCAAAATTCTGACCGGGTAAAATATGTTTTCTATTACGACGATAGGATCTTTCCTCTTTGTCTCTTATTAAATACGACCGTTTCCCCAAATATTTTTGAACTGTTGCAGGAGTCCATTGACTCGATATATTCTTTTTAAAATATATATTTTGACCAGGTAATAATTCAGGTAAGTTATGACTCTGACTTTTAAAATATTTTTTCATTTTTTGATTATTTTTTGACATATTTTGTTGATATTGATTAAACTTGACAATTTTAGGCCTTAAATTTCTGCTAGTTGTAGGTAACTTACAACGAAGCTGTCTTGACATAAGCAATTGCGATGGAGATGGAAGGTTATCCTTCGGCGCATTTCTATATTGTAACAAAGCAAGGTAAGGATCTGTTTTTGTTTCATGACATTTTTTAAGAATATTTTTAATTATTTTTACAGCACTCTCTGCCTGTCCATTGGATTGTGGATAATATGGACTTGAAGTGATATGTTCAATGTTCCATTCAGTAGCAAAATTTTTAAATTTTTCAGAATTGAAAGGTGGACCATTATCACTAACCATCTCTTGTGGTATCCCATGACGTGCAAATATGGATTTCAAATGTAGTATAACATTATCAGCATTGTAATTAGAAGTAAGCAATGATATTTCTATAAATTTTGAGTAGTAATCTGTTACAATTAAATAGTTCAATTTATTAAAGTATAAGAAGTCAATACCCACTCTTTGCCAAGGATATTTACAAACTGTATATGGCTGTAATGGCTCACTCTGATTATTCGGCTTAAATTTTATGCAGACTTCACAATTGTCAACAATATTTTTTATGTCACTATTTATATTAGGCCAATAAACGACACTCTTTAATAGATTCCGACATTTATTAACCATATGACCTTCATGTGCTTTAGCTAGTATTTCTGATCTTAAACATTTTGGAATAATTAGTTTATTACCACTAAATACTAAAGATTTAACAGAGTATATTTGGGATTGTATATTAAAATATGGTTTTATAATGTCTTCTACCTTATCCTTGCATTTAGGCCATCCATTTAGATAATACTGCCTTAATAAGGACAACTCGTTATCGTTTTCACTAGTGAATTCAATTTTATTTAATTGTTCAGGACTAACTGCCAAATTTGAGACTATCATATTAACGTGCATATTAATTTCATTTTCATAATTAGTCATTTCGGTATCAGCCAAAGGTGCTCTTGATAAGGTATCCGGTATATACATAAATTTGCCTGGCACATAACTAACATTCAGATCATACATTTGTAAAGACATCATTAGTCTTTGCAATCTTGGTGGGACTTCATTTAAAGGCTTTTTAAATAGAGCTACCAGAGGACGGTGATCTGTATTAACCTTAACTTGACAACCATATATATATTGGTGAAACTTTTGACATCCAAATAAAATCGCGTATAGCTCTTTCTCGATTTGTGCGTACCGTTTTTGTGTATCAGTAAGACTTTTCGAACCATAAGCAATCGGTTTTTTGTCATGTAGTATTACTGCTCCTACTGCTGACTGTGACGCATCTACTGATAACGTAATATCTTTATTAATGTCAAAATTAGATAAGACAGGAGAAGACGTAATAGAATTTTTTAAATTATTAAATGCCTCGTCATGATTAGCATCCCATACCCACTCAGTATTCTTTCTTAATAAAGTTCTTAATATACTGGTTTTTTCAGATAAATTACTGATGAATGGGGATAAAAAATTCAACATACCTAAAAATCTTTGTAGATCTTTGACGCTTTTGGGAATTGGCATTTCCTTTATTGCCCTGATTTTATTATAATCTGCTTTAACCCCTTCTGCCGAAAGTTCATGACCTAAAAATTTCACTCTTAAGACCAAACTTGCATTTTTCTTTATTTAGTTTCAGGTTAACTTCTCTCATTTTATTTAAAACCCTTTTTAAATTTATTAGATGTTCTTCTTCATTACGTCCAAAAACAAGAATATCATCTATATAAATTAATACACCTGGCATTTCACCAAAAATTTCTACCATTACCCTGTAAAATATTTCAGGGGCACTAGATATCCCATAAGGCATACGTAAAAATTTATATCGTCCAAAACATGTTTGGAAGCATGTCAGGTCTGAACTAGACTCATCTAGTTTTAACATCCAGAAGCCTGAGTAAGCGTCTAGATGAGAAAATATTGTGGCATCTTTAAGTCTATATCTAATCTCATCAATTGTAGGCAAAGGGTAATGCGATCTCATTATGGCAGTATTTAAATTTCGTGGGTCAAGACAAATACGAAGAGAATTGTTTGGTTTTCTTACCAGGACTATAGAATTAACCCATTTTGTTGGTTTTGTTACCTTCTCTATTACACCTGCCATTTCCATTCTTTCCAGCTCTCCTTTGAGTTGCTGTCTTAAATTAAATGGAATTTTACGCGGCGCATCCACCTTTGGTGGTACTTCCGGTCTGATTATTATTGAACATAGATGCGGAAGGCAACCTAATCCTGTGTATAAATCATCATAGTTAATTAATAAATTCTCCAAACTAGTATTGGAAGACGATCTCAAAATTCTTTTTACTAAATTCAGATTGGTGCATGTCGGTAATCCAAGAATTGGATTACATATAATATCTACTATGATAAATTCTAAATTTACATTACTCTTTTTATACTGACAATTAATATAACATTTTCCTAAAACTGGAATCTCAACTTTTCCTAGACCACTTACTTTTATAGTAGTGTTGTTTATAATATTATTATTAAGATGTAAATTTTTAAATGTTTCTATAGACATTATATTCAAGTCTGCTCCTGTATCAATTAAACATTTAAAAGTTTTATTGTTAATTTCAAATTCAGCATGCCAAGTTAATTCTTTTGAGTTTTCCTGACTTAAGGTACCTATGAAATAATTTTCATTTGTGACAGACTTTTCTATAGAGTGAACAGACTTATTGTGTGACTGACTTGACTGACTTTTAGTACGGCAGCATTTTTCAAAATGATTGTATAAGTTACATAACCTGCACTTAACTCCTGTTGCGGGACATTTGTAACGATGCACTTGTCCACATCTTCCGCATGGTGTGTTGGACTTCTTATTGTTTCCTCTACCACTAGTGGAACTCCGGTATCTGTTCGAATAATTATTATTTCTGGACTGGTTTTGTACTGGACCTCTTGGTTGATGTTTGAATGTTTTCAGCACTTCTTTTTCATCAGGTTCTAGCAATGTTGCATTCTCGTGGGACACTACCATGGATCTGGCTATCATTAAAGACTTTTCTAGGTCAACATCTTCCTGTAGAAGTTTTTCTCGAATCTGTGTGTATCGAGTGTTAAGGTTCGTGATAAATATATCTTTTAACAACGACTTTTGTAATTCACCCAATTCACACTCTAAACTTAAATTTGTAAGGTCTGTAACGAAGTTGTCGATTGTTTCGGTTACACCCTGTTTCCTTGTGAAAAATTTGTGGCGATTTATGGTGAGATTTCGTCTGGGCACAAAATATTTTGTAAACCTTTCAATAACATCTTTATGTGTGACTGAGTCCATCGCAACGTTGAAGGAATTAAATATCTCTAGACCTTGCGGACCTACATTGTGCAACAGAATCGCAACTCGACGTTTTTCTGATTCCTGATCAAGGTTTGTTGCCATCATGTATATATTATACCTTTGTAACCATTTTTCCCAGGTGTTTTTCATATTTTTACTCTCTTCTATACAAAGTTGGTTTAGTGTAGACGGCATGGAAACTGTTGAAGCCACTTTTGAGGTTAGCTTTTCCGCTTTAATATCTGTTGTCATCCTATGTTTTTATATTATATTATAAATAGGAATATCCGACAATAACTGAATACATTTCTCTTCGTTTTATCTAGATGTGTATTTTAGCACACCTGACACCATGTTATTTTATAAATCAGTGGGAATGAATTAAACAACTTGACTTCGGCGACCATTTATTTATTACTGACTTCCGTGACATTGACTGCTGACACATTCTTATTACAGTACCAGTGAACTACTAGTCTGTGTTCCGTAACAAGACTCATTGATCAAGAATTTGTGGTCGAAATCGATTCTTTCCGGCCGTCCGTTAAAACGATAACTCTCGAACGAAAAGAGTTAGGGGATTGAAATTTGCAGAGTAGGTTTGGAACGTAAATATCTATTTTAAATAGCCATTTTCAGTAAAATCATTTTTTATGAATATTTCCGGAACCGATCACTCGATCTATCTGAAATTTAGCATCAAATTGTAGAATAATGTAGAACCTTTATAAGCATGCGAAGTTTTGTACTGATCTGATTGACGTAAAGTGTCCAAAAAAAATTCCCGAACAGAATGAGCTAGGCAGTTGAAATTTTCAGGGAAGGTTTGGGAGATAAATATCTCGGTTGAGTTCGTTATTGGGCATAATAGGCCAAATGGTACCGGAGTAACAAAAAAAAATTTTTTTTGCACTCTAGTTCCTCGGAACTGAGTGCTTATCAATTTGCCCAAATGTCTGTAATTTTCGAATTTTTCGATGAAAATCGTCCTAAACGATTTGGTTCGACTCACTGAAGAATCTCACTCAAGAATCCGTGGTCGTAATTCATTCTGTCCGGCCGTAGGCACGATAACTCTCGAAAGGAATGAGTTAGACAGTTGAAATTTTCAGAGTAGGTTTGGAAGATAAATATCTCGGCTAAGTTCGTTATTGGGCAAAATCGGACAGATGGTTTCGGAGTAACAAAAAAAAAAAATTTTTTCACAAAGAAAATTCCAAATTATATTTTTTTCAATTAGCAGTTTTACCATAAGAATCCAATGATATCATATTTGACTTTAACAAGCTAATACTTTCGGAGATATGATTTTTCAAAATTTCAACAATAAATCGTATTTCAACGTTGTCACAGAATGATATAATTATTCTATGTATGAATTGTCATAATGTCAACTTATTTTCTTGAGACATGACATTATCTAATCAATCGAAGAATTGTGAGCGAAGTGAGAAAAATCTCAGTTGTTTGCTCCGAAATTAGTTTTTCTCAGAAAAGTCTTACATTTCGGAACGGAACATGAAGTATAAGAGATCTGAGAGTAGTGAGACTACTTTTCATCCATAGACATAGATATAACTCTCGAACGGAATGAGGTAGGTAGTTGAAATTTTCAGAGTAGGTTAGGGAGATGAATATCTCGGTTGAGTTTGTTATTGGGCAAAATTGGCCAGATTTAATTTGATTTCTTCCATGGTGCAGTTCTCATTCTCATGATTTGCTCATTTAATCTTGATAAATGAACTATTATTTGAATTGAATTTCCTTTATGATGCAGTTCTATCATATAAATACATTGATATAATTCCCAACTCTGAGAAACCAATACTTTCGGAGTTATAATTTGTCAGTTTGAACTAGAGCGCCAGAAAGCTCCTGTCCACAGGGCTTGAACCCATTTTTTCATGTAGAATATGTTAAGTAGATACTGTAGTATAGAAAAACTGAGAATTTAAGGTCCTATTCATAAAGGGCAAAATACTGACAACTGCCCAAATCTCATTGAAAAAAAAATCGGAAATTACCACTCATTTAGCGTTTCAATGCACTGAAAACAATTTTTTTTGCAACATTGCAGACCAATCGATATTATCCATCCCACACATGAATATTTAGTTTTTCTCTTCAATTTCGGATTACATTAAGAAAAATGGTTTCTCTGATTCCTGGGCAAAACATCTCCAACTTGTGATGGTGCCTGGGGTGCAATATTCAAAATTTTTAATAGTCCTAATTTCAATTCTCTTGATAAATTAGTTTTCTGGGATATTTCAACAGAAGAGTTGTTTCGCCACACCTTCAAAAAATCTAATCGTTCAAGTCGTTTTGTGTCGGAACAAGACTGGTGGATGAATTGAAAAATTACACTAAGCGTCAAAGTTTGAACAAGAGCGCCAAAGCTCCTGTCCACAGTACTTGAACCAATTTTTGTCTATAATTCTCGAGATAACAATTCTTTTAAAGTCAAAAACATGTGAATATTTTTGTTGATCCTTCATCGAATAAACACTTTTTCATTACAAAAATGAGGTATCATATACATACTGGTAAGTATTGATATTGAAACTCACAATAGTATGTTATGTAACAAGCACGAAATGATGCACATTTTGCACGAGTTTTAAAGTTTTCGACACGAGCCGAAGAAGAGTGCAAATTGCTATTTTGTGCAAGTTGCATACTATACTTTTTCTACGAGGACCACAATTATAAAAATAGATACAAGTAAATATAGAAATATTTTATTTAATGGTTTTCTTTTTTAAGAGATCGTTGGCAGCCCAAACAATTAAGAAGAACTATGAAATAACTTCCTACTTACGTATTGTATTTATTGTTAAAGTTAAATGTGCAATTATTGACAACAATTTTTGAAGAATTTGTGGAATGTTGGGTACTAAAATATTGACAATTTTCCATTATCGCAGTAGATGGCATTTCACGATTTTCTATTTCTGAAGTCGATGATGGTGTATTAGAAATGCCCTGTATTGCATTTTCAATTTTATAAGCTGTGTCAAGTTTATTTTTTTCCGATTTATAAATATATCCATCGGTGACAGCCGTGGACTTCCAGCCACCGAAACGCTTCGAAGTGGTTATGTTACCACCAGCATCCACAAGAAATGTTGCTGAAGATCAACGAAAGCAGTGTCCGGTGCAAAATTCGTGGTTTGGCAATTATAAATATTAAGCAATCTCTTTTCCCATGCCTCGAAGCTTGTTCGCGCCTCTTCATTGGACGGTACATTTTCCTTTTTGATAATTGATGAATAACTATGGACCATTCACATTTGTAGGATGGAGATTTGCATATTTGTTGTGACTTCATAGTAAGGAATAGTTACAGTAAAATTTCGTATATTTTTGGTTTTAGTGTCTGTTGTAGTTACTAAAACAGCTGAACCTAAATCATTGAAATTAGTAATTTTGCTCTGATGTAATTAATGTCTTCTACATACATGTGCACATTATGCCCATATTTAATAAGACCTGAAATATAGACTAAATACAGGGTGAGTCTTTGACCACTGCATTCATTTTAACCAAAGATTCCTCTCATCAAATGAAACACTTTTTTCATTTAATATTTTTCCAAATTCAGCTCAGGTAAAAAGATACAGGCTGTTGAAATTTTGAAAAAAAATAAGTTTTTATTTTGTAGCTTTGACATCCTTTTTTCGAATAAAATGAATGTTGGCGTAAAGTTTCCTATAACTATGATACATATTTTCCAAATATTAGTTATTTTCTACTTCTACTGGTTTTCTAGTTATGGACTCGTGGATTCATAAAACTAAACGAAATTAGCATAAAGAAAGCATATAAAGTTTTTCTTCAGTCATTTCAAGAATATTCCATCGTTTTAGAACATTATATTATTCTTCATCATTTCTCCCTAAACGCACCGTTTTCGATATATTCTTCATTGAATGTTTTAAAATGGAAAACTCCAGAAATTTCACTACTTTTATGGATCCGTCCCTGAGCGTTGGAATCCTGAATCAAGCTGTAAACCACGTTACCGTGCCTTATTCTCGTCCGCCAACAATGTCATAGATAATTTATATGCGGGAGTGTATTAGCACATTGTGAAATCTTTAAACGCTTGTAACTTTTTACCTGAGCCGAATCTGGAAAAATGGTAAATGAAAAAAGTGTTTCATTTGATGAGAGGAATCTTTAGTTAAAATTAATGCAGTGGTCAAAGACTCATCCTGTATATATTTCATTATAATATATATGGCTACATAAAACATGCGCGTTTGTCGCTAAATATATCTCATCTGAGGCTTCTTTAATAAATGTATTGATGTCATTGGCTGTGAAGATCTTCGATTCTTTGGGTCTGTAGACGTCGGACTGTCGCTTAAGAAATGCTTTCAGTTTTAAGTACTTTGCAATATCTATATTATTATGAATACTGAGAGTCGTTCACAGCATTGTGAATTGTGTCCATTAGGTGGAACTTTTAAATTTTTTGTTGTCAAATATACTGATTCTGTTATACTTGAAGGTGTCAATTCGGTCAATTCCGAATATTTTATATTGTATTTGTTGCCTAGCAACTTGCGTATAGCAACCGATGCAAAATGAAATTCGTTAAAAAATGTAGCTTCTTATGAATCAATTTACACTCTTGATATTAACATATTTCGATGTTGTCATAAAAAATAGTTGTATATGTACCAAGGAGGTAAAACTGTACCTATATTATTGTCTGCAATGCCTGCAAAGGCGCAACAGGCGAGATACTTGACAGTTTTTCGCTGAGTTGTATATTAATTTTTTCGACGAGATTTACATACTTTTATGAATTTCGGACTTCTTGAATAATTTCACCATTGCAAATGACAGTTATTCTTGCAAACACTTATATTTGTATTGAACCGTATCATGCCGTATTCATAGGACCACACAGCGGACGAAAAAGTACTTTTTCGTCCGCAAAGTAGTTGCCTTCAATGATAGTCAATTTTACGGCCACAAATTACTACGTAAAATGTCACTTTTCATAGAGGTCGACGAAAAAATATATTTTAGTCCATCTGGATGTGTGTTATCCTAGTTGTTCACAGTGATTATTGCAAATCGTTGGAATTGGTAGTCGTATCTTCGTAGTCATAATTTAATTCGAATTAGTTTGGTAATTTTTATTCCCCTATAATGTTAAAAACAAAACTGAAAATGGTTCCGATTTCATCGGCGCCAGATAGAACAGAAATTCTTGTTATTAGGGGTTGTCGGAAGCACGTACCCATAACCTCATACTGAACCTTAACTCAGGGTTAATAAAATAACCAGGAGGTATGGGCAGTTCGGTTACGTGAAGCATCATCCAAAAAGAGGTCGACTGGCAATTCCAGAGAAGGTAGAATTTAATATTGAAAAATGAGTTGGAGGAAAATCCTGATTCGTCTTCAAGAACTATAGTGGCAAATATCAATATATTGCAAAGATATATTGTAAGAAAACTAAAATGCCATAAATAAACACATTCAAGATTCAATTAGTGCACGAACTGGAACGAACTGGACAAGATTTTGACAGCAAAACTCAGTTTTGGGAACGAATGATGGACCTTTGCAATGCCGACGTCGGGTTTCAAGCTCGAATTTTATTAAGTGACGAAGCAACATTTTATTTAAATGGGACTTTCAACAGACAAAACTATCACTATTGGTCAGATCACAATCCAAACTGGATGATAGAGCCAAATACACAATTTCCTGGAAAAGTGAATGTTTGGACTGTAACTCCGCACTAGAGGGACTTCTCTTTTCTGTTAATATTTCCGAATTTTATTAATTACAAAAAGTTGATTAAAAATGATATAAAACTCGGCCAACTGAGACTTGGTCGGAAAACCATAATTTTTTTTCTTCTTTTTCTCATAACTCTATTGAAAATTGAATAATTACCTGATGGAATTTTTTCTGGGGACTAGATGACATTCGTATCAGAATGAATATGATTGTTACTAGTAAATTTTGTTCGAACTTTTTTTTCGACATTTTCATTCTGGTGCAAAGTTGCTCCTTTTCTTAGTTTCCTCATTGATATCTTTCAATTTCACATTCAAATGTAGAAGAACCAAAGAATCCAGAATTAATATTTGATTTTTTTTTTGTTTCAACAGTTTTCACTTCTCAAGTGTCAAGAATATAGTATCTGACCGGGGATGGGAGTGGACCAAGAATAATTTGTTTCTAAGAGTAATATCCAATTTTATCGAGTGGCGTAGGCGTGGTCGACACCCGTGTTTTGTGAAGGTTGCATTAATCAGGTGCGAAGAATTACGCCCCGTGAACTATAAGACCCGTATTAATTTACACCATTTTTTTTACGAACCATAATTGAATCCTGGCTAGTGCAATTCGTGTTGTATCCCACACTTCAATTATTCCAGGGACGTTCCATCATGAGTCCAGCTTGTTCCCTTGTACGAAGCCCTTCCAGAGTTCTCTCTATTATTTTGCCGAAATGTCTGTAATTTTAATTTTTTTTACCGAAAATGGTCTTAGACGTATAATTGAAGAATCCGTGGTAAACTTAATTACGTTCTTTCTTCCGGCTAGCCGAAGGTATGATAACTCTTGATCTAAATGAGTGAATTTTACAGGGTATGTTTAGAGTGGTGTCGGAATTATCGCCATCTGAAATTGTTTTCCCAATAACTCTAGAATATTGATCTGATCGAAATTAAAGTCGTTCATTCGTTAAAAAATACCAACATGCGGACTGATGAAAAATTTCATCAGGATCGTTGCACTAGAAAATTTAAAAAAATTTTTGAAACAATTCTGTATCTCAGAAACTATCCGACAGATATCGCTGGATTTTGGAAAGAGTGCTTCGCCCAAGGCTGCTAGGATTCTAGCTTTGGGCTGGATGGGTGCCTGCTGTGGCTATGAATTTGAACAAGCATGCTGCAGCAGACTGTATTCAGGTTAATGATTTTCCAATTAAAAAAAAAATATTTTTTGATAGTGATACGATACTCACCAAATTTCGCGAAAGTAAGGGCGTCGGCATTCTTGAAATATTTACCAATTTTATTTGGATTGGATTTTGAATTATTGAGGAAATATCAACAAACTTTAAGATGGATTAAGATTTAGTAATTTTTTATTAGTTTGAACAATATTTTTTTACTTTCTTAAATTTATATTTTACATTTAAAAATATATTTGTTAATTTATATCAATTATATTATTTCTTATAGTCATAATAGTTTATGAAATCGTCAGTGGATCCAATAGATTAAAATAGACTATAATATATGTTATACTCACGCAGACGGAAATTTACTGTCTGCCAGGTCAAAGCAACCGACGGACCTTCTGCCTTGAAAAATGTAAGCTTATAATACCGTCGAGAATAACATATATGAATTTCGAGTTTCATAAATACTTGAAAAAAAATTTTTGTTTTTCAAATTTCAAAGCTTCTGCCATGACGTAATAACCATGGTAGTCTTCTGCCATTTCAGTATTAAGTAACAATAATAATAAATGTTGACATATCAAAAGGCAGTTTTCCTAAAATACATCCTCAGTTCGTGAAATTAACACACTTATCATAACTGATGGACGCTGAAGCCATCACGACTAGGCTTAGCTATCCCCCATTTCATTTATATGGTTGGTACCATAGACTGAACTGGGAAAATTTCAGGCTTTCCTAAAATATGTGTTGTCTTCCGTTCACTGGCTCTTAGACAATTAGAGGTGTAAATTTGAAGACTGAATATCTGGCTGGAAAAAATCAATATTCAACATTTGATAAGTTGTTTAAATTTTATCATTTATTCATATTAGTGGTGTCCAATATTCAGTGTGTTTCCGGGATATCTATCATTAACTCAATCAGATAAGAATTTCGCCTTCTGCAACGAGTATTAGACGATATTTTCTCTATTTCAGACAAGTTTTGTAAAATACTGTTGAAATTTAATGAAAAATTCGGATTATACATAATAATAATAATAATAATAAATTGCCTTTATTTATACTGTAAATATTACAATATTATAATACAAAAATATAATAATAATAAATACAATACTTTTGTATTGTATCTTGGTAGTTGGTGTGACTGCTACGAAAGTTCACAGATTACGGAATTTGAATTTGAAACGTACGTAGGGCATGGATATAAGATTTAAAACAGTTTCCTAATAGCATGAATGATTCAATATTAGCAAGAAGGAAATCTCTAGTACCATATTTTTCAATGAAAATAAAGCTTTTCCTCAACAAATATTTCACTAAATCCAGGTTACATTGTATTGTCAATTGACGTGTGTTGAAATTTGATAGGATCGAATGTAGTGCAGACTACCACAAACCGAAAAATATAACTAGAAACAATGCGAAAATGAGTTCATTCCAGCACTGTTTTCAGTGCTGGAATGGACTCATTACGATACTGAAATAGAGAAACAAAAATTCCATTTTCAAAGACGAAGCGTTACAGTAACGCTTCGAGTTATAGAGGAAATAGCAACAACAATTCAGATGAGTATAACTCCAAAACAAATTGGTCGGTTATGCCTATAAACGAATTTAATTGTCGTATTCAGATGTGCAACCTACCCTCAAAATTGCAAATCTCTATCTCTTTTCGTTCGAAAGTTGTCGAGGCAAAGGTTACCAATCCAGCTACTGAACTAACACAAGGCTGCTCGGATCTCCAACACTTCATATAGATCCGATCGTGTTTAAACTTGGGACTAGGCAGTAGAGTTAGGTTTTGGAGACTCACGCAAAATTCCAGCGATGTCGTACGAATAGTTTCTGATATATAGAATTTTTTTCAATGATTTTTTAAAAATTTTCTAGTGATGTGATCCCCACGAAATTTTTGCAGGAATTTTTGTGTTTGCGTTCTACAACTAATAACCATGCCTGAATTGTATCGGTTCCGTAGTTTTATAGTTGAGGAAATAACAACCAAATTTCAGATATGTATAACTCCAAAACCGTTTGGCCGATTATGCCTATTAACACACCCAAATGTCGAATTCGGATACACAAACAAACCTAAAAATTGCAAGTCGCTGTCTCTTTCCGTTCTCAGGTTATCATGAACTATGCTGTGTCCATTAGGTCGGTAGCGCGGCGCGGAGAGATCGAAAAACTTCTTCATGATCTTCCAATACAGCAACAATTCCTCGTCGTCTGAAGACATAACTCAGGTGACGATACGCATATTTCGAATGTAACCGAGAACTGACCTTCCCTTCATAAACTTTGTTCCGACCACCCCAAATTGGACGAAGATCTACATTTCCGCTCCGAGCCGCGTTGCGCCGCGTTTGCGACCTAGTGGACTACCAGCTTTTAAGTCGGGAAATACTGTGTTGTCTGCTCTTAAGTCACTGATTTTTGAGCTATTTGATTATTATTATTATTATTATTATTACAAGGTAAGAAGAGAGGAGGCTAAAGACTATAAACTCTCAAACAAAAATATAACATCTTAACATCCAATGTACAAGATAATCACAGTCCAAAAAGAAAACAAAAAAACCACTAGTTCAGTGAATCAAGCTGGTTCTTTTATTTATTTATTTATTTATTTATTTGAAGGAATACAAGACGGGACGAACCCAAAATTATGTATTCACTAATAATCTAATTACAATGTTACTATAAAACCAATAACAACAAAAAAAACTGTGCGCTCATCCGAACCATGAACAAAAAATACAAAAACAGAACAAAATTCAGTTATTTCTCAGAAACCGTTTCAAAGTGCCAGAGAAGGCCAACAAAGAATCAGAAAAAACGTCAACGGCAGCGAGATTAGACAGAGAATTGTAAGTTTTGCAGCATCTTATCAATGGTGAATTCATATGGTAATTGGAAGAACTCCTATTTATATGTAATAAGAACTTATTTCTCGTGCAATATTTAGGTACATTGAAACTGAGCATATTCACAATTTCAGTGGAATCGAGGGAATTAATAGTCTTGTAAATAAACCTTGCATCTCTCAACATTCTCTGGTCAGCCAACGTAGTTAACCCTAGCTCCCTCATTACTCGTCCCTGATCATCAGTGATATGTTTGTAACATTTTTTGTTGACATGATTAATAAACTTTTTCTGAATGTTTTCTAGTCGATCAATATAAATATTGTAATTAGGGTTCCAAATTACCGATCCGAAGCTCAACACGCTTTGGACATAAGCCATGTATAATGTTCTAAGGGATTGATGATTACGAAAAGGCTTACAAAGTCTGATGATGAATCCCAACATAGAGTGGGCCTTTTTCGAGATATGATCGATGTGGTGATCAAAAATAAGTTTTGAGTCATAAATGATTCCCAAATCTTTCACTAGCGAAACCTTGGTCAGAACACAGCTGTTGATGTTAAGTTGAGTACTAAAAATGTTTTTATTTCGTGAAAAAGTTATGTGGTGACATTTACTGAGATTGAGATAAAGAAAGTTTTTGTGACAATATTCATGGAGTCTATTCAAATCCTCCTGAAACTCGGTCATATCTCGTAGGCAAGAAACAACAGCAAAGATCTTCAGATCATCAGCGTACATTAAAAATTTGGCAAATGTGAAGCAGCCTGCGATATCATTATCATAGATGTTGAAAAGCAGGGGACCCAAATGTGACCCTTGCGGCACACCAGAAGTGAGATCCTCATAAGAGGAGTAACATCCACCGATCACGACTGACTGTCGTCGGCCCACCAGATAAGAAGCAAACCAATCAAGCAGAGCACCGTGCACGCCAACACCAGCAAGCTTCCGCATCAAGATAGCATGATCAATTTTGTCAAAAGCCTTGCTGAAATCGGCGTAAACGGCATCAACCTGAGAACCCCCGTCCATCTGCTGAAGCAGAAATTGAGTAAACAAAAATAAATTCGTTTCAACTGATCGCCCCTTCATGAACCCATGCTGCTCAACGTTCAAAATGCCTTTAACCTCATTGTATAAAAAATCGAAAATAATCGATTCAAAAACTTTGGCAATAATGCACAGTTTAGATATAGGTCTGTAGTTCTCTAACAGTTGTTTATTGCCTGATTTATGTATTGGAACAATCAATGCAGTTTTCCATATTTGTGGCAAGCAACCCTCTCTCAAAGACATATTGAACAACTTGTGTAGTGGCTTGACGAGGTCATGCACACAATTTTTCAGCAGGCATGTTGGCAGCATATCTGGTCCAGGGGGTTTGTTGGGTAACTCGCTGATCTTCTTCATAACAACCTCAGAGTGGATACTGTTCAAGTTTATAGGGTGTGAACTATATTTACCGTTCATCGGCACGGCATTATTGACAGAATGAGGTGGATTGAACACGGAGATGAAGTGATTCGAAAACTGTTCTGCAATGCTCTGACGATCCGTCAAAACACTACCAGAGCTCCTATCTCTGATCGACACTACCACCGGATTTCCTCTTTTACTTTTTGCAAACTGCCACAAGGTTTTCGGATTGGAAATTACCGAGGATTCCACTGAGTCTATATAATTACTGTAGTCAGACTCGATCAGGAACTTCGACCGGCCTCTCAGGATTTTGAATTCTTGGTAGTCTAACAAACTTTTATACCGTTTCCACTTGCGGTGAACCCTCTTTTTCTCATTTATTACCCTTATTGTTGCTGAATTCAACCAACTTGGAAAATTTGGTGATTTATTAAATGATTTGGGGACATATTTCTCAATTATTCTGTAAATATTTCCATAAAAAACTCCTGTACACTGTTCAATATTTTTATTCTTAAAAACGTCATCCCAGTCGACCTCACCCAATTCCCTACCTATTTCCCTATAATTAGCTTTAGAATAGTTGAAACTACCGTTAACCTTCCCTCCAGCAGCATTGAAACGAGTCTGAGTTACATATTCGAATTCCAGAGTGTTATGGAATTTATCCTCAGCCACCAGGGGTGACTCTGAAATATTAACATCCCTAACCGAAAAATTATTATTCAATATTAAATCAAGTGTGTTCCCAGAGGTATTAACAAATCGATTAAATTGCGAAAGACCACAGTAAGAAATAGAATCAACAAATAAATTTGTATGAACATCAGTGAAATCGAGTGGAATACAATTTTTATTTACACTGTCATATTTCCAATTGATTGATGGTAAATTAAAGTCACCGCAAATAATAAAATCATCACTTGGATGATTACTAGTAATTTTTTCCAATTCGGAACAAAAAGTCTGTAGTTGATGGGAGTTACCTGGCGGAATATAAACACAACAAATGTGAAGTTGAGACGAGCCATAAGTTATCGTGACCCAAAGATCCTCGGCGTCTGACATCCATTCAGGTCTCAAAGTAGCACACAAATTCTTGTTTAGTGCGATCAAGACACCACCACCGTCCTTTTTACCCGAACTGCACACATTTCTATCGCGACGAAATACCTCGAACAAATTACAAAACACCTCACCATCGACTACTGAATCAGTAAGCCACGTTTCTGCAAGGCACACAATATCACAACTGCAAACCAAAGAACTATTGTAAATTTTGGACAATTTTGATTTCAATCCCCGTACATTCTGATACAGAAAAGACAATACCCCCATAAAAAAATACAGCAATTCAACTTTACGTAGAGCAAGAATTAATATTAATTTAGCCTGTCCAGGTCAGATTCAGTGGATATTCTAAATACTTTGGCTCTGTCATCTTTCCTTGCATAAATAGTACCCTCTCTGACCCATATATATTTGTAGTTATTTTTCCGTGCACAATCCTTCGCCTTATTCAATAAAATTTTATTGTATCTTGTGAGATGTTCGTTTATGAACAGCTGATCAGAAATGTTATCAATCTTGAGTCCGGGAGATGACGTTCCATTCGATCTACGTTTCATTCTGGCGGCGGACAAGAATTCATCTCTAGTGACCTTACGATTGAACTTGACGATGATAGGCTTAGACTTCCCAATGATGTTAGTGTTTGTTCTGAACAAGGCATCAACATCACCTGCAGATATGGGACATTCAATATATTCGGAGATCTTCTGCAAAATATCCGGTAATTTCTCATTCGACTTCTCTGGCACACCCAAAATCTCCAAGTTATTTGACTTTAACTGTTGCTCCAATGATTCAACTCTGTTAGTTAAATTAATTACATCCTTCTTCAGGCTAATATTTTCTTGTGTTAATCTTTCGATAATATCCAACTTGTCATTGACCTTATTGATAATCATCTGGAAAGATGATATCTGATCACTGCAAAAGGAGACGGAATGAACAATTTCCCGTTGCTTCTTATTCAAATCTGATATATCATCTTGCGTTTTCTGGACAATTCTCAAGGTGAGCGCCGATGTATGTGGATCCGTATCCTCCTCCACGCCAGGAGAAGCCACAACGGACGATCGACCTTTGTTTTCGTCCAATCTGCATTCAGGACACAGCCACGAAGCACCAGGCAACTGGAGATCCACCACAGACTGCTTACTCATGCCAACACATTTTCCATGGAAAAATAGTGAGCAAGAACCTGCACATTTCAACCCTGGGGTCTTGCTTGTCAAACCTGCGGTACAAACGTTGCATATCACCATGATGCTCCCGTACAGTCTACCTCACTAAACACCAGGGCGCTCCAGATGTGAACTGCGTGCCGTATCTCTACCTTAAGGCGGAAATTTCTCACGGGAATCAGGAACAAAATGTCCACAGAAATCGGCCGATAATCTTCTCAAATACAAAATCAGAGTCGCGTAAAATATCCCTCGATACTTTTGGAATAGTTTGATATAAAATTCACTTTTAAAAGTAACAAATTACCGTGATAAAACAACGATTTGTAGAGAGCGATGTAAATACACCTTATCTCCACAACAACACGTTGAGTTAATACACATTCACACTCGGAGCACAAACAACATTGCTTGGTAAAGAGTTCCACCTGTCGAAAATCCTATTACTGAGGAAGTATTGTCTCTGAGATGTCCGATAATTTTCATGATACAACTTGAGCCGATGGCCTTGGAGGTTGTTGGTGTTAAGTGTGAAAAGATGTTGAAGATCAAAACCAAACAAACGGTGTAACACACTGTAAGCCACAATAAGGTCGCCACGCTCACGGCGCTAAGAGTTGGAGACCGAAAAGCCGCAACCTGTCATCATAACTGGGACGAACAGCACCATAAGGAATACGCGTCGCGTAATGCTGAACTCGCTCAAGTCGATCACTATCACCAGCTAGCGTTCGCGCCCAAGCAGGACCGGCGAACTTCATGAAAGGTCGCACATAAGCGGTAAAAAGCGTCTTCGCCGTCGCTACCGAGCACCGCGGAAAAGCCCTGCTGATCAAGTACGTCATCTTACGAGCCCTCGCCACGACAGCATCTTTATGAGCCGACCAAGATAAATCCGATGTTACAATCACTCCGAGGTCACTATGCTGATCCACTGACTGAAGTAAGGCACCATCCACAAAATAGCTTCGCCACGGATTGTTCTTGCCCAAATGGAGTATCTTGCATTTCCCGATATTCAGCGGAAGGAGCCAATCACGACACCACTCAAACACACGGTCCAGGTCATCCTGAACTGTAGAAGAAGCTGCCTCACCAAATATTTTGAAGTCATCAGCGTAGGCGGACCACGCGGGCGATACCACCCGCGGAAGATCAGCGACGTAGACTAGAAAGAGCAGCTGCCCAAGGACGGAAACCTGTGGCATGCCACTAATACCTTGCCTAGGGCTAGATAGAGATGTTCCAACTCTCACAGCCACTCAGGAATGACTCTATCCACTGGAGCAACTCTCCTCGAATGCCGAAATGATCGAGTTTCTTGAGAAGTCTCTTTATGGGCACGCGATCAAATGCTTTAGAGAAATCTAAATAGACAATATCTACCGGGGAATTAGACTCAAGGGACTTAGTCCATGAATTCAAAGACTGAAGCAAGCAAGTCATCACTGAGCGACCAGGAACAAAACCGTGCTGAAAATCGGGAATAGTTAGAAGTTAGAATTAGTTAGATAATATAAAGGGAACCATGCGTGAGCAGATGATTCTTTCATCAACTTTGCAACAATAGATGTCAAGCTAATAGGGCGATAGTTAGTTGCAGAATGTCTGTATTCTGATTTGAAAATAGGTGTAATCCTTGCCATTCACCATTCCTTCGGTACCTGGACAGAACTGAAAGAGGAACGGCTGATCTTTGTATGGGGAATACAGATATGAGTGGCACATGATTTGAGTACACCAGCAGGTAGATTGTCTGGCCCAGGAGCACTAGAAGAATCGAGCTTGGACAATAATTCCTTCTCTTCCTCCTCAGTCACCTCAACAGAGTTCAGGAAGGATGCAGATCGCTGAACTCCAACATCCGGTACGACACCGGGTGGCTCAAAGGTGAATGCCCCTGCAAAGCTCTCAGCAAAAGTTGTTGCCGTGTCATTATCACTGCAGAAGACAGAATCAGGCGATTTCCGCAAAACAGGAATGGATACCCCTTGAACCGAGCACAGAACGCACATGTTTAAAAACATTCTTTCGATTTTTTGAGGAGACCAATCGATTCTCGTAATTTATCTTAGCATTTCTGACACTCATACTGACAAAGTTGGAGTACTGGCGGTGAGTGTTATAACTTTCCTGCGTTCTATGTCTCAAGTAACGCTGCCAGAGATTTTTTTCTGGCACGGACCTGCTCCATGATGTGGTCAGTGATCCAAGGCTTAGATGGATTTAGTATGCTGAGGTTAGTGCGCGTACAAAATTTGACCTACTTCATAAGCCGATAGCCTTATTGCTGGAAAAAAAATGGTTTGCAACATTGCTATAAAAGTCCGAACAGAATAAGTAAAGTTGATAGTGACATAATATGGATTCGACGAACTTATGATAATTACTATAGATTTGTTGGTGTAGTAAAAGCTTCAGCTAAGAAATCATTCCAAGGGGTTTCCGTCAAGAGTATATTCCTGGTTGGTCAGTTGAAGCAGAAAATTTATAGAAGGATTATCAAAATTCCCCAACTAATGAAAAATGCGAGAAGCTAATAAATTCGATAAATGCAAGTCGTAAGGAAAAGTGGAATAGTGTAGTTTCCGATATGAATTTCACACATTCGAGTAGGAGTACATGGGATATTTTGAGGCAATTAGGGGAAGCTACTCCTCTAATATTGTCATCTTCCAAAATTGAACCTGAATTGATTGCTCGTCGACTAGTTGATGTTTCCAATTCAGTTAAAATTTCAAAATCAAAAATCAAGAATATGAAGTATAATTTGCACAAATTTAGGACATCATCTTCATCTGTAGACAGTATCTCGAATATATTCAACTTGGATGAATTAAAAGCAGCACTTAAATGCACTAAATCTCGAAAAGCAGCAGGATTTGACGGAATTTATCCTGAATTCATCAAACACTTGGGCAAAAAAGCCTTGTCCTGGTTATTATCATTCTATAATAATATTCTGAATACTGGAAATATTCCAAAAGAATTCCGCAAAGCTAAAGTCATAGGAATTTTAAAACGTGGAAAGGATTCTTCTGATCCTAGCAGTTATCGACCCATTAGTCTGTTGAGTGTTCCTTTTAAAACTTTAGAAAGATTGATTCTTTTTAGGATTGAATCGTCTGTAGAAGACGTTCTACAGAATTGCCAGGGGGGCTTCAGGAAAAATAGAAATTGTTGTGATCAGGTTCTTAGTCTAACTACTTATATCGAAACAGGTTTCAATAGTAAAATGAAAACAGGAACAGCATTCGTGGATTTGTCTGCAGCATATGACATGGTATGGAAAGATGGTTTGATTTTTAAACTTTGTACTCATTTGAAGTGTGACAAAATTGTTCGCTTACTAGAAAATATGCTCTTGGATAGAAGGTTTCGTGTTTTTATTGATGATAATAGTAGTAAATTCAAGAATTTGAATAATGGTTTCCCACAAGGTTCAGTTTTAGAACCTCTTATTTTCGTCTACTTCGTCTGAGAAATTCATATACGCTGATGACATTGCCCTTGCATTTCGTCATTCTGATTTCGAAAGTATAGTAAATATTCTATCTGCAGATTTAGATATTCTGAACTATTTCAGTGGCGTTTGTGTCCGAATCCGAATAAAACTGAGGTTTCTTGCTTTCATTTGAACAATCACCAAAAATATAGAACATTGAGTGTAACTTTCGGTGATTCTTTCTTGAGACATAATTTTTATCCTAAATATCTAGGAGTGAAACTAGATTCATCTTTGAATTTCAAAGCTCATTTGGATGACTTGCGTCTGAAGTTGAAAACGAGAAATAATATTCTACATAAATTAGCTGGTACTTCATGGGGTGCTGATGCAGCTACTCTTCGAACGGCAGCCTTAGCCTTGGTTTTTTCTGCCGCTGAATATTGTTGCCCCGTCAGGTTTAAATGTGCTCATACTCAAAAAAATGATGCACAGTTGAATTCATCTATGCGAATCATCACTGGAACTATTAGATCTACATCTATTCATTGGTTGCCAGTTCTTTCAAACATTGTCTCGCCCCACATTCGCAGGTAGACTGCTGTTTCAAATTCTTGGAATGAATTTCATTCTTTTCCGAATTCATTTCCGATTATCTCCTACATTCCAGACAATAAGATTCCCAGATTGAAGTCACGAAACCCTTTATGGTCCAACTGTTTTCTTAATTCGAATAAAAGTGACAAGGAAGTTTGGCGGTCTGAATGGATTTCTTGCAATTTATTCAACAAATATTTAATTTCTGATCCTTCAAATAAAGTTCCGGGGTTTTATCTTCCAAGAAGAATATGGTCTATTCTGAATCGTCTAAGAACCGGTCATAGTCGTTGCAACAGCATGCTTTTCAGGTGGAACTCAGTTGAGAGCCCTAGTTGTGAATGCGGGGAAGCAGAGGAAACCATAGATCATTTAGTTAATAATTGTCGCATATATGGATTCAAAGATGGTTTTAGGACTATTCATAATGTTTCTGATTATTTTTTAAAATGGGTAGCGAGTTTCAAATCTATTTAATAAAATATAGAATATTCCATTTTCAATTTATTCTTTTTCTCCCTTTGTCTTTTTCTTTTCCAGAGTGGGTTTTGGGTATCTTGGAGTAACTTCTCTGCTTGTTGAAGGAAGAAGCGATAATGAAGAGAAAGATGCCCTTCAATATTTATTATTTCAGCATATTTTGTTAACAATTTCAATTTTCATACACATGCTTCATTATTGAAAGGTTTTTTTTTTCTGGGTTTTCTCTCCCAAACTCTGAAAAATATCTATAAAATAAAAATTAATTATTTTGTGATTTGCTTCTGCGTAAGAAACACAGGATATTTGTCAGAAGCAATCAATTGAACAATGTTGCCTAATAAACAACAACGAAACAACATCAACAAAGAAACAACTATATAGTAACGTTTCGGAGTCTATATCAGACTCCTTCGTCAGACGCTTAATGAAAATCGTTAGAATTATTTTGTTGATAGTTATTTTGTGAAATTCAAGAATTGTCACAGAATTGTTAGATAAAAAACAAATTGTTATGGTCAAGTTCAAAAGAATATATATATCGTTTAAACATAGGAAGACAGCAATATGACTTGAAGAGCAATGTTTATAGCAATAAGCAAACAGAATAATAGGTCCGATTGACTGGCGCGTTAGATATTAGGCTATCGATAATATCCCTAATCTCCTTAAATATTAATGTTTTTTTGGCAGAAACCAACGGCTTATCTGAAATGTGTAGTTTTTGCAGCATTTCCTATGATACAACGCACTATACAATGTCTGATCTCAATACGTTACCCTAAATGAATAAAACCATCCAATTCCAGTTAACAGCGTTCTTAGCGACCCGGAGCATAGAAAATTATAGCGTCGAATCGTGCTCGATTATAATTGTTGCTCGGCTATGAAATCTTTTATCGCGAAAATGATTATTCATTCGCACTCAGGTGCACCGCGTTTTAATCGTTGTTTGTTTATATTTACTGCGATCGAAATTGAATTCGATTCGATTTTAATTAAAACTGCCCCGCACTAATTAATTGATATTGAAGTTTTCGAAAAATTCCAGTCGGATCCGCCGTGTTCTGAATGAGACCGGTCGGAGTTCGATTCGATCTAAAATCGAATCTGGAATGTTTTACTCCATTGCAGAATGCGTAAGTAGGAACATTTTTATAAGGAATTTAAATATATGGATGTATTTAATCTCCATGCGACGTAGTGGGGTGGTAATGTCCTTTCTTGGAATTAGGACGTGAAAATAGTTCACGATAAAATTAGAGCGACAAATAAAAAAAATTGGTTTAAGCACTGACGCGAAGTCAGGAGCTTTTGCGTGGATGTTCTATTGTCCGATACAGGAGAATGGACAATAGAACATACGCTCCAAAGCTCCTGACTTCACCTCAGTTTTACACCAATTTTTGCGCGCGTGTTCCGCAAGGAACAGCGTGTTATCATTTCGTCACAATGTCTGTATTTTTCGAATTTTTTTTCGAAAATGGTCTCAAACGATTGGGTTCGACTCCCTGATGAAGAATTCGAGGTCAAATTCAATTCTGTCCGTCCGGTCCGGCCGGCCGTTAGCACGATAACTCTCGAACGGAACGACTTAGAGCGTTGACATTTGCAGGGTAGTTTCGTAGCGTAAATATCTCGGACAAGTTCGTTAACGGGCGAAATCGACCGAGCGGTTTCGGAGTTAAGGCCGTTTTTAATAAAAATGTTTTTTATGAATATTTCCGGAACCGATCACTCGATCTTTTTGAAATTTGGCATCAGATTGTAGAATCATGACCTTTATATGCCTGCGAAGTTTTGTGTTGAACGGACGGCCCTAAAGTGGCAAAAAAAATTTTTGAA